>JBBGZY010001123.1:0-600000 GCA_037952925.1 Lithobates clamitans
TGATGCTTTACGGTGCACTCATCTCCTCCTGATTAATTCCCTGGTGAGGGAACTGCTGTGTTTGACCCTGACTGATTAACCCAGGTGTCCATCCATTGAGGTGAGCGGCTAGTATCACTGAAGGTGGAGGTCTACGTTCGTCACCACAGTCACCCTGCAACATTTTACCTTATGTCACTATTATCACTGGAAGAATCACTGGATTTTGCCTGCATTTTGTTTATACTGGACTTCTATTTTTCTTCAACTTGAAAAGAATTTCTGCATCTGCTTTTTTCTTTGATGCACTTTTTGGGATTTGCATAAATTTTAGCCTAAGCCAGTGAAGTGTCATGTTTAGTATAGGTTGTATATGTATGAGGGGTATATTGGATGCTTCATTTTGATCCTTTCCATATTCGCAAATATTAAACACAAACCATGGTACCATGTTTTGTGGTATCTCTCAATCCATCGTTAGACCATCGTTTCTCCATGTCACGAAGTCTGTAATCCTGTGTAAATGAAAAACAAAATCAACCAGCGCAAACCAAAATCCTAATTAAGCAGCTGTGATACTGAGGTAAAATTTATCAAATCCCAAAAAGTCATCAAAGAAAAAAGCAGTACAGCGCATAAATTAATAGAAAAAAATAGAAGTCCAGTATAAACAAAATGCAGGCAAAATCCAGTGATTCTTCCAGTGATAATAGTGACATAAGGTAAAATGTTGCAGGGTGACTGTGGTGACGAACGTAGACCTCCACCTTCAGTGATACTAGCCGCTCACCTCAATGGATGGACACCTGGGTTAATCAGTCAGGTCAAACACAGCAGTTCCCTCACCAGGGAATTAATCAGGAGGAGATGAGTGCACCGTAAAGCATCAGCAGCAGCAGCTGCTTTACGGTGCACTCATCTCCTCCTGATTAATTCCCTGGTGAGGGAACTGCTGTGTTTGACCTGACTGATTAATTCAGGTGTCCATCCATTGAGGTGAGCGGCTAGTATCACTGAAGGTGGAGGTCTACGTTCGTCACCACAGTCACCCTGCAACATTTTACCTTATGTCACTATTATCACTGGAAGAATCACTGGATTTTGCCTGCATTTTGTTTATACTGGACTTCTATTTTTTGTCTATATATTTAGTTTAATTTATGCGCTGTACTGCTTTTTTCTTTGATGTAATCCTGTGTAGCCATTCTTTAATAGAAGGCACAGTTGTGGATTACCAGTAAAGAGGTATGAGGGATTTGGCTGCATTTAATAGGTGCTTAGATAGGGACCTCTTGTATTTTGGAAGTGAAAAATTGTTAACATGGAGCAAACAACATGCCGCATCCAACTTTAGTGTGGTTTCCGTGGTATTGTATGTCGTATGATTTTACTAACCTCTGACCAATAAGGTGCTATCTCAGAGCATTGCCACCACACATGAAAAAGAGTGCTCTCTCCCACATCACCAGCAAAGCTCTGAGGTCTGAGGATACCATTTGTGCAATTTTGAAGCGGTACCATACCATTGTGTGAGCAGTTTATATCCTGTTTCCTGCATTCTGGTGCTCAAGGAGCATTTAGGAGCCAGTATACATGCCCTTTGCCATTGTTGGTCAGAGAGCTCTACCTCGAGTTCCTTATTCCAGTGCTCTCTGAATCTGTCCACGGCCGGTTGCTTTGTGTCTTGTAGCCAAGTATAGGCTAATGAAGTTGCTTTTCGAATTTCGGCTCCCTCCAGGCACACTGATTCCATTTCTGTTAATTGTCCAACGAAGTGTTTCTTTCTGTGAGTGTTATTGACATAGTTTCGTATTTGAAAATAAGTCCAGAGCGGTAGACCCTGGGTATGTTCGTCTTTTTTCAGTATGTCATGGTCTAGGATAAGGTCATTTTTGAAGCAATGTTTAGCGAGTGAGGGTGATTTGGTGTCTGGGGCTTGTAACGAACGATTTTGCATTCCAAGTGGGAAGTCAGGGTTGTTTCGGAGTGGAGTAAGGGGACCAAGAGGTGTAAAAAGATCCGACTTCTTGGTCAAAAAGTGAAAGATCGACAAGGTGGCGTTTAGCAAAGGGTTTTGTTTCAAAGTTGGTGGGTATCTAATCCATGGTATCCAGGGAGAAAATTTCAAAGGGATTGGGCTCAAATCACTTTCTAGAGATATCCAGTCTTTGAGGTGCTGGTGGCAATGCCAATCCATAATCCTCGTAATATGCGACGCATAATAATATTTCCTATAGTCGGGTAAGCCCATTCCTCCTTTGTCTTTAGGTCTAGTTAAAAGATCAAACCTGATCCGCGGACGTTTATGTGCCCACACAAAACCAAGCTGGATCGATTGTAATTTCTGGAAAAAACTTTGTGGTATTTTTATGGGTAGGGTTCTGAAAAGGTAAAGGATTCAGGGTAGTATGGAGATTTTACAAATGGCAGCTCTGCCAAACCATGAAAAATTTTTTGTGTGCCATGGATAATAATTCTTTCCCTATGGTTTTCAAAAGGGGTGGAAAGTTCTTTTAAAAAATCTGGGAGAGGAGAGAGGTCAACCAGACACCTAGATATTTGAGTGCTGAGGCCTCCCACTTGAAAGAGCTTTGAAGTTGTGCAGCCTTATATATTTTCTCGGGTAAAGTAATATTCATTGCCTCTGATTTTGAATAATTAACTTTTAGATAGGAGATATATCCATAAATTGTGAATTCCTTCAATAATGTGGGAATCGAAATGAGAGGGTTAGTCAAGAAAAATAATAAATCATCAGCATAAGCTGCTATTTTAAATTCAGTATTAGCTATCTGAAATCCTTGGATATCTTGCGTGGCCATTACTGTCCTAATAAAGGGTTCAAGTGATAGAATAAAAAGGAGTGGTGAGAGTGGGCAACCTTGCCTCGTGCCATTGGTAATGGTTACCGTATTGGACAGAGAGACATTCATTCTCAGCTTGGCTGACGGGTTCTTATGTGGAAATCCAGGCCATCATGCGTTCACCTAAGCCAACGTACCGGCATGTTGCCAGCATGTAGTCCCAAGCTACTCAATCGAAGGCCTTCTCCGCGTCCGTAGACAGAAGAAAGCCCTCGATCTTTCGCTGTCTAGCTGCGTAGATTAAATTTAGTGTTTTCGTGACGTTGTCCTTTGTTTCCCTACCGGGCATGAATCCTGCCTGTTCCGGGCAAATTAAGATATGGAGTAGGGGCTTAAGTCTGTTGGCTAGTATTTTGGTAAAAAGTTTAACATCCAAATTCAACAGTGAGATTGGTCTGTAGCTGGGGCATTGTGTAGGATCTTTATTCGGTTATGGTAAGACCGTTAAATGTGCTAGAAGAAAAGTCGGAGGAACGTCTCTAGGTGTGGAAAAAGAATTTAATGCTTTCGTCAGGGGATTTGTCAAAATTATCATAAAGGTTTTGTAGTAGATGGACATAAAGCCGCCTGGGCCAGGACTTTTCCCCGTTTTTAAGTCTTTGATCGCTAATTGTATTTCGTCATTGTCAATGGGTTGTTCCAGAGCCTCTATGTCTGCCTCAGATAGTTTAGGGAGTTTAGAAGAGGTTATATATTCTTGGATAATTTGTGACCTATTTCCTTGCATCTCTGGTGGTTTGTGTGGAGCGAGTAAGTTATATAGGTTCGAACAATAATCGTGAAAATGTTGGGCGATCAGCTTGTCAGATAAGTCTAAAGTCCCTCTCTTATTTTGTATTCCGAAGATTTTGTTATGATGTCGAGGTCCTCTCAGGGCTCTAGCTAAGAATTTGCCAGTTTTGTCCCCATATTCATAATATTTTTTTTTCCTAATGGATAAGAAGCGTTTAGCTGTAGCGTCCATTATTTGCTGTAAGGTTCTCCTAATTTCAAGCAGTTCAGTCGCCAGTCGTATTGTTAATGACTGTTTATGTTGAGATTCTAAGCTCGAAATTTTATCTGTTAATTTTGTGATCTCTTTTTCCCTGTCTCTCTTTCGCTGAGCCCCTATCCTCATTAACTCCCCCCCGGACAGAGCATTTATGGGCCTCCCATATCATCAGGGGGTCCATTCCTGGAGTTTCATTATGGGTGAAAAACTCTTTTAAATGTGATGTAATTTTTGGTAACAACACATGGTCTGTCAAAAGTGAGGAGTTCAGTCACCAATTTGGGGCCTTAGTAGAGGAGATATTGGGATCCTGCGAAAGAGAGACAGGAGCATGGTCAGAAATAGATTGAATACCTATGTTAGTTTCTGTGATAGCGTGTAGGTCTGTGCGCGATATGAAGATATAGTCTATTCGTGAATATCTTGCATGTGGGACAGAATAGAAGGTAAAGTCTCTCCCTTCTGGGTGCATATAGCGCCACGTGTCAATCAGATGCAAGGAATTCAGCAATGCTTTTAAACTTTTCAAAATTCGGTAGGTTATGTATGATTTGCCGGAAGATGTGTCTGTCAGAGGATTTAAGGGGAGATTAAAATCTCCGCCCAAGATTATGCGTTCGGAGTAGAAACTCTCGAGTTCCTATATCATGCATCTACAGAAGGTTAAGTGTGACTTGTTTGGGAAGTATACGTTAGCCAAAGTTGTTGGAATACCGTTGTATATCCCTTTGATTAAGAGATATTTCCCTTCTGGGTCAGCTAGTTTGTCGATCAGTTCAAAGTTTGCATCTTTGTTAATCAATGTGGAAGCCCCTTTAGATTTAGTTAGGGTATTTGTGGCATGGTGTGTCTCAGTAAAATAGGAATCAGTGAGCCTGGGTATATTGTGCGTTTTGAAATGTGTTTCCTGTATAAATGCGAAGTGCGGCCTACCTTTCTTTAGCTCCCTCAGGAGGGTCGAGCGCTTCTCTGGTATGTTCAATCCTCTGATGTTGTGAGAGACTACCGTAAGATTGCGACCCAGCGAGGAGTATGCCATTGTACAGCCGTGGGCAGATCCAGAGCGTGGTATCCTGTAGACAGCACTAGTCAAATAGAGCATGAGTACTGGTGAATATAATTTAGAATAATGATTATCTGAAAGTAAATAGCCACTCAGGAAAGAAAAGTATAAAAAGGTAGAGAACAGCCAAAAGAATAAAGGAAGTCATCAATTTTCACCTTTTGAATAGATAGACTATCGTTAAGGTCCTATGTAGTATCCTCTCCTGTGGCCAAAGTCACACTGGGAGGTACTTTGTGGGGAAAGTGGAAGGTATCGACTGATATGGATATTACGGGCAAAAAAGCCCGCTACTCTGGAAAGGAAGTAGACTCAACTAATGGGAAGAAGAGGCCTACAGCCTCATCAGGTAGCTAATTAATAGGTTCAAATTAAGTCTTTCTGCATCTCAGCGTAGGGGATAGGAGATGTAAAAAAAACAGAAACAACCACAATAATAAGTGACTAAGAGATGACCTAATAGACAGGAGGTACCATTATCACCAGGTGCGATTTTAGTACCTTCTCTCCGCCTCATCGGTGTCAGGCCGTTTAAGATATAACTAAAGCACTGGGGGTGCCCTGTTTTCCAAACTATTTATCGTCAATGTGGGAACAGCACTGATAACTAGTATTCTAAGCCATTATTTCTAATAAAAGGCCAAAATAACATAAACTGGACGTTAAAGTCCTGAACTCATAAACCTGTAAAGGAAAAAGAGAATTAGGGATATTGTCTTGAGATCAGCAGATGAGAGTCCTTCACTTCGGGCACTCCGACGGCCATCTCTGGGAATCAGCCCTTATTCCTCAATCTCAGTCAATGCTCCTTCGTAGGGTCAAGATCATTTTGAGGAGGTACATAGTCCAGCGTCATCCAGTACCTGCGGCCGTGTGAAGGAGATTCCCAAGACTCCTCCTGCGTAGTCTCAGGTTTAAGTTCGAACCGGTACGAATGTCAGGACGGAGTTTCCCTTTGCTGATGATAGTTAGATTGGCCAGAGTTCAGTCCCTAAACTGGGTTCGGCATATCCCAATGTGGATTAAAATCCAAAAAATAAAGGAGCTTGTATGAGAAAAAAGAAAAAACAAAACAGATCGATCCACTGATCGAAAAACTATATGCCACAGATGGCATACAGTGCTTCTCAAAGGAACTTGGTAGTTATGTCATTGAAGTAGAAAGGAGAGAGATCATCCTATCATCCTCTAGGCATCATCCAGGATTCCGGATCTGGGAACTTTTGGGGTACCGGAGAGTGAGCTTCCTTGTCTACCTTGTTTCATCTTTTTTGATTGGCGCTTATCAGGGGAAGCAAACGTTGAGCAGGGGGGACTTCTGCTTAAAAGAGGAGGGAGAAGAAATTCTCGATACCAGTCCAGGAGTTCCACCGCACCCAGTTGTAGGGAGTCACAAAACTCTGGCAGGTCTTCTGGGGATCTTAAAGAGTACTGTCTGCCATTGTGCATCACAAGAAGGGCGAACGGAAAGCGCCAAGTATAGCGTAAGTCCTTCTCTCTGAGCTTGTCTAGGAGGGGTCGCAGAGCCCTGCGGTTTTTCAAAGTTATTTGAGACAAGTCCTGAAAGAGCATTATCACCTCACCATTAAACATGATCTGATCATTGCGGTGTGCCTTTTGCATAATCTCTTCCTTCAGTGCAAAACTCTGCAAACAGCATATAATATCCCGAGGAGGCATGTTGTCTGGGCCTCTCGCTCTCAAGGCCCTATGTGCTCTCACAAATTCTATGGCAGTGTCCTCCGGTCGCTCCAGCAGACTATTAAATACTCTTTGAAGGGCAGGGGTGATCTGGTCACTATCCACCGTCTCAGGGATCCCTCGCACCCGTATATTACTCCTTCTCCCCCTGTTTTGAGATCCTCTAGGTGTCTGTTCATTTCTATGAAATGATTAGAATGTGTAGAAGTCACCTTTTCAAGCCTGCAAATAGCTTTCTCCCTCTGCTTTCCAGCAGCCTCGTCCGAGGCCATTTTCTCAGTAAGCACCAATAGATTAGATTTGAGGTCAGTCATTGCAGCTGAGAATGTGGACTTAATGTCTGCTGCGAATAGGGACATATCTGCATATGTGAGGGGATTATTAGAGTGTGAAGGTCCCCTACCGTTGTCCTCCGCAGCAGACTGTGAGTCTTCACTATAATCCTCCTCCGTGTGTGTTGGCGCCATCTTAGCTCCGGCCACGTTGCTCCTGGATAGAGACTGATTCCGGAATATATCTGATATGTTCCTGCCCTGGGAAGCCCTCGCCGAACGGCTGGAATGAGGTGCGGTGTCCGGTTGTTCTGCCTGCTCATTATCGGGAGCTGAGACGCAGAATGACGGCCTTAAGACTGTGGGTCCTCCGGAGCTCCTCTAGCAAGCAGCCATATCCGTCGTGGTGTGGGTCTTTTAAGTATGCTTGCCAACGGACTGCATGGGAGATCGACATATGTCTGGTCAAGCATGTGGTGCCCAAGCGGCTGCTGTTTTGGCCACACTTGATATGCTTCAGACATATGTTGCAAACAGCAACGGTGCAATCTGCTGCACACGTCTCAAAAAAGGCCCACATCAAAGAACTTTTGGAAAAACGCGTGGAGTCAAGCAGCGCCTGCACATGCGGGGCTCTGCGGTGTGATGCAGTCGGTTGGCTGCCCTTAAGCTGGCCCGTGGAGAGCATCCTGCCTCATTGGAGATGTGTGTGCCTACTCCTCCTCTCTCCTATCAGGCACCCACGTAGAGTCAGTGACCTCATCATCCCCTCCCCCCTCGTCACTGGGCAAACCTGGCAGTATGCTGCAGCTGGGGGAACATGACTGTCAGTTTGTTGTCCTTCTTGAGCACCCCCTCTCTCTGGGCTCACGTTATTGCCTTCCTCAATCTGGGTACCATCATCGGAGCCTTCAAAACGCTGCACATCCTCCTGCAGCATGTACCCAATGGGGGACTCCTCAGGGCATGATGATGGGGCTAGGGAAGGAGTAACTGATGACATTGAGCCAATGGAAGGGGCCGCTTTGGCAGCTGCATTGGCAGCCAAAGTACTCTGAGCCTGGGTAACAGAGGATAAGGAGGATGAGGACGGCTTGATCATCCACACTACCAACTCTTCTGCATGTTGTGGCTCAACATGGCCAGCTGCCAAAAAAAAGGACAAGCGTGCCCCACGGCCACATGCTGAGGGTGCACCGTGTCCATGACCAGCAATGTTGGCTGTAGACACAGAGCCTGCTTACCCTCTTTTAGTGGCCTGTGATCATTTGCCTCTCCTTGTTGGCCTTCCAGACATACTGTATTTGATGTATTTGTAATGTATTTGATTAGGTACACCAGGAATGGTCTGCAGTGAGATGTAGCTGCACAAAGCTGGGATGTATATATATATATATACTGAATATACTGCAGCTAACTGAATGAACTGCCTGCCTGTAGTATATTAGGAAGAGAACAACAGGAACGGTCTGCAGTGAGATCTAGCTGCACAGGATACAGTACTGAATATACTGCAGCTAACTGAATGAACTGCCTGCCTGTAGTATATTAGGGAACAGAACAACAGGAATGGTCTGCAGCGAGATCTAGCTAAACTGGATACAGTATACTGTAGCTAACTGAATGAACTGCCTGCCTGTAATATATTAGGAACAGAACAACAGGAACCCCATTGTGGGGGGGTGTGCTGCACAAGGTGATACAACGCTTGGTGAATGGTGCACTCATCCAATCTGTCACACACACTCTCTATATATCCAGCTGAAGACTCCATGTTGATTTTTAATATATCTGACTGTGCGCAAGTTCTTTAGTGTGTACTGACAGCAGAGACATTTTTTCATTTATCAGTCTTTATTTCTGATTAAGGATAGCGCCGCTTTGATGTGATACTGGTTTCTATTCATAGTTATTATCTACACATCTTTTTGTTTGAATGAACTTCCTGCTTGTAGTATATTAGGAACAGAACAACGGGAACAGTCTGCAGCGAGATCTAGCTGCACAGGATACAGTACTGAATATACTGCAACTAACTGAATGAACTTCCTGCTTGTAGTATATTAGGAACAGAACAGGAACGGTCTGCAGCGAGATCTAGCTGCACAGGATACAGTACTAAATTTACTGCAGCTAACTGAATGAACTGCCTGCCTGTAGTATATTAGGAACAGAACAACAGGAACGGTCTGCAGCGAGATCTAGCTGCACAGGATACAGTACTGAATATACTGCAGCTAACTGAATGAACTGCCTGCCTGTAGTATATTAAAAACAGAACAACAGGAACGGTCTGCAGCGAGATCTAGCTGCACAGGATACAGTACTGAATATACTGCAGCTACCTGAATGAACTGCCTGCCTGTAGTATATTTGGAACAGAACAACAGGAACGGTCTGCAGCGAAATCTAGCTGCACAGACTACAGTACTGAATATACTGCAGCTAACTGAATGAACTGCCTGCCTGTAGTATATTAGGAACAGAACAACAGGAATGGTTTGCAGCGAGATCTAGCTAAACTGGATACAGTATATATATATATATATATATATATATATATATATATATTATATATATATATATTATTATATATATTGTAGCCTGGAATGTATATATATATATATATATATACACTAAATATACTGGAGCTAACTGAATCAACTGTCTGCTCAATCTATCTAAATGAAATTAAATGACACTCCCTCTCTCTCTCTCTCTCTGAACGCCGGAACACACTACACACGGCTGATGTGCAGGTGGCCTTATATAATGTGGGGCATGCACTTAATCCCTGAGCCATAATTGGCCAAAGGCACCCTGCCTTTGGCCAATTATGGCTCTGTTTGCTTACGGAGCTGTGATTGGCCAAAGCATGCGGCTCATAGTGCATGCTTGGCCAATCGTCAGCCAGCAAACCACTGCGATGACACAGTGCATTATGGGCTGTGACGTGCTGCTCAACTTTGGCGCGAATAGCTCATAATGTTTGTGACAGACCTAGCTGGGACAGAGGCTTTTGGAGGGGACTGAATGCCAGCCTCTTGTCTACTAATTATGGGCCCTGGCATTTGGGGGAACAGTGCTTGTTGTGAGCTATATGCCTGGGGACCCTTGAGGTGGCGTTACTTTAGATTCAGGTCCATGTCCCCCAAGACACACAGACTCTGGGGCCCCTGGATATGCCATTGTGACGGGAGTCACTAATAGGGGCACAAGGTGAATGAGAACCCCACTATGATCTGTGCTAGTCAGACTCAGTGCTGTATATATGTATATATAATGTGTGCTGTCTCATTATGTTGTGTACTATTTGCTGTGATGGTTGGGGTGTGACTGTATTCTATTGACTATTGTGGCTGTCTGCCTTAACTATTATGGGATGTCTATGTGTCTTGCTGTGAGCAAAGAGGGAGGGGGGCTGCTGGCTACTGTTTACTGATGAGAAGTTAAACACACATGACCTGTGTGTCCATTGTTATTGAAAAGTTTAACCTGCCCTGTTTCCCAAGGGTGGGGGGAAGTGTTTTGAAGTGGGATCTGTATAACATGTGTTTGAATAAAGATTAATTCCTGCTTGAACCTCAAGACAGAGCATCTTGTCTCGTATTTGGGGGAGATTTATTTGTATGGATTCCTTGTTCGGCCGATGGAAGTGTTCGGTAGCTGCCTTTGTGTTTGGGTATGGAATATCCTAAACGACTTTAACCCCTTTCATACTCGGGGTGTCGTTACAATGTTCGAACTTCGTCGAACGTTCGAACAGCTGATGTTCGAGTCGAACTCATGTTCGACTCAAACTCGAAGCTCATCCCTAATTGACAGCAATCACTGTGATTGGACACAGCTGATCACATGGTAAACAAACTCCATCATAGGCTCTTTACCGAGATTGGTGATGCAGTGTGTTAGACTGACACACCTCACTAATGTTCGCCGCACTCACGCCCCTGCGGGTGTGTGATGATGGCTTATCCTGCTAGACGTCATATGACGTCCAGTCAGAATAACTTAATCACTTTACGCACGTCATTCTGCTATATAGAGGGTGGGAAGTGTTAAAAATCTGACCTTGGTCTCCAGTCAGTGACTTATGATGTCATCAGTCAGCTGCAAAACAGTTTCCTCAGTCCCCCCCCTAAGTGATCAGGCTGTACACTGTAAATTGGTAGCAAGTCATAAGGTAGGAGGTGGGAGGCTGCAGCAGGACTGATCTTTGTCAGACATTTCTGAACACGGACAAAAACTGCTCAAGCACAGGATTTCCATGACTGTGTCATCTGTGAGCTGATATCTCAGTCCGGGAAATAGATGGTAACCCTGGATGATGCCTGAACAAAGACTTTCTGGAGAGAAAAGCTAATGAAGCTATTGTTAGGGGGCAGTGGTGAAGCTAGACATTCTTTCACCTGGGGCAAAAACTCAGTTCGGACCCGAACACTCCCCCCCTCTGAAAAGCAGCAGAGCAGAGGTTGGTGTCAGCAGAGCAGAGGTTGGTGTCAGCAGAACAGTGGTTGGTGTCAGCAGAACAGTGGTTGGTGTCAGCAGAACAGTGGTTGGTGTTAGCAGAACAGTGGTTGGTGTCAGCAAAGCAGAGATTGGTGTCAGTAGGGCAGTGGACAGTGTCAGTAGTTTTCAATTTTTATTATTTTATTACTTTGTACAAAACATGGAAAGTTTACTAACAGAACACATTTTTTACTGAGAACCTGAAATATGACAGAAACTCCTATTATAATCTAAGAGAGGAAAGTGGGGTGGAGGGAGAGAGAGAAGAAGGAGGAGCAATAGGAATAGGAGGGAAAGAGAGAGATGGGAAAGAAGGAGAGAGAGGAGGGGGGAGAGGTGAAGGGAGAGGAAGGGAGGTGAGAAACGGGGTGTGTGAGAGAGAGAGAGAGAGAGAGAGAGAGAGAGAGAGAGAGAGGTGAAAGTGGGGGGGGATGGGGTGAGGGAGGGTTAGAGAGGGGGGAAAAGAGAAAGAGAGGTGAAGGGGCAGAGGGGAGGTGATAGATAAAGAGAGGGGGATGGGAGAGAAAGAGGGTGAGAGAGGGTGATGCAGAGGATGTAAGAGAGAGGGGGGAGAGAGAGAGAGAGGGGGATGAGAGAGAGAGGGATGAGAGAGAGATGGGGATGAGAGAGAGAGGGGCATGAGAGAGAGGGGGATGGAGAGAGAGGGGATGAGAGAGAGGGGGATGAGAGAGAGAGGGGGATGAGAGAGAGAGAGGGGATGAGAGAGAGAGAGGGGATGAGAGAGAGGGGGGGTGAGAGAGACAGGGGGATGAGAGAGAGAGGGGGATGAGAGAGAGGGTGATGAGAGGGAGGGGGATGAGAGAGAGAGGGGGATGAGAGAGGGGGATGAGAGAGAGAGAGGGGGGATGAGAGAGAGAGGGGTGAGAGGAGATTTGGGTAGAGAGAGAGGGGGTGAGAGAGAGAGGGGGTGGAGAGAGAGAGAGGGGGATGAAAGAGAGAGAGGGGGATGAGAGAGAGAGGGGGGATGAGAGAGAGAGAGAGGGGGGTGAGAGAGAGAGGGGGTGAGAGAGAGAGGGGGATGAGAGAGAGAGGGGGGTGAGAGAGAGAGGGGGGGATGAGAGAGAGAGGGGGGTGAGAGGAGGGGGATGAGAGAGAGAGGGGGATGAGAGAGAGAGAGGGGGTGAGAGAGAGAGGGGGAGAGAGAAGAGAGAGAGAGAGGGAGGTGAGAGAGAGAGGGGGATGAGAGAGAGAGGGGGATGAGAGAGAGGGGGATGAGAGAGAGAGGGGGGTGAGAGAGAGAGGGGATGAGAGAGAGAGGGGGGTGAGAGAGGGGTGAGAGAGGGGGGGTGAGAGAGAGGGGGTGAGAGAGAGGGGGTGAGAGAGAGAAGGGGGATGAGAGAGAGAGAGGGGGGGGAGAGAGAGGGGGATGAGAGAGAGAGGGGGGATGAGAGAGAGATGGGGGATGAGAGAGAGAGAGGGGGATGAGAGAGAGAGAGGGGGATGAGAGAGAGAGGGGGATGAGAGAGAGAGGGGGATGAGAGAGAGAGGGGGGTGAGAGAGAGGGGGGATGAGAGGAGAGGGATGAGAGAGAGAGAGGGGATGAGAGAGAGAGAGGGGATGAGAGAGAGGGGGGGATGAGAGAGAGGGGGATGAGAGAGAGGGGGATGAGAGAGAGAGAGGGGAAGGAGAGAGGGGGATGAGATGAGAGAGAGGGGGATGAGGAAAGAGAGGGGGTTGAGAGAGAGAGGGGGAGAGAGATGGGGGAGAGAGAGAGGGGGATGAGAGAGAGAGGGGGGTGAGAGAGAGAGGGGGATGAGAGAGAGGGGGGATGAGAGAGAGGGGATGAGAGAGAGGGAAGAGAGAGAAAGAGGGGGGAATGGAGAGAGAGGGGATGAGAGAGAGAGGGGAGTGAGAGAGAGGGGGGATGAGAGAAGGGGATGGAGAGAGGGGGGTGAGAGAGAGAGGGGGATGAGAGAGAGGGGGATGGAGAGAGGAGAGGGGATGAGAGAGGGGATGAGAAAGAGCAGGGGGGTGAGAGAGAGAGGGGGTGAGAGAGGAGGGGGGGGGAGAGAGGGGGATGAGAGAGAGCAGGGGGTGAGAGAGAGAGGGGGATGAGAGAGAGTGGGGATGAGAGAGAGGGGGATGAGAGAGAGGGGGATGAGAGAGAAGGGGGATGAGAGAGAGAGGGAGATAAGAGGAGAGGGGATGAGAGAGAGAGAGAGAGAGGGATGAGAGAGAGGGGGGTGAGAAGAGAGGGGGATGAGAGAGAGGGGGATGAGAGAGAGAGGGGGATGAGAGAGGGGTGGGGAGGAGAGAGAGGGGGATGGAGAGAGAGAGAGGGGGGTGAGAGAGAGGGGGGATGAGAGAGAGAGGGGGAGAGAGAGAGAGGGGGTGAGAGAGAGGGGGATGAGAGAGAGAGGGGTGAGAGAGAGGGGGGAGTTAGAGAGAGAGGGGATGAGAGAGAGAGGGGATGAGAGAGAGAGAGGGGGATGAGAGAGAGAGAGGGGGAAAGAGAGAGGGGGGATGAGAGAGAGAGGGGGATGAGAGAGAGAGAGGGGATGAGAGAGAGGGGATGAGAGAGGAGAGGGGGATGAGAGAGAGGGGGATAAGAGAGAGGGGGATGAGAGAGAAAGGGGGATGAGAGAGAGAGGGGGATGAGAGAGAGAGAGGGGATGAGAGAGAGAGAGAGAGAGAGAGAGAGGGGGGATGAGAGAGAGAGGGGGATGAGAGAGGAGGGGGGATGAGAGAGAGGGGATGAGAGAGAGGGGGATGAGAGAGAGAGGGGGATGAGAGAGGGGGATGAGGTAGAGAGGGGGATGAGAGAGAGAGGGGGGTGAGAGAGAGAGAGGGGATGAGAGAGAGAGGGGGTGAGAGAGAGAGGGGGGATGAGAGAGAGAGGGGGGGAGTGAGAGAGAGAGAGGGGGAGGAGAGAGAGAGGGAGGGATGAGAGAGAGAGAGGGGGTGAGAGAGAGGGGGATGAGAGAGAGAGGGGGATGAGAGAGAGAGAGGGGGTGAGAGAGAGAGAGGGGGAGAGAGAGAGAGAGAGAGAGAGAGAGAGAGAGAGGGAGGTGAGAGAGAGAGGGTGATGAGAGAGAGAGGGGGATGAGAGAGAGGGGGATGAGAGAGGGAGGTGAGAGAAGAGAGGGTGATGAGAGAGAGAGGGGATGAGAGAGAGGGGATGAGAGAGAGAGGGGGATGAGAGACAGGGGGAGAGAGAGAGAGAGGGGGGAGAGAGAGAGAGAGGGGGTAAGGAGAGAGGGGGGCGAGAGAGAGAGGGGGAAGAGAGAGGGGGAGAGAGAGGGGGGATGAGAGAGAGGGGGGATGAGAGAGAGAGAGAGGGGGGATGAGAGAGAGGGGGGGTGAGAGAGAGGGGGTGAGAGAGAGGGAGAGGCTGTAAGAGAGAGAGAGGGGGATGAGAGAGGGGGGTGAGAGAGAGGGGGATGAGAGAGAGAGGGGGGATGAGAGAGAGGGGGTGATAGAGAGAGAGGCTGTAAGAGAGAGAGAGGGGGTGAGAGGGGGTGTGAGGGAGAGGCTGTAAGAGAGAGAGGGGGGTGAGAGAGAGGAAAGGTGAGCGAAACGGGGGTGAGAGGGAGAGGGGGGATGAGAGAGAAGAGTGAGATAGAGAGTGGGGGAGAAAGGGGGTGGGGAGAGGAGGGGGTGGGGGAAGAGAGAGAGGGTCAGAGGGAGAGGAGAGGTGAGAGAATGGGGTGAGAGGGGTAGGAGTGAGAGAGAGGAGAGGACTCCCCTATCCCCCCCATATTACACCAAGAGACCACCCACAACCCCTCCAAAATTAGAGCTTTTAGATAAACTGATGCCTGTAATGTACCTGGATCCTGTGTGCTATCAGCATGGTTATCCGATGACCACACTATCCGCGGTGAAGGAGTCAGTGCTTTGTTATGCCATCTAATGTCACTGACTCCTTTCACCTTCCCGCTGCCCGCCGGTGTCTTGTCGAATACAGTCCCCTATCCAGAAGTGTCCGCCCTGTACTGCGCAGGCGCAGTACGGAGGACAAACGAGACGCCAAAAGTCTCCGAAGTTCAACAGCTGATCATCAGCTGTACACGGCGCCTGCGATTTTATTCTCACCCTATGTCCAGGTTCATTCCCTACTATCCAAGTGGACATAGAGTTAGAATAAATAGTTGCCGAGCGCAGCGTGGCGAGCGAAGCGAGCCCGCGAGGGGCCCTCTTACAAAGCCATCGCTAAGAAGTGCCCAAGCGCCGTGTACAGCTGATGGTCAGCTGATCAACTTCAGACACTTTCGGCATCTCCTTCTCCTCTGTACGGCGCAAGCGCTGCGCCTGCGCAGTACAGGGCGGACACTATCCGATAGGAGGACAGTTTATGTCAGAACACCGGTGTCTTGCCGAGAAAGTTCTCTCAGCGGATAAGTTCCCCCCTGTAATGCGCAATAAAAAAGTGCTCAGCGCAGCGAGGCCGTGCCCGAAGCGTGGCGAGCGAAGCGAGCTCGCGAGGGGCCCCCTTACAGGCGCCGTGTACAGCTGATTTTTTCTGTATTTCGCTTTGGCTATTTCCGCCGGTTCCTACTGCGCAGGCGCTGCACCTGCGCAGTAGATGGGGGTCCTTATCCGCCGAGAGGAACTTTCTCGGCAGAACACCGGCTCCGTTCACCATCTATTGTCAACACATGAGACAGGATGTCTCCCGCTCTCCTCTCCTGTTAGAACAGCGCTCCCCCAGCACATGAGACAGGATCACTCTCACATCGGACTGTATACACACAGTTTGATTACTGCCCCCTACCCACATTTCCTGCTGCAATGAGCAGTCCTTGGAGGATATAGGGGACAGTAATCAAACTGTGTGTATACAGTCCGATGTGATGTGAGAGTGATCCTGTCTCATGTGCTGGGGGAGCGCTGTTCTGATAGGAGAGCTGAGAGCTCCTCCCGGCACTCTCCACTCCGCCACTTCTCCGCTCACTGCCCCAGGATGCTGCTCCCTTGTCCCGGCTCTGAGTGCGGGCGGGGTGGTGAGAGATCAGCGTCCACTCACATAGCATTCAAGGAAGAGCAGGACGGGACCATGTCTGTCGGGAGAGGAACAGTGTAGTAGTAAATACAGTATCCCGTGAAATTCTGTATCACTTGCCTCTGCTGCGCATGTGCCGGTTTCCAGACGAAATGAAGACACAGCGAGACACCTCGGCTACATCTGATTGAAAGCGGGGGACATGACGAGGGGTCACAGGCTCACGGGGGGGGGCAGTCTGCATGTCACAGGGGGGGGCACACAATGGTTGGCACAGGCTAGCTGCATGTCACAGGGGGGCACACAATGGTTGGCACAGGCTGGATGTCACAGGGGGGGCACACAATGCTTGGCACAGGCTGGATGTCACAGGGGGGCACACAATGGTTGGCACAGGGGGGCACACAATGCTTGGCACAGGCTGGATGTCACAGGGGGGGCACACAATGGTTGGAACAGGCTGGATATCACAGGGGGCACACAATGGTTGGCACAGGCTGGCTGCATGTCACAGGGGGGCACACAATGGTTGGCACAGGCTGGATGCATGTCACAGGGGGAGCACACAATGGTTGGCACAGGCTGGATGCATGTCACAGGGGGGGCACACAATGGTTGGCACGGGCTGGATGTCACAGGGGGGGCACACAATGGTTGGCACAGGCTGGATGTCACAGGGGGGGGCACACAATGGTTGGCACAGGCTGGATGTCACAGGGGGGCACACAATGGTTGGCACAGGCTGGCTGCATGTCACAAGGGGGCACACAATGGTTGGCACAGGCTGGATGTCACAGGGGCGGCACACAATGGTTGGCACAGGCTGGATGCATGTCACAGGGGGGGCACACAATGGTTGGCACAGGGGGGGCACACAATGCTTGGCACGGGCTGGATGTCACAGGGGGGGGCACACAATGGTTGGCACAGGCTGGATGCATGTCACAGGGGGGGCACACAATGGTTGCAGGGGGGGCACACAATGCTTGGCACGGGCTGGATGTCACGGGGGGGCACACAATGGTTGGCACAGGCTGGATGTCACAGGGGCGGCACACAATGGTTGGCACAGGCTGGATGCATGTCACAGGGGGGGCACACAATGGTTGGCACAGGGGGGGGCACACAATGCTTGGCACGGGCTGGATGTCACAGGGGGGGCACACAATGGTTGGCACAGGCTGGATATCACAGGGGGCACACAATGGTTGGCACAGGCTGGCTGCATGTCACAGGGGGAGCACACAATGGTTGGCACAGGCTGGCTGCATGTCACAGGGGGGGGCACACAATGGTTGGCACAGGCTAGCTGCATGTCACAGGGGGGGCACACAATGGTTGGCACAGGCTGGATGCATGTCACAGGGGGGGGCACACAATGGTTGGCACAGGCTGGATGCATGTCACAGGGGGGCACACAATGGTTGGCACAGGCTGGATGTCACAGGGGGAGGGCACACAATGGTTGGCACGGGCTGGATGTCACAGGGGGGGGCACGCAATGGTTGGCACAGACTGGCTGCATGTCACAGGGGGGGCACACAATGGTTGGCACAGGCTGGATGTCACAGGGGGGGGCACACAATGGTTGGCACAGGCTGGATGTCACAGGGGGAGCACAAAATGGTTGGCACAGGCTGGCTGCATGTCACAGGGGGGGCACACAATGGTTGGCACAGGCTGGATGTCACAGGGGGGGCACACAATGGTTGGCACAGGCTGGCTGCATGTCACAGGGGGGACACACAATGGTTGGCACAGGCTGGATGTCACAGGGGGGCACACAATGGTTGGCACAGGCTAGCTGCATATCACAGCGGGGCACACAATGGTTGGCACAGGCTGGATGCATATCACAGGGGGGGCACACAATGGTTGGCACAGGCTGGATGCATGTCACAGGGGGGGAACACAATGGTTGGCACAGGCTGGATGCATGTCACAGGGGGGGCACACAATGGTTGGCACAGGCTGGATGCATGTCACAGGGGGGGCACACAATGGTTGGCACAAGCTGGATGTCACAGGGGGGGCACACAATGGTTGGCACGGGCTGGATGTCACAGGGGGGGCACACAATGGTTGGCACAGGCTGGCTGCATGTCACAGGGGGGGCACACAATGGTTGGCACAGGCTGGATGTCACAGGGGGGGCACACAATGGTTGGCACAGGCTGGATGTCACACGAGGAGCACACAATGGTTGGCACAGGCCGGCTGCATGTCACAGGGGGGGCACACAATGGTTGGCACAGGCTGGATGTCACAGGGGGGGCACACAATGGTTGGCACAGGCTGGCTGCATGTCACAGGGGGGGCACACAATGGTTGGCACAGGCTGGATGTCACAGGGGGGGCACACAATGGTTGGCACAGGCTAGCTGCATGTCACAGGGGGGCACACAATGGTTGGCACAGGCTGGATGCATATCACAGGGGGGCACACAATGGTTGGCACAGGCTGGATGCATGTCACAGGGGGGCACACAATGGTTGGCACAGGCTGGATGTCACAGGGGGGGCACACAATGGTTGGCACAGGCTGGATGCATGTCACAGGGGGGCACACAATGGTTGGCACAGGCTGGATGTCACAGGGGGGGCACACAATGGTTGGCACAGGCTGGCTGCATGTCACAGGGGGGGCACACAATGGTTGGCACAGGCTGGATGTCACAGGGGGGGCACACAATGGTTGGCACAGGCTAGCTGCATGTCACAGGGGGGCACACAATGGTTGGCACAGGCTGGATGCATATCACAGGGGGGCACACAATGGTTGGCACAGGCTGGCTGCATGTCACAGGGGGGCACACAATGGTTGGCACAGGCTGGATGTCACAGGGGGGGCACACAATGGTTGGCACAGGCTGGATGCATGTCACAGGGGGGGGCACACAATGGTTGGCACAGGCTGGATGCATGTCACAGGGGGGCACACAATGGTTGGCACAGGCTGGATGTCACAGGGGGAGGGCACACAATGGTTGGCACGGGCTGGATGTCACAGGGGGGGCACGCAATGGTTGGCACAGACTGGCTGCATGTCACAGGGGGGGCACACAATGGTTGGCACAGGCTGGATGTCACAGGGGGGGGCACACAATGGTTGGCACAGGCTGGATGTCACAGGGGGAGCACAAAATGGTTGGCACAGGCTGGCTGCATGTCACAGGGGGGGCACACAATGGTTGGCACAGGCTGGATGTCACAGGGGGGGCACACAATGGTTGGCACAGGCTGGCTGCATGTCACAGGGGGGACACACAATGGTTGGCACAGGCTGGATGTCACAGGGGGGCACACAATGGTTGGCACAGGCTAGCTGCATATCACAGCGGGGCACACAATGGTTGGCACAGGCTGGATGCATATCACAGGGGGGGCACACAATGGTTGGCACAGGCTGGATGCATGTCACAGGGGGGGAACACAATGGTTGGCACAGGCTGGATGCATGTCACAGGGGGGGCACACAATGGTTGGCACAGGCTGGATGCATGTCACAGGGGGGGCACACAATGGTTGGCACAAGCTGGATGTCACAGGGGGGGCACACAATGGTTGGCACGGGCTGGATGTCACAGGGGGGGCACACAATGGTTGGCACAGGCTGGCTGCATGTCACAGGGGGGGCACACAATGGTTGGCACAGGCTGGATGTCACAGGGGGGGCACACAATGGTTGGCACAGGCTGGATGTCACACGAGGAGCACACAATGGTTGGCACAGGCCGGCTGCATGTCACAGGGGGGGCACACAATGGTTGGCACAGGCTGGATGTCACAGGGGGGGCACACAATGGTTGGCACAGGCTGGCTGCATGTCACAGGGGGGGCACACAATGGTTGGCACAGGCTGGATGTCACAGGGGGGGCACACAATGGTTGGCACAGGCTAGCTGCATGTCACAGGGGGGCACACAATGGTTGGCACAGGCTGGATGCATATCACAGGGGGGCACACAATGGTTGGCACAGGCTGGATGCATGTCACAGGGGGGCACACAATGGTTGGCACAGGCTGGATGTCACGGGGGGGGGCACACAATGGTTGGCACAGGCTGGATGTCACAGGGGGGGCACACAATGGTTGGCACAGGCTGGCTGCATGTCACAGGGGGGGCACACAATGGTTGGCACAGGCTGGATGTCACAGGGGGGGCACACAATGGTTGGCACAGGCTAGCTGCATGTCACAGGGGGGCACACAATGGTTGGCACAGGCTGGATGCATATCACAGGGGGGCACACAATGGTTGGCACAGGCTGGATGCATGTCACAGGGGGGCACACAATGGTTGGCACAGGCTGGATGTCACGGGGGGGGGGCACACAATGGTTGGCACAGGCTGGATGTCACAGGGGGAGCACACAATGGTTGGCATAGGCTGGATGCCACAGGGGGGGCACACAATGGTTGGCACAGGCTGGCTGCATGTCACAGGGGGGCACACAATGGTTGGCACAGGCTGGCTGCATGTCACAGGGGGGCACACAATGGTTGGCACAGGCTGGATGTATGTCACAGGGGGGGCACACAATGGTTGGCACAGGCTGGCTGCATGTCACAGGGGGGCACACAATGGTTGGCACAGGCTGGATGTCACAGGGGGGGCACACAATGGTTGGCACAGGCTGGATGCATGTCACAGGGGGGGCACACAATGGTTGGCACAGGGGGGGCACACAATGCTTGGCACAGGCTGGATGTCACAGGGGGGGCACACAATGGTTGGCACAGGCTGGATATCACAGGGGGCACACAATGGTTGGCACAGGCTGGCTGCATGTCACAGGGGGAGCACACAATGGTTGGCACAGGCTGGCTGCATGTCACAGGGGGGCACACAATGGTTGGCACAGGCTAGCTGCATGTCACAGGGGAGGCACACAATGGTTGGCACAGGCTGGATGCATGTCACAGGGGGGGCACACAATGGTTGGCACAGGCTGGATGCATATCACAGGGGGGGCACACAATGGTTGGCACAGGCTGGATGCATGTCACAGGGGGGGCACACAATGGTTGGCACAGGCTGGATGCATGTCACAGGGGGGCACACAATGGTTGGCACAGGCTGGATGCATGTCACAGGGGGGCACACAATGGTTGGCACAGGCTGGATGTCACAGGTGGGGCACACAATGGTTGGCACGGGCTGGATGTCACGGGGGGGCACACAATGGTTGGCACAGGCTGGCTGCATGTCACAGGGGGGCACACAATGGTTGGCACAGGCTGGATGTCACAGGGGGGCACACAATGGTTGGCACAGGCTGGATGTCACAGGGGGAGCACACAATGGTTGGCACAGGCTGGATGTCACAGGGGGGGCACACAATGGTTGGCACAGGGGGGGCACACAATGCATGGCACAGGCTGGATGTCACAGGGGGGGCACACAATGGTTGGAACAGGCTGGATATCACAGGGGGCACACAATGCTTGGCACAGGCTGGATGTCACAGGGGGGCACACAATGGTTGGAACAGGCTGGATATCACAGGGGGCACACAATGGTTGGCACAGGCTGGCTGCATGTCACAGGGGGAGCACACAATGGTTGGCACAGGCTAGCTGCATGTCACAGGGGGGGCACACAATGGTTGGAACAGGCTGGATGCATGTCACAGGGGGGGTACACAATAGTTGGCACAGGCTGGATGCATATCACAGGTGGGGCACACAATGGTTGGCACAGGCTGGATGCATGTCACAGGGGGGGCACACAATGGTTGGCACAGGCTGGATGCATGTCACAGGGGGGGCACACAATGGTTGGCACAGACTGGCTGCATGTCACAGGGGGGCACACAATGGTTGGCACAGGCTGGATGTCACAGGGGGGGGCACACAATGGTTGGCACAGGCTGGATGTCACAGGGGGAGCACACAATGGTTGGCACAGGCTGGCTGCATGTCACAGGGGGGGCACACAATGGTTGGCACGGGCTGGATGTCACAGGGGGGGCACACAATGGTTGGCACAGGCTGGCTGCATGTCACAGGGGGGCACACAATGGTTGGCAAAGGCTGGATGTCACAGGGGGGCACACAATGGTTGGCACAGGCTGGCTGCATGTCACAGGGGGGCACACAATGGTTGGCACAGGCTGGATGTCACAGGGGGGGCACACAATGGTTGGCACAGACTGGATGCATGTCACAGGGGGGGCACACAATGGTTGGCACAGGGGGGGCACACAATGCTTGGCACGGGCTGGATGTCACAGGGGGGCACACAATGGTTGGCACAGGCTGGATATCACAGGGGGCACACAATGATTGGCACAGGCTGGCTGCATGTCACAGGGGGAGCACACAATGGTTGGCACAGGCTGGCTGCATGTCACAGGGGGGGCACACAATGGTTGGCACAGGCTAGCTGCATGTCACAGGGGGGGCACACAATGGTTGGCACAGGCTGGATGCATATCACAGGGGGGGCACACAATGGTTGGCACAGGCTGGATGCATGTCACAGGGGGGGCACACAATGGTTGGCACAGTCTGGATGCATGCCACAGGGGGGGGCACACAATGGTTGGCACAGGCTGGATGTCACAGGGGGGGCACACAATGGTTGGCACAGGCTGGATGTCACAGGGGGAGCACAAAATGGTTGGCACAGGCTGGCTGCATGTCACAGGGGGGGCACACAATGGTTGGCACAGGCTGGATGTCACAGGGGGGGCACACAATGGTTGGCACAGGCTGGATGTCACAGGGGGAGCACAAAATGGTTGGCACAGGCTGGCTGCATGTCACAGGGGGGGCACACAATGGTTGGCACAGGCTGGATGTCACAGGGGGGGCACACAATGGTTGGCACAGGCTGGCTGCATGTCACAGGGGGCACACAATGGTTGGCACAGGCTGGATGTCACAGGGGGGGCACACAATGGTTGGCACAGGCTAGCTGCATATCACAGGGGGGGCACACAATGGTTGGCACAGGCTGGATGCATATTACAGGGGGGGCAAACAATGGTTGGCACAGGCTGGATGCATGTCACAGGGGGGGCACACAATGGTTGGCACAGGCTGGATGTTACGGGGGGGCACACAATGGTTGGCACAGGCTGGCTGCATGTCACAGGGGGGGCACACAATATTTGGCACAGGCTGGATGTCACAGGGGGGGCACACAATGGTTGGCACAGGCTAGCTGCATGTCACAGGGGGGGCACACAATGGTTGGCACAGGCTGGATGCATATCACGGGGGGGCACACAATGTTTGGCACAGGCTGGCTGCATGTCACAGGGGGGCACACAATGGTTGGCACAGGCTGGATGTCACGGGGGGGGGGGGCACACAATGGATGGCACAGGCTGGATGTCACAGGGGGAGCACACAATGGTTGGCACAGGCTGGCTGCATGTCACAGGGGGGGCACACAATGGTTGGCATAGGCTGGATGCCACAGGGGGGGCACACAATGGTTGGCAAAGGCTGGCTGCATGTCACAGGGGGGCACACAATGGTTTGCACAGGCTGGCTGCATGTCACAGGGGGGCACACAATGGTTGGCACAGGCTGGATGTCACAGGGGGGGCACACAATGGTTGGCACAGGCTGGCTGCATGTCACAGGGGGGCACACAATGGTTGGCACAGGCTGGATGTCACAGGGGGGGCACACAATGGTTGGCACAGGCTGGATGCATGTCACAGGGGGGGCACACAATGGTTGGCACAGGGGGGGCACACAATGCTTGGCACAGGCTGGATGTCACAGGGGGGGCACACAATGGTTGGCACAGGCTGGATATCACAGGGGGCACACAATGGTTGGCACAGGCTGGCTGCATGTCACAGGGGGAGCACACAATGGTTGGCACAGGCTGGCTGCATGTCACAGGGGGGGCACACAATGGTTGGCACAGGCTAGCTGCATTTCACAGGGGGGGCACACAATGGTTGGCACAGGCTGGATGCATATCACAGGGGGGGCACACAATGGTTGGCACAGGGGGGGCACACAATGCTTGGCACAGGCTGGATGTCACAGGGGGGGCACACAATGGTTGGCACAGGCTGGATATCACAGGGGGCACACAATGGTTGGCACAGGCTGGCTGCATGTCACAGGGGGAGCACACAATGGTTGGCACAGGCTGTCTGCATGTCACAGGGGGGGCACACAATGGTTGGCACAGGCTAGCTGCATTTCACAGGGGGGGGCACACAATGGTTGGCACAGGCTGGATGCATATCACAGGGGGGGGGCACACAATGGTTGGCACAGGCTGGATGCATATCACTGGGGGGGCACACAATGGTTGGCACAGGCTGGATGCATGTCACAGGGGGGGCACACAATGGTTGGCACAGGCTGGATGCATGTCACAGGGGGGGCACACAATGGTTGGCACAGGCTGGATGCATATCACAGGGGGGGCACACAATGGTTGGCACAGGCTGGATGCATGTCACAGGGGGGGCAAACAATGGTTGGCACAGGCTGGATGCATGTCACAGGGGGGGCACACAATGGTTGGCACAGGCTGGATGCATGTCACAGGGGGGGCACACAATGGTTGGCACAGGCTGGATGTCACAGGGGGGGCACACAATGGTTGGCACGGGCTGGATGTCACAGGGGGGGCACACAATGGTTGGCACAGGCTGGCTGCATGTCACAGGGGGGGCACACAATGGTTGGCACAGGCTGGATGTCACAGGGGGGCACAAAATGGTTGGCACAGGCTGGATGTCACAGGGGGAGCACACAATGGTTGGCACAGGCTGGCTGCATGTCACAGGGGGGCACACAATGGTTGGCACAGGCTGGCTGCATGTCACAGGGGGGGCACACAATGGTTGGCATAGGCTGGATGTCACAGGGGGGGCACACAATGGTTGGCACAGGCTAGCTGCATGTCACAGGGGGGCACACAATGGTTGGCACAGACTGGCTGCATGTCACAGGGGGGGCACACAATGGTTGGCACAGACTGGCTGCATGTCACAGGGGGGCACACAATGGTTGGCACAGGGGGGGCACACAATGCTTGGCACAGGCTGGATGTCACAGGGGGGGCACACAATGGTTGGCACAGGCTGGATGTCACAGGGGGGGCACACAATGGTTGGCACGGGCTGGATGTCACAGGGGGGGCACACAATGGTTGGTACAGGCTGGCTGCATGTCACAGGGGGGGCACACAATGGTTGGCACAGGCTGGATGTCACAGGGGGGCACAAAATGGTTGGCACAGGCTGGATGTCACAGGGGGAGCACACAATGGTTGGCACAGGCTGGCTGCATGTCACAGGGGGGCACACAATGGTTGGCACAGGCTGGATGTCACAGGGGGGGCACACAATGGTTGGCACAGGCTGGCTGCATGTCACAGGGGGGCACACAATGGTTGGCACAGGCTGGCTGCATGTCACAGGGGGGGCACACAATGGTTGGCACAGGCTGGATGTCACAGGGGGGGCACACAATGGTTGGCACAGGCTAGCTGCATGTCACAGGGGGGCACACAATGGTTGGCACAGACTGGCTGCATGTCACAGGGGGGGCACACAATGGTTGGCACAGGCTGGATGTCACAGGGGGGGGCACACAATGGTTGGCACAGGCTGGATGTCACAGGGGGAGCACACAGTGGTTGGGACAGGCTGGCTGCATGTCACAGGGGGGGCACACAATGGTTGGCACGGGCTGGATGTCACAGGGGGGCACACAATGGTTGGCACAGGCTGGCTGCATGTCACAGGGGGGCACACAATGGTTGGCACAGGCTGGATGTCACAGGGGGGCACACAATGGTTGGCACAGGCTGGCTGCATGTCACAGGGGGGCACACAATGGTTGGCACAGGCTGGATGTCACAGGGGGGGCACACAATGGTTGGCACAGGCTGGATATCACAGGGGGCACACAATGGTTGGCACAGGCTGGCTGCATGTCACAGGGGGAGCACACAATGGTTGGCACAGGCTAGCTGCATGTCACAGGGGGGCACACAATGGTTGGCACAGGCTGGATGCATGTCACAGGGGGGGCACACAATGGTTGGCACAGGCTGGATGCATATCACAGGGGGGGCACACAATGGTTGGCACAGGCTGGATGCATGTCACAGGGGGGGCACACAATGGTTGGCACAGGCTGGATGCATGTCACAGGGGGGGCACACAATGGTTGGCACAGGCTGGATGCATGTCACAGGGGGGGCACACAATGGTTGGCACAGGCTGGATGTCACAGGGGGGCACACAATGGTTGGCACAGGCTGGATGTCACAGGGGGAGCACACAATGGTTGGCACAGGCTGGCTGCATGTCACAGGGGGGGGGCACACAATGGTTGGCACGGGCTGGATGTCACAGGGGGGGCAAACAATGGTTGGCACAGGCTGGCTGCATGTCACAGGGGGGGCACACAATGGTTGGCACAGGCTGGATGTCACAGGGGGGGGCACACAATGGTTGGCACAGGCTGGATGTCACAGGGGGAGCACAGAATGGTTGGCACAGGCTTGCTGCATGTCACAGGGGGGGGCACAAAATGGTTGGCACAGACTGGATGTCACAGGGGGGGGCACACAATGGTTGGCACAGGCTAGCTGCATGTCACAGGGGGGGCACACAATGGTTGGCACAGGCTGGCTGCATGTCACAGGGGGGCACACAATGGTTGGCACAGGCTGGATGTCACAGGGGGGGCACACAATGGTTGGCACAGGCTGGCTGCATGTCACAGGGGGGCACACAATGGTTGGCACAGGCTGGATGTCACAGGGGGGGCACACAATGGTTGGCACAGGCTGGATGCATGTCACAGGGGGGGCACACAATGGTTGGCACAGGGGGGGCACACAATGCTTGGCACAGGCTGGATGTCACAGGGGGGGCACACAATGGTTGGCAAGGGCTGGATATCACAGGGGGCACACAATGGTTGGCACAGGCTGGCTGCATGTCACAGGGGGAGCACACAATGGTTGGCACAGGCTGGCTGCATGTCACAGGGGGGGCACACAATGGTTGGCACAGGCTAGCTGCATGTCACAGGGGGGGCACACAATGGTTGGCACAGGCTGGATGCATATCACAGGGGGGGCACACAATGGTTGGCACAGGCTGGATGCATGTCACAGGGGGGGCACACAATGGTTGGCACAGGCTGGATGCATGTCACAGGGGGGCACACAATGGTTGGCACAGGCTGGATGTCACAGGGGGGGCACACAATGGTTGGCACGGCCTGGATGTCACAGGGGGGGCACACAATGGTTGGCACAGACTGGCTGCATGTCACAGGGGGGGCACACAATGGTTGGCACAGGCTGGATGTCACAGGGGGGGCACACAATGGTTGGAACAGGATGGATGTCACAGGGGGAGCACACAATGGTTGGCACAGGCTGGCTGCATGTCACAGGGGGGGGCACACAATGGTTGGCACAGGCTGGATGTCACAGGGGGGCACACAATGGTTGGCACAGGCTGGCTGCATGTCACAGGGGGGGCACACAATGGTTGGCACAGGCTGGATGTCACAGGGGGGGCACACAATGGTTGGCACAGGCTAGCTGCATGTCACAGGGGGGGGCACACAATGGTTGGCACAGGCTGGATGCATATCACAGGGGGGGCACACAATCGTTGGCACAGGCTGGATGCATGTCACGGGGGGCACACAATGGTTGGCACAGGCTGGATGCATGTCACAGGGGGGGCACACAATGGTTGGCACAGGCTGGATGCATGTCACAGGGGGGGCACACAATGGTTGGCACAGGCTGGATGCATGTCACAGGGGGGGCACACAATGGTTGGCACAGGCTGGATGTCACAGGGGGGGCACACAATGGTTGGCACGGGCTGGATGTCACAGGGGGGGCACACAATGGTTGGCACAGGCTGGCTGCATGTCACAGGGGGGGCACAAAATGGTTGGCACAGGCTGGATGTCACAGGGGGGGCACACAATGGTTGGCACAGGCTGGATGTCACAGGAGGAGCACACAATGGTTGGCACAGGCTGGCTGCATGTCACAGCGGGGGTACACAATGGTTGGCACAGGCTGGATGTCACAGGGGGGGCACACAATGGTTGGCACAGGATGGCTGCATGTCACAGGGGGGGGCACACAATGGTTGGCACAGGCTGGATGTCACAGGGGGGCACACAATGGTTGGCACAGGCTAGCTGCATGTCACAGGGGGGGCACACAATGGTTGGCACAGGCTGGATGCATATCACAGGGGGGGCACACAATGGTTGGCACAGGCTGGATGCATGTCACAGGGGGGCACACAATGGTTGGCACAGGCTGGATGTCACAGGGGGGCACACAATGGTTGGCACAGGCTGGATGTCACAGGGGGGCACACAATTGCTGGCACATTCTGGCTGCATGTCACAGGGGGGCACACAATGGTTGGCACAGGCTGGATGTCACAGGGGGGGCACACAATGGTTGACACAGGCTGGATGCACGTCACAGGGGGGGCACACAATGGTTGGCACAGGGGGGGCACACAATGCTTGGCATAGGCTGGATGTCACAGGGGGGGCACACAATGGTTGGCACAGGCTGGATATCACAGGGGGCACACAATGGTTGGCACAGGCTGGCTGCATGTCACAGGGGGAGCACACAATGGTTGGCACAGGCTGGCTGCATGTCACAGGGGGGGGCACACAATGGTTGACACAGGCTAGCTGCATGTCACAGGGGGGGCACACAATGGTTGGCACAGGCTGGATGCATATCACAGGGGGGGCACAGAATGGTTGGCACAGGCTGGATGCATGTCACAGGGGGGGCACACAATGGTTGGCACAGGCTGGATGCATGTCACAGGGGGGGCACACAATGGATGGCACAGGCTGGATGTCACAGGGGGGCACACAATGGTTGGCACGGGCTGGATGTCACAGGGGGGGCACACAATGGTTGGCACAGACTGGCTGCATGTCACAGGGGGGGCACACAATGGATGGCACAGGCTGGATGTCACAGGGGGGGGCACACAATGGTTGGCACAGGCTGGATGTCACAGGGGGAGCACACAATGGTTGGCACAGGCTGGCTGCATGTCACAGGGGGGCACACAATGGTTGGCACAGGCTGGATGTCACAGGGGGGGCACACAATGGTTGGCACAGGCGGCTGCATGTCACAGGGGGGGCACACAATGGTTGGCACAGGCTGGCTGCATGTCACAGGGGGGGCACACAATGGTTGGCACAGGCTAGCTGCATGTCACAGGGGGGGCACACAATGGTTGGCACAGGCTGGATGCATGTCACAGGGGGGGGCACACAATGGTTGGCACAGGCTGGATGCATGTCACAGGGGAGGCACACAATGGTTGGCACAGGCTGGATGCATGTCACACGGGGGGCACACAATGGTTGGCACAGGCTGGATGTCACAGGGGGGGCACACAATGGTTGGCACGGGCTGGATGTCACAGGGGGGGCACACAATGGTTGGCACAGGCTGGCTGCATGTCACAGGGGGGGCACAAAATGGTTGGCACAGGCTGGATGTCACAGGGGGGGCACACAATGGTTGGCACAGGCTGGATGTCACAGGGGGAGCACACAATGGTTGGCACAGGCTGGCTGGATGTCACAGGGGGGGCACACAATGGTTGGCACAGGCTGGATGTCACGGGGGGCACACAATGGTTGGCACAGGCTGGCTGCATGTCACAGGGGGGGCACACAATGGTTGGCACAGGCTGGATGTCACAGGGGGGGCACACAATGGTTGGCACAGGCTAGCTGCATGTCACAGGGGGGCACACAATGGTTGGCACAGGCTGGATGCATATCACAGGGGGGGCACAAAATGGTTGGCACAGGCTGGATGCATGTCACAGGGGGGGCACACAATGGTTGGCACAGGCTGGATGCATGTCACAGGGGGGACACACAATGGTCGGCACAGGCTGGATGCATGTCACAGGGGGGCACACAATGGTTGGCACAGGCTGGATGTCACAGGGGGGGGCACACAATGGTTGGCACGGGCTGGATGTCACAGGGGGGGCACACAATGGTTGGCACAGGCTGGCTGCATGTCACGGGGGGGGCACACAATGGTTGGCACAGGCTGGATGTCACGGGGGGGCACACAATGGTTGGCACAGGCTGGATGTCACAGGGGGAGCACACAATGGTTGGCACAGGCTGGCTGCATGTCACAGGGGGGGCACACAATGGTTGGCACAGGCTGGATGTCACAGGGGGGGCACACAATGGTTGGCACAGGCTAGCTGCATGTCACAGGGGGGGCACACAATGGTTGGCACAGGCTGGATGCATATCACAGGGGGTGCACACAATGGTTGCCACAGACTGGCTGCATGTCACAGGGGGGGCACACAATGGTTGGCACAGGCTGGATGTCACAGGGGGGGCACACAATGGTTGGCACAGGCTGGATGTCACAGGGGGAGCACACAATGGTTGGCACTGGCTGGCTGCATGTCACAGGGGGGCACACAATGGTTGGCACGGGCTGGATGTCACGGGGGGGCACACAATGGTTGGCACAGGCTGGCTGCATGTCACAGGGGGGGCACACAATGGTTGGCACAGGCTGGATGTCACAGGGGGGGCACACAATGGTTGGCACAGGGGGAGCACACAATGGTTGGCACAGGCTGGCTGCATGTCACAGGGGGGGCACACAATGGTTGGCACAGGCTGGATGTCACAGGGGGGCACACAATGGTTGGCACAGGCTGGCTGCATGTCACAGGGGGGGCACACAATGGTTGGCACAGCCTGCCTGCATGTCACAGGGGGGCATACAATGGTTGGCACAGGCTGGATGTCACAGGGGGGGGCACACAATGGTTGGCACAGGCTGGCTGCATGTCACAGGGGGGGCACACAATGGTTGGCACAGGCTGGATGCATATCACAGGGGGGGCACAGAATGGTTGGCACAGGCTGGATGCATGTCACAGGGGGGGCACACAATGGTTTGCACGGGCTGGATGCATGTCACAGGGGGGGCACACAATGGTTGGCACAGGCTGGATGTCACAGGGGGGGCACACAATGGTTGGCATGGGCTGGATGTCACAGGGGGGGCACACAATGGTTGGCACAGACTGGCTGCATGTCACAGGGGGGCACACAATGGATGGCACAGGCTGGATGTCACAGGGGGGGGCACACAATGGTTGGCACAGGCTGGATGTCACAGGGGGAGCACACAATGGTTGGCACAGGCTGGCTGCATGTCACAGGGGGGGCACACAATGGTTGGCACAGGCTGGATGTCACAGGGGGGGCACACAATGGTTGGCACAGGCGGCTGCATGTCACAGGGGGGGCACACAATGGTTGGCACAGGCTGGATGTCACAGGGGGGGCACACAATGGTTGGCACAGGCAAGCTGCATGTCACAGGGGGGGCACACAATGGTTGGCACAGGCTGGATGCATATCACAGGGGGGGCACACAATGGTTGCCACAGACTGGCTGCATGTCACAGGGGGGGCACACAATGGTTGGCACAGGCTGGATGTCACAGGGGGGGCACACAATGGTTGGCACAGGCTGGATGTCACAGGGGGAGCATACAATGGTTGGCACAGGCTGGCTGCATGTCACAGGGGGGGCACACAATGGTTTGCACAGGCTGGATGCATGTCACAGGGGGGGCACACAATGGTTGGCACAGGCTGGATGTCACAGGGGGGGCACACAATGGTTGGCATGGGCTGGATGTCACAGGGGGGGCACACAATGGTTGGCACAGACTGGCTGCATGTCACAGGGGGGCACACAATGGATGGCACAGGCTGGATGTCACAGGGGGGGGCACACAATGGTTGGCACAGGCTGGATGTCACAGGGGGAGCACACAATGGTTGGCACAGGCTGGCTGCATGTCACAGGGGGGGCACACAATGGTTGGCACAGGCTGGATGTCACAGGGGGGGCACACAATGGTTGGCACAGGCGGCTGCATGTCACAGGGGGGCACACAATGGTTGGCACAGGCTGGATGTCACAGGGGGGGCACACAATGGTTGGCACAGGCAAGCTGCATGTCACAGGGGGGGCACACAATGGTTGGCACAGGCTGGATGCATATCACAGGGGGGGCACACAATGGTTGCCACAGACTGGCTGCATGTCACAGGGGGGGCACACAATGGTTGGCACAGGCTGGATGTCACAGGGGGGGCACACAATGGTTGGCACAGGCTGGATGTCACAGGGGGAGCACACAATGGTTGGCACAGGCTGGCTGCATGTCACAGGGGGGGCACACAATGGTTGGCACAGGCTGGATGTCACGGGGGGGCACACAATGGTTGGCACAGGCTGGCTGCATGTCACAGGGGGGCACACAATGGTTGGCACAGGCTGGATGTCACGGGGGGGCACACAATGGTTGGCACAGGCTAGCTGCATGTCACAAGGGGGCACACAATGGTTGGCACAGGCTGGATGCATATCACAGGGGGGGCACAAAATGGTTAGCACAGGCTGGATGCATGTCACAGGGGGGGCACACAATGGTTGGCACAGGCTGGATGCATGTCACAGGGGGGACACACAATGGTCGGCAAAGGCTGGATGCATGTCACAGGGGGGCACACAATGGCTGGCACAGGCTGGATGTCACAGGGGGGGGCACACAATGGTTGGCACGGGCTGGATGTCACAGGGGGGGCACACAATGGTTGGCACAGGCTGGCTGCATGTCACGGGGGGGCACACAATGGTTGGCACAGGCTGGATGTCACGGGGGGGCACACAATGGTTGGCACAGGCTGGATGTCACAGGGGGAGCACACAATGGTTGGCACAGGCTGGCTGCATGTCACAGGGGGGCACACAATGGTTGGCACAGGCTGGATGTCACAGGGGGGCACACAATGGTTGGCACAGGCTGGCTGCATGTCACAGGGGGGGCACACAATGGTTGGCACAGGCTGGATGTCACAGGGGGGGGCACACAATGGTTGGCACAGGCTAGCTGCATGTCACAGGGGGGGCACACAATGGTTGGCACAGGCTGGATGCATATCACAGGGGGGGCACACAATGGTTGCCACAGACTGGCTGCATGTCACAGGGGGGGCACACAATGGTTCGCACAGGCTGGATGTCACAGGGGGGGGGGCACACAATGGTTGGCACAGGCTGGATGTCACAGGGGGAGCACACAATGGTTGGCACTGGCTGGCTGCATGTCACAGGGGGGGGCACACAATGGTTGGCACGGGCTGGATGTCACGGGGGGGCACACAATGGTTGGCACAGGCTGGATGTCACAGGGGGGGCACACAATGGTTGGCACAGGAGAGCACACAATGGTTGGCACAGGCTGGCTGCATGTCACAGGGGGGGCACACAATGGTTGGCACAGGCTGGACGTCAGAGGGGGGGCACACAATGGTTGGCACAGGCTGGCTGCATGTCACAGGGGGGGCACACAATGGTTGGCACAGGCTGGCTGCATGCAACAGGGGGGCACACAATGGTTGGCACAGGCTGGATGTCACAGGGGGGGCACACAATGGTTGGCACAGGCTGGCTGCATGTCACAGGGGGGCACACAATGGTTTGCACAGGCTGGATGTCACAGGGGGGGCACACAATGGTTGGCACAGGCTGGATGCATGTCACAGGGGGGGCACACAATGGTTGGCACAGGGGGGGCACACAATGCTTGGCACAGGCTGGATGTCACAGGGGGGGCACACAATGGTTGGCACAGGCTGGATATCACAGGGGGCACACAATGGTTGGCACAGGCTGGCTGCATGTCACAGGGGGAGCACACAATGGTTGGCACAGGCTAGCTACATGTCACAGGGGGGGCACACAATGGATGGCACATGCTGGATGCATGTCACAGGGGGGGCACACAATGGTTGGCACAGGCTGGATGCATATCACAGGGGGGGCACACAATGGTTGGCACAGGCTGGATGCATGTCACAGGGGGGGCACACAATGGTTGGCACAGGCTGGATGCATGTCACAGGGGGGGGCACACAATGGTTGGCACAGGCTGGATGTCACAGGGGGGGCACACAATGGTTGGCACGGGCTGGATGTCACAGGGGGGCACACAATGGTTGGCACAGACTGGGTGCATGTCACAGGGGGGGCACACAATGGATGGCACAGGCTGGATGTCACAGGGGGGGGCACACAATGGTTGGCACAGGCTGGATGTCACAGGGGGAGCACACAATGGTTGGCACAGGCTGGCTGCATGTCACAGGGGGGGCACACAATGGTTGGCACAGGCTGGCTGCATGTCACGGGGGGCACACAATGGTTGGCACAGGCTGGATGTCACAGGGAGGGCACGCAATGGTTGGCACAGGCTGGATGTCACAGGGGGAGCACACAATGGTTGGCACAGGCTGGCTGCATGTCACAGGGGGGGCACACAATGGTTGGCACAGGCTGGCTGCATGTCACAGGGGGGGCACACAATGGTTGGCACAGGCTGGCTGCATGTCAAAGGGGGGCACACAATGGTTGGTACAGGCTGGATGTCACAGGGGGGCACACAATGGTTGGCACAAGCTGGCTGCATGTCACAGGGGGGCACACAATGGTTGGCACAGCCTGGATGTCACAGGGGGGGCACACAATGGTTGGCACAGGCTGGATGCATGTCACAGGGGGGGCACACAATGGTTGGCACAGGCTGGATGTCACAGGGGGGGCACACAATGGTTGGCACAGGCTAGCTGCATGTCACAGGGGGGGCACACAATGGTTGGCACAGGCTGGATGCATATCACAGGGGGTGCACACAATGGTTGCCACAGACTGGCTGCATGTCACAGGGGGGGCACACAATGGTTGGCACAGGCTGGATGTCACAGGGGGGGCACACAATGGTTGGCACAGGCTGGATGTCACAGGGGGAGCACACAATGGTTGGCACTGGCTGGCTGCATGTCACAGGGGGGGCACACAATGGTTGGCACGGGCTGGATGTCACGGGGGGGCACACAATGGTTGGCACAGGCTGGCTGCATGTCACAGGGGGGGCACACAATGGTTGGCACAGGCTGGATGTCACAGGGGGGGCACACAATGGTTGGCACAGGGGGAGCACACAATGGTTGGCACAGGCTGGCTGCATGTCACAGGGGGGGCACACAATGGTTGGCACAGGCTGGATGTCACAGGGGGGCACACAATGGTTGGCACAGGCTGGCTGCATGTCACAGGGGGGGCACACAATGGTTGGCACAGCCTGCCTGCATGTCACAGGGGGGCACACAATGGTTGGCACAGGCTGGATGTCACAGGGGGGGCACACAATGGTTGGCACAGGCTGGCTGCATGTCACAGGGGGGGCACACAATGGTTGGCACAGGCTGGATGCATATCACAGGGGGGGCAGAGAATGGTTGGCACAGGCTGGATGCATGTCACAGGGGGGGCACACAATGGTTTGCACAGGCTGGATGCATGTCACAGGGGGGGGCACACAATGGTTGGCACAGGCTGGATGTCACAGGGGGGGCACACAATGGTTGGCATGGGCTGGATGTCACAGGGGGGGCACACAATGGTTGGCACAGACTGGCTGCATGTCACAGGGGGGGCACACAATGGATGGCACAGGCTGGATGTCACAGGGGGGGGCACACAATGGTTGGCACAGGCTGGATGTCACAGGGGGAGCACACAATGGTTGGCACAGGCTGGCTGCATGTCACAGGGGGGGCACACAATGGTTGGCACAGGCTGGATGTCACAGGGGGGGCACACAATGGTTGGCACAGGCGGCTGCATGTCACAGGGGGGACACACAATGGTTGGCACAGGCTGGATGTCACAGGGGGGGCACACAATGGTTGGCACAGGCAAGCTGCATGTCACAGGGGGGGCACACAATGGTTGGCACAGGCTGGATGCATATCACAGGGGGGGCACACAATGGTTGCCACAGACTGGCTGCATGTCACAGGGGGGGCACACAATGGTTGGCACAGGCTGGATGTCACAGGGGGGGCACACAATGGTTGGCACAGGCTGGATGTCACAGGGGGAGAACACAATGGTTGGCACAGGCTGGCTGCATGTCACAGGGGGGGCACACAATGGTTGGCACAGGCTGGATGTCACGGGGGGGCACACAATGGTTGGCACAGGCTGGCTGCATGTCACAGGGGGGGCACACAATGGTTGGCACAGGCTGGATGTCACAGGGGGGCACACAATGGTTGGCACAGGCTAGCTGCATGTCACAGGGGGGCACACAATGGTTGGCACAGGCTGGATGCATATCACAGGGGGGGCACAAAATGGTTGGCACAGGCTGGATGCATGTCACAGGGGGGGCACACAATGGTTGGCACAGGCTGGATGCATGTCACAGGGGGGACACACAATGGTCGGCACAGGCTGGATGCATGTCACAGGGGGGCACACAATGGTTGGCACAGGCTAGATGTCACAGGGGGGGGCACACAATGGTTGGCACGGGCTGGATGTCACAGGGGGGGCACACAATGGTTGGCACAGGCTGGCTGCATGTCACGGGGGGGCACACAATGGTTGGCACAGGCTGGATGTCACGGGGGGGCACACAATGGTTGGCACAGGCTGGATGTCACAGGGGGAGCACACAATGGTTGGCACAGGCTGGCTGCATGTCACAGGGGGGCACACAATGGTTGGCACAGGCTGGATGTCACAGGGGGGCACACAATGGTTGGCACAGGCTGGCTGCATGTCACAGGGGGGGCACACAATGGTTGGCACAGGCTGGATGTCACAGGGGGGGGCACACAATGGTTGGCACAGGCTAGCTGCATGTCACAGGGGGGGCACACAATGGTTGGCACAGGCTGGATGCATATCACAGGGGGGGCACACAATGGTTGCCACAGACTGGCTGCATGTCACAGGGGGGGCACACAATGGTTCGCACAGGCTGGATGTCACAGGGGGGGCACACAATGGTTGGCACAGGCTGGATGTCACAGGGGGAGCACACAATGGTTGGCACTGGCTGGCTGCATGTCACAGGGGGGGGCACACAATGGTTGGCACGGGCTGGATGTCACGGGGGGGCACACAATGGTTGGCACAGGCTGGCTGCATGTCACAGGAGGGGCACACAATGCTTGGCACAGGAGAGCACACAATGGTTGGCACAGGCTGGCTGCATGTCACAGGGGGGGCACACAATGGTTGGCACAGGCTGGACGTCACAGGGGGGGCACACAATGGTTGCCACAGGCTGGCTGCATGTCACAGGGGGGGCACACAATGGTTGGCACAGGCTGGATGCATGTCACAGGGGGGCACACAATGGTTGGCACAGGCTGGATGTCACAGGGGGGGCACACAATGGTTGGCACAGGCTGGCTGCATGTCACAGGGGGGCACACAATGGTTTGCACAGGCTGGATGTCACAGGGGGGGCACACAATGGTTGGCACAGGCTGGATGCATGTCACAGGGGGGGCACACAATGGTTGGCACAGGGGGGGCACACAATGCTTGGCACAGGCTGGATGTCACAGGGGGGGCACACAATGGTTGGCACAGGCTGGATATCACAGGGGGCACACAATGGTTGGCACAGGCTGGCTGCATGTCACAGGGGGAGCACACAATGGTTGGCACAGGCTAGCTGCATGTCACTGGGGGGGCACACAATGGATGGCACAGGCTGGATGCATGTCCCAGGGGGGGCACACAATGGTTGGCACAGGCTGGATGCATATCACAGGGGGGGCACACAATGGTTGGCACAGGCTGGATGCATGTCACAGGGGGGGCACACAATGGTTGGCACAGGCTGGATGCATGTCACAGGGGGGGCACACAATGGTTGGCACAGGCTGGATGTCACAGGGGGGGCACACAATGGTTGGCACGGGCTGGATGTCACAGGGGGGCACACAATGGTTGGCACAGACTGGGTGCATGTCACAGGGGGGGCACACAATGGATGGCACAGGCTGGATGTCACAGGGGGGGGCACACAATGGTTGGAACAGGCTGGATGTCACAGGGGGAGCACACAATGGTTGGCACAGGCTGGCTGCATGTCACGGGGGGGCACACAATGGTTGGCACAGGCTGGCTGCATGTCACGGGGGGCACACAATGGTTGGCACAGGCTGGATGTCACAGGGGGGGCACGCAATGGTTGGCACAGGCTGGATGTCACAGGGGGAGCACACAATGGTTGGCACAGGCTGGCTGCATGTCACAGGGGGGGCACACAATGGTTGGCACAGGCTGGCTGCATGTCACAGGGGGGGCACACAATGGTTGGCACAGGCTGGCTGCATGTCAAAGGGGGGCACACAATGGTTGGCACAGGCTGGATGTCACAGGGGGGCACACAATGGTTGGCACAGGCTGGCTGCATGTCACAGGGGGGCACACAATGGTTGGCACAGGCTGGATGTCACAGGGGGGGCACACAATGGTTGGCACAGGGGGGGCACACAATGCTTGGCACAGGCTGGATGTCACAGGGGGGCACACAATGGTTGGCACAGGCTGGATATCACAGGGGGCACACAATGGTTGGCACAGGCTGGCTGCATGTCACAGGGGGAGCACACAATGGTTGGCACAGGCTGGCTGCATGTCACAGGGGGGGCACACAATGGTTGGCATAGGCTAGCTGCATGTCACGGGGGGGCACACAATGGTTGGCACAGGCTGGATGCATATCACAGGGGGGGCACACAATGGTTGGCACAGGCTGGATGCATGTCACAGGGGGGGCACACAATGGTTGGCACAGGCTGGATGTCACAGGGGGGGCACACAATGATTGGCACGGGCTGGATGTCACAGGGGGGCACACAATGGTTGGCACAGACTGGCTGCATGTCACAGGGGGGGCACACAATGGTTGGCACAGGCTGGATGTCACAGGGGGGGCACACAATGGTTGGCACAGGCTGGATGTCACAGGGGGAGCACACAATGGTTGGCACAGGCTGGCTGCATGTCACAGGGGGGGGGCACACAATGGTTGGCACAGGCTGGATGTCACAGGGGGGGCAAACAATGGTTGGCACAGGCTGGCTGCATGTCACAGGGGGGGCACACAATGGTTGGCACAGGCTGGATGTCACAGGGGGGGCACACAATGGTTGGCACAGGCTAGCTGCATGTCACAGGGGGGGGGCACACAATGGTTGGCACAGGCTGGATGCATATCACAGGGGGGGCACACAATGGTTGGCACAGGCTGGATGCATGTCACGGGGGGGGCACACAATGGTTGGCACAGGCTGGATGCATGTCACAGGGGGGGCACACAATGGTTGGCACAGGCTGGATGCATGTCACAGGGGGGGCATACAATGGTTGGCACAGGCTGGATGTCACAGGGGGGGGCACACAATGGTTAGCACAGGCTGGATGTCACAGGGGGAGCACACAATGGTTGGCACAGGCTGGCTGCATGTCACAGGGGGGGCACACAATGGTTGGCACAGGCTGGATGTCACAGGGGGGGGCACACAATGGTTAGCACAGGCTGGATGTCACAGGGGGAGCACACAATGGTTGGCACAGGCTGGCTGCATGTCACAGGGGGGGCACACAATGGTTGGCACAGGCTGGATGTCACAGGGGGGGCACACAATAGTTGGCACAGGCTGGCTGCATGTCACAGGGGGGGCACACAATGGTTGGCACAGGCTGGATGTCACAGGGGGGGCACACAATGGTTGGCACAGGCTAGCTGCATGTCACAGGGGGGGCACACAATGGTTGGCACAGGCTGGATGCATATCACAGGGGGGGCACACAATGGTTGGCACAGGCTGGATGCATGTCACAGGGGGGGCACACAATGGTTGGCACAGGCTGGATGCATGTCACAGGGGGGCACACAATGGTTGGCACAGGCTGGATGCATGTAACAGGGGGGCACACAATGGTTGGCACAGGCTGTATGTCACAGGGGGGGCACACAATGGTTGGCATGAGCTGGATGTCACAGGGGGGGCACACAATGGTTGGCACAGGCTGGCTGCATGTCACAGGGGGGGCACACAATGGTTGGCACAGGCTGTATGTAACAGGGGGGGCACACAATGGTTGGCACAGGCTGGATGTCACAGGGGGAGCACACAATGGTTGGCACAGGCTGGCTGCATGTCACAGGGGGGGCACACAATGGTTGGCACAGGCTGGATGTCACAGGGGGGGGACACAATGGTTGGCACAGGCTGGCTGCATGTCACGGGGGGGCACACAATGGTTGGCACAGGCTGGCTGCATGTCACAAGGGGGCACACAATGGTTGGCACAGGCTTGATGTCACAGGGGGGGCACACAATGGTTGGCACAGGCTGGCTGCATGTCACAGGGGGTCACACAATGGTTGGCACAGGCTGGATGTCACAGGGGGGGCACACAATGGTTGGCACAGGCTGGATGCATGTCACAGGGGGGGCACACAATGGTTGGCACAGTGGGGGCACACAATGCTTGGCACAGGCTGGATGTCACAGGGGGGGCACACAATGGTTGGCACAGGCTGGATATCACAGAGGGCACACAATGGTTGGCACAGGCTGGCTGCATGTCACAGGGGGAGCACACAATGGTTGGCACAGGCTGGCTGCATGTCACAGGGGGGGGGCACACAATGGTTGGCACAGGCTAGCTGCATGTCACAGGGGGGCACACAATGGTTGGCACAGGCTGGATGCATATCACAGGGGGGGCACACAATGGTTGGCACAGGCTGGATGCATGTCACAGGGGGGGCACACAATGGTTGGCACAGGCTGGATGCATGTCACGGGGGGGCACACAATGGTTGGCACAGGCTGGTTGCATGTCACAGGGGGGGCACACAATGGTTGGCACAGGCTGGATGTCACAGGGGGGGCACACAATGGTTGGCACGGGCTGGATGTCACAGGGGGGGCACACAATGGTTGGCACAGGCTGGATGCATGTCACAGGGGGGCACAGAATGGTTGGCACAGGCTGGATGTCACAGGGGGGGCACACAATGGTTGGCACAGGCTGGATGTCACAGGGGGAGCACACAATGGTTGGCACAGGCTGGCTGCATGTCACAGGGGGGGGCACACAATGGTTGGCACAGGCTGGATGCCACAGGGGGGGCACACAATGGTTGGCACAGGCTGGATGCATGTCACAGGGGGGGCACACAATGGTTGGCACAGGCTGGCTGCATGTCACAGGGGGGCACACAATGGTTGGCACAGACTGGATGTCACAGGGGGGGCACACAATGGTTGGCACAGGCTGGCTGCATGTCACAGGGGGGCACACAATGGTTGGCACAGGCTTGATGTCACAGGGGGGGCACACAATGGTTGGCACAGGCTGGATGCATGTCACAGGGGGGGGCACACAATGGTTGGCACAGGGGGGGGCACACAATGCTTGTCACAGGCTGGATGTCACAGGGGGGGCACACAATGGTTGGCACAGGCTGGATGTCACAGGGGGGGCACACAGTGGTTGACACAGGCTGGCTGCATGTCACAGGGGGGCACACAATGGTTGGCACAGGCTGGATGTCAAAGGGGGGGCACACAATGGTTGGCACAGGCTGGATGCATGTCACGGGGTGCACACAATGGTTGGCACAGGGGGGCACACAATGCTTGGCACAGGCTGGATGTCACAGGGGGGGCACACAATGGTTGGCACAGGCTGGATATCACAGGGGGCACACAATTGTTGGCACAGGCTGGCTGCATGTCACAGGGGGAGCACACAATGGTTGGCACAGGCTGACTGCATGTCACAGGGGGGCACTCAATGGTTGGAACAGGCTGGATGTCACAGGGGGGGCACACAATGGTTGGCACAGGCTGGATGTCACAGGGGGAGCACACAATGGTTGGCACAGGCTGGCTGCATGTCACAGGGGGGGGCACACAATGGTTGGCACAGGCTGGATGCCACAGGGGGGGCACACAATGGTTGGCACAGGCTGGATGCATGTCACAGGGGGGGCACACAATGGTTGGCACAGGCTGGCTGCATGTCACAGGGGGGCACACAATGGTTGGCACAGACTGGATGTCACAGGGGGGGCACACAATGGTTGGCACAGGCTGGCTGCATGTCACAGGGGGGCACACAAAGGTTGGCACAGGCTTGATGTCACAGGGGGGGCACACAATGGTTGGCACAGGCTGGATGCATGTCACAGGGGGGGCACACAATGGTTGGCACAGGGGGGGCACACAATGCTTGTCACAGGCTGGATGTCACAGGGGGGGCACACAATGGTTGGCACAGGCTGGATGTCACAGGGGGGGCACACAGTGGTTGACACAGGCTGGCTGCATGTCACAGGGGGGCACACAATGGTTGGCACAGGCTGGATGTCACAGGGGGGGCACACAATGGTTGGCACAGGCTGGATGCATGTCACGGGGTGCACACAATGGTTGGCACAGGGGGGCACACAATGCTTGGCACAGGCTGGATGTCACAGGGGGGGCACACAATGGTTGGCACAGGCTGGATATCACAGGGGGCACACAATTGTTGGCACAGGCTGGCTGCATGTCACAGGGGGAGCACACAATGGTTGGCACAGGCTGACTGCATGTCACAGGGGGGGCACACAATGGTTGGAACAGGCTGGATGTCACAGGGGGGGCACACAATGTTTGGTACAGGCTGGCTGCATGTCACAGGGGGGCACACAATGGTTGGCACAGGCTGGATGTCACGGGGGGGCACACAATGGTTGGCACAGGCTGGATGCATGACACAGGGGGGGCACACAATGGTTGGCACAGAGGGGGGCACACAATGCTTGGCACAGGCTGGATGTCACAGGTGGGGCACACAATGGTTGGCACAGGCTGGATATCACAGGGGGCACACAATGGTTGGCACAGGCTGGCTGCATGTCACAGGGGGAGCACACAATGGTTGGCACAGGCTGGATGCATGTCACAGGGGGGGCACACAATGGTTGGCACAGGCTGGCTGCATGTCACAGGGGGAGCACACAATGGATGGCACAGGCTGGATGCATGTCACAGGGGGGGCACACAATGGTTGGCACAGGCTGGATGCATGTCACAGGGGGGGCACACAATGGTTGGCACAGGCTAGATGCATGTCACAGGGGGGGCACACAATGGTTGGCACAGGCTGAATGCATGTCACATGGGGGGCACACAATGGTTGGCACAGGCTGGATGCATGTCACAGGGGGGCACACAATGGTTGGCACAGGCTGGATGTCACAGGGGGGGCACACAATGGTTGGCACAGGCTGGATGCATGTCACGGGGGGCACACAATGGTTGGCACAGGGGGGCACACAATGCTTGGCACAGGCTGGATGTCACAGGGGGGGCACACAATGGTTGGCACAGGCTGGATATCACAGGGGGCACACAATGGTTGGCACAGGCTGGCTGCATGTCACAGGGGGAGCACACAATGGTTGGCACAGGCTGGCTGCATGTCACAGGGGGGGCACACAATGGTTGGAACAGGCTGGATGTCACAGGGGGGGCACACAATGTTTGGTACAGGCTGGCTGCATGTCACAGGGGGGCACACAATGGTTGGCACAGGCTGGATGTCACGGGGGGGCACACAATGGTTGGCACAGGCTGGATGCATGACACAGGGGGGGCACACAATGGTTGGCACAGGGGGGGCACACAATGCTTGGCACAGGCTGGATGTCACAGGTGGGGCACACAATGGTTGGCACAGGCTGGATATCACAGGGGGAACACAATGGTTGGCACAGGCTGGCTGCATGTCACAGGGGGAGCACACAATGGTTGGCACAGGCTGGATGCATGTCACAGGGGGGGCACACAATGGTTGGCACAGGCTGGATGCATGTCAAAGGGGGGGCACACAATGGTTGGCACAGGCTAGATGCATGTCACAGGGGGGGCACACAATGGTTGGCACAGGCTGGATGCATGTCACATGGGGGGCACACAATGGTTGGCACAGGCTGGATGCATGTCACAGGGGGGCACACAATGGTTGGCACAGGCTGGATGCATGTCACAGGGGGGGCACACAAAGGTTGGCACAGGCTGGTTGTCATGGGGGGGGCACAGAATGGTTGGCACAGGCTGGATAGCACAGGGGGGCACACAATGGTTGGCACAGGCTGCACTGGCTGGATGTCACAGGGGGGGCACACAATGGTTGGCACAGGCTGGATGTCACAGGGGGAGCACACAATGGTTGGCACAGGCTGCACTGGCTGGATGTCACAGGGGGGGGCACACAATGGTTGGCACAGGCTGCACTGGCTGGATGTCACAGGGGGGGCACACAATGGTTGGCACAGGCTGCACTGGCTGGATGTCACGGGGGTGCACACAATTGTTGGCACAGGCTTGATGTCACATGGGGGCACACAATGGTTGGCACAGGCTGCACTGGCTGGATGTCACAGGGGGGGCACACAATGGTTGGCAAAGGCTGCACTGGCTGGATGTCACAGGGGGGCACACAATGGTGGGCACAGGCTGCACTGGCTGGATGTCACAGGGGGGGCACACAATGGATGGCACAGGCTGCACTGGCTGGATGTCACAGGGGGGGCACACAATGGTTGGCACAGGCTGCACTGGCTGGATGTCACAGGGGGGGCACACAATTGTTGGCACAGGCTGGATGTCACAGGGGGGCACACAATGGTTGGCACAGGCTGCACTGGCTGGATGTCACAGGGGGGCACACAATAGTTGGCACAGGCTGCACTGGCTGGATGTCACAGGGGGGCACACAATGGTGGGCACAGGCTGCACTGACTGGATGTCACGGGGGGCACACAATGGTGGGCACAGGCTGCACTGGCTGGATGTCACGGGGGGCACACAAGGGTTGGCACAGGCTGCACTGGCTGGATGTCACAGGGGGGGCATACAATGGTTGGCACAGGCTGCACTGGCTGGATGTCACAGGGGGGGCACACAATGGTTGGCACAGGCTGGCTGCATGTCACAGGGGGGGCACACAATGGTTGGCACAGGCTGGATGTCACAGGGGGAGCACACAATGGTTGGCACAGGCTGGCTGCATGTCACAGGGGGGGCACACAATGGTTGGCACAGGCTGGATGTCACAGGGGGTCACACAATGGTTGGCACAGGCTGGATGTCACAGGGGGGGGGCACACAATGGTTAGCGCAGGCTGGATGTCACAGGGGGAGCACACAATGGTTGGCACAGGCTGGCTGCATGTCACAGGGGGGGCACACAATGGTTGGCACAGGCTGGATGTCACAGGGGGGGCACACAATAGTTGGCACAGGCTGGCTGCATGTCACAGGGGGGGCACACAATGGTTGGCACAGGCTGGATGTCACAGGGGGGGCACACAATGGTTGGCACAGGCTAGCTGCATGTCACAGGGGGGGCACACAATGGTTGGCACAGGCTGGATGCATATCACAGGGGGGGCACACAATGGTTGGCACAGGCTGGATGCATGTCACAGGGGGGGCACACAATGGTTGGCACAGGCTGGATGCATGTCACAGGGGGGCACACAATGGTTGGCACAGGCTGGATGCATGTAACAGGGGGGCACACAATGGTTGGCACAGGCTGTATGTCACAGGGGGGGCACACAATGGTTGGCACGAGCTGGATGTCACAGGGGGGGCACACAATGGTTGGCACAGGCTGGCTGCATGTCACAGGGGGGGCACACAATGGTTGGCACAGGCTGTATGTAACAGGGGGGGCACACAATGGTTGGCACAGGCTGGATGTCACAGGGGGAGCACACAATGGTTGGCACAGGCTGGCTGCATGTCACGGGGGGGCACACAATGGTTGGCACAGGCTGGATGTCACAGGGGGGGCACACAATGGTTGGCACAGGCTGGCTGCATGTCACAGGGGGGGCACACAATGGTTGGCACAGGCTGGCTGCATGTCACAAGGGGGCACACAATGGTTGGCACAGGCTTGATGTCACAGGGGGGCACACAATGGTTGGCACAGGCTGGCTGCATGTCACAGGGGGTCACACAATGGTTGGCACAGGCTGGATGTCACAGGGGGGGCACACAATGGTTGGCACAGGCTGGATGCATGTCACAGGGGGGGCACACAATGGTTGGCACAGGGGGGGCACACAATGCTTGGCACAGGCTGGATGTCACAGGGGGGGCACACAATGGTTGGCACAGGCTGGATATCACAGAGGGCACACAATGGTTGGCGCAGGCTGGCTGCATGTCACAGGGGGAGCACACAATGGTTGGCACAGGCTGGCTGCATGTCACAGGGGGGGGGCACACAATGGTTGGCACAGGCTAGCTGCATGTCACAGGGGGGGCACACAATGGTTGGCACAGGCTGGATGCATATCACAGGGGGGGCACACAATGGTTGGCACAGGCTGGATGCATGTCACAGGGGGGGCACACAATGGTTGGCACAGGCTGGATGCATGTCACGGGGGGGCACACAATGGTTGGCACAGGCTGGCTGCATGTCACAGGGGGGGCACACAATGGTTGGCACAGGCTGGATGTCACAGGGGGGGCACACAATGGTTGGCACGGGCTGGATGTCACAGGGGGGGCACACAATGGTTGGCACAGGCTGGATGCATGTCACAGGGGGGCACAGAATGGTTGGCACAGGCTGGATGTCACAGGGGGGGGCACACAATGGTTGGCACAGGCTGGATGTCACAGGGGGAGCACACAATGGTTGGCACAGGCTGGCTGCATGTCACAGGGGGGGCACACAATGGTTGGCACAGGCTGGATGCCACAGGGGGGGCACACAATGGTTGGCACAGGCTGGATGCATGTCACAGGGGGGGCACACAATGGTTGGCACAGGCTGGCTGCATGTCACAGGGGGGCACACAATGGTTGGCACAGGCTGGATGTCACAGGGGGGGCACACAATGGTTGGCACAGGCTGGCTGCATGTCACAGGGGGGCACACAATGGTTGGCACAGGCTTGATGTCACAGGGGGGGCACACAATGGTTGGCACAGGCTGGATGCATGTCACAGGGGGGGCACACAATGGTTGGCACAGGGGGGGCACACAATGCTTGGCACAGGCTGGATGTCACAGGGGGGGCACACAATGGTTGGCACAGGCTGGATGTCACAGGGGGGGCACACAGTGGTTGACACAGGCTGGCTGCATGTCACAGGGGGGCACACAATGGTTGGCACAGGCTGGATGTCACAGGGGGGGCACACAATGGTTGGCACAGGCTGGATGCATGTCACGGGGGGCACACAATGGTTGGCACAGGGGGGCACACAATGCTTGGCACAGGCTGGATGTCACAGGGGGGGCACACAATGGTTGGCACAGGCTGGATATCACAGGGGGCACACAATGGTTGGCACAGGCTGGCTGCATGTCACAGGGGGAGCACACAATGGTTGGCACAGGCTGGCTGCATGTCACAGGGGGGGCACACAATGGTTGGAACAGGCTGGATGTCACAGGGGGGGCACACAATGTTTGGTACAGGCTGGCTGCATGTCACAGGGGGGCACACAATGGTTGGCACAGGCTGGATGTCACGGGGGGGCACACAATGGTTGGCACAGGCTGGATGCATGACACAGGGGGGGCACACAATGGTTGGCACAGGGGGGGCACACAATGCTTGGCACAGGCTGGATGTCACAGGTGGGGCACACAATGGTTGGCACAGGCTGGATATCACAGGGGGCACACAATGGTTGGCACAGGCTGGCTGCATGTCACAGGGGGAGCACACAATGGTTGGCACAGGCTGGATGCATGTCACAGGGGGGGCACACAATGGTTGGCACAGGCTGGCTGCATGTCACAGGGGGAGCACACAATGGTTGGCACAGGCTGGATGCATGTCACAGGGGGGGCACACAATGGTTGGCACAGGCTGGATGCATGTCACAGGGGGGGCACACAATGGTTGGCACAGGCTAGATGCATGTCACAGGGGGGGCACACAATGGTTGGCACAGGCTGGATGCATGTCACATGGGGGGCACACAATGGTTGGCACAGGCTGGATGCATGTCACAGGGGGGCACACAATGGTTGGCACAGGCTGGATGTCACAGGGGGGGCACACAATGGTTGGCACAGGCTGGATGCATGTCACGGGGGGCACACAATGGTTGGCACAGGGGGGCACACAATGCTTGGCACAGGCTGGATGTCACAGGGGGGGCACACAATGGTTGGCACAGGCTGGATATCACAGGGGGCACACAATGGTTGGCACAGGCTGGCTGCATGTCACAGGGGGAGCACACAATGGTTGGCACAGGCTGGCTGCATGTCACAGGAGGGGCACACAATGGTTGGAACAGGCTGGATGTCACAGGGGGGGCACACAATGTTTGGTACAGGCTGGCTGCATGTCACAGGGGGGCACACAATGGTTGGCACAGGCTGGATGTCACGGGGGGCACACAATGGTTGGCACAGGCTGGATGCATGACACAGGGGGGGCACACAATGGTTGGCACAGGGGGGGCACACAATGCTTGGCACAGGCTGGATGTCACAGGTGGGGCACACAATGGTTGGCACAGGCTGGATATCACAGGGGGCAAACAATGGTTGGCACAGGCTGGCTGCATGTCACAGGGGGAGCACACAATGGTTGGCACAGGCTGGATGCATGTCACAGGGGGGGCACACAATGGTTGGCACAGGCTGGATGCAAGTCACAGGGGGGGCACACAATGGTTGGCACAGGCTAGATGCATGTCACAGGGGGGGCACACAATGGTTGGCACAGGCTGGATGCATGTCACATGGGGGGCACACAATGGTTGGCACAGGCTGGATGCATGTCACAGGGGGGCACACAATGGTTGGCACAGGCTGGATGCATGTCACAGGGGGGGCACACAAAGGTTGGCACAGGCTGGTTGTCACGGGGGGGGGCACAGAATGTTTGGCACAGGCTGGATAGCACAGGGGGGCACACAATGGTTGGCACAGGCTGCACTGGCTGGATGTCACAGGGGGGGCACACAATGGTTGGCACAGGCTGGATGTCACAGGGGGGGCACACAATGGTTGGCACAGGCTGCACTGGCTGGATGTCACAGGGGGGGGCACACAATGGTTGGCACAGGCTGCACTGGCTGGATGTCACAGGGGGGGCACACAATGGTTGGCACAGGCTGCACTGGCTGGATGTCACGGGGGTGCACACAATTGTTGGCACAGGCTTGATGTCACAGGGGGGCACACAATGGTTGGCACAGGCTGCACTGGCTGGATGTCACAGGGGGGGCACACAATGGTTGGCACAGGCTGCACTGGCTGGATGTCACAGGGGGGCACACAATGGTGGGCACAGGCTGCACTGGCTGGATGTCACAGGGGGGGCACACAATGGTTGGCACAGGCTGCACTGGCTGGATGTCACAGGGGGGGCACACAATGGTTGGCACAGGCTGCACTGGCTGGATGTCACAGGGGGGGCACACAATTGTTGGCACAGGCTGGATGTCACAGGGGGGCACACAATGGTTGGCACAGGCTGCACTGGCTGGATGTCACAGGGGGGCACACAATGGTTGGCACAGGCTGCACTACCTGGATGTCACAGGGGGGCACACAATGGTGGGCACAGGCTGCACTGACTGGATGTCACGGGGGGCACACAATGGTGGGCACAGGCTGCACTGGCTGGATGTCACGGGGGGGCACACAATGGTTGGCACAGGCTGCACTGGCTGGATGTCACAGGGGGGGCATACAATGGTTGGCACAGGCTGCACTGGCTGGATGTCACAGGGGGGGCACACAATGGTTGGCACAGGCTGGCTGCATGTCACAGGGGGGGGCACACAATGGTTGGCACAGGCTGGATGTCACAGGGGGAGCACACAATGGTTGGCACAGGCTGGCTGCATGTCACAGGGGGGGCACACAATGGTTGGCACAGGCTGGATGTCACAGGGGGTCACACAATGGTTGGCACAGGCTGAATGCATGTCACAGGGGGGGGCACACAATGGTTGGCACAGGGGGGGCACACAATGCTTGGCACAGGCTGGATGTCACAGGGGGGGGCACACAATGGTTGGCACAGGCTGGATATCACATGGGGCACACAATGGTTGGCACAGGCTGGCTGCATGTCACAGGGGGAGCACACAATGGTTGGCACAGGCTGGATGCATGTCACAGGGGGGGCACACAATGGTTGGCACAGGCTGGATGCATGTCACAGGGGAGCACACAATGGTTGGCACAGGCTGGATGCATGTCACAGGGGGGGCACACAAAGGTTGGCACAGGCTGGTTGTCACGGGGGGGGGCACACAATGGTTGGCACAGGCTGGATAGCACAGGGGGGCACACAATGGTTGGCAGAGGCTGCACTGGCTGGATGTTACAGGGGGGGTACACAATGGTTGGCACAGGCTGGATGTCACAGGGGGGGCACACAATGGTTGGCACAGGCTGCACTGGCTGGATGTCACAGGGGGGGCACACAATGGTTGGCACAGGCTGCACTGGATAGATGTCACAGGGGGGGCACACAATGGTTGGCACAGGCTGCACTGGCTGGATGTCACAGGGGGGCACACAATTGTTGGCACAGGCTGGATGTCACAGGGGGGCACACAATGGTTGGCACTGGCTGGATGTCACAGGGGGGCACACAACGGTTGGCACCGGCTGCACTGGCTGGATGTCACAGGGGGGCACACAATGGTGGGCACAGGCTGCACTGGCTGGATGTCACGGGGGGGGCACACAATGGTGGGCACAGGCTGCACTGGCTGGATGTCACAGGGGGCACACAATGGTTGGCACAGGCTGCACTGGCTGGATGTCACAGGGGGGGCACACAATGGTTGGCACAGGGGGGGGGCACACAATGCTTGGCACAGGCTGGATGTCACAGGGGGGGCACACAATGGTTGGCACAGGCTGGATATCACAGGGGGCACACAATGGTTGGCACAGGCTGGCTGCATGTCACAGGGGGAGCACACAATGGTTGGCACAGGCTGGCTGCATGTCACGGGGGGAGCACACAATGGTTGGCACAGGCTGGATGCATGTCACAGGGGGGGGCACACAAAGGTTGGCACAGGCTGGTTGTCACGGGGGGGCACAAAATGGTTGGCACAGGCTGGATAGCACAGGGGGGCACACAATGGTTGGCAGAGGCTGCACTGGCAGGATGTCACAGGGGGGGCACACAATGGTTGGCACAGGCTGGATGTCACAGGGGGGGCACACAATGGTTGGCACAGGCTGCACTGGCTGGATGTCACAGGGGGGGCACACAATGGTTGGCACAGGCTGCACTGGCTGGATGTCACAGGGGGGGGCACACAATTGTTGGCACAGGCTGGATGTCACAGGGGGGCACACAATGGTTGGCACAGGCTGCACTGGCTGGATGTCACGGGGGTGCACACAATTGTTGGCACAGGCTTGATGTCACAGGGGGGCACACAATGGTTGGCACAGGCTGCACTGGCTGGATGTCACAGGGGGGGCACACAATGGTTGGCACAGGCTGCACTGGCTGGATGTCACAGGGGGGCACACAATGGTGGGCACAGGCTGCACTGGCTGGATGTCACAGGGGGGGCACACAATGGTTGGCACAGGCTGCACTGGCTGGATGTCACAGGGGGGGCACACAATGGTTGGCACAGGCTGCACTGGCTGGATGTCACAGGGGGGGCACACAATTGTTGGCACAGGCTGGATGTCACAGGGGGGCACACAATGGTTGGCACAGGCTGCACTGGCTGGATGTCACAGGGGGGCACACAATGGTTGGCACAGGCTGCACTACCTGGATGTCACAGGGGGGCACACAATGGTGGGCACAGGCTGCACTGACTGGATGTCACGGGGGGCACACAATGGTGGGCACAGGCTGCACTGGCTGGATGTCACGGGGGGGCACACAATGGTTGGCACAGGCTGCACTGGCTGGATGTCACAGGGGGGGCATACAATGGTTGGCACAGGCTGCACTGGCTGGATGTCACAGGGGGGGCACACAATGGTTGGCACAGGCTGGCTGCATGTCACAGGGGGGGCACACAATGGTTGGCACAGGCTGGATGTCACAGGGGGAGCACACAATGGTTGGCACAGGCTGGCTGCATGTCACAGGGGGGGCACACAATGGTTGGCACAGGCTGGATGTCACAGGGGGTCACACAATGGTTGGCACAGGCTGAATGCATGTCACAGGGGGGGGCACACAATGGTTGGCACAGGGGGGGCACACAATGCTTGGCACAGGCTGGATGTCACAGGGGGGGGCACACAATGGTTGGCACAGGCTGGATATCACATGGGGCACACAATGGTTGGCACAGGCTGGCTGCATGTCACAGGGGGAGCACACAATGGTTGGCACAGGCTGGCTGCATGTCACAGGGGGAGCACACAATGGTTGGCACAGGCTGGATGCATGTCACAGGGGGGGCACACAATGGTTGGCACAGGCTGGATGCATGTCACAGGGGAGCACACAATGGTTGGCACAGGCTGGATGCATGTCACAGGGGGGGCACACAAAGGTTGGCACAGGCTGGTTGTCACGGGGGGGGGCACACAATGGTTGGCACAGGCTGGATAGCACAGGGGGGCACACAATGGTTGGCAGAGGCTGCACTGGCTGGATGTTACAGGGGGGGTACACAATGGTTGGCACAGGCTGGATGTCACAGGGGGGGCACACAATGGTTGGCACAGGCTGCACTGGCTGGATGTCACAGGGGGGGGGCACACAATGGTTGGCACAGGCTGCACTGGATAGATGTCACAGGGGGGGCACACAATGGTTGGCACAGGCTGCACTGGCTGGATGTCACAGGGGGGCACACAATTGTTGGCACAGGCTGGATGTCACAGGGGGGCACACAATGGTTGGCACTGGCTGGATGTCACAGGGGGGCACACAACGGTTGGCACCGGCTGCACTGGCTGGATGTCACAGGGGGGCACACAATGGTGGGCACAGGCTGCACTGGCTGGATGTCACGGGGGGGGGCACACAATGGTGGGCACAGGCTGCACTGGCTGGATGTCACAGGGGGCACACAATGGTTGGCACAGGCTGCACTGGCTGGATGTCACAGGGGGGGCACACAATGGTTGGCACAGGGGGGGGCACACAATGCTTGGCACAGGCTGGATGTCACAGGGGGGGGCACACAATGGTTGGCACAGGCTGGATATCACAGGGGGCACACAATGGTTGGCACAGGCTGGCTGCATGTCACAGGGGGAGCACACAATGGTTGGCACAGGCTGGCTGCATGTCACGGGGGGAGCACACAATGGTTGGCACAGGCTGGATGCATGTCACAGGGGGGGCACACAAAGGTTGGCACAGGCTGGTTGTCACGGGGGGGCACAAAATGGTTGGCACAGGCTGGATAGCACAGGGGGGCACACAATGGTTGGCAGAGGCTGCACTGGCAGGATGTCACAGGGGGGGCACACAATGGTTGGCACAGGCTGGATGTCACAGGGGGGGCACACAATGGTTGGCACAGGCTGCACTGGCTGGATGTCACAGGGGGGGCACACAATGGTTGGCACAGGCTGCACTGGCTGGATGTCACAGGGGGAGGCACACAATTGTTGGCACAGGCTGGATGTCACAGGGGGGCACACAATGGTTGGCACAGGCTGCACTGGCTGGATGTCACAGGGGGGCACACAATGGTTGGCACAGGCTGCACTGGCTGGATGTCACAGGGGGGCACACAATGGTGGGCACAGGCTGCACTGGCTGGATGTCACAGGGGGGGCACAGACACAGGCTGGATCGGAGGGGATGCTGAATTTCATGGCCTGTAATATTATAACGGGTACAGAATTTCACGGCCTGCATTAGTACTATTGTGGGAGGACACAAACTTAACCCCCCCAACTGCCATAGAGGGGGAAAAAAAAGAAAGCGGTAGTAGTTATCATTGTCATTAGTTGGGGGTGACGTGTATTAATGGCAGGGGCTCAGCCTGGTGTTTCAGTTGGACGGGGGGGTCAGTCTGAGGTGTCAGTAGTTTTTTATGGGGGGTGTCAGTCTATGGGGTGGTGATCTATCCATGTGTGTAGCCAGCAGTCGGGGTAATTCCAAATTTTTAGTGGTTTGGAGTAACTAGGTTTCCTCACTCCTCAGCGTACTTATTATATTTTAATTAAACAATTTTTTAAAAATTTTGTGACCGGGTTCACACTATTGCGAATTGGATGAGGGTTTCACCGCATCCAATGCACATAGCAGGAGATTGTGACTGGATTTCTATGGAGACACATCTCTGCGAATTGCACTGGAGTCCTGAGCATCTTTTGATCAGTTTCAGGTCTGCATTCAGCAAAAAATTTTGAGCTGAAATCAGACCTGAAACAGTGAATGGAGACGCACCGGACTCCTGCTGTGAGCCGCTGCATTCTCCATGTGAACCCAGCCAGTGCTAAATGGGAATTTAAATCCCTGGCTCACCCATTTTATGTTAACCAAATTTAAAGAGGTACGTTACAATGTATTTCTAAATTTGTCAGTTTCTGACTCTTTTTTTTTTTTTTTTCAGTTTCCCCCATCTGTTTTGGCTGTCACCATGCAGATCTGCAATTTTCTCATCCACCCGTGATTGGCCGTGTACTTTTGGAGTGGAAACGTTTATACCAATTCTTTATGCAGCTCACCTTTTACATTATTCTAATCTTGTATCATCTGTCAGCAGAAATGGCTTTCCAATCAAGCTGACCTGGCCCACCCTTCCTTTCCTAATCCTAGCTATTCTTTGTTAGGGATATTGGTACCCACTTTTTTTTGGTAAACATTGTGATTGAATACCTAAATGGACTATTGTTGTATAGCTTGAGTCTTGCTGTCTGAGCTTTGGTGTCAGGTATTTATTTACTTTTATTTTTGTTTTCATGCCACATTTTTTAAATAAAATTCATTGTTTTTAAAAGTTTAAAAATGATATTCTTTTAACATCAATAAAATGGTCAGTGCTTATTTTTGCTCAGACTCTTGTCTTGTTGCTTATTTCCTTACTTTTTGTCTTTCAGTTTGTTATTTGTTTTTGACCTCCGGAAGGTTTTACCCCCTTTATGACCATAGTATTGTTTGCTATCCAGCACTGTGCTACTTTCACATTTTGGCGCTAGGGGGAGTTGGCGGTAAAGCGCTGCTATTTTTAGCGGCGCTTTGCCGTAGTTTTTGCGATGCTATTTGGCCACTAGCAGGGCGCTTTTAACCCCCGCTAGCGGCCAAAAAAGCACTTTGCCGGTGGCACTGCCTATTGATTTCAATGGGCAGGGACGCTGTAGGAGCGGTGTATATACCGCTCCTACAGCACCTTAAAGATGCGGCTAGCGGTACTTTTTTTACCGCCCTGCCAGCGCACTGCTCAAGTGTGATAGAAGTTAGAACTTTGCAGGCTATAGCGCCTGCAAAGCGCCTCAGTGTGAAAGTAGCCTTAGGCTGGGTTCACACAGCACACCGGAGTGGCTCAGCAGGGAACCGGTAAGTCCCCGTTTACCATTTCGGGTCCAAATTTCAGCCCAAATTTTGGGCTGAAACAGAACAAAAGACACACACAGAGAGCCGGTCACAATCTCCTGACATGCGAATTGGATGCAGAGAAATCCTCATCCAATTCGCACAAGTGTGAACCCAGCCTTAATTGGCAATTACTCGGTCAGGAAATACTTTACCCAAATGTCCGGGGTCCCAAATTTGGCACAGAAATAGGGGAGGTCTACCTCTGGGGGCCTCTAGTATCCCTGTACCAAGTTTGGTGTCCCTAGCCCTTCTGGGTTTTTGGTCAGCTTGGTGCAGTATGGGAAGCTTTAGAGTGGGCACAGCTTGGGCCCTGAACATGTTCAGGGGTCCAAATTTGGCCCAGCGTTAGGGGCGGTCCTCCTTTACCGACACTAACATTTTGGGGTCGCTAGCACAAATTTTTCTGATCAACTTTTTCAGGGGCCACTTGGGAGTGTACGGCCCTCGTGCATTATCACGGCACAGGGAGCGCTGAGTACTCCAGGAATCTCTGGACTCTTATCTATTTAACAGTACCTGCAGAGCGGGGCTCCTCAATGCCTGTGTCCCGCAGTGGTCAGGCAAATTCTACCCCCATACAGGTCCCCATGAAAGTGAAGAATTGGCCCCAAAAAATGGGTGTGGCCCCTGGGGGTCCTCTAGTATCCCTGTACCAATTTTGGTGTCCCTGGGCACCATGATTTGGCTACCACAGGGCCCTAAATTCAGGCTAGCTTGGCCCGCTATGGTCATCTATGGCACAGTAACGGTTGGAAACCTTAAGCGGCCACAGCTCGGACCCGAAAGAGTCCGGGCCCCCACAGCTCGAGCCCCTGGACATGTTTGGGACCCAAACTGTGGCCCCTCAAAGTTCCAGACTGCACCATAAATTAACATAGCGGGCCAAGCTAGTCTAAATTAAGGGCCCCCTTGGTAGCCAAACCACATTGCCCAGGGGCATCAAACTTGGTACAGGGAAACTGAAGGACCCCCAGGGGCCACACACATTTTTTGGGGCCAATGCTTCATTTTAAGTGGGACCTGCATTGGGGTAGAATTTGCAGACCACTGTGAGACATTTATTGTATTCATATATTCGGTCCATATATGTATATATTCTCAATGCACAACTTTTTCATCCTCTTTGGTTGCAGGGGATCTGTCACTGGTTGTGACTGACCCTTGAACATTATCTCCCTATGCAATCAAGCTTACCCTGTGTCCTTGGACACCATTGCTTCTTTGCCTCTGATCCCCCGGGTGTTCCATGTTCACGTATGTGAATAATTAGGTGGGTTTGGTTATCTGAAGAGTGGACAGATGTATGTCTTTTTCCTATATGCGTATTTATATATTTACCTTGTGGTTCTTTCTTTTTCTTCTCTTTTATTCATCCCCACTTATCCTTTTCTGTTCATCTCTTCTTTACTCCTTCCCTTCCCCTTTCTCTCTCACCCCCCTTCTTTTCCCCTCTTTTTCCCCTTTTCCTTTCCTCCCCCTTCCCTCTCTTTCCTCCCCCCTAGTTTCCCCTCCCCCACCCCCTCTCCCCTTTACCACCCCTTTTTCTCCATTTATTTCCCCTTTTTCACCTTCCCTCCCTCTCCCTCTTCTGCCCCCCCCTCTTCTTCCCTTTTTTGCCCATTTTATACTTCTTTTGGCCTAATCCTTGGGTACCGAGATAGTCCTCAACTTTCGCAGTGCCGCGGGGCAAGTTTGGAGCAGCCCCTGGCACACCCCCTTTCCAATATCCTAATACAAAGGATGATGGTACCGGCCCCTATCCCTAGACTTAACTAATTGAGGCAATATTCTATATTGTACATTGATGTACGCTGAATAAAGGTCCATGTAGTACTGTACACAACAATGAAAGGGAAATGATCCCTAACACAGAGATAAACAAATAACACACAGAGTTTTTTAAAAATAGTTTAATTTAAATATTATAAGTACACTGAGGAGTGAGGAAACCGACTTACTCCAAACCAAAAAAATAATTAGAAATTTCCCCCCACCGCTGGCTACACACATGGATAGATCACCACCCCCCAGACTGACAACCCACAAAACAAAATACTGACACCTCAAACTGACCCCCGTCCAACTGAAACATCAGACTGAGCCACCGCCACTAATTCACGTCACCCCCAAAATAAAGACAACGATAACTGCTTGCTAGCGGCTTGCTTTTCCACCTCTATGGCAGTGGGTGGGTTAAAATTGTGTCCTCCCACAATAGTAATAATACAGACTGTGAAATTGTGTATAACCTCTTATAATAATGCAGGCCGTGAAAATAGGTACCCCCCTCTTATAATGCAGGTTAGTGAAAATAGGTATCCCCCCTCTTATAATGCAGGCCGTGAAAATAGGTACCCCCCTCTTATAATGCAGGCCGTGAAAATAGGTACCCCCCTCTTATAATGCAGGCCGTGAAAATAGGTACCCCCCTCTTATAATGCAGGCTGTGAAAATAGGAATCCCCCTCTAATAATGCAGGCCGTGAAAATAGGAATCCCCCCCCTCTTATAAAGCAGGCTGTGAAAATAGGAATCCCCCCCTCTTATAAAGCAGGCTGTGAAAATAGGAATCCCCCCTCTTATAATGCAGGCTGTGAAAATAGGAATCCCCACTCTTATAATGCAGGCCGTGAAAATAGGTATTCCCCTCTTATAATGCAGGCCGTGAAAATAGGTACCCCCCCCTCTTATAAAGCAGGCTGTGAAAATAGGAATCCCCCCTCTTATAATGCAGGCTGTGAAAATAGGAATCCCCACTCTTATAATGCAGGCCGTGAAAATAGGTATTCCCCTCTTATAATGCAGGCCGTGAAAATAGGTACCCCCCCCTCTTATAATGCAGGCTGTGAAAATAGGTTCCCCCCCCCTCTTATAATGCAGGCTGTGAAAAAAGGGAACCCCCCTAATAATACAGGCCGTGAAAATAGGTATCCCCTCTATAATAATGCAGGCTGTGAAAATAGGTACCCCCCCCCCCCCTCTAATAATGCAGGCCATGAAAATAGGGATCCCCCTCTAATAATGCAGGCCATGAACATAGGGATCCCCCTCTAATAATGCAGGCCATGAACATAGGGATCCCCCTCTAATAATGCAGGCCATGAACATAGAGATCCTCCTCTAATAATGCAGGCCATGAACATAGGGATCCCCCTCTAATAATGCAGGCCATGAACATAGGGATCCCCCTCTAATAATGCAGGCCATGAACATAGGGATCCCCCTCTAATAATGCAGGCCGCCTGTGCCTCCCGTTGACATCCAGCCAGCCTGTGCCAACCATCATGTGTCCCCTGTGCCATGGAGTTTGTGGCCCCCCTGTGACATACAGCCAGTGCAGCCTGTGCCCGCCTGTGATATCCAGCCAGCCTGCGGCAACCATCATGTGCCTCCTGCGCAATGCAGCCTGTGGCCCCCCGTGACACCCCAGCCAGCATAGCCTGTGGCCCCCTGTGACATGCAATCAGCCTGTGCCAACCATCGTGTGCCCCCGGTGACATCCAGCCAGTGCAGCCTGTGACGTCCAGCCAGCCTGTGGCAACCATTGTGTGCCTCCCTGTGACATGCAGACTAGCCCCCCCGTGACATCCAGACTAGCCCCCCCATGACATCAAGACTGCCCCCCCTTGTGACATCCAGACTGCCCCTCATGACATGCAGACTGCCCCCCCCTGTGACATCCAGACTGCCCCCTGTGACATGCAGACTGGCCCCCCCTGTGACATGCAGACTGCCCCCCCCTGTGACATCCAGACTGCCCCCTGTGACATGCAGACTGGCCCCCCCGTGAGTGACATGCAGACTGCCCCCCTGTGTCATTTAGACTGCCCCTCCCTGTGACATGCAGACTCCCCCCCTGTGACATGCAGACTGCCCCCCCTATGAGTGACATGCAGACTGCCCCCCCGGCTGTGACATCCAGACTGCCCCCCCTGGCTGTGACATCCAGACTGCCCCCCTGTGAGTGACATGCAGACTGCCCCCCCTGTGAGTGACATCCAGACTGCCCCCCTGTGAGTGACATGCAGACTGCCCCACCTGTGAGCGACATCCAGACTGCCCCCCCCCTGTGAGTGACATGTAGACTGCCCCCCTGTGAGTGTCATGCAGACTGCCCCCCCTGTGAGTGACATGCAGACTGCCCCCCTGTATCATCCAGACTGCCCCCGTGACATGCAGACTGCCCCCCCCTGTGACATCCAGACTGCCCCCCCTGTGAGTGACATGCAGACTGCCCCCCCTGTGAGTGACATGCAGACTGCCCCCCTGGCTGTGACATCTAGACTGCCCCCCTGTGACATCCAGACTGCTCCCCCTGTGAGTGACATGCAGACTGCCCCCCCTGTGAGTGACATGCAGACTGCCCCCCTGGCTGTGACATCCAGACTGCCCCCCCTGTGACATCCAGACTGCCCCCCCTGTGAGTGACATGCAGACTGCCCCCCTGGCTGTGACATCTAGACTGCCCCCCTGTGACATCCAGACTGCTCCCCCTGTGAGTGACATGCAGACTGCCCCCCCTGTGAGTGACATGCAGACTGCCCCCCTGGCTGTGACATCCAGACTGCCCCCCCTGTGACATCCAGACTGCCCCCCCTGTGAGTGACATGCAGACTGCCCCCCTGTGACATCCAGACTGCCCCCCGTGACATGCAGACTGCCCCCCGTGACATCCAGACTGACCCCCTGTGACATCCAGACTTCCCCCCCTGTGACATCCAGACTGTCCCCCTGTGACATGCAGACTGCCCCCCGTGACATCCAGACTGCCCCCCGTGACATCCAGACTGCCCCCGTGACATCCAGACTGCCCCCCGTGACATCCAGACTGCCCCCCCATGTGACATACAGACTGCCCCCCCATGTGACATCCAGACTGGCCCCCTGTGACATGCAGACTGCCCCCCCGTGAGCCTGTGACCCCTCGTCGTGTCCCCCGCTGTCAATCAGATGTAGCCGAGGTATCTCGCTGTGTCTTCATTTTGTCTGAAACCGGAACATGCGCAGTAGAGGCAAGTGATACCGAATTTCATGGGATACTGTATTTACAGCTACACCCGCTTTAAGCCGCTGAAGAGACCAGTACAGGGTATCGCGCCTCCCCACCCCACCGATCCCCCTGCTGTCTGAGCCCCTACAGGAGTACCCCCTGATAGTCTTCTCCTCTGCTCCTATCCTGTTCTCCCCGACCCTCCTGCCAGGCAGTCCCTGAAGTCTGCCCTTGCTACAAGTTCTGAGCAGACTCAAAAACAGCTTCAGGGGCGGCATCTGGCTGGGAATAGCAGAGGAAGAACACAGTCCTCACTGTGTCTGGCTCTCTCCTCCTCACTCCCAGCACTGGGCTGACAGGAGAAGTGTTACAGCTGTCACTGCTCCTGTCATCAGTGCCCCCCTCAATGCAGCACCCCTGGGCGGGTTCCCCCCTGTCGGCCCTGTCAGGGGGAGTTCTGTGTAGGGTGACCACATTTCCAAACTACCATTCAGGGACACCCCCCTCCCAAAAAAAGATGATTTTTGATACCTTTTTTTTGCCAATGTAGCCAGGGGTTGCTACTATAGTTATTATTGTTGAAAGGTTCATTGTTTTCTTGTATATGTGTTTGACTCCCCCTAGTGTTTGCTGAACTCTGTCAGAATTTTCCTTCCTCTTTTAGAAGTGAGCAGAGCAAGGCATTGTGGGACTTCTATATGAGGAAGTGACTCTGTTGGCTGGATCAGCTCTGGACTACAAGACACACAATGCAAAGCATGCAAAACAGCCTGCTGGGAGGAGTGATAAAAGGACAGGCACAGCCTGTTTTCAGCCTCTCTCTGGACACCATTCAACACCTGCCAGCAGGAGGTCTGTGTGACCGAGAGTGAGAGACTGTGGCCTATACAGCAGAGAGCCGGATCGCCCGCCTCAGAGGGGCCTCGGAGGACAGTACCACTACTCCAGCAAGTGGACCTGCCTGCACTCCAGAGCATCTGGGATCAACTGCACTCCAGTCCACTGGGAGTCGCAGCGCAGCGTTTTGGTGCCATTCTCACCAAACGGAGGCACCAGAAGGGGATTCCGGCTGGAGCCCTACATCTATGGGGATCCATTGTGGTGAGAGGGCACCTGCCCATACCGCTAGAGAGTACAGTATTGCTGAGTGAGTTCTTTTCTACAGACTGCTGGTGAGACTTGTAGTTCCACAGATGTGAATCTACTTCTTCAGACATCATACAACCAGAGTTGGGCCATGTCCCTCTTTTCCTGTGCTGTAAGGTTAGTACAGTATTACACTCACATTTAAAGAGTAACCTACAAGTGGTGATACTTCTTCAGTTTAAGTGTTCATCAGTTGCACCTTTTGTTCTTCAGTCCTTTTTTATCTTTTACCTACTTGGATTACAAAGTACAAAATTACACTGCAGTATAAACATCAGGCTAGCTGAAGACATCCGGAATTTAAAGAACATTCACCACCTTCTTCTTTTATTGTGCTTTACTGCTCTCCATTTTAAGGCCAATCACTAAATTACAATCTAGGAGCCATTTTGTGAGATATTCTTTGAATCTGATTTGTGTTACTGTATGTATATGCTGTGCACTGTATGCTGGTTTGTGTGCTGAGGTCTCAGAGGAGAGGTATTCAACACATGTGTTAGAGGTGTTGGATATTTATCTCTCTGTGCACCTGTTCACATACACCTATTCAGGTCATAGAGGTACACATTTTACATATCTATATTAACCACTTCAGCCCCGGAAGGATTTACCCCCTTCCTGACCAGAGCACTTTTTACAATTTGGCACTGCGTCGCTTTAACTGCTAATTGCGCAGTCATGCAATGCTGTACCCAAACAAAATTTGTATTCTTTTCTTCCCACAAATAGAGCTTTCTTTTGATGGTATTTGATCACCTCTGCGGTTTTTATTTTTTGCGCTATAAACGGAAAAAGACCGAAAATTTTGAAAAAAATGATATTTTCTACTTTTTGTTTTAAAAAAATCCAATAAACTCAATTTTAGTCATACATTTAGGCCAAAATGTATTTGGTCACATGTCTTTGGTAAAAAAAATGTCAATAAGCGTATATTTATTGGTTTGCGCAAAAGTTATAGCGTCTACAAACTAGGGTACATTTTCTGGAATTTACACAGCTTGTAGTTTATGACTGCCTATGCCATTTCAAGTACAAAACCCCCCAAATGACCCCATTTTGGAAAGTAGACACCGCAAGGAAATTTCTGAGAGGCATGTTGAGCCCATTGAATATTAATTTTTTTGTCCCAAGTGATTGAATAATGACAAAAAAAAAAAAAAAAGATTAATTAACAAAAAGTTGTCACTAAATGATATATTGCTCACACAGGCCATGGGCATATGTGGAATTGCACCCCAAAATACATTTAGCTGCTTCTCCTGAGTATGAGGATACCACATGTGTGGGACTTTTTGGGAGCCTATTCGCGTACGGGGCCCCAAAACCAAGCACCTCCTTCAGGATTTCTAAGGGCGTAAATTTTTGATTTCACTCCTCACTACCTATCACAGTTTTGAAGGCCATAAAATGCCAAGATGGCACAAACCCCCCCACAAATGACCCCATTTTGGAAAGTAGACACCCCAAGCTATTTGCTGAGAGGCATGTTGAGTCCATGGAATATTTTATATTTTGCCACAAGTTGCAGGAAAATGACAAACTTTTTTTTTTTTTTGCACAAAGTTGTCACTAAATGATATATTGCTCAAACATGCCATAGGCATATGTGGAATTACACCCCAAAATACATTCTGCTGATTCTCCTGAGTACAGGGATACCGCATGTTTGGGACTTTTTGGGAGCCTAGCTGCATACGGGGCCCCGAAAACCAATCACCGCCTTCAGGATTTCTAAGGGCGTAAATTTTTGATTCACTCCTCACTACCTATCACAGTTTCGAAGGCCATAAAATGCCAACATAGCACAAACCCCCCCCCCCAAATGACCCCATTTTGGAAAGTAGACACCCCAAGCTATTTGCTGAGAGGCGTGGTGAGTATTTTGCAGCTCTCATTTGTTTTTGAAAATGAAGAAAGACAAGAAACATTTTTTTTTCTTTTTTCAAATATCAAAACTTTGTGACAAAAAGTAAGGTCTGCAAAATACTCACTATACCTCTCAGCAAATAGCTTGGGGTGTCTACTTTCCAAAATGGGGCCATTTGTGGGGGGGGGTTTGCCACCTGGGCGTTCCATGGCCTCCGAAACTGTGATAGGCAGTGAAGAGTGAAATAAAAAATTTACGCCCTTAGAAAGCCTGAAGGCGGTGCTTGGTTTTCGGGGTCTCGTACACGGCTAGGCTCCCAAAAAGTCTCACACATATGGTATCCCCGTACTCAGGAGAGGCAACAGAATGTATTTTGGGGTGTAATTTCACATATTCCCATGGCATGTTTGAGCAATATATCATTTAGTGACAACTTTGTGCAAAAAAAAAAATTTTGTCTTTTTCCCGCAACTTGTTTCACAATATAAAATATTCCATGGACTCGACATGCCTCTCAGCAAATAGCTTGGGGTGTCTACTTTCCAAAATGGGGTCATTTGGGGAGGTTTTGAATTGTCCTGGCATTTTATGCACAACATTTAGAAGCTTATGTCACACATCACCCACTCTTCTAACCACTTGAAGACAAAGCCCTTTCTGACACTTTTTGTTTACATGAAAAAAATATTTTTTTTGCAAGAAAATTACTTTTAACCCCCAAACATTATATATTTTTTTTTTAAAGCAAATGCCCTACAGATTAAAATGGGGGGTGTTTCATTTTTTTTTTTCACGCGGTATTTGCGCAGCGATTTTTCAAACGCATTTTTTGGGGAAAAAACACACTTTTTAAAATTTTAATGCACTAAAACACACTATATTGCCCAAATGTTTGATGTAATAAAAAAGATGATCTTAATCATGGATACCAAACATGACATGCTTTAAAATTGCGCACAAACGTGCAGTGGCGACAAACTAAATACAATTTTAAAAGCCTTTAAAAGCCTTTACAGGTTACCACTTTAGATTTACAGAGGAGGTCTACTGCTAAAATTACTGCCCTCAATCTGACCTTCGCGGTGATACCTCACATGCATGGTGCAATTGCTGTTTACATTTGACGCCAGACCGATGCTTGCGTTCGCCTTTGCGCGAGAGCAGGGGGGACAGGGGTGCTTTTTTTTTTTCTTTATTATTTTTTTGCTTTTTATCTTATTTTTAAACTGTTCCTTTCATTTTTTTTATTTGTTTTTTAATCATTTTTATTGTTATCTCAGGGAATGTAAATATCCCCTATGATAGCAATAGGTAGTGACAGGTACTCTTTTTTGAAAAAATTGGGGTCTATTAGACCCTAGATCTCTCCTATGCCCTCAAAGCATCTGACCACACCAAGATCGGTGTGATAAAATGTTTTCCCAATTTCCCAATGGCGCTGTTTATATCCGGCGAAATCTAAGTCATGAAATGCTCGTAGCTTCCGGTTTCTTAGGCCATAGAAATGTTTGGAGCCATTCTGGTCTATGATCAGCTCTATGGTCAGCTGGCTGAATCACCGGCTGCATTTTCAGGTTCCCTGTTGGGACAGGAGAGCCAGAGAAAAACTTGGAAGACGATGGAGGGGGGCATTCCCTCCCACTGCTTGTAAAAACAGTCTAGAGGCTAATTAGCCGCTGGGATTGCTTTTACACGAAAGCCGACTGCTGGCTGAAAAGAATGATACCAAAATGATACCTAAACCTGCAGGCATCATTCTGGTATAACCACTCAAAGTCCAGCAACATACCAGTACGTTGCTGGTCCTTGTCGGGCACATATTGTAAACTTTTTTTCATGCAGCCTGTGGGCTGAACGAAAAAAAGAGATTGATTGGTGGGTATGCCCACCGTTAGAATACCTCCCTTCATCCACCCACTTTTAATGGTGGGCATACATGCACGTATATATATGCCGAAGCATGGGGGCATCCGCCCCAAAAGGTAGGAGCAAATCACTCCTCCCCCCCTGCTGCCCCCATGCTTTGGCATATATGCCCTTTTTTTAACTGTGGTGGTGAAATCACCTCCAACAGCACTGGAGCCACGGCTTTATGTATCATGGAAGCAAACGCTATTGCTGTCAAGATAAATAAATCCGCTCTGTAGCTGAAAACAAAAAATGGTTAACAATAAAGCACAGTAAACAGTAAAGTATAAAAAAATTGCATACCTATAAAGCAAACATGATAAAATCATAATAACAACAAAACATTGCAGAATAGAATACAGTAAAAAAGAGCACAACAATAGAGAGAGAATAGAGAGAGAACAATAAAACAACAACTATTTTTGTTTTTTTTATTTTATATATTTTTTTGTGTTTTTTTTTTTACACTTTTTTTTGTAACTGTAACTTTTATAACTGTAACCGGTTCCAGGTTCGGGTCTCTCAAAATGCGATGGCATCTTGGGAGACCCTGTGAAAGTGTGCCTAGTCTGTGCAGTGCTGTACCCTACGCTAATACTCAACTAGTGAATGGTAGCGTTCAAAACATTCATCAATGCAAAGACCAGGATTGTCAGGACAGGAGGGACAATAATAGCGGGTGTCACGCCTTGCTGCAGACACGACATCTATTTTGGGGTGCTCGTTGGGTAGGGGTACTCGGGAGGACATAAGAAAAATGCCTCTCATGCAGCGGGCTTACTGCATTTGGTTGGGGAAGGTGAGGTGGAGCACCGTCTGGAAACAGAAGGGCTCTGACGATCTCTTCCTGGAATTTAAGGAAGGATCCAGTCCATCCTGAAGCTCTGTATAGCACATGAGCGTTCAGCAAAGCCAATTGAAATAAATAGACACTTTTTTGTACCAGCGTCTGGCCTTACGGGCAACTAGGTACGGCGCCAACAGCTGGTTGTTGAGGTCCACCCCTCCCATATTTTGGTTATATTCGTGGACACAGAGGGGTTTCTCCACAACACCAGTCGCCGTAGGAATTTGGACCGTCGTGTCTGCATGAAGGGAGGTAAGAACGAAAACATTCTTCTTATCCCTCCACTTCATAGTGAGCAAGTTATTACACTGCAAGCAGGCTCTCTCCCCCAGCCTAAGACGGGAATCTACAAGCCGCTGGGGAAAGCCCCGGCGATTAGGTCACACGGTGCCACATGCTCCAATTTGATGATCAAAAAGGTGACTAAAAAGTGGCATGCTCGTGTAATAATTGTCTACGTACAAGTGGTACCCCTTTCCGAATAAGGGTGACACCAAGTCCCACACTATCTTGCCAGCGCTTCCTATGTAGTCAGGGCAGTTTGTCGGCTCTATGTGACTATCTTTTCCCTCATGAACCATAAATCTACATGTATAGCCTGTGGCCCTGTCACAGAGCTTATACATCTTGACCCCGTATCTGGCACGCTTGCTGGGAAGGTACTGTTTGAATGACAAGTGGCCAGAAAACTTAATCAGGGACTCATCAACGCAGACAACTTGATGGGGAGTAAACAAGTCTGCAAAACATTGGTTGAAGTGGTTTACGAGGGGCCAAATTTTGTAGAGCCGATCGTATTCAGGGTCTCCATGAGGACGACAGAGTTCATTGTCATTGAAGTGAATGAACTGCAAAATCTGCTCATAACGTGCCCTGGTCATGGAGGCAGAGAACACGGGCATACAAGGGTCAATGGACCAATATGACCGCAACTCACTCTTTTTGGTTATGCCCATGTTGAGGGAAAGGCCCAGAAAGAGCTTAACCACATGTGTTAGAGGTGTTGGATATTTATCTTTCTGTGCACCTGTTCACATACAGCTATTCAGGTCATAGAGGTACACATTTTACATATCTATATTAACCACTTCAGCCCCGGAAGAATTTACCCCCTTCCTGACCAGAGCACTTTTTGCGATTCGGCACTGCGTCGCTTTAACTGACAATTGCGCGGTCATGTGACGTGGCTCCCAAACAAAATTGACGTCCTTATTTTCCCACAAATAGAGCTTTCTTTTGGTGGTATTTGATCGCCTCTGCGTTTTTTATTTTTTGCGCTATAAACAAAAATAGAGCGACAATTTTGAAATAAACGCATTATTTTTTACTTTTTGCTATAATAAATATCCCCCAAAAATATATTAAAAAAAATTTTTTTTCCTCAGTTTAGGCCGATATGTATTCTTCTACATATTTTTGGTAAAAAAAAAATTGCAATAAGCGATTATTGATTGGTTTGCGCAAAAGTTATAGTGTTTACAAAATAGGGGATAGTTTTTTGGCATTTTTATAAAAATTTTTGTTTTTTTTAAATGGCGGCGATCAGCTATTTTTATCATGACTGCGACATTATGGCGGACACATCGGACATTTTTGACACATTTTTGGGACCATTGTCATTTATACAGCAATCAGTGCTATAAAAATGCACTGATTCCTGTGTAAATGACACTGGCAGTGAAGGGGTTAACCACTAGGGGGCGGGGAGGGGTTAAATGAGTACTAGGGAGTGATTACTAACTGTCAGGGGGATGGGCTGTGTGGGTGATGTCACTGATCTTTGCTCCGATGACAGGGAGCAGAGATCGAGTGACACTGTCACTAGGCAGAACGGGCAAATGCTGTTTACATCAGCATCTCCCCGTTCTTCCTCCCTGTGAGGCGATCGCGGGTATCCCCGCGGCGATCGAGTCCGCGGGACCCGCGACCTGACTCACGGAGCTTGCCGCGCGCACGCCCGCTGCCCGCCTTTTAAAGGGGAACATACAGGTACGTGATTTTGCCTGTATGAGCCCTTCTGCCGCAGTATATTTGCGTTAGGCGGTCGGCAAGGGGTTAAATTCGGAGACCGTAATTGGTCTCCAATCTCTGGCAAGGGAAGACTGGGGAATATTGGCAATGTGTTGACCAGCGTGCAAATTGCTTTGTTCCACAATAGATCTACAGAGATCTTCGGTGAAAAACAGCGAACAAAAATCAAGTGACGTAAAATCAACTGTTTCCACTTGAATGCCTGGTTGGCCAGTGATTGGGGGAAGTACGGGTGCTGCAGAAGTGGTGGGTTCTCAATTAGGATTGGCGAATGCAGCAGGAAGGGCACTATGGGCACGACGGGCCTGTTTGTCTTCTTCTTGGTGGCAGTGGGACACTACTTCTGCTTGCCACCTCGCCAGCTTGAACTGCACTTATGGGACTCGCCGCGTCAGTTTCCCAAGTGCAGTTTCCGCTGTTTGCATAGTATTAAATTGTGGCCGAGAAATGGTATCGCCCATCGAAAAAAGGCTTTTACAATGTGTGCATACGCTATGGGACATGCATGCATTTCACTTACTGAAGACAAAACTGAAGGGAAAATGCCCCAAGAACAAGCAGGAACTAAAGACAGTTGCAGTAGAGGCCTGGCAGAGCATCACCAGGGATGAAACCCAGCGTCTGGTGATGTCTATGTGTTCCAGACTTCAGGCTGTAATTGACTGCAAAGGATTTGCAACCAAGTAGTAAAAAGTGAAAGTTTGATGGATGATTGTTAATCTGTCCCATTACTTTTGGTCCCTTAAAAAGTGGGAGGCATATATACAAAACTGTTGTAATTCCTACACCGTTCACCTGATTTGGATGTAAATTCCCCTTAAATTAAAGCTGAAAGTCTGCAGTTAAAGAGCAACTTGTTTGTTTCATTTCAAATCCATTGTGGTGGTGTATAGAGCCAAAAAGATTAGAATTGTGTTGATCTCCCAATATTTATGGACCTGACTGTATATATATGTAGCACTAACTCTCGGTGGAGCTGCTGGTTTAAGCGGGCTTGTTACCTTCACTCTCGATACCTGTTTCACCGGCACCGGGTCTAGGGTTCCGTTGAGTTTACCTCTGGACGATACAAGCACCAACACTTGAGTACGTTTTCAATGCTCCACTGAACCAAGCAACAAAGGAAGTAGCAGGAAAGAGGCAGGAGGGAAACAGCAGGGAAGCTCAAATACCTTACTTTAGGTTTCTTTAGAATGTCCTTTAAAGTTGAATACTGTAATTGAATGCGATCCCCTTTGTGGGACATGATCTTTGCTCGCCTGGATAGGCCTCTCTCACTTGCCTTGCAGCCAGTACGTAGCACGAACAAAAGTCTCTGCCACAGACTTGCTTAAAATAAACCTGTACAATCCTCTGCCACAGGATGTATTGGTTCACGGTGAATGTCAGACACAGTACTTGGACCTCTAAGCCAACCCGGCAGTACTATGTAATAAGACTACTTCAGGATACGTCCTCCAACCGAGTCACCAGGCCCCTCTCCAGACCAGCACTCTGCATGATCCTTCCATGACGGGTCCTCCCCTGGGATCTTCTCGGTTGTCCAGCTTCTTCACTCTGGATAGACAGCTCAGGACCATTCCTCGACTGCTGTGGTAGGCCCCAGACAGGCTTCTGGGCCCACCCACACGCCGCAGCAACGCGGGCCTCCGGAACGGGGGACTGTGAGGTGGTACTCTAACGCATACCTGTCGGCCAGGAGGGCCAGCAGGTGGCTGTAAAACGAACCCCTAAACATGGCGTCTGTCCCATAAATACCCTCTCCCAGAATGCAACTCGGAGGACCACCTCCACCGAGTTGTCTCCGGGACAGAGGAGCACCCATACGCTTTGCCACGTTGTTTTTCCAACACCAGCTAAGGGTAACAACGACACCCACTCAGTGTGGAACCACACGCAACGGCGGCCAAGCTGGAACAGAGGCAAATCTAACTTCCTCTAACGAGCAATTCACTAAATTTACCTATCAGATGGTAGATCTACCAGCGCTACATCATATATATATATATATATATATATATATATATATATATATATATATATATATATATATATATATATATATATATATAAATCTATATAGATATATACTGTATCTGTGTGTGTATATATATATAGATATATATCTATATATATATATCTATATATATATACATATATAGATATATATATATACTGTATATATATATATATATAGATATATAGATATTTATTTCATTTACAAAAAATGTAAAACAGTTTTTCAGGCACATATACTTTTTTTTTTTTCCTTCTATTTTTTGAGTATAATAAAATGTTTATTTATCATCGTATATGCATGCAATTATGACGACATTTATTACTAATAAATTCTAATGATTATAATTGTTATATATATATATATATATATATATATATATATATATATATATATATATATATATTTATTTATACCTATAGTGATGAACGAGTCACTGAAACTTGGGTGATCCCGACCCCTTACCACGTGATCAGATGTCAGTAAATGACAGATGATCACGTGATGTAATCAAATGCTCGTTATTGGTTTTTTTTTCTCCTCACGCTGATAGTGAGTAGAAAAAAATGCGTATAACCTGCTTTTCTGCAAGGTACCTTGGTCCCCAAGAGGAAAAAATACATCCGCATCCTCCGTGCCCATAACTAACCACAGTGCCACAGATCAGTGCACACCAGTCGAAAACAGTGCCACCTATCAATGCCCATGACTGCCACCTAGAAATTCTCATGACAATCAGTGCCTCAACATTGCCACCTAGCAGAGCTGCCTATCAGGGTCACCTACCAGTGCCGATCAGTGCCCCTCATTCATTGCCCAGCAGTGACAACTATCAATGCCCTTCAGTGCTACCCATCAGTGCCACCTCAAAGTGCCCACCAGTTGCACCTAACAGTGCCCACCAGTGCCGCCTATCAGTGGCCACCAGTGTAGTCTTATCAGTGCTCATCATTGCAGCCCATCGGTGTCCATCAGTTCCGCCTTATCATTGCCCATAAGTGCAGCTCATTGTTGCCCATCAGTATAGCCTCTTCAGTGTATATCAATGATGCAGAAAAAATACCTGTTTGCAAAATTTAAAAATTATTAAGTATTAAAAAATGAAACTTAAAAAACACTTAAAAAATAATCTACTATACATTTTTTTTGTGTGTACTCATAGCGAAGAATGCTTATAAAGAAAATATGGGCTAGGTATCCGTCACGTGAAAATGATCCAGCTTTCCCCAAAAATCCCACCATGCCCTCTAGTAGTGATGGATCTTCAACATTAGAATCCAAACCGACAGAAACAGAATTGTTAATATTTTACGAAGTGTTCCTGTCAAAGGTGCATAAAAATGCCCACACAAGTGGAGTCTATCTGCTGACGTGAAGTCAACGTGGTCGCTGCCTGTATACCAGAGGGACATCAATGTATTACTTAGGCAGATACCTTCATTTCCCAAATCATGCACGATCAACACATCAGGATAGCGTATATGACGATTCATATGGACAATCTCTCGCTTGTAGATGCCAACAACAACAGGTGATTACATATATTTCACTTTTTGATTTACTATTTAAATATAAATTCTAATTTTTAGTAAATCAATAATCTGACAATATTTTTTTTAGTAACATACTGACTTTGGATTTAAATATTTTTATTCTTAATTTTAATGTAAAAATGTAAAATCTTTTTTATTCCAGGAGATTACATATAACAGTATATAGAACATTTATAGCTTGGATTTATGGGATTTTAGGAAAGGAAAACAGAAGGGTGATACCTTCCTGTGCAGCCAATGCAGTGCGACTTGTGTTTTCTGATCCCAACGGATCATATGTTGTATTTCTTTATTCAAATGATTACGATGCTTCAAAAATGGCTTTTTATTAAGAAAAAAATATAATTTTATCGTTAAGTCTAAGTTATTTTATTGTTTTTTTCTCATTAAAATTTAATAAAATTATATTAAAAATAAAATTTCTTAGTGATTTATTTAATCATAATGTTAATATTGTTTTTGTTTAAATTATAATATATTAAATTTGGTAATAAAAGTTTAAGAATAAACTATTTGTGTATTAAAATACATTATATTGTATTTATTTTAAAAAGAAAAAAAGGGACTTAATGAATAACAAAGTTCAATGTGCATACATTTTAAAACAATTTATTTTCTATATATCAATTAAACTAGAAGCAGCAAATTTAAAGAATTTCAAACCATTTATGTACATTAACTGATCAGAATCCCAAAACTATACCTCTCACACGTGTACAGATAGAGATAGCGGCGCTAATATAAATTGTGTAAAATAATGGGTCAGAGCAGCATAATGCCTATGACCCCCTACTTATACATAAAAATTTTAATAATAATAATAATAGTGTCATGAAAAATATTAATTTTATCATGAAAAGAAATTTCTTTAACACCCAGTAAAAAGTGTCACTATAAATAATAAATTACAAGAAATGAACGATCAAGTTCAACAGTTGTTTTTCAATCTTCTTGTGTGAAAAGTCTTCTACCCTTCTACCACACCACCGTGATAGTGACACCACTCCCTCTGAAGAGCGCACTCACCAGATTGTATAGCCTCCCACTCTCGTGTTCGGCAAAACAGCAATTGAACCACACCTGGGTTGCATGTGATGAACCGTGGCTCCAACAGGAGCACCTCATCACAACATATAGAAGGAATAGAAATACAAACAACATGAGTATATATATCCCTACTTCCTTCAATCATGATCCGATGGAAAATAAAAAATCCCCCAAGTTTCCCAAGCCCTTAAAAGGATTCCAACCTTCACTAGCTATAGCTCTGGCTTTGCCTTGCAGGGATCTAACCTTATCCATATGGGCCTGAACTTTGTCACTGGTATCCTCAATCCAAGTACAACAATCCTTTCCTATGAATTCACGGAAACCCCCCTTGGATGCCAATAGATAATCAAGGGCCATCTTTTCCTGTAAAAGAAGAGTCTTGATCTGTCTTTGTTCCTGTGAGATCTCCCTTACAGCTTCTACGGTTTCATTGAATATCCCATCCACAATGGATGAGAAATTTGTGTAAATTTGGTGAACAATTCCCTTTTAACTTTTCCTGCCGTTCTTACCTTCTCTCGTGCCATTAGATCTTCACGATCATCTGCAAGATGCTTCACCAGGACACAAGAACCTCTTGCATTAGGGGGAAATACCTTATAAGCGAGGTACCGCATAAGAAGTAGTAGGGGCCAGTCAGAGTTGCACAGAGGGAATCATGCTGGCGGTCATGTGCATTGAGTAGTAACAGGATAGACTGGGGGATTGCTCCCTCGGTCTGAACGTCACTGCCTTCCTTCCAACAAATATAGTCTGGTCTAGAGGTGTTATTAAAAATAACGAGGATTTTGTTAGTTAGATTAACTGTTATACCTTCCTTACAGGTGGTGGACTCTACGAAGTTATCCCCTCTACTGAAACTAAAGTTGAAGCACACTTGTGGGCTACCTAGTTGTCCTGATACCCATACTGGTTTTGTGAGGGAGGGGCAAAAGCCAGAGCTAATGTTAAAACTATAACTAATTTTACCCTCTAGCAATGTATCATTGAGTGTCTGTTTTGAGTCTTTTCTATTTTTTCAAATTTCCTCATACCAATATGGACATCATATATAGCATGTACTGCTGCCATTACCAGGGCTTTAAGGCTCGTTGGGGGTTTGGAGCATACCCAGCAGTTGGTCCTGTTCGCAGTTTTTGCCAGTTGGAGGTGCATTTTAAAAAATAAGTTGGGATGCTTTTCATCGTTACCCTTGCTAAATATACTAAACTAAAAATATAAATAAAAAAGATCCTCCTCATTCTTTGGTGTAGTTGAGCAGCTTCTTGCAGTGGCTGGCGTGGATCCAGTTGTCTTGTTTTTCAAGCTTTAGAGAGATCGGCGTGGTCAGCTGAACCTGGAATAGCCCGAGGTATCTCGACTCTAGTCCCATCCTCTGATGTTTCTTTACCACGACCCAGTCACCTGGTTGCATAGAATGTAAACTGGTTATGGAGTCAGGGTCTGGAAGGGACTCATGGACCCTGTGATGGATTTTTTGGAGCTCACATTGCAGTGACTGCACATACCCCGTCAGCTGAGAATGTAACGATGACAGCTGCTGAGGAAAGTACAACCCTGTTTTTGGTTGGGTTCCAAACAAAATCTCATTTGGAGATAACCCGTGAGGTCATCTAGGGGCATTTCTGATGGAGTGGAGAGCTATAGGGAGACATTCGGGCCATGGTTTTCCTGTGTCAGCTATTATTTTTGAAATTTTGTTTTTAAGTATTCCATTCAATCTTTCAACCTTACCACTACTTTGGGGATGATAAGGGGTGTGTAATCCTTGATTGATATGGAGGCCCCAGCGACACACCATTTCGCACAGGATCTTCTTGGCTGTGGTGGTGGCGTTGGCTTTCTGTACCGGCCATGCCTCCGGCCAACTTGAAAACAAATCTACACAAATCAAGGCATGTTTGTACGGCCCACTCCTTGGCAACGTAATGTAGTCTATCTGGATGCACTGAAATGGATATTCTGGTCAGGTGGAGTGTCATTTGGGTACTGATACCGTTCTACCTGGGTTGTGCAATGCGCAAACCAGACAGGCTGCTGCAAAATTAGCAACTACAGTAGTAAATCCAGGGGCGATCCAATGCTCATCCACCTGTGCGCACATAACCATCTTTGACTGATGCCCTGGATAATAAGCTGAATGGGCCATCATTGAAAAAAGCGATCTTGGTAGACACCATTTATTACCGAGACCCCAGATGTCATCTGGACCTCTCATGGCCCCTAGTGCTGTCCATCTCCTCTTTTCCTGTAATTCCGCTTGTGACTGTAGTTTCTTAAACCCTTCCAGAGACACATCAGAGGGGATGGCTAGCATCAGGGTTTCCCCAGGAGGGTCCAGAGCACCTTCCTTAGCAGCTCTATCTGCCAAGGCATTCCCATCGGCCTCCAGAGTCCTATCAATCGTGTGGGCCTTAACTTTTAGAATAGCTATCTCACATGGCAGGTTGAAAGCAACAAATAACCTGTTGATTAACTCCGAAAGTTTCATGGGCTTCCCCGAACTAGTCAGAAACCCTCTTGCTTTGCAGATGGGTGCAAAATCATGAGTTCTCCCAAAAGCGTACCTGGAATCTGTGTAGATATTGATCCTTTGAACTTCTTGGGTCTCACAAGCTCTTGCCAGTGCCCACAGCTCGGCTTATTGTGCAGACATGTTGGAACTCAATGAACCATTTTCTACAATTTCACCGACTGTAGTCACTGCATAATCTGTGTGTGGCTTACCATCTGGGTTGTAATTCCTGGAACCATCGACAAAAAAGGTTCTTAGCGTCTGGGATAGGAGCCTCCTTCACTGTACTGATGTTTGCTGACTCAAGTTCCATCAAAGAAACACAGTCATGGTGGTCATCAACATGTTGTCCTTCTAAATTTGAAAAGTTGGTTAGAGGTAGAGAGATTAGTATTGTTAGTCTGTAAAATTTGAGTGTTGTCGCTTTTAACACCATTATCTCCCCCCCCTCTCTTCCTCATTGAAAGGAAGAAGAGATGCTGGGTTCAAAATGGTGCATAGTCTTAATGTTAGGTTAGTAGGGGTTAGGAGAGCCACTTTGTACTTGGTCAGTCTGGCAGCAGAGAGGTGTTTTGTCTGGTCTTGATTTAGAATCTCCTGCACTGAATGGGAAGTAAAGAGGACCAGTGGGGAGTCCAAGACTATGTCACCTACCTTCTGTAACAATACAGGGCAGGCGGCTACGGCTCGTACACAACCTGGTGAGCCTCAAATGACTGGATCTAGGGCAGTCAATAGGTACATGATGGGTCGGTACATGGACCCATGTAGTTGGGTCAGTACTCCAGTGGCGTCAGTCAGTTTAAAGGGTGTTTGGGATGAGATTTCGTAAAGGGGCTCTAAGTTGGATGAAATGTTAGCGACCCAGTCTCTACAGTAGTTGATAAGACCAAGAATGGCTCTGATTTGTCGTGCATTTTGGGGTTTCGGGAAGTCTTTCAGTGTCTGAATTCTCTGGGTTGTCAGGTGTCGAGTACCCTGAGATATACAATGTCCTAAAAAGGTGACCTTCTCCCTGCAAAACTGCAATTTTTCCATGCTAGCTTTATTCCCAGATGGTTAAGCAATGAGACAGTATGCTGATAACAGACATCCCCTGCGGGGCAACAAAGCAACAATTCATCAACATACTGTAACAGCACCACCTCTGGATTCATTGTGGTCCACTGATCCAACACTATTTTAAGTTTGCAACTGTACTTCGAAGGACTAGTCACAGACCCTTGAACGAGATGCGTCCAAGTCAGATGTTGACCCTGAAATGAAAAAGCAAAAAGGTACTGGCACTGGGGGTCCAGTGATATCGAAAAAAATGCGTTAGCCAGATCAATGACACTGAAGAAAATTGTGTTAGGTGGTATAGAGGCCAACAAGGTGTGTGGGTTGGGTACCAAAGGGGCATCGCTGATAATGATTTTATTGATAGCCCTTAAATCATGTACTAAACAGAAAGTTGCTTCCTGACCTTTGACAGACTTTTTAGCCACTGGTAACAAAGGAGTGTTACAGGGGGACTTGGTTGACGTGAGAACTTTTATCAGCATTTACTGGTCATTTTGGATTTTAAGACTATCCATCTGAGCTACACTCAAAGGGTATTGTGGTAATTGGGGCAAAACGCTTCCTGGTCTGATGTTTACTGTGGTTGGCAGAACTGGCAAAAGACCCATGTCATACTTGTCAATCGCGCAAAGTTTGGGATCGACCTCCACCAGCACATCCAACCCCTTAAAACAACCAGGCTCTGTCGTGTATGGTAGAGCCACCATTGCACATAGGCGCTCACCTGACAGCGCACTACTAACCACAATACCTGTTGGAGTATACTCAATAACCGCCTGTATTGTAATCGATTGATAGGAACATCATCCGATACTAGCACAGACTTTATGGCCTCTGTGTGTTGCTCCAACCTACAATGGAGAGGTTTTGTTTGTTTGTCTGACCTGTGAGACCTATGGTTGGGGTGGTTTCTGCCAAAAAGGAAATTTTGCCTTTAACATCTTCAGCTCTTAAAACTGCCTTGCTGCCGGTATCAATGAGGCATAGTAGAGGATATTTAAGTTCTTTAACCACTTGCCGACCGCCTAACGCACATATACGGCGGCAGAATGGCACGGGCAGGCAGAATCACGTACCTGTACGTGATCTGCCTTCCGCGGGCGGGGGGTCCAATCGGACCCCCCCCCGGTGCCAGCGGCGGTCGGCATTTGACTGGGAGCGTCGGGAGGCGAGGGGGAGACCATCCGATCGTGGCCCCCCCCCTCGCGATCGCTCCCAGCCATTCGGAATCCTCCCCTGCCTGTGTGTAGTTTCACACAGGCAGAGGATGTGATGTCATCTCTCCTCGGCTTTGGCAGTTTCCGTTCCAGCGCCGAGGAGAGAAGACATGTAAGTGCACAACACACACACACAGTAGAACATGCCAGGCATACTTTACACCCCCGATCGCCCCCCAATCACCCCCCCCCCCGTTACAAACTGACAGCAAGCAGTATTTTTTTTTTTCTGATTACTGCATAATGTCAATTTGTGACAGTTACAGTGTTAGGGCAGTGAGTATTACCCCCCTTTAGGTCTAGGATACCCCCCTAACCCCCCCTAATAAAGTTTTAACCCCTTGATCACCCCCTGTCACCAGTGTCACTAAGCGATCATTTTTCTGATCGCTGTATTAGTGTCGCTGGTGACGCTAGTTAGGGACGTAAATATTTAGGTTCGCCGTCAGCGTTTTATAGCGACAGGGACCCCCACATACTACCTAATAAATGTTTTAACCCCTTGATTGCCCCCTAGTTAACCCTTTCACCACTGATCACCGTATAACTGTTACGGGTGACGCTGGTTAGTTCGTTTATTTTTTATAGTGTCAGGGCACCCGCCGTTTATTACCGAATAAAGGTTTAGCCCCCTGATCGCCCGGCGGTGATATGCGTCGCCCCAGGCAGCGTCAGATTAGCGCCAGTACCACTAACACCCACGCACGCAGCATGCGCCTCCCTTAGTGGTATAGTATCTGATCGGATCAATATCTGATCCGATCAGATCTATACTAGCGTCCCCAGCAGTTTAGGGTTCCCAAAAACGCAGTGTTAGCGGGATCAGCCCAGATATCCGCTAGCACCTGCGTTTTTCCCCTCTGCCCGGCCCAGCCCACCCAAGTGCAGTATCGATCGATCACTGTCACTTACAAAACACTAAACGCATAACTGCAGCGTTCGCAGAGTCAGGCCTGATTCCTGCGATCGCTAACAGTTTTCTTGGTAGCGTTTTGGTGAACTGGCAAGCACCACCCCCAGGCAGCGTCAGGTTAGCGCCAGTACCGCTAACACCCACGCACGCAGCGTACACCTCCCTTAGTGGTATAGTATCTGTACAGATCAATATCTGATCCGATCAGATCTATACTAGTGTCCCCAGCAGTTTAGGGTTCCCAAAAACGCAGTGTTAGCGGGATCAGCCCAGATACCTGCTAGCACCTGCGTTTTGCCCGTCCGCCCGGCCCAGCCCAGCCCATCCAAGTGCAGTATCGATTGATCACTGTCACTTACAAAACACTAAACGCATAACTGCAGCGTTCGCAGAGTCAGGCCTGATCCCTGCGATCGCTAACAGTTTTTTTGGTAGCGTTTTGGTGAACTGGCAAGCACCAGCCCCAGGCAGCGTCAGGTTAGCGCCAGTACCGCTAACACCCACACACGCACCGTACAGCTCCCTTAGTGGTATAGTATCTGATCGGATCAATATCTGATCCGATCAGATCTATACTAGCGTCACCAGCAGTTTAGGGTTCCCACAAACGCAGTGTTAGCGGGATCAGCCCAGATACCTGCTAGCACCTGCATTTTGCCCCTCCGCCCGGCCCAGCCCAGCCCACCCAAGTGCAGTATCGATCGATCACTGACACTTACAAAACACTAAACGCATAACTGCAGCGTTCGCAGAGTCAGGCCTGATCCCTGCGATCGCTAACAGTTTTTTTGGTAGCGTTTTGGTGAACTGGCAAGCACCAGCGGCCTAGTCCACCCCGGTCATAGTCAAACCAGCACTGCAGTAACACTTGGCGTGGCGAGTCCCATAAGTGCAGTTCAAGCTGGTGAGGTGGCAAGCACAAGTAGTGTCCCGCTGCCACCAAGAAGAAGACAAACACAGGCCCGTCGTGCCCATAATGCCCTTCCTGCTGCATTCGCCAATCCTAATTGGGAACCCACCGCTTCTGCAGCGCCCGTACTTCCCCCCATTCACATCCCCAACCAAATGCAGTCGGCTGCATGAGAGGCATTTTCTTTATGTCCTCCCGAGTACCCCTACCCAACAAACCCCCTCAAAAAAGATGTCGTGTCTGCAGCAAGTGCAGATATAGGCGTGACACCCGCTATTATTGTCCCTCCTGTCCTGACAATCCTGGTCTTTGCATTGGTGAATGTTTTGAACGCTACCATACACTAGTTGAGTATTAGCGTAGGGTACAGCATTGCACAGACTAGGCACACTTTCACAGGGTCTCCCAAGATGCCATCGCATTTTGAGAGACCCGAACCTGGAACCGATTACAGTTATAAAAGTTACAGTTACAAAAAAAAGTGTAAAAAAAAAAAAAAAAACACAAACAAAAATATAAAAAAAAAAAAAAAATAGTTGTCGTTTTATTGTTCTCTCTCTCTCTATTCTCTCTATTGTTCTGCTCTTTTTTTACTGTATTCTATTCTGCAATGTTTTATTGTTATTATGTTTTATCATGTTTGCTTTTCAGATATGCAATTTTTTATACCTTACCGTTTACTGTGCTTTATTGTTAACCATTTTTTTGTCTTCAGGTACGTCATTCACGACTTTGAGTGGTTATACCAGAATGATGCCTGCAGGTTTAGGTATCATCTTGGTATCATTCTTTTCAGCCAGCGATCGGCTTTCATGTAAAAGCAATCCTAGCAGCTAATTAGCCTCTAGACTGCTTTTACAAGCAGTGGGAGGGAATGCCCCCCCCCCAATGTCTTCCGTGTTTTTCTCTGGCTCTCCTGTCTCAACAGGGAACCTGAGAATGCAGCCGGTGATTCAGCCAGCTGACCATAGAGCTGATCAGAGACCAGAGTGGCTCCAAACATCTCTATGGCCTAAGAAACCGGAAGCTACGAGCATTTTATGACATAGATTTCGCCGGATGTAAACAGCGCCATTGGGAAATTGTGAAAGCATTTTATCACACCGATCTTGGTGTGGTCAGATGCTTTGAGGGCAGAGGAGAGATCTAGGGTCTAATAGACCCCAATTTTTGCAAAAAAGAGTACCTGTCACTACCTATTGCTATGATAGGGGATATTTACATTCCCTGAGATAACAATAAAAATGATTTAAAAAAAAAAAATGAAAGGAACAGTTTAAAAATAAGATAAAAAAATAATAATAATAAAGAAAAAAAAAAAAAAAAAGCACCCCTGTCCCCCCTGCTCTCGCGCTAAGGCGAACGCAAGCATCGGTCTGGCGTCAAATGTAAACAGCAATTGCACCATGCATGTGAGGTATCACCGCGAACGTCAGATCGAGGGCAGTAATTTTAGCAGTAGACCTCCTCTGTAAATCTAAAGTGGTAACCTGTAAAGGCTTTTAAAGGCTTTTAAAAATGTATTTAGTTTGTCGCAAACTGCACGTTTGTGCGCAATTTTAAAGCATGTCATGTTTGGTATCCATGTACTCGGCCTAAGATCATCTTTTTTATTTCATCAAACATTTGGGCAATATAGTGTGTTTTAGTGCATTAAAATTTAAAAAAGTGTGTTTTTTCCCCAAAAAATGCGTTTGAAAAATCGCTGCGCAAATACTGTGTGAAAAAAAAAAATGAAACACCCACCATTTTAATCTGTAGGGCATTTGCTTTAAAAAAATATATAATGTTTGGGGGTTCAAAGTAATTTTCTTGCAAAAAAAAATTATTTTTTTATGTAATCAAAAAGTGTCAGAAAGGGCTTTGTCTTCAAGTGGTTAGAAGAGTGGGTGATGTGTGACATAAGCTTCTAAATGTTGTGCATAAAATGCCAGGACAGTTCAAAACCCCCCCAAATGACCCCATTTTGGAAAGTAGACACCCCAAGCTATTTGCTGAGAGGCATGTCGAGTCCATGGAATATTTTATATTGTGACACAAGTTGCAGGAAAGAGACAATTTTTTATTTTTTTTATTTTTTTTTTGCGCAAAGTTGTCACTAAATGATATATTGCTCAAACATGCCATGGGAATATGTGAAATTACACCCCAAAATACATTCTGTTGCTTCTCCTGAGTACGGGGATACCACATGTGTGAGACTTTTTTGGGAGCCTAGCCGCGTACGGGACCCCGAAAACCAAGCACCGCCTTCAGACTTTCTAAGGCCGTAAATTTTTTATTTCACTCTTCACTGCCTATCACAGTTTCGGAGGCCATGGAATGCCCAGGTGGCAAACCCCCCCCCCAAATGACCCCATTTTGGAAAGTAGACACCCCAAGCTATTTGCTGAGAGGCATGTCGAGTCCATGGAATATTTTATATTGTGACACAAGTTGCAGGAAAGAGACAATTTTTTATTTTTTTTATTTTTTTTTGCGCAAAGTTGTCACTAAATGATATATTGCTCAAACATGCCATGGTAATATGTGAAATTACACCCCAAAATACATTCTGTTGCTTCTCCTGAGTACGGGGATACCACATGTGTGAGACTTTTTTGGGAGCCTAGCCGCGTACGGGACCCCGAAAACCAAGCACCGCCTTCAGACTTTCTAAGGCCGTAAATTTTTTATTTCACTCTTCACTGCCTATCACAGTTTCGGAGGCCATGGAATGCCCAGGTGGCAAAACCCCCCCCCCAAATGACCCCATTTTGGAAAGTAGACACCCCAAGCTATTTGATGAGAGGTATAGTGAGTATTTTGCAGACCTCACTTTTTGTCACAAAGTTTTGAAAATTGAAAAAAGAAAAAAAAAATTTTTTTTTCTCGTCTTTCTTTATTTTCAAAAACAAATGAGAGCTGCAAAATACTCACCATGCCTCTCAGCAAATAGTTTGGGGTGTCTACTTTCCAAAATGGGGTCATTTGGGGGGGGTTTGTGCCACCTGGGCATTCCATGGCCTCCGAAACTGTGATAGGTAGTGAGGAGTAAAATCAAAAATGTACGCCCTTAGAAATCCTGAAGGCAGTGATTGGTTTTCGGGGCCCCGTACGCAGCTAGGCTCCCAAAAAGTCCCACACATGTGGTATCCCCGTACTCAGGAGAAGCAGCTAAATGTATTTTGGGGTGCAATTCCACATATGCCCATGGCCTGTGTGAGCAACATATCATTTAGTGACAACTTTGTGCAAAAAAAAAAAAAAAAAATTTGTCACTTCCCTGCAACTTGTGTCAAAATATAAAACATTCCATGGACTCAACATGCCTCAAAGCAAATAGCTTGGGGTGTCTATGTTCCAAAATGGGGTCATTTGGGGGGGGGTTTATGCCATCTGGGCATTTTATGGCCTTAAAAACTGTGATAGGTATTGAGGAGTAAAATAAAAAATGTACGCCCTTAGAAATCCCGAAGGCAGTGATTGGTTTTCGGGGCCCCGTACGCGGCTAGGCTCCCAAAAAGTCCCACACATGTGGTATCCCCATACTCAGGAGAAGCAGCTAAATGTATTTTGGGGTGCAATTCCACATATGCCCATGGCTTGTGTGAGCAATTTATCATTTAGTGACAGCTTTTTGTAATTTTTTTTTTTTTTTGTCATTATTCAATCACTTGGGACAAAAAAAATGAATATTCAATGGGCTCAACATGCCTCTCAGCAAATTCCTTGGGGTGTCTACTTTCCAAAATGGGGTCATTTGTGGGGGTTTTGTACTGCCCTGCCATTTTAGCACCTCAAGAAACGACATAGGCAGTCATAAATTAAAGGCTGTGTAAATTCCAGAAAATGTACCCTAGTTTGTAGGCGCTATAACTTTTGCGCAAACCAATAAATATACACTTATTGACATTTTTTCTACCAAAGACATGTGGCCGAATACATTTTGGCCTAAATGTATGACTAAAATTGAGTTTATTGGATTTTTTTTAGAACAAAAAGTAGATAATATCATTTTTTTTCAAAATTTTCGGTCTTTTTCTGTGTATAGTGCAAAAAATAAAAACGGCAGAGGTGATCAAATACCATCAAAAGAAAGCTCTGTTTGTGGGAAGAAAAGGACGCAAATTTCGTTTGGGTACAGCATTGCATGACCGCGCAATTAGCAGTTAAAGCGACGCAGTGCCAAATTGTAAAAAGTGCTCTGGTCAGGAAGGGGGTAAAACCTTCCGGGGCTGAAGTGGTTAACATACATATTGATATGGGCAGATACTGGTTTGCCAACGACCTATGACAAGTCATAGTCGTTTCCGGCTATTGCTACAACTTGAGGTGTTTGATCCTCTGGGATGAACTGCCACTTAGCCCGAGGTCTAGCTGATTCATTATTGCAAAATCTTTGTACGTGGTCTTCCTTCCCACAATTAAAACAAACAAAAGGTCTCTTGCGATGTGTTGCATTTTTGACCTGTTTGTTTTTATGTTGGGGTCCAGTGTAGGGACTTTGTGCTATGAGGATTTTCGATGTCTTCTTCTGCTTTTTCCGGTCCACAGCCCTCTCTATAGCAGAGAGAGTGTATAGAATGGCAGGAATGGTCATCTCATTAAATTCGGGCCTGGCCAATTGTGTTGCGTTTGCTAAAAATATGATTTTTTTAACTCAATCAGACATAACATTACACAATAGTGGTTGCTCATAGATTACTGTTTTGGCTTAAGTAGACAATGGTTTACATAGATACCATTGTATTCAATTGACAGTTTTCAACAGTCCATTGTTTCTACAGCTTCAGTAAACAACTTGTTTGGGATTCTTTCAGCTCTTAAACTGAAAGAATGACTGTTAGTCGGTTGTTATGGAAACAAGTTTGTAACCATTAACTTTTGGTAACAAACTTGTACAAATAAAAAGGGATGAATAGAGACTGGGACACACACACCATCATGCTGTAAGATCAGAAGCCACCCATGATAGAAGAAAGGTGCCTGATGCTCCAGGAGAATCATTGCCAATGGAGATCACGAACATACAGTAACTGAGGATAAGTAACCTTTAAATGTATTTGTACTGGTATAGACCATAGGCTGTTCAGTTGCTAGGTATTTTGCTTGTTATAGATATCTGTCAGTCTTGTATTGTATTCCTAATATTGTAATAGTTTTGTATGTACAGCATCTTTGTATAGTAAAAGCACATTTACACACTGCAGAAATCTCAGCTTCCTTGCTTATACCACAGAGTAACCTTGCTAGATAGATGCAAGCAAAACACCAATAATAACCTGTCCCGAACTTTTGAATGGATTTCCTCTAGAAATGTAGCACTTAACATGAGGTGAATGGCAATAAGCTTTTGTCCCTCAGGTGGTATATCGGGACCGACCTCCAGATCTGCATCTACTGCGGTTTGTTTCAGGCGACGCCAGAAACAAATGCATTCCTCTCCAGGATTCTGGCTTAATTTCATTACATCCGTGGTAGAGGTTGCACCATACAGTTCCGGAAGCTTTCCTAGAAGGGCCTTACAAAACTCTTTACCACCAGATGTCATCTGCTCATGTGTGGTGATGCTACAATGAGACATTACAGCCTCTGCCATTTCATCTCCTATTTTAGCTCTTACAATTCTGGCACAGTACGTCCCACTCATTCCGTAACTAAATTGGCTCTGACCAAACATTCTTGTGAATCCCTGCAGATTCGTCCTATAGTCTGGCAGTTCAGTTAGAATGTTCCTGATCTCTGAGGAGGTAAAAGGGACATGCCATACTACCCTCTCCCCTGGGGTCCTTTCTCTGTCTGCACTGGGGGCACCCTCAAATTGTTATACCCGGACTGGATAAGCCGCAGGGTGGAGAGCGGGTGTATATTGAGGGGGTGGTTTTGATAGTGAACTAACATATACGGTTTCACCTACAGTGGGTTCTGATAAATAATCCCCCAGAGAAGGATATAGAGTAGGAATGGCTAAATCATATTCCTTCAGAGGCTTTATACAGTCTCCTCTTTTCCTGTCCCTGATAGGGATTCTTCTAGATTCACACAACATGTTTAAATCTGCAGTGGAAAACAGATTGTAGTTAGCATTAGGCTGGAGAGCAGAGGCTTCAGTGGTTATAGAAGATGGTTGAAGGAGGAAGACAGGGAGAGGGTTTGAGCTGCAGGATAGAGAAACTGGAGAGGGAGAGAGACAGAGAGAAGAGTCAGCGACAGCAGGAACGGTGGGAAATTCAGGAGAGACAACAGCAGTTACAGATCCAGGTGATCCTGCTTGTCTCAACAGGGTTAGCCCAGAGAGGGCTTCCTCCATTTCCCTTATTGGATCACTAGGTTCGGCATTCCCCTCTGGCCAGGTATACATAATTGCGCTTTTTCCGGACTGAAACTGCCTTTTGCATACCCTGCCGGTTCACTATAATAGACTTCTGAAACCACAACTGAGCTATGTCTAAAGTCTTTGTAGCCTGGAGTCTGGTTCTAAACTCAGTGATGAGTTTCTGCCACCTCCAGGTTTCAAAAGTACCTTCCAAAGGAATACACCATGCTGTACCCTCTGACCATCTATGCCAATCTTTAAGGGGTCTCACGGCCCGAGCCCCAAACCCAGACTTTAGGTATTGTGCAGCTGTCTGACTGGTGCTGAGGCTAATTTGTTTCCTCCCTATCAAGGACAACCAATTGCCCATGACAATTCGAATCGTTTTTTTTGGCAGACTCTGCGTCCAGAGAACCCTGTGCTTTACTTTCTAAGCGGTTATTGTTTGCGCCTTTATCACTATTACCGGCCCCCGCCTCCCGATTATCCTACACGGCCTGAGTGGGGCTGCTAGCGTACTACTACTCACGTTTAAGTAGGTATTATGCTAATACAATCGTGCACTGGAATTCCGAATTTTACACGGCCCGACCGGTCTCACTATATACAGCCTTCTAAATGCATTTGTCAGACAACTACAAAACACAATGAAATCCTTTGCTATTCAAAATTTTAAAACATGGTTTCTATCCGTCCTAGATGTTACAAAAATAATAGGGATGCCTCTCGTTCACTCTCTACGCTAAACCGAATTACAGTATAAAACTTCACCAAAACAACTGTAATTAATTAAAAAAAAAAAACTGATTCTACTAGAAAAGGAATTCAGCACAAAAAGACAAACTATATTTCACTCGGGACTAAAATCAGCAGAAACAAAAACTAACTATACAATTGAGGGACCAATATTAACACTTATCCCTAGACAAACACTTTAGGCCATATCAGTTAGGGGCCATACTAAAATATAGGCATATTTAACTAAATAATATATCCAAAAATGCCAAAGTTACATAAAACATGAAATAACACGCCTTAAACATACACTCTTGTTCCCAAATACAAAACAAACCTTCGTTCTGAAAGTTGAAAAGTCAATGGATACACAGAACCATTAACAATACTGGTTGCCCCTCCCCCGTTCAGCCACATGGTCAATTACATACGCATCAGCCATCTTATCACAAGGTGTCAGCCTGTTCATTCATACAGACAGCATACAGTTACACAGCCTACTCAGTCATACACAGCATTCACTTTAGGTTTGTATTAAATGGGACCTATAGAAGATTTAAATATAGGTGCTCCCCCAATTAATAGACCTACTTACAATGACAAAAATATAACCTAAAATAAAAGTCCCGTCATTATACAGAAAGCGACAAAAAAACATAAGGTTCTTTGCCTGCCAGCTCTTACCTCCTTCAGCGGACAGAGAATCAAGACCCCGAACACAGAACAGCAAAAATGTTCAAAAAACTTGAAGTATGGTTGTCTTACCATAGGCCAGGCCTTTGCTGGTCTGGTTCTGGAGGTCTCTTCCCCCTTGAGGTCCGCTGAATTAGGAAGATCTGTTAGCCTCCTACCTGGCTCGCCATGATGTCAGGGAAAATTTAAGCTTCTCCCTATAAGCAAATTATTTCTTTGCGCTTAAAAGCACAAATACAGCTCTCTTATATAATGTCGGGAATGCGTGCCTTTCTTTCTCTCCAAGTAACACAAATGGATGCTGGTAACACAAACAGATCCGCCGTGTCCACGGGAAGGTTTCCGCATCCAATGGTCCTCCACCAGCGTCTGTATGTGCGAATACCCTCACATGAGCGTATTACAGCAAAACTGACACCGGGGGACATCTGACAACATACATTAATAAAAATTTCCACAACATATTGAATTGATGATTCATTTTTTCATATTTAGGTGGGAGGGATTGAACAGGGAGGTGGGAGGGAATGAGCAGGCTTGTGGGAAGGAGTGACCAGGGAGGTGGGAGGGAGTGAGCAGAGAGTTGGGAGGGAGTAAGCAGGGAGGTGGGAGGTAGTGAGCAGGCTAGTGAGAGGTAGTGAGCAGGGACGTGGGAGGGAGTGAGCAGGCTGGTGGGAAGGAGTAAGCAGGGAGGTGGGAGGGAGTGAGCAGGGAGGTGGGAGGGAGTGAGCAAGCTGGTGTGAGGGAGTGAGCAGGCTGATGTTACATAGTTACATAGTTACATAGTAGGTGAGGTTGAAAAAAGACACAAGTCCATCAAGTCCAACCTATGTGTGTGATTATGTGTCAGTATTACATTACATATCCCTGTATGTTGCGGTCATTCAGGTGATTATCTAATAGTTTCTTGAAGCTATCAATGCTCCCTGCTGAGACCACCGCCTGTGGAAGGGAATTCCACATCCTTGCCGCTCTTACAGTAAAGAACCCTCTACGTAGTTTAAGGTTAAACCTCTTTTCTTCTAATTGTAATGAGTGGCCACGAGTCTTGTTAAACTCTCTTCTGCGAAAAAGTTTTATCCCTATTGTGGGGTCATCAGTACAGTATTTGTAAATTGAAATCATATCCCCTCTCAAGCGTCTCTTCTCCAGAGAGAATAAGTTCAGCGCTCGCAACCTTTCCTCATAACTAAGATCCTCCAGACCCTTTATTAGCTTTGTTGCCCTTCTTTGTACTCGCTCCATTTCCAGTACATCCTTCCTGAGGACTGGTGCCCAGAACTGGACAGCATACTCCAGGTGCGGCCGGACCAGAGTCTTGTAGAGCGGGAGAATTATTGTTTTATCTCTATGGAGTTGATCCCCCTTTTAATGCCAATATTCTGTTTGCTTTATTAGCAGCAGCTTGGCATTGCATGCCATTGCTGAGCCTATCATCTACTAGGACCCCCAGGTCCTTTTCCATCCTAGATTCCCCCAGAGGTTCTCCCCCCAGTGTATAGATTTCATTCATATTTTTGCCACCCAAATGCATTATTTTACATTTTTCTACATTGAACCTCATTTGCCATGTAGTCGCCCACCCCATTAATTTGTTCAGGTCTTTTTGCAAGGTTTCCACATCCTGCGGAAAAGTTATTGCCCTGCTTAGCTTAGTATCGTCTGCAAATACAGAGATTGAACTGTTTATCCCATCCTCCAGGTCGTTTATAAACCAATTAAATAGGATTGGTCCCAGCACAGAACCCTGGGGAACCCACTACCCACCCCTGACCATTCTGAGTATTCCCCATTTATCACCACCCTCTGAACTCGCCCATGTAGCCAGTTTTCAATCCATGTACTCACCCTATGGTCCATGCCAATGCACCTTATTTTGTACAGTAAACGTTTATGGGGAACTGTGTCAAATGCTTTAGCAAAATCCAGATACACCACGTCTATGGGCCTTCCTTTATCTAGATGTCAACTCACCTCCTCATAGAAGGTTAATAGATTGGTTTGGCAAGAACGATTCTTCATGAATCCATGCTGATTACTGCTAATGATATCGTTCTTATTACTAAAATCTTGTATATAGTCCCTTATCATCCCCTCCAAGAGTTTACATACTATTGATGTTAGGCTAACTGGTCTGTAATTCCCAGGGATGTATTTTGGGCCCTTTTTAAATATTGATGCTACATTGGCTTTTCTCCAATCAGCTGGTACCATTCCAGTCAATAGACTGTAAAAATTAGGAACAACGGTCTGGCAATCACTTGACTGAGTTCCCTAAGTACCTTCGGATGCAAGCCATCTGGTCCCGGTGATTTATTAATGTTAAGTTTCTCAAGTCTAATTTTAATTCCGTCCTCTGTTAACCATGGAGGTGCTTCCTGTGTTGTGTCATGAGGATAAACACTGCAGTTTTGGTTACTGAAGCCCCCCGATTCACTCGTGAAGACTAAGAAGAAGAATAAATTCAATACCTTTGCCATCTCCCCATCCTTTGTAACCAGATGTCCTTCCTCATTCTTTATGGGGCCAATATGGTCTGTCCTCCCTTTTTTACTGTTTACATACTTAAAGAATTTCTTAGGATTTTTTTTGCTCTCCTCCGCTATGTGTCTTTCATGTTCTATCTTAGCCGTCCTAATTGCACCCTTACAATTCTATTTGCATTCTATGTAAAGTCTGAATGCTGAGGATGATCCCTCACCCTTGTATTTTTTGAAGGCCTTCTCCTTTGCTTTTATATGCATTTTTACATTGGAGTTAAGCCATCCAGGATTTTTGTTCGCTCTTTTAAATTTATTACCCAATGGGATACATTGGCTAATGCCCTTATTTATTATGCTCTTAAAGCAAACCCATCTCTCCTCCGTATTCTTTGTTCCTCATATTTTATCCCAATTTATGCCTTTTAGCAAGGTTTGTAGTTTAGGGAAGTTGGCTCTTTTAAAATTCAGTGTCTTTGTGTTCCCTATGTTTCCCATTTGTGTGATTTATACTGAAACTAATTGACCTGTGATCGCTGTTACCTAAATTGCCCCGTATTTCCACATCTGTGATCAGGTCTGTATTGTTGGTAATCAGTAGATCCAGTAATGTTTTATTTCTAGTTGGTGCGTCTACCATCTGACCCATAAAATTGTCCTGCAAGACATTAAGGAACTGGCGAGCCTTAAATGAATGCGCGGTTCCCTCCGCCCAGTCTATGTCTGGATAATTAAAATCCCCCATTATGATAACACTTCCGTCTCCACTTCCTCCCTCAGGTTAGGGGGCCTATAGCATACTCCCAGTATTATTTTCCCCTTAGCTTCATCCCTTTGAAGCTCTACCCATAAGGATTCCACCTCCTCTCTAGCTCCCTCAGTGATGTCATCTCTCACATTCACTTGTACATTATTCTTGATATATAGGCATACCCCTCCCCCTTTTTTACCCTCTCTATCCTTGCGGTATAGGGTATACCCTTGAATGTTTGCCAGCCAATCATGAGAGCTGTTGAACCAGGTCTCTGAAATTCCCACAAAATCCAAATCCTCCTTGTACAACAGTATCTCTAGTTCACCCATCTTGTCCGCCATGCTCCTGGTATTGGTGAACATGCCACATAGTTTAGACCGGTCGCATATTGTCCTCGTATTGGGTGTTTCAAGATTGCAACTAGGACTTGCTACTATACTCACCTTGTGTTTTTGTGCTTTGGTTAACCTACCACTAATGCCCCCAATACTACCCTCTGGAATATCTTCCGCGCTGGCTATCACTGTCTCTGGACCCCCCCCCCCATTGCCTAGTTTAAAAACCCCTCTAACTTTTTGGCCATCTTCATTCCCAGGAGATCTGAGAAGTCGGCCCAGTCCTCCAGGAACCCAAACCCCTCCTTACTACACCAGCTCTTCAGCCACTTGTTTACTTCCCTAATCTCCCTCTGCCTTTCTGGTGTGGCTCGATGTACCGGTAGTATTCCTGAGAATACTACCTTGGAGGTCCTTTTCCTCAATTTAGCACCTAAGTCCCTAAACTCGTTCTTTAGGACACTCCATCTGCCTCTGACTTTGACTGTCACCCATCTACTCTTTGCTAGTGCCTGCACCTCTTTGTCTCCACCCGCCTCTGTGCTGTCCCCTGCCGGCACCTGCCCTGTACGTTCCTGGCTCACCTTTAGTATGGAGGGACTTCTCAGTGCTGACAGTTGCTTCCCCAGATTCAGAACCTGGGCTTCCAGTGAAACAATGTGCTTACATTTTGCACAGCAGTATTCGCCCTCGATCGGATGATCAAGGAACGCATACATGCCGCAAGATGTACAAAGAGTCGCCTTTCCACACCCGCCGGGCATCGTACCTATTAAATTTAGTGAGGATTTGGGGATTTTACCCTGTCCAAATTACCTAACAGCTAGCTTCCTGGCACTAATACTCAAGACAATACGCAGGTACACAACAAGACAATACACAAGTACTCACAGATCTACGTGCAATCGCAAAACAGTCGCAGACCTACGTGCACTCGCAATACTCAAGTATACAGTACACAATACACAAGTACTAACGATCCACACACACTACTCAGAAAACACTCAGGTACTCACACTACACAGGTACTATGACCCCTGTTATAACCTCCTGTTTTAAACTCTGGTTTTAACTCACCACTTAGACCAGTACCACTTACACCGAGTTCCTCAGACTGAGCACGCTCAGACTGAGTCCTACACCCAGTTAAATAGGCACCTGTGAGCAATTAACCACCCCCCTTAATTGATAGACTGAAGGAACCAGAGAAAAAAAAGCTATTCAAAAAGTGACAGAAAAAGGCAAATGAAAAACTAAAAGGAAAAGCCCCAAAAATGCAACCCAGCAAACCCAGCAAACAAAAAGCAAGACTTGTTAACTCTAACTCTGGTTTTAACTCACCACTTAGACCAGTACCACTTACACAGAGTTCCACAGACTGAGCACCCTCAGATGTGAGGGAGTAAACAGGCTGGTGTGAGGGATTAAACAAGGAGGTGGGAAGGAGTGAGCAGGGAGGTGGGAGGGAGTGAGCAGGGAGGTGGGAGGGAGTGAGCAGGCTGGTGGGAGGGAGTGAGCAGGCTGGTGGGAGGGAGTGAGCAGGCCGGTGGGAAGGAGTGAGCAGGAAGGTGGGAGGGAGTGAGCAGGCTGGTGGGAGGGAGTGAGCAGGCTGGTCTGGTAGGAGGGATTGAACAAGGAGGTGGGAGGGATTGAACAGGGAGGGATTGAACAGGGAGGTGGGAGGGATTGAACAGGGAGGGATTCAACAGGGAGGTGGGAGGGATTGAACAGGGAGGTGGGAGGGAATGAGCAGGGAGGTGGGAGGGATTGAACAGGGAGGTGGAAGGGATTGAACAGGGAGGTGGAAGGGAGTGAACAGGGAGGTGGGAGGGAGTGAGCAGGGAGGTGGGAGGGATTGAACAGGGAGGTGGAAGGGATTGAACAGGGAGGTGGAAGGGATTGAACAGGGAGGTGGGAGGGAGTGAGCAGGGAGGTGGGAGGGAATGAACAGGGAGGTGGGAGGGAGTGAGCAGGTTGGTGGGAGGTAGTGAGCAGGCTTGTCAGAGGTAGTGAGCAGGCTGGTGTGAGGGACTGAACAAGGAGGAGGGAGGGATTGAACAGGGAAGTGGGAGGGAGTGAGCAAGGAGGTGGGAGGGAGTGAGCAGGGAGGTGGGAGGGAATGAAGAGGGAGGTCGGAGAGAGTGAGCAGGCTGGTGGGAGGGAATGGCTAATGGTGGAATAGAGAAGAGAGGATCTAAAATATATATTGTAACCAAAAAAAAAAAGAAAATTTTAATAACAATACCTGGCATTTGACGAAAATTGTTATATTACCAAAAATAACCAATCGTTCTGAAGATACGAATCAAATTGCATCTGAAATATAAAATTAAAAAATATAAAAATTATAACAATAAAAACAAAAAATACTAAAAATAAATAGGGGAATAGAAAGTCAATTTAAATTGCAATAACAAAAAAAAAAAAAAGGGAATAGAAAACCATTTAAAAATACAAAGGCATATTACCGGGATGGAATATTAACTTCCAATAAACCGAAAAATAATATTTTAAAAAATAAATAAATAAACAATGATCCAAACCAAAAAAAATAAAAAATAAATGTTTTTAATGTAAAAAAATATACAAAAAATACAATATGTTATTTCTTACCTTTTGTTTCTGAAAAATTGCTGGTGATGAGCAATCAGGGTGCAATCGATAGAACAAAGCAATGCTCGAGCCTCTCGCCGCAGTTCCTTCATCTATGCTGGTCGCTCTGTCTCTGCTGTTAGAGGATGTAAACAAAGGGATTCCCATAATAAAAATGGCGCCAAAATCCCCCTAGAAATGTGTCACTTCCGGTTCTGAAGTACCGCGATTCTAGCCCTCGGTGCTGCCCACTGCCTCCTGGGAAATGATGACACACATCTCCCAGGAGCAATAGCGAGCGGAGGCGCCGAGGGAAGTGACGTCAGGAGCCCAGGCACTGAAGGAGGCAGATTTTGAAGGACCACATAGCAACAGGGAAAAAAAAGTAAGTAAAAAAACCTATTTTCTCCAAATTGATTTCATGCAATTTTTTTGTCTTTTGGGTTTTTTTTGGGTGCAACTCCACTTTAAGCATTCAAAAAAATCACTGCTCCCAAAAAAATGTCAGTTTTTAAAAAAAAATTTAGCATTGATCCATGTCCCCTGGGGCAGGACCCGGGTCCCCAAACACTTTTTATAACAATACCATGCATATAAGCCTTTAAAATTAGCACTTTTGATTTTTCATGTTCGTGTCCCATAGACTTTAATGGGGTTCGCGTGTTCGGCCTGTTTGCATGTGCTGGTGCGAATCGGGGGGTGTTCCGCTCATCCTTACTGACTATGTAACTAGGTTAAACTACAATATTTTGATGGTTCAATTTTGATGCACTGTTGCCACACAGCATGAAAAAGGTTAAACACATGAAGTTATGGCTTGAAAATCCAAATTTAGTGTGTAACTACCATCAAAGCAGCTAGCAGGTCTGCTCTGGGGCCTGAGGGCAATGGGAGCTCATTTGTTTGTTATTTGCTCGTTAGTCTCATGGAAACATAATTCTGCCACAACTCATGCCGTGTACACACGAGCGGACTTTACGGCAGACTTGGTCCGGCGGACTGGATTTCGTCGGACAATTCGATCGTGTGTGGGCTCCAGCTGACTTTGTTTGCTCAAAAGTTGGACGGACTTAGGTTTGAAACATGTTTTAAATCTATCCGACGGACTCTTCCTTCTAGTGGACAAACCGGTCGTCTGTGTGCTAGTCCGACGGACTCAAACTGACGCATGCTCAGAAGCAATTACAAGACGGAAGCGCTCGGTCTGGTAAAACTAGCCTTCGTATTGAAGCTAGCACATTCCTCTTCTATGATCTTTTAATACAGTGCTTTTTTTTTATTTATAATGCAAGAGGAATGAAGTTGTTTTTCTGCTTTATATTCACACAGAGTTCTCACAAAGTACTTTCTTCATGATTTATCCTCATGCCATGACTAATATGATATTTGTAAAAAGCCAGATCTCCATAAATAAAAACTTTTAAATTAGATTTTGGACTCATCTTTATTGTTTTTATTGATTACAACACTTATCTATTTTACAATGTGTGCTAAATTATACCCACATTTTTTTTTTTTTTTTGTGGATTTTCAAGTTACCACAATAACCTTAAAATATTTTGTGTTGTTTTAATGAACCTTAATGAGGTTGTTGTCCCTTGTTCATTAGACATAGGGGGGTGTATTTTACAAAGGCAAATTCATTTTTCACTACAAGTGCTAATTCTACTTGGAATTGCACAGAAAGAGCATTTTGAAAAGCCTTCGCTGTGGATCCGAGGGGCACATGCAAGGAACCCCCCAAAAAAAACAAAAAACTTTTTATTGCACATGATTTAATTTCAGCTTTTCCCCTCAGATTACAGCAACTGCACTTCCAACAAGTGCACTTGCTGTGCAATTTCTAAAGTGAACTTTTCACTAGTACTTTTGACTTGATATTATAAATGATTTAGCCTTTTGTCAAAAACACACATAGGGGTTGATTTACTAAAGGAAAAAAGACTGTGCACTTTGCAATTGCAGTTGCCCTCTGCAAGAGCAGTTGCTCCAGAGCTTAGTAAATGAGCAGAAGTTCTGCTGACTCCTATCATCCAATCGTGTGCAGGCAAAAATGCTGTTTTTAGAATTTTCCTTGCACAGGATTGGGTACTCTTTGCAAAGTCAAGCCTTACCTCATTTCTGAAGCTCTGGAGCAATTGCACTTGCAGAGGGCAACTGCCCTCTGCAAAGTGCACAGTCTATTTGCTTTTCTTAAATCAACCCCATAGTCTTTTTGACCTGTACCTGCCTACTCCCAAACAAAATGGCCTTTTTGAATAAAAACACATAGTCAATAATGTAAGGTAACCAAAAAATCCATTCATTGTGTTAAAAAAAAAATTAGGAAGGCAACACTGGAGACACTTTTAGAATCTGTGAAGCCTTTCGTCCCCCAGGACACACATCAAGTTTGAGGACAAGAAAATTGGTATCTTGCGACTAGGGAGCACAGGGAGCACAGTCAGACCAGACAGAAACCAGGCAATCACTTTCGAGTCTTCTGTGGAGCCTTCCCTGCACGCGTCTCTGCAGCCTTCCCTCCACGCTTCTCTGCAGCCTTCCTCAGAGGTTGTGCCTCTGGTGGTGTACTTGGGGCAGGAGGAGGAGGAGGAGTGGCTTCATCTGCCAGATATGTGGTAGCAGTAAGCTCCCCTCTCAAGCCCTTCTGAAATGCCTTAAAAATCAGACCCTCACAGAGGAGGCGTTGGCCCTTTTCCAACTCCAGCAATCTGCTGGCTATATAGGTGCCATACGCCTCCTCTGCATTGGGTGGTTTGCTCAGGATCTGGCTTGCTTCCCGTATGAGGGCTAGGGATTCCTGCTCAGTTTGGGTCTCTCCTGGGCCTTTTGTGGAGAATGCGGAGGGGAGGCACCTGACACTCCGTGCGGCTTCGACTTGACCCAGCCACAGCCTCCTCCTCTCTCCCACTGGGCAAGGCCTCCTCCTCTCTCCCACTGGTCAAGGCCTCCTCCTGTCTGAGGTCATCCTGTGTCAAAAAAAGGGACATAGTTGTAATTTTGTGTTACGCAATCACACACAATTTTCTGCTCATGACTTGCAAATATAATTACCAACAAATAGTAAAGGCTATCTATTTGACACCACCATTATTTCAGGTGATCAACAATATCTGAAGTACATAGGCGTTTGCACAGGGTGTGCCAGGTGTGCCTGGGCACACCCTATTTGCCTTGTGTGCTGCATATTCCCCCCTGTTTAGACCACTGATATTTCATTCCCCCCCAAAAAATGTTACACAAGCCCAAAAATTTTGGGAAAAGAAAATTAACAAAATTGCACTGTCCACTGCCCTACTGACACCATCAGTACATATACACATGCATATGTATTTGAGCTTTGGGGTGCACACCCTAATGCAAGAGGCTGCGCACACCTATGCAGAAGTATATTTTTGGCCACTACTGTCTAGTGATATGTCTACATATTAATATTTGTGCTGAAGTCATTTTTTAGGAAGCACTTAAAAAATTAACACGTTAACATCATTATTAACATTTACACAATCACAAATAACACAAAAAAGGATACCTGGCTGAAGCTGGGCGTATCCACTTCATCAATGCTGAAAAGGCCCAGTTCTTCCTGGGACTCCTCAGCTGGGGTGGAGGTGGATGGAAGGCTGGAGGGAAGAGTGGAGGGAAGGCTGGAGGGAAGGGTGGGGGGAAGGGTGGAAAGTGATTGCCTGGCTTCGGTCTGGTCATCCAGGAATCGCATTTTGTGGTAGTACCACAACTTGGGTACATAAACTTGGTCGGCTGCTGCTCCGGATCTGAGCGACTCCTGGTTTTTATTGTGTTCCCGCTTATACATGTTTCGCAAGATACCAATTTTCTTGTCCACAAACTTGAGGTCTGCCTGGGGGAGTCGAGTCTTCACAAATTCTAAAAGTGTGCCCAGTGTTGCCTTCCTTACATCCCTATTATAATATAGTGCGTGTTTGACCTCCCACAGGTTTTTCTTTTCCTGATAGAGCTCAATAAATTGGGACAAAAATGTTTCCTCTTTAAAGGGATTCATTGTTTCTGAAAGACAAGACACAAGATCAAAACTAATGTCAGTCACAAATCACAGGATTATTTTGGTTTGTAATCTAGGGGACACATACACACACACACACACACACACCAAACACATACACCCCCACTTTAATCTTACCTTCGTTTCTGACGTTTGCTACTTCCGCACGGACATACGTAGGCCATCGTAATAGCTTTATATACACTGCGCATGTGTCATGCTCCGCCTGCGTCGCTGGCCCCTGACGTTCTTTAGTACGATTTGTCCCCACCCCTTCACTCTTCATTGCGCAGTGGGAGTAGATAGCTAAAGATGGCGGAGAGAATCAGTGGAAGTAGTGCGGAGGAATGCCCGGAGCCACAACCATCCACATCCCGGAGGAGATATAAGGCCACCAACATGGCTTTTGAAGAGGTGGTGGAGATGGTGTCCATATTGAGAAGGGAGGACTACGATGGGAAAAAAGGACCGTACACACGACCGAATATGCGTAAGGACAAAATAATGTCCTCAATTGTCACCGCTCTAGAAGCAAAATTTGGCACTAAACGGTCGAAAGAACAATTGAGGAAGCGGTGGTCTGACATCAAAAGTCGGGAGCCAGAACAATATTGGCGAATAAAGAAGCTGCTTAAAAAAAGTAAGTACTTGTGTTTTACTATTGAGATACTTAACTTGCATGCTGATCCTTATTTTTTTACTTTATACAGCATCGTTCGTAAAGACCGTTCTTTGTAAAATACATATGATACTTTAGAAAATGACGTTATTTTTTCGCCAAATACGATGGGACAGGGTTGAACATACATTTATGTCTTGATATGTCTTTTTGTCCAATTTCCACAATTTGTTGATGTGCTGTAGATGTGTTTGAAAATATAATGCTTCTTCAAAAATGATTCAGTGTAATGTAAGGACAGGACACAGCAGCTGTTTCCACATCTGGACTCACGAGCACTATAGTGTACTATGTGACCATAAATACCTTTTAGAGGGGTAATACACATAGGAGATAATTGAGGTGTCTGCATCTGTGAAACTTGCCAGAAAATGTGCATTGTTTATAATTGTTGTTCAGAGGTAATGTTCATCCTGTCTTCTAAATTTTTGAAGACCAAAAAAGGCAATTGGCCACAACTCCTAACCAACGTTTCAGAGTATTTGATAAAATCTGAAATATCACTGTGTTTTAACTATACCTTTTGTTCAATTATCATAGGGGAGAAAAAACTCAGACAACAGTCCAAGGATCCCAGGGCCCCCCCAAGTCACCAGCCTGAGGCAGAAGATACCCCAAGCCCCAGCCCAAGACCACGCCCACCCGACGACCTGGAGGAAGGAGAGGTGGAGGAAGTGTGCGAGATTTCAAGCCCACCAAGTGAGTGACTGACACCCCAGCTTAAGTTAATGTATTTTGGCGTGCATATTGTAACCCTTGTTTTTATTCACTCATTTTAGGTGAGTTTCTGGTTGTGGAAGGCCAAGCGGCAGAGCCATTCACTACAGACAGTGTTCAAAGACTTATTGGCCAGATAATGCTGTGGAATGGCCAAATAGATAAAATGCGTGACCAAATTCACAGCATGCAACTTCGCCTGGACTCCATGCAACAGGAAATGAATTACATGATTGATGTTTTGGGCAGAATATAATAACGTTTTTCCTAAAAACATCAATCATGTTCTTCATTTCCTTGTGAAGTTTGTTTTCTCTTGAAAATGTTTTATAATTTTTTGGTGCTACCCAAATTTACATTATGATGCACACAGTGTGTCATCATGTGCTATCTTCCATCATGGGTTAGCAATGTACTTGTTTTGTGTTTGCAACCTCTTCATCCTCCAAATTATTTTGTGGTGATAGGAACCAAAAAAGGGATTGCACACACAAAACACGTACATTGCTCACCCATGATGGGAGATAGCACATGTTGACTTGACTCTTTTGTAATGCTCAATTTTGAGCATATTCAAAATGAACGATTTCCAAGGGTGACATCACATGCACCGTTCTTTAAATGTTGAACTTTGTAAGTTCTTTAATGTTTTGGTATGTTTTTTAAAACACTGTTGTGAAAGTAAATATTTTTATCAACGTCTATTTTTGCAAAAATATGCCTTTAATAATGTTAAAAAAAAATATATATTTTTACACCAAAAAAATATGAAAAAAAAAAAATGCACGTTTCAATGTGCATACAGTAAAAAGTTTTTACTAATACAATGTGTGTGGCTGATTATTTCAGAAAGAAAATTTTATATTTTTTTGGGTGGTTACAGTGACAAAGGGCCTGATTAACTAAAGGTAAATGCACTTGCCACTACTACAAGTGCACTAGGAGACAGACAAAACTAAATGCAAACAAGAATAAAAACAAGATAATTTTGATCCATTTTTTTAATTGTATTTTTTGGTAAAATTAAAGCTGTTGCTGAATAGCAATGGCCCCCCGACCATTAAAATAATTAACATAACGCTCACGCACTTGACGTGCGGTTCGGGGGGTCAAGCCAATACGGCCAATTTCTAGGCCTGTCATTGTTGTATCTTGTTCCAGTCCAGCCTCAGGCCCAACAGAAGAAATATATGTAGCTGAACGTCTCCTTAAAAAGTTATGTAGGATGCAAGCAAGTATGACGTAATTTAGTTTATAGTCCGCCAGATTAATTGCAGAAAGGAACAAACGGAACCGGCTGGCCAGAATCCCAAAGGCATTCTCCACACCTCTTCTTGCTCTGGCCAGCTGGTAAGTAAATACCCTCCTCTCAGGGGTGAGTGTCCTTTGGGGGGAACGGCCTCATCAAGTGCTCACCGAGAGCAAACGCTTCATCAGCAATAAAAACTGAGGGGAGTCCATCAACATTCTGGTCATCAGGTGGCAATCCCAGGCCACCAGTCTGGAGACGCTGGCACAGCTCGGTCTGTGCAAAGACTCCTCCATCAGACATCCAGCCGTTCTTCCCCACATCCACAAACAGAAAGTCCAAATGTGCCGAGACCACCGCCATCAAAACTACACTATGGAACCCCTTGTAGTTATAGAAATAAGACCCCGAATGCGATGGTGGCACAATCCGGACATGCTTCCCGTCAATCGCCCCGACACAATTGGGAAAGCCCCAACGGTCAGCGAGCTGGGAGGTTATCCTGTGTACTGGAAGGAAACTGTGGAGTGAAAAAATAAAAAAACATTAAGATAAGGACTTTTAAACCTAACTTGTATATCAGATTACACAAAAACATTAGTGAACAACAGCAGTCAAACATTATTAATCTGTGTGTTTGTAATTTAAATTGTAAAAAACATAAGGCCCACTTATAAGATTAATCACACCCTCTGATGGCCCATTGATCCATTTGAATGTGGGGGGAGGGGTTCTAATTAGGCTCAAAAAACACACCTGACTGTTTTAAACATTTGTGAGGTGGGGGAGGGGTTCTAATTAGGTTAACAAACACACCTGACTGTTTTCAACATTTGTGGGGTGGGGGAGGGGTTCTAATTAGGTTAACAAACACACCTGACTGTTTTAAACATTTGTGGGGTGGGGGAGGGTCAAACAAGACAATGGAGCAGACAATATACATTGTTCAAGGGACTATAGGCTAGAGATATAAATGGACCCAGGATTGCATGGTGGGGAGGTTATTGAAGGTAAATATGCATTTAGGGCAATAAATGATTAATGTCCAAAAACAGGCATGCATGAAGATAAAGGGGACATTCACAGCTTATTGAAAGCATGGCAATTAGGTAAGGAGGACATTTATACAATACATTAAAAAACATTTAATACATATCATGTAATGTTAAAGGATAAAACTTACCTTCATATAGTCCTTCTGCAGGACCTGAATGATGGCAGAACAAGTCTCTGGGATTATTATCCCCAGAGCCTGGGGGGAGATGCCTGTCGAGAACTTCAAGTCCTGAAGACTTCTCCCAGTCGCCAAGTAACGTAAAGTGGCAACTAGCCTCTGCTCCGGACTGATGGCTTGCCTCATGCAGGTATCCTGCCTGCTGATATAGGGGGTCAGCATAGCCAGCAGAGGCTCAAAGACGGGGTCCGTCATCCGGAGATAATTCCTGAAATCCTCAGGATTATTCTCACGGAGCTCACGGAGCAAAGGCATATGAGAGAATTGGTCACGCTGGCGCAACCAATTCTTCATCCATGCACTCCTCCTCGCCCTGTTCATGGACTGGACTCGGGTCAAAGTATTAACCCCAACACCAAGTCCCTACGCAGCACGAACTCGAGAACGAGTACGTCCACGCGACATGGCTTCAAAGCGGTCGGCTGGTCAAACAAACAAACTTATAACAAATGCACTGAAGAACAGCAAGGCCTATGAAGAACAACCTGAAAATCAGGAACGAGCGGACCAGAACGGCCTGCAAGGCAGGTTACGAACTGACCGACACGCACTGAAAAGCAGATACAAACCTCACAAGCACAAACTGAACCACAGAAAACGATCGAAAAAAAGCTGAAGTGTGAAAAGCGCGAATCGTCTCTAACCAAACTTCTACTAACACGAGATAAACATGAGATTAGCAGAAGGAGCCCAAAGGGTGCCGTAGTGGGGCTTGAACTTCCTTTTTATAGTCCCGTCGTACGTGCTATACGTCACCGCGTTCAAAACCAGCGGACTTTTGCAATGATCGTGTGTGGCCAAGTCCGTCCCTTTTTAAGTCGCAAGGAGCCGACAAAGTCCAGTGAAAAGTCAGCCGAGCAAAGTCTGCCGTAAAGTCCGCTCGTGTGTACGCGGTATAATAGGAAAAGCACAGTAGAGTCTGATCCTATTATTGGCTGCAGCCTCTGCTGTCATTGGCTGAGCTGAGACCGGAGAGATATTTACTCTCTCTGCATCATACACACTAAGGTGTACTTTAATTCTGAGCGGGACTCTGAATCTATGTCCCATCCAAATTTTGATTTGACAGAACAAAATTGGTGTTTAGCCAAATGGAACATTCAGCTACAGTGAAAAGTGATAAACTTAGCAGAGGTATTACTACCACTGATGAATGTGAAAGCTTCCCTCAGCCTGGTTGTTTGGAATCCTGTGGCCATCAGCACCCTAACAAGCAGTGGCTTATGCCCCTCCTGACTTTTTCAGGTGTCAGCTGAGAATTCCCAGAGAATCTGGGGGCCTCCTTAATTTTAAAAGGGCTCCCAGATTTGGAAAAGGCCTCCACTAGAAGATCCCCACAACCAATGAGCCAGAGTTGTGGGGAAGGGGCCTTTTTTCTCATCAACATGGGGACAAGGTGCTTTGCCAGGGTGTTCCTCTTGGCATGATATCCTCCCCATGTTAAGGGCATGTGACCTGGTGTAGTTCATGCTTATCCCTTCTTATTCTGGCTAGCCAAGCTGCATTCTCAGAATAAGTTCAGGTTTGGATCTGGGGCAAATTCCATGCTTGTTTTCTAGTTTTTAGCATAGATTTTTTACTTTAAAATCTTCTCCTTCTGGGATGAGTTCAAAAAGCCCGGGCTGTTGAAAGGCTGCTTCTAGTTTATGATGAAGGTGTTGTTTAGAGTTGTAGCCTGAGAAGAAAGTTGTATGCATTTTTTTTTTTCTTTTTCTCTCCCCTCTGAGATATTACTATGGCTGGGAAATGGGCAGCGGAGGAAAAAGCAAACCAGCACCAGCCACAACAAGAAGGAGCCCAGGTCACACGCTCAGCAAAAATCCAGACAAACCAAGCAAAGGCCGCAGCGGCAGCTGCGGCAGCGGCAGCAACAGAGCTTGAGCGATTTGCTCGAACTTCCCTCTCAGCAGTAAAATCCAAACAATCAGCTCAAATAGGAGTCTCGGCGGTCAGGAAAAGCCAAGGCAGTGGACAGGCATCAGCATTGGCAAGCCCAACAGAGCAAGGGGCGGAAAAACTTGACATTATAAGTGATGATACTGCAATCAAAAAGCCACCCAATACAGCCGAGGCAAATTTGGAGGGGGATCATAGTAGAGGAGAGGGAGAGCCTACAATGAGGGACCTTCTATACGCTATAATTGCATGCAAGGAATCAATTACTGGCCTGGATACCCAGTTGAAAGGCATAAAGGAGGAACTAGCAGTGGTGGGAGGTAGGCTGAAAGAGAGGGTGGAAAGAACAACAGCCCTGGAGGAAAGACTAAGTACAGTCGAAGATGCGTTATTCTCGCTCAGACAAGGCATAACCGAGATGAAGAAACAAATAGACAACCAGGCAGCCAAAATAGATGAATTAGAAAATAGGAACCGTAGAAACAATGTAAGAGTAATTGGCATGCCTGAACAGAGTGAGGGACCTGATCCCATAGCATTCCTGGAGGGATGGTTTAAGGAGACATTTGGGGCTGCATCCTTTTCTCCTTTCTTTGGCCTTGAGCGTGCACATCGAGTCCCCTTTAAACCCCGTCAGGGAAGAGAATATCCAAGACCCAGAGGGAGAGGGAGAGGGGGATGGGGGGTGGGGGGGAAGGGGAGGAGGGTGAAGGGTGGGAATGGGGGGAGGGAGAAGGGGGAGGTAGGGAAAGGGAGGGAGGGGGAGGTTTATCTCAAATGAATAGTGGAAGAAATCATAAACACAAGCTGTGCCATACATGTTTTTTATGTCTCACCGCCGATAAGCTGGAAAAAATGTGGAATGTATATAGAAATGTACTACATGCCGGTAGAGTCCTAGGGGCAGGTAAAACCCAGAAGGGTAAATGTTTCTTGATTCACTTTTTCTGTTGTTATTCTTGGTCTTACAAGCACAGCTCTAGGTTTGTTCCTTTCTATGAATATGAATGAAAAGGGGTATAATGTTAATGACATGGAACGTGAGGGGATTGGGGGACAGAGACAAGAGAAGTGCAATGTTTAAATATCTTGATAAAATGAAACCCCAGATAATCTGTTTGCAAGAAACGCATATGCACCCCGACTCTGTCCACCTTCTGCAATTATGGAAATATCCGGTACAGTTCCATTCTATGTACACTTCATACTCGAGGGAAGTTAGTGTAATGGTTTCCTCTGATGTCTCCTTTGAGTACATACAACAGAGGGTGGACCAGGAGGGAAAATTTGTTCTTCTGTTGTGCAAACTCAATGGACTAGTATGTATTATCGCCTCAATATATATCCCCCCACCTTTCTCAACAGCCCCTCTTGGAAGTCTATCGCAATTTATGACCCTATATCCCGATGTCCCGGTATTAGCACTGGGTGACTACAATAACACCCTGGACAATTCCCAGGATAGAATGTCCTTGACACCCAGAACAGTGAGACAGACAGCTGGCAAGACGGCTTTCGCCGCCTTACTTCTGGAACTGGGACTTCGTGACATATGGCGTGAGAGGCACGAAGATGACAGATGTTACTCATACTACTCTGCAACACATGACGATCTCTCCCGTATTGACCTAGGATTGGGGAATGAGGTACTTATGCAGCAGGTGGTGGACTCGACATACGAGCCGCGCTTACTATCTGATCACTCTCCATTTTGGGTGCGGCTGGACATTACAGGAATGCCGGGTCGCCCATTGTGGAAAGTGAACCCTTTTTGGTTAACTCTATTCCCGTTGGCGGATAGAACGAGAGGAGCACTGCGGGAATTTTTGTAATTCAACAGGGGATCTGCCAGTGCAGTGTTGGTATGGGACACACTTAAGGCATTTTTAAGGGGATGTCTCATTAGAGAGATCGCAGGAATTAAAACCCGGTCCAGGGAATGGGAGAATAGGGTTCGAGATGAAGTGAAAGAAAGAGAACAGGCTTTAATAATGGATCCGTCACAATCTAACCAAGACTCCTGGAAGGAGGCCCAACTTAAGTTTGGTTGTCCGCAGCAGAGAAGAGAAGATATTTTCAGCAACAGAGCTACTTTGAAGAGGGGGAAAACACTGGCCGCCTTCTTGCCCTTATAGCTAGACAGCAGCGGGAATCCACCAATATCTTAGCAGTAAAGGGCAGAATCTGGGGAGAAGCAGACCCTTAGTTCAGACATTTTAAATAATTTTCAGCGGTTCTATAGGGATTTATATTCTACTAAAACTAGTTATATTCCATCTGATCTAGCCCGGTTTCTACAAACCTGTCCATTTCCGCGGTTAACTGAGGCAGACAGGGAAATGTTGAACCTTCCAATTACACTAGCTGAATTAACAGAGGTACTGGAGGGGGCAACGCACCATAAATCTCCAGGCCCAGATGGGATACCGGTGGAGGTATACTCTCATTATAGAGAGGACTTATTACCATCATTGTTGCAGGCTATAATGGAGGCTGAGGAAGTGGGCAGCTTGCCAGATAGCATGCAAGAGGCAATAATAACAGTACTTCCAAAGCCAGGAAAAGATAGACTTTTATTGGACTCTTATCGCCCAATATCTCTATTAAATACTGATGTCAAGCTTTTTGCTAGTGTCCTGGCTAAGAGGCTATCACAGGTTGTCGGCAAGCTGGTTCACTGTGATCAGTCTGGCTTTATACCCACCCGTTCCACGGCCGATAATATAAGGAGGTTATATATGAACTTACAGGTGCCGGTGGACAACCCGGGGGGTAGGGCCATCCTGTCACTGGACGCCGCAAAGGCGTTTGATAGTGTGGAGTGGCCCTACCTCCTGGAAATATTGGAAAGATTCGGAATGGGAAGCAAATTTATAACATGAGTAAAGGTGCTTTACTCCAAACCTAGAGCCAGACTGTGCATTAACAATAACCTTTCCTCTCCATTTGAGTGAGAGAGGGAAAGGTAAAGAGGAAAAGAAAAGAATGGCCCGAAGGAGTAACGATTGAATAATTAGATAAGAAAGAATATCGGTTGTGGGGGAAGAAAGGGATAAATGAGCGCGGCTAATAAGATATTGGGAGAAACAGGAGATGATTGCAGAAATGGAGTTGGGTGGGGGGGAGGGAGGAAAGGGGAAAGGAAAAGGTTGAGAGATAGGATTTAGTAGTAGAAATATAAGATTGATATGAATGAGAGCGCCCCCCCTCCTGAACCTTAGCCCCCCAAAACACCTTGTCCCCATGAGGGGGGGTCTGCGGGCGGGGGGGCTTATTGGAATCTGGAAGCCCCCTTTAACAAGGGGACCCCCAGATCCCGGCATCCCCCCTGTGTGAAATGGTAAGGGGGTACAAAAGTATCCCTACCATTTCACAAAAAAACTGTCGAAAATGTTAAAAATGACAAGAGACAGTTTTTGACAATTCCTTTATTTAAATTCTTCTGCTTTCTTCTGTTTCTATCTTCCTTCAGTTTCTTCCTCCATCTTCTTCTTCTTCTGGTTCTTCTCGTTCTTCCTCCGGTGTTCTCGTCCGGCATCCTCCTCCGCGGCGCCGGCATCTTCTTCCCTTCATCTTCTGGCCCGCTCCGCATCCAGCATGATGGGAGTCTCCCGCTGTGTGATGCTTCTCCTCTTCTGCCGGTTCTTAACCACTTGCCGACCGCCGCACGACGATGTACGTCGACAAAGCGGCACGGGCAGGCAAAAGGGCTTACCTGTACGTCCCTGCCTGCCCGCGGGTGGGGGGTCCGATCGGACCCCCCCCCGGTGCCTGCGGCGGTCGGCAAATGTCCCCCGGCGATCGGTGGTGAGGGGGAGGCCATCCATTCGTGGCCCCCCCCTCGCGATCGCTCCCAGCCAATAGGATCATTTCCCTGCCTCTGTATTGTACACAGAGGCAGAGGAAATGATGTCATCTCTCCTCGGCTCGGTATTTTCCGTTCCGGGCCGAGGAGAGAAGACTGTAATGTGAGTGCACCAAACACTACACACACAGTAGAACATGCCAGGCACACATTTCACCCCGATCCCCCCCCCGATCGCCCCCCGATCCCCCCCCGATCACCCCCCCCCCCTGTCACAAACTGACACCAAGCAGGTTTTTTTTTTTTTTTTTTTTTTTTTCTGATTACTGTATTGGTGTCAGTTTGTGTCAGTTAGTGTGTTAGGGCAGTGAGTCTTAGGCCCCCTTTAGGTCTAGGGTACCCCCCTAACCCCCCTAATAAAGTTTTAACCCCTTGATCACCCCCTGTCACCAGTGTTGCTAAGCGATCATTTTTCTGATCGCTGTATTAGTGTCGCTGGTGACGGTAGTTAGGGACGTAAATATTTAGGTTCGCCGTCAGTGTTTTATAGCGACAGGGACCCCCATATACTACCTAATAAATGTTTTAACCCCTTGATTGCCCCCTAGTTAACCCTTTCACCACTGATCACCGTATAACCGTTACGGGTGACGCTGGTTAGTTTGTTTATTTTTTATAGTGTCAGGGCACCCGCCGTTTATTACCGAATAAAGGTTTAGCCCCCTGTACGTCTAGGGTACCCCCCTTACCCCCCTAATAAAGTTTTAACCCCTTGATCACCCCCTGTCGCCAGTGTCGCTAAGCGATCATTTTTCTGATCGCTGTATTAGTGTCGCTGGTGACGGTAGTTAGGGACGTAAATATTCAGGTTCGCCGTCAGTGTTTTATAGCGACAGGGACCCCCATATACTACCTAATAAATGTTTTAACCCCTTGATGGCCCCCTAGTTAACCCTTTCACCACTGATCACCGTATAACCGTTATGGGTGACGCTGGTTAGTTCGTTTATTTTTTATAGTGTCAGGGCACCCGCCGTTTATTACCGAATAAAGGTTTAGCCCCCCGATCGCCCGGCGGTGATATGCGTCGCCCCAGGCAGCGTCAGATTAGCGCCAGTACCGCTAACACCCACGCACGCAGCATACGCCTCCCTTAGTGGTATAGTATCTGAACGGATCAATATCTGATCCAATCAGATCTATACTAGTGTCCCCAGCAGTTTAGGGTTCCCAAAAACGCAGTGTTAGCGGGATCAGCCCAGATACCCGCTAGCACCTGCATTTTGTCCCTCCGCCCAGCCCACCCAAGTGCAGTATCGATCGATCACTGCCACTTACAAAACACTAAACGCATAACTGCAGCGTTCGCAGAGTCAGGCCTGATCCCTGCGATCGCTAACAGTTTTTTTGGTAGCGTTTTGGTGAACTGGCAAGCACCAGCCCCAGGCAGCGTCAGATTAGCGCCAGTACCGCTAACACCAACGCACGCAGCATACACCTCCCTTAGTGGTATAGTATCTGATCGGATCAATACCTGATCCGATCAGATCTATACTGGCGTCCCCAGCAGTTTAGGGTTCCCACAAACGCAGTGTTAGCGGGATCAGCCCAGATACCTGCTAGCACCTGCGTTTTGCCCCTCCGCCCGGCCCGGCCCAGCCCACCCAAGTGCAGTATCGATCGATCACTGACACTTACAAAACACTAAACGCATAACTGCAGCGTTCGCAGAGTCAGGCCTGATCCCTGCGATCGCTAACAGTTTTTTTGGTAGCGTTTTGGTGAACTGGCAAGCGCCAGCGGCCTAGTACACCCCGGTCGTAGTCAAACCCGCACTGCAGTAACACTTGGTGACGTGGCGAGTCCCATAAGTGCAGTTCAAGCTGGTGAGGTGGCAAGCACAAGTAGTGTCCCGCTGCCACCAAAAAGACAAACACAGGCCCGTCGTGCCCATAGTGCCCTTCCTGCTGCATTCGCCAATCCTAATTGGGAACCCACCGCTTCTGCAGCGCCCGTACTTCCCCCATTCACATCCCCAACCAAATTCAGTCAGCTGCATGAGAGGCATTTTTATGTCCTCCCGAGTACCCCTACCCAACGAACCCCCCCAAAAAAGATGTTGTGTCTGCAGCAAGCGCGGATATAGGCGTGACGCCCGCTATTATTGTCCCTCCTGTCCGGACAATCCTGGTCTTTGCATTGGTGAATGTTTTGAACGCTACCATTCACTAGTTGACTATTAGCGTAGGGTACAGCATTGCACAGACTAGGCACACTTTCACAGGGTCTCCCAAGATGCCATCGCATTTTGAGAGACCCGAACCTGGAACCGGTTACAGTTATAAAAGTTAGTTACAAAAAAAAGTGAAAAAAAAAAAAAAAACACAAACAAAAATATAAAAAAAAAAAAAAAATAGTTGGCGTTTTATTGTTCTCTCTCTCTCTATTCTCTCTCTATTGTTCTGCTCTTTTTTACTGTATTCTATTCTGCAATGTTTTATTGTTATTATGTTTTATCATGTTTGCTTTTCAGGTATACAATTTTTTATACCTTACCGTTTACTGTGCTTTATTGTTAACCATTTTTTTGTCTTCAGGTACGCCATTCACGACTTTGAGTGGTTATACCAGAATGATGCCTGCAGGTTTAGGTATCATCTTGGTATCATTCTTTTCAGCCAGCGGTCAGCTTTCATGTAAAAGCAATCCTAGCGGCTAATTAGCCTCTAGACTGCTTTTACAAGCAGTGGGAGGGAATGCCCCCCCCTCCCCCAACGTCTTCCGTGTTTTTCTCTGGCTCTCCTGTCTCAACAGGGAACCTGAGAAAGCAGCCGGTGATTCAGCCAGCTGACCATAGGGCTGATCAGAGACCAGGGTGGCTCCAAACATCTCTATGGCCTAAGAAATCGGAAGCTACGAGCATTTTATGACTTAGATTTCGCCGGATGTAAACAGCGCCATTGGGAAATTGGGAAAGCATTTTATCACACCGATCTTGGCGTGGTCAGATGCTTTGAGGGCAGAGGAGAAATCTAGGGTCTAATAGACCCCAATTTTTGCAAAAAAGAGTACCTGTCACTACCTATTGCTATGATAGGGGATATTTACATTCCCCGAGATAACAATAAAAATGATTTTAAAAAAAAAATGAAAGGAACAGTTTAAAAATAAGATAAAAAAATAATAATAATAATGAAAAAAAAAAAAAAAAAAAAAAAAAAGCACCCCTGTCCCCCCTGCTCTCGCGCTAAGGCGAACGCAAGCGTCGGTCTGGCGTCAAATGTAAACAGCAATTGCACCATGCATGTGAGGTATCACCGCGAAGGCCAGATCGAGGGCAGTAATTTTAGCAGTAGACCTCCTCTGTAAATCTAAAGTGGTAACCTGTAAAGGCTTTTAAAGGCTTTTAAAAATGTATTTAGTTTGTCGCCACTGCACGTTTGTGCGCAATTTTAAAGCATGTCATGTTTGGTATCCATGTACTCGGCCTAAGATCATCTTTTTTATTTCATCAAACATTTGGGCAATATAGTGTGTTTTAGTGCATTAAAATGTAAAAAAGTGTGTTTTTCCCCAAAAAATGCGTTTGAAAAATCGCTGCGCAAATACTGTGTGAAAAAAAAAAATTAAACACCCACCATTTTAATCTGTAGGGCATTTGCTTTAAAAAAAAAAATAATGTTTGGGGGTTCAAAGTAATTTTCTTGCAAAAAAAAATTATTTTTTTATGTAAACAATAAGTGTCAGAAAGGGCTTTGTCTTCAAGTGGTTAGAAGAGTGGGTGATGTGTGACATAAGCCTCTAGATGTTGTGCATAAAATGCCAGGACAGTTCAAAACCCCCCCAAATGACCCCATTTTGGAAAGTAGACACCCCAAGCTATTTGCTGAGAGGCATGTTGAGTCCATGGAATAATTTATATTGTGACACAAGTTGCGGGAAAGAGACAATTTTTTATTTTTTTTATTTTTTTTTGCGCAAAGTTGTCACTAAATGATATTTTGCTCAAACATGCCATGGGAATATGTGAAATTACACCCCAAAATACATTCTGTTGCTTCTCCTGAGTATGGGGATACCACATGTGTGGGACTTTTTGGGAGCCTAGCCGCGTACGGGACCCCAAAAACCAAGCACCGCCTTCAGGCTTTCTAAGGCCGTAAATTTTTGATTTCACTCTTCACTGCCTATCACAGTTTCGGAGGCCATGGAATGCCCAGGTGGCAAAAAACCCCCCCAAATGACCCCATTTTGGAAAGTAGACACCCCAAGCTATTTGATGAGAGGTATAGTGAGTATTTTGCAGACCTCAGTTTTTGTCACAAAGTTTTGAAAATTGAAAAAAGAAAAAAAAAATTTTTTTTTCTCGTCTTTCTTTATTTTCAAAAACAAATGAGAGCTGCAAAATACTCACCATGCCTCTCAGCAAATAGCTTGGGGTGTCTACTTTCCAAAATGGGGTCATTTGGGGGGGTTTGTGCCACCTGGGCATTCCATGGCCTCCGAAACTGTGATAGGCAGTGAGGAGTAAAATCAAAAATGTACGCCCTTAGAAATCCTGAAGGCAGTGATTGGTTTTCGGGGCCCCGTACGCGGCTAGGCTCCCAAAAAGTCTCACACATGTGGTATCCCCATACTCAGGAGAAGCAGCTAAATGTATTTTGGGGTGCAATTCCACATATGCCCATGGTCTGTGTGAGCAATATATCATTTAGTGACAACTTTGTGCAAAAAAAAATAAAAAAAATAAAAATGTGTCACTTTCCCGCAACTTGTGTCAAAATATAAAACATTCCATGGACTCAACATGCCTCAAAGCAAATAGCTTGGGGTGTCTACTTTCCAAAATGGGGTCATTTGGGGGGGTTTTATGCCATCTGGGCATTTTATGGCCTTCAAAACTGTGATAGGTAGTGAGGAGTAAAATCAAAAATGTACGCCCTTAGAAATCCTGAAGGCAGTGATTGGTTTTCGGGGCCCCGTACGTGGCTAGGCTCCCAAAAAGTCCCACACATGTGGTATCCCCATACTCAGGAGAAGCAGCTAAATGTATTTTGGGGTGCAATTCCACATATGCCCATGGCCTGTGTGAGCAATATATCATTTAGTGACAACTTTTTGTAATTTTTTTTTTTTTTTTTTTTTTTTGTCATTATTCAATCACTTGGGACAAAAAAAATGAATATTCAATGGGCTCAACATGCCTCTCAGCAAATTCCTTGGGGTGTCTACTTTCCAAAATGGGGTCATTTGTGGGGGTTTTGTACTGCCCTGCCATTTTAGCACCTCAAGAAACGACATAGGCAGTCATAAATTAAAGGCTGTGTAAATTCCAGAAAATGTACCCTAGTTTGTAGGCGCTATAACTTTTGCGCAAACCAATAAATATACACTTATTGACATTTTTTTTACCAAAGACATGTGGCCGAATACATTTTGGCCTAAATGTATGACTAAAATTGAGTTTATTGGATTTTTTTTAGAACAAAAAGTAGAAAATATCATTTTTTTTCAAAATTTTCGGTCTTTTTCCGTGTATAGCGAAAAAAATAAAAACGGCAGAGGTGATCAAATATCATCAAAAGAAAGCTCTATTTGTGAGAAGAAAAGGACGCAAATTTCGTTTGGGTAGAGCATTGCATGACCGCGCAATTAGCAGTTAAAGCGACGCAGTGCTGAATTGTAAAAAGTGCTCTGGTCAGGAAGGGGGTAAAACCTTCCGGGGCTGAAGTGGTTAAATAACGGAGGGCGGAGCCACCCGGTGACCCTGCCTCCCTGTGATGCACGGTGACTTCCCTGTCCGCCCCCCTCTGACATCACAGGGAATGCCACAGGGAAGTCCCCGTCAAGTCCCTGTGCGTCAGAGGGGCGGGGTCACCGGGTGGCCCCGCCCACCGTTATTTAAGAACCGTCAGAAGAGGAGAAGCGTCACACAGTGGGAGCCTCCCACCATGCTGGATGCGGAGGGGCCAGAAGACGAAGGGAAGAAGATGCCGGCGCCGCAGAGGAGATGCCAGACGAGAACACCGGAGGAAGAACCAGAAGAACCAGAAGAAGAAGAAGATGGAGGAAGAAACCGAAGGAAGATAGAAGATAGAAGAAAGAAGATGGAAGAAAGAAGAAGCATTTAAATAAAGGAATTGTCAAAAACTGTCTCTTGTCATTTTTAACATTTTTGACAGTTTTTTTTGTGAAATGGTAGGGGTACTTTTGTACCCCCTTACCATTTCACACAGGGGGGAAGGCCGGGATCTGTGGGTCCCCTTGTTAAAGGGAGCTTCCAGATTCCGATAAGCCCCCCCGCCCGCAGACCCCCATAACCACCGGGCAAGGGTTGTGGGGATGAGACCCTTGTCCCCATTAACATAGGGACAAGGTGTTTTGGGGGGCTACCCCAAAGCACCCTCCCAATGTTGAGGGCATGTGGCCTGGTACGGTTCAGGAGGGGGGCACAAGGTGACAAGGTGTTTTGGGGGGCTACGGTTCAGGAGGGGGGGCGCTCTCTCATCCCCCCTCTTTTGCTGCGGCCTGCCATGTTGTGTGCTCGGATAAGGGTCTGGTATGGATTTTTGGAGAGACCCCACGCCATTTTTTTAAAACATTTTGGCCAGGGTTCCTCTTAATATCCATATCAGACCTGAAGGGCCTGGTATGGAATTTAGGGGGACCCCCCACGTCATTTTTTTTTTAAAATTTTGGTTCAGGGTTCCCCTGTGGGCAATTCCCATGCCATTTTTATCAATGAACTTTTATGTGTATTGTCGGACCAGCAATTCATTAATAGCCACAACTCCCGCGAGTAGTTTTAAATGACTTTTTTTCCTTTGAAATGTCATTTTTCTGTCAGACTGTTCTAAGCACGGGAAACATGCGCCCCTTTACAGGCATACTATAGACACCCCCCAGCTACGAAATTTAAAGGAATATTACACTTTTATTGTTTGACTTTAGGCATTACTAAAATCACTGCTCCTGAAAAAACGGCCATTTTTAAAACTTTTTTTTGCATTGATCCATGTCCCCTGGGACAGGACCCGGGTCCCCAAACACTTTTTATGACAATAACTTGCATAATAGCCTTTAAAATTAGCACTTTTGATTTCTCCCATAGACTTTCAAAGGGTGTTCCGCGGCTTTCGAATTTGCCGCGAACACCCCAAATTGAACTGGCGAACAGCCGATGTTCGAGTCGAACATGAGTTTGACTCGAACTCAAAGCTCATCCCTAATGTGAACCTAGCCTCAGAGTGCTCTGATTAACCCCAAATAAAGTTCAGCTGTTCTTTCCTGACATTTTCTTAGTCGCATCTTACAGCAAAAGCCATGGTCCTCAGAGAGCTTCCAAAGCATCAGAGGGATCTTGTTGTTAAGAGTTATCAGCCAGAAGAAGGGTACAAAATAATTTCCAAGGCATTAGATATACCATGGAACACAGTGAAGACACTCATCATCAAGTGGATAAAATATGGCACAACAGTGTCAATAGTACAGTGACAGTGCATATTATTAGCATCGATCACTGTATTAGTGTCACTGGTCCCCAAAAAAATATACTGCAGCATGGCAGCACATGCAGGCTCAGTCATGTGTGTATATATATACATGATTAAAGCTGCTCCGGTTTAGAAGCATGCTGCGTGCCCCTCCTGTACGTCGTCCTCCAGCACGGGGGTCTACTTTGTATGCAAAGGTATTTTTCAACTGGGCAGACTACCAAGCAAAAGCAAGGAGGGATTGGTTAATGCATTCTAAATAAAGATGAAGTTTAAAAAAAAAAATGTGATTGCATTTTGTGAATAACAGCAACCCCCAGGACCATAAAATAGCTATGCTTCTATAGGGTCCTGGGTTTAGTAACACTTTCAACTCCGGTGACTCCTACTCAAGGGTGCAGGAGGCTGCAGAGCCCACCCATTGGCTTTTTAGCATACACTAGAAAGGGAAAAGCACTGCCACACAGGAACTCAGCCCGAGAGGTGAGTAAACATAACGACTTCAGCCTGACTCCACCCAAGCCATGGCCCCGATGCATTTCACCATCGGGCTTAATTATGGAGATCTGGCCTGGATGGAGTCTTCATTTGAAGCCTTTTTGTTGATTCACCTTTTGGGCGGGGTTGCTGTGTTTCTCCCTTTTTGTGTTGTGAACACTTAGGGCACTTTCACACTGAGGCATTAGTGGCTTTTCAGCCGCTAGTGGGGCAATTTTAACCCTCGCTAGCAGCCGAAAAAAGGGTTAAAAGTGTCTGCAAAGCACCGCTGCCGATTTCAATGGCAGGGGCACTTTAGGAGCAGTGTATACACCACTCCTCAGTGGCGGTGCGTCCATTAAGAGCACAGGGGTGCCGCTCCCTCTCTCCAGCCACCCCTCTGTGTATAATGGATAGATTCATGCATTGTATGAGTCTATCCATGGCCGCTGTAGTCACCCCCTGTTCAGGCACCTGGCCCCTTTTAGGACACGGGGCGCCTCAATTACAATGGAGGGGGGTGTTTTTGAAGCACCTGATTAGAGCCATAGACTCTAATAGGCTTCAAAAAAAGGTGAACTGCGAGCGCAAAGCAGTTCACCCAGGTGTGTTAGAAAAGCAAATTAATATTCGCTTTCCTAACACTGAACCACCTCTCAGGCAATCAGGTGCGCGGGTCTGTTACCTGTCACCTGATTGGCTGAAACGACATCGCTACGATTGGACGCATATCGGGGGAGGAGACGCATGGAGGACACAGGAGCCACTGTCTGACATGCTTCAAGGTCCCACCGCTCACCGCCGCCACCCGCCACCACCGAGACAGGGTAAGTGCCGGGCAGACGGCGAGTGGGCTGTCATAGTGGCACAATTTGATGGGCACAGTGACAGCATTTGATGTGGCACTATTTGATGGGCACAGTGGCAGCGTTTAATGGGCACAGTGGCTGCGTTTGATGGGCACAGTGGCTATGTTTTATGGCACATTGGCTGCGTTTTATGGCACAGTGGCTGCGTTTTATGGCACAGTGGCTGTGTCTGATGGGCACAGTGGATGTGTTTGATGGGCAGTGTCAGCTTTTGATGGGCACAGTGGCTATGTTTTATGGCACATTGGCTGCGTTTTATGGCACAGTGGCTGCGTTTTATGGCACAGTGGCTGTGTTTGATGGGCACAGTGTCAGCTTTTGATGGGCACAGTGGCTGCGTTTTATGGCACAGTGGCTGTGTTTGATGGGCACAGTGTCAGCTTTTGATGGGCACAGTGGCTGTGTTTGGGCACAATGGCAGCTTTTGATGGGCAGAGTGGCAGTTTTTGATGGGCACAACAATGGCTGTGCCTGATGGGCACAGTGGCTGTGTTTGATTGGCACAGTGTCAGCTTTTGATGGGCACAGTGGCTGCATTTTATGGCACATTGGCTGCGTTTTATGGCACAGTGGCTGCGTTTTATGGCACATTGGCTGGGTTTTATGGCACAGTGGCTGCGTTTTATGGCACAGTGGCTGTGTTTGATGGGCACAGTGTCAGCTTTTGATGGGCACAGTGGCTGCGTTTGATGGGCACAGTGGCTATGTTTTATGGCACATGGGCTGTGTTTTATGGCACATTGGCTGCGTTTCATGGCACAGTGGCTGTGTCTGATGGGCACAGTGACTGTGTTTGATGGGCAGTGTCAGCTTTTGATGATCACAGTGGCTACGTTTTATGGCGCATTGGCTGCGTTCTATGGCACAGTGGCTGCGTTTTATGGCACAGTGGCTGTGTTTTATGGGCACAGGGTCAGCTATTGATGGGCACAGTGGCTGCGTTTGATGGCACAGTGGCTGCGTTTGATGGCACAGTGGCTGCGTTTGATGGCACAATGGCTGCGTTTGATGGGCACAGTGGCTGCGTTTGATGGGCACAGTGGCTGCGTTTGATGGGCACAGTGGCTGTGTCTGATGGGCACAGTGGCTGTGTTTGATGGGCAGTGTCAGCTTTTGATGGGCACAGTGGGTGTTTGATGGGCACAGTGGCTATGTTTTATGGCACATTGGCTGCGTTTTATGGCACAGTGGCTGCGTTTTATGGCACAGTGGCTGCGTTTTATGGCACAGTGGCTGTGTTTGATGGGCACAGTGTCAGCTTTTGATGGGCACAGTGGCTTTGTTTGGGAACAGTGGAAGCTTTTGATGGGCAGAGTGGCAGCTTTTAATGGGTACAACAGTGGCTGTGTTTGATGGGCAGCACAGACTTACTTTCAACCAAGTTCCTTGACCGGCCTGGACGCTGGTGCAGGGCGATTGTAGCAAGTGAAGTGAGCAACCAGTGTGTGCAGTCAGCTTCGGCGCCCCTCTTCTGCAAACAAAATACAGCCGGGGGGCGGTGCACCCCATGCACCCCGGCCAGGATCGGCCCTGGACATGTCAAAAGACTTCATCACCATATCTCAAGAAAAATGGGACTTTAATTATGCCTTTGATAGTGACATGTACAAAGACTACTGAGTAATAAAAGTTTAATATTTTTATTACATATTTAATTAAAAACAACCCATACAATGATTTTTAAAAAAACACATAATTATTGTATAAAAGTATACTGTATACCTTGAGAACCACAGTTTATGCATTTCAAAGGAGTCCCCGCTACCTCTTGACTCGTTCTGGTCTCATATATACATCAGAAGGATTGTTAAAAGCAATATAACTGTAAAAAATCATAATCACAACAATTGAAGAAAAAAAAAAAAAAAACAGGAAAAAAAAAAGAATATATAAATACAAAAACCACTAATGTAAGACACCCATACTCACAAACCTCCCACCTTACTAACCCATCCTTCACCTCCTGTGTCAGACCGGTATGTGAGTATGCGTGTCCTGCATTAGTGGTTTTTGTATTTATTTATTTTTCTCCCTCCCCCTTTCTTTCTGATGTCTATTGCAAGGGCAGAGTGCATTGTATTTATTTAATATAACTGTTATTCAATAAAGAAAGGATTGGCAGTGTGTGCAGAAAACTTGGTCCGTCCAATCCAATATGTCAGACAAAAGAAAACCTAGTGCACGAGGCACAGTATAACTCCTCAGGATTTTTGAATGACAGACCAAGTAAAAAAAAAAATGTATTTGGTATTCACAATTGATAAAATTACAATATCAAAAAATTGTCATGTAAAAGTATTGGTAACAATATATACGGAGTATACAAAAATAGGCATGAAACTTAGCTGCCCTATACGAAGGTTAGGCTAGCAGAAGTCCATGCTGTGAATGACACCTGACATGTTTTGGACAATGACGTCTTTCCTCAGAGGCTTAATGTTATTTAAGAAAATCGTATTGTAACAAGCCCCTGCTTGCTCGGTTCCACTCTCCCGACACTCCTCTGCGGTTATAGAATCAGACTGCAGATCGCAACATCTGATGGTTCGGTCATCCACTGCTCGGGGATTCAAACTACAGCTATGTGCCGATCAAATCCAGTTGTGTAGCTCAGAACAAACACCAGGCAGGCTGTATGTAAGTTCAACCAGGAATCTCTTTTATTGAGGAATACAGGCTCTTTTATACAGTAAAAGAGGAGGTGTATACCTCCTGCTCATATTACTCTGAACATACACCTGTGACCTAATTAACCTAATTAACATGAGCTAGTTTACTAACATGACCTTTTGCCCAGACTTGTGGTCACCGAGCTTCACACAGTACATTATACATTATCATAAGTACAGCCACAGGACATTTTCACAATAGCAGGAGCTAATTAACACAAACAACAATGGGGATCTAATGACTCTTAGATCCCATACTAGACGTATTTACAATACACATTCTAGCAGGCAACAGACAGACAGGTGGCTGGAATTTACATCAGCATCTCCTAACAGTATTTGTCCCAGCATTATGAATCAGCCACTATTTCTAATATTGTCACTTGGTATGGTCCACAGGAATACCGCCCTCTCCTATGTGCCAAACGCTGCGCTCACAGACCTACCCCTCACTGACAGCTGCTGCTTAAATTAAAACAATGCAAAAATAATGATAAATGATTCACTAGTGCCTGCCCTTCCTCCAAGTGAAATCAGATAGCAGCGCTAATTATAAAAATGTGCATACATATGTGACTTAATCACAAACAAGCTGAAAAGTGACAACCTCTTAAGTGTCATATAAATAATGAGCAAAATTATTCTAATGTGAAAAAATTAAACAGTGTATAAATTGGTAACATAAAAGTCCAAAAAAATAGTGACGTAGTGATATGTGTGATGCTTCACAAATAATACAGATCTTCAGTGAACAAAAATCTTCCACCACACCGCTGTGCACTGTGATCTCCTCTCCCCTTCAGCGAGCAGACTCACCAGCTATTTTTGCCTTACACTCTCGTGCTTGGCTCACAGGCTATTCCCACACAGTAGGGGGTACAGTGATAATTTCCACTCAATTCCTGTTGGATATCCAGAGCATATGCTAGCGTACTCTCCACATGAAACAAAGAAAAGCGAAGCAATAGTGCAGTAACGCAACAAACTTTAATAAAAGTAACACTCTCCTCCACCATTAAACTCACATTTCAAAAACTTGAATCAAGCAGAATAGCACAGCACACATGGTCATCACCAAAAAACTCTCCAAATAATAACCGGACGTATGGTGGTCACGGCGGACCCAGGCAGTCGGATGTTCGGATGACTCTCACCCGTTCCTCGCGTCTCCTGGAGCCGCTTCCCCGCTTTCCCGTATGGCGCCTCCTATCTCAGCGTCCTACGTCTAGCGCGTCAGATTGCCTCGTAGCCACGCCCCGACATGTTTCGTCACAAGGGACTTATTCATGGGATTGGCTGCGCTATCTGGCAATCTTTCTTAAATACCCTCCTCTCTCGTATGACGCGGTATTGGTGACACCGCGCCTGCGCACTCCCTGTGTCTCCGCTCGCACCATACGTGTACATTGCTTAGTATACACAAGTTAACATGCATTTAAAAGCTTCAGTTACTGCAAGTGCTGAGTATGACACTATAAATCTGAAAGAGAACTACTTGGTAATCCCGTGAGCTCATGTCATAGGTCGTGCGGGTCACCAATCATCTTTACATGTGTTCTATATTGCAGGTCTTAAGTGTCATCTCAAAAAACATTTAAAAAAAATATTTTTTGAAATTTATATCTTTTTTATTTCTATAAAAGACTGTCATTAATATTAAAGCTGAATGGTTGGAAAAGTGAATAAAAAAATATATATAAAAATTATTAAAAATAAAAATAAAACTAAAAAAATAAATAAAAATAAAAATAAAAAATAAAAATAAAAATAAAAGTATAAAAAACTTAACCCATTACGGTCCATCCCAGGTGCTCCTGGGTATTCTGAAAGAGTTCTACCGACACACAATTTTTTATCTATGGTGCACCTTCCATAGTTATCAAAGTGCAGCATATTATTATCCACTCTGTCCCCCCTCCCTGTCACCCCCCTTAGTAGGTGAATCTCATAATTGCGTTGGTGTTATGGATTCTTAGCCTCTCTATATTTAGGGTGACAAATACAGAAGGACCCCAACCGGTCATCAACCGCCCACCAATCATTATCAATAATCATTGATGAAACAGTTGAGGTCCAATTCTATATTTAAACCCCCCGGAAAAAGACATTTAAAGAGGTATATCCATCGGGTTTCTCGTTGGGACAGATCCCTTATTCTGTTTGAACCCCTCCACGATGGATATACAATGTCTATCCCGCAAAATTGTAATAAACTGGGGTCCTGGTTATGGTATTCTTTGAAATGAAGGGACACGCTGTGATACTTGAAACCATTTTTTATATTGGTTAAATGCTCAGAAATACGAACCCTTAGTAGTCTTTTGGTTCGTCCTATATAGAACAGGCCGCATGGGCACCACATCAAATATACTACAAATGATGAGTTACATGTAATGAACTCCTTGATTTCAAAAGTTTCATTTGCTCGATTAGTGATACTCTTCATACTCCTACTCCTGTTCCTCACTGTTCTACAACATATGCATTTGTTGCATGGAAAAAAACCTTTAAGGTTAATTTTAATTGATGGTTGAACTGGGGGGTCAAGAATTTTCTTTACCACTTTGTCTCCAAAGTTGGGGGCCCTTCTATAGATGAACTTAGGGGTTTCGGGTAACATCTCTCCTAAATGTCGATCCCTACGGAGTATGTACCAATATTTTTTAAAAATGGTCTCTATCTCTCTATATTGACTATGATAGTTGGATATGAAACTCCACTGATGTTTTTCCTCAGACTTAGTCCTTTCTTTCTTTTTCAAACAGTCCTCCCTTGGTATATTGGCTACCTGTTCTATGACATCATCCATGGATTTTTCTGAATACCCTTTCTGGAGGAATCTCTCTTTTAAAACCTTTGCCTGTGTGTAGTACTTCCCTTGTTCTGTACAATTTCGACGGACCCTCAAAAATTGTCCCTTCGGAATATTCTTTATCCATACGGGGTGATGACCACTCCTGATGGATAAGAAACTGTTCCGGTCCGTTGGTTTGAAGTATACACTAGTCACCAGAGACTGTTCCTTCCTTTCAATGGACACATCTAAAAAATTGACGCATGTTTCACTAATCTGGGCCTCCAATTTGATGTTGTTATTATTGGTGTTGAGGTATTTCAAAAATTCTTCAACAGATTCTCTAGATCCCTCCCAGATGAACAGGAGATCATCTATGAACCTTCGATAGAATCTCAACTGGGGAAAAGATTTACTGAAAATGAATCTGTCTTCCCACTCAGCCATGAATAGGTTGGCGAGGCTGGGGGCAAACTTAGCCCCCATAGCCACGCCAACCCGTTGGGAGAAAAAGTGCCCATTCCACCAAAAATAATTGTGTGACATGCAGAAGTTTAGGGCCTGGCCCACAAACCTCTTCTGCATGTCTGGAATGTCCTCTCTCCTACTCATGGCCCAGTTCAATGACAGAGAGGCGTCCTCATGTTGAATGATCGTATATAATGAGGACACGTCTGCTGTCACTAAAAAGATGTCAGCGGCAGGGTTCAAACAGACCTCCCCCAATCTTTGGAGTAGGTCGGTGGTATCTCGTAGATACGCCTTAGTGTTTTTTACACTTGGCTGGAGAAACCTATCTAGGTACTCTCCCAACCTCGCCGTGACAGATCCTATCCCGTTTACAATCGGGCGCGCTGGTGGTAGTTTGGCGTCCTTGTGAATTTTAGGAAGTGTATATATAACAGGAATCCTACACGCACTAGGGACAAGGTACCTTCTCTCTCTAAGGTTCAGGGCATTGGTAGCATATCCCCATTCAACCAATGAGTTTAACTGTTCCCTATATTTTTCAGTAGGGTCTGTGGTTAATCTTTCATATGTGGAGCGGTCACTAAGCATATTTGAAAGTTGTCCGTGATAAAATGATTTATCCATAATGACAACCCCCCCTCCCTTGTCAGCCGGACGTATAATGATGTCGTTCCGTTTTTCTAGTGCCCTGATTCCTTCATTAATATGTTTTGAATTCACTTCCTCTTTTACTTTAATGGTATCTAGATCTTTCAAAACTAGATTCTTGAATACCTCAACATAATGGTTATTGGAGTTTTGGGGATTAAATAGTGACTTGTTCCTTAGGCCGCTATCAACTTTGCTAGAAGAAGACCCCGCGTTATGGGGTTTTTTTTTTTAATGTTGAGGGATCTAATAAACTTATGAGTGTCAATGTACACTCCAAATTTATTTAGAACCCTCCTGGGGGCACATTTCAGGCGAAGGGGATGCCGGGCAGGACGACGGCAACAACCCAAGAAAGAGATTGAGGGACATGTAAATACGGGGGTTTACAATTTAAGTGAAGTGACATTAAATGCCAAAGAGATGAATATTTTAAATTTGGGCCTGAAATGTGCCCCCAGGAGGGTTCTAAATAAATTTGGAGTGTACATTGACACTCATAAGTTTATTAGATCCCTCAACATTAAAAAATATTTTCTCAGTCACCCAGTAGTTTCGGCCCATAACGCGGGGTCTTCTTCTAGCAAAGTTGATAGCGGCCTAAGGAACAAGTCACTATTTAATCCCCAAAACTCCAATAACCATTATGTTGAGGTATTCAAGAATCTAGTTTTGAAAGATCTAGATACCATTAAAGTAAAAGAGGAAGTGAATTCAAAACATATTAATGAAGGAATCAGGGCACTAGAAAAACGGAACGACATCATTATACGTCCGGCTGACAAGGGAGGGGGGGTTGTCATTATGGATAAATCATTTTATCACGGATAACTTTCAAATATGCTTAGTGACCGCTCCACATATGAAAGATTAACCACAGACCCTACTGAAAAATATAGGGAACAGTTAAACTCATTGGTTGAATAGGGATATGCTACCAATGCCCTGAACCTTAGAGAGAGAAGGTACCTTGTCCCTAGTGCGTGTAGGATTCCTGTTATATATACACTTCCTAAAATTCACAAGGACGCCAAACTACCACCAGCGCGCCCGATTGTAAACGGGATAGGATCTGTCACGGCGAGGTTGGGAGAGTACCTAGATAGGTTTCTCCAGCCAAGTGTAAAAAACACTAAGGCGTATCTACGAGATACCACCGACCTACTCCAAAGATTGGGGGAGGTCTGTTTGAACCCTGCCGCTGACATCTTTTTAGTGACAGCAGACGTGTCCTCATTATATACGATCATTCAACATGAGGACGCCTCTCTGTCATTGAACTGGGCCATGAGTAGGAGAGAGGACATTCCAGACATGCAGAAGAGGTTTGTGGGCCAGGCCCTAAACTTCTGCATGTCACACAATTATTTTTGGTGGAATGGGCACTTTTTCTCCCAACGGGTTGGCGTGGCTATGGGGGCTAAGTTTGCCCCCAGCCTCGCCAACCTATTCATGGCTGAGTGGGAAGACAGATTCATTTTCAGTAAATCTTTTCCCCAGTTGAGATTCTATCGAAGGTTCATAGATGATCTCCTGTTCATCTGGGAGGGATCTAGAGAATCTGTTGAAGAATTTTTGAAATACCTCAACACCAATAATAACAACATCAAATTGGAGGCCCAGATTAGTGAAACATGCGTCAATTTTTTAGATGTGTCCATTGAAAGGAAGGAACAGTCTCTGGTGACTAGTGTATACTTCAAACCAACGGACCGGAACAGTTTCTTATCCATCAGGAGTGGTCATCACCCCGTATGGATAAAGAATATTCCGAAGGGACAATTTTTGAGGGTCCGTCGAAATTGTACAGAACAAGGGAAGTACTACACACAGGCAAAGGTTTTAAAAGAGAGATTCCTCCAGAAAGGGTATTCAGAAAAATCCATGGATGATGTCATAGAACAGGTAGCCAATATACCAAGGGAGGACTGTTTGAAAAAGAAAGAAAGGACTAAGTCTGAGGAAAAACATCAGTGGAGTTTCATATCCAACTATCATAGTCAATATAGAGAGATAGAGACCATTTTTAAAAAATATTGGTACATACTCCGTAGGGATCGACATTTAGGAGAGATGTTACCCGAAACCCCTAAGTTCATCTATAGAAGGGCCCCCAACTTTGGAGACAAAGTGGTAAAGAAAATTCTTGACCCCCCAGTTCAACCATCAATTAAAATTAACCTTAAAGGTTTTTTTCCATGCAACAAATGCATATGTTGTAGAACAGTGAGGAACAGGAGTAGGAGTATGAAGAGTATCACTAATCGAGCAAATGAAACTTTTGAAATCAAGGAGTTCATTACATGTAACTCATCATTTGTAGTATATTTGATGTGGTGCCCATGCGGCCTGTTCTATATAGGACGAACCAAAAGACTACTAAGGGTTCGTATTTCTGAGCATTTAACCAATATAAAAAATGGTTTCAAGTATCACAGCGTGTCCCTTCATTTCAAAGAATACCATAACCAGGACCCCAGTTTATTACAATTTTGCGGGATAGACATTGTATATCCATCGTGGAGGGGTTCAAACAGAATAAGGGATCTGTCCCAACGAGAAACCCGATGGATATACCTCTTTAAATGTCTTTTTCCGGGGGGTTTAAATATAGAATTGGACCTCAACTGTTTCATCAATGATTATTGATAATGATTGGTGGGCGGTTGATGACCGGTTGGGGTCCTTCTGTATTTGTCACCCTAAATATAGAGAGGCTAAGAATCCATAACACCAACGCAATTATGAGATTCACCTACTAAGGGGGGTGACAGGGAGGGGGGACAGAGTGGATAATAATATGCTGCACTTTGATAACTATGGAAGGTGCACCATAGATAAAAAATTGTGTGTCGGTAGAACTCTTTCAGAATACCCAGGAGCACCTGGGATGGACCGTAATGGGTTAAGTTTTTTATACTTTTATTTTTATTTTTATTTTTTATTTTTATTTTTATTTATTTTTTTAGTTTTATTTTTATTTTTAATAATTTTTATATATATTTTTTTATTCACTTTTCCAACCATTCAGCTTTAATATTAATGACAGTCTTTTATAGAAATAAAAAAGATATAAATTTCAAAAAATATTTTTTTTAAATGTTTTTTGAGATGACACTTAAGACCTGCAATATAGAACACATGTAAAGATGATTGGTGACCCGCACGACCTATGACATGAGCTCACGGGATTACCAAGTAGTTCTCTTTCAGATTTATAGTGTCATACTCAGCACTTGCAGTAACTGAAGCTTTTAAATGCATGTTAACTTGTGTATACTAAGCAATGTACACGTATGGTGCGAGCGGAGACACAGGGAGTGCGCAGGCGCGGTGTCACCAATACCGCGTCATACGAGAGAGGAGGGTATTTAAGAAAGATTGCCAGATAGCGCAGCCAATCCCATGAATAAGTCCCTTGTGACGAAACATGTCGGGGCGTGGCTACGAGGCAATCTGACGCGCTAGACGTAGGACGCTGAGATAGGAGGCGCCATACGGGAAAGCGGGGAAGCGGCTCCAGGAGACGCGAGGAACGGGTGAGAGTCATCCGAACATCCGACTGCCTGGGTCCGCCGTGACCACCATACGTCCGGTTATTATTTGGAGAGTTTTTTGGTGATGACCATGTGTGCTGTGCTATTCTGCTTGATTCAAGTTTTTGAAATGTGAGTTTAATGGTGGAGGAGAGTGTTACTTTTATTAAAGTTTGTTGCGTTACTGCACTATTGCTTCGCTTTTCTTTGTTTCATGTGGAGAGTACGCTAGCATATGCTCTGGATATCCAACAGGAATTGAGTGGAAATTATCACTGTACCCCCTACTGTGTGGGAATAGCCTGTGAGCCAAGCACGAGAGTGTAAGGCAAAAATAGCTGGTGAGTCTGCTCGCTGAAGGGGAGAGGAGATCACAGTGCACAGCGGTGTGGTGGAAGATTTTTGTTCACTGAAGATCTGTATTATTTGTGAAGCATCACACATATCACTACGTCACTATTTTTTTGGACTTTTATGTTACCAATTTATACACTGTTTAATTTTTTCACATTAGAATAATTTTGCTCATTATTTATATGACACTTAAGAGGTTGTCACTTTTCAGCTTGTTTGTGATTAAGTCACATATGTATGCACATTTTTATAATTAGCGCTGCTATCTGATTTCACTTGGAGGAAGGGCAGGCACTAGTGAATCATTTATCATTATTTTTGCACTATTTCTAATATGGCAAATCCAGGGTCCCCAGAGTCTGTGTGTCCTGGGGGACCAGGACCCAAATCCACAGTAATACCACCTCAAAGGTCCCCAGGCATACAGCTCACAAAGAGCACCATTCCCCCAAATGCCAGGCCCCGCGATCGATCGGCAAGAGGCTAGCATTCAGTCCCCTCCAAAAGTCTCTCTCCCGGCTAGGTCTGTCACACGTGTTTTGTTGTTTTTTGTTCTATAAATGTAAATATAATGGATTTTGGTATAGGAGAATAACAATGTAATTCAAAGCAGATTTCTCATTAGATTCACACTTTCAACATGAATTAACATGCCAAAACATACTTGGTGACAATGAAACAGTGGATCATAGTACTTACAGGAGCAGGCCGATCGATGCTAAGCACACAGGGAGATGGAATTTTGTCTATACTCCTTCCAGATCCACAAACCAGCAAAGGGCAGATCCAATATGGCAACCAGGGGCAAATAATTGACCATAAGCGGTTCGGTATGGGAGACAAGGCAATTGGGTCCACTACAAGAATATCCAGCTGAGGAGGGTGGAAACCAACCATAGCTAACCGGCCACAAATGAGTATATACCACAATTGATCGATGCGTATGTCTCTAAAGTTAAACAAGAGACAAAATAAACAAAAGGCAACAGTCAAGGCAATAAGGGGCTCTATGTGTATAAATATACAAAAATAGCCAGGTATTAGCTTGCAGTAGTGACAGAAAAATATAAATGAGTCAGTCAGTATATAGTAGAAAGGTGGACAGATCGAAAGTCCTAGTAGTACTAAGGTATGCTCATAACCTCTGAACTGTTTGTCTATTTGAAAGTGAGTCCTCCAGTGTGACACAATCGGTGTGACTGCACAAGTTGGAGGAGTGGTTATATAGGGGTAGGTAGACACAGCTGCTGATGATTGCTAATAAGTAGGGATGGGCTATCGTGATCCCTGTGCCGAATACGCGTCGGGGAGGGGTAGAACGGAGCTGTCAGCAGAGGAGCAGAGGAAGCACACCACACCGCACGCCATACGAGCAGTTGTTTGCATACTATACTCTGGATAGGTTGGTGCACTCACGCACCTGTATAATGTGAGTACCCTCCTGGTGGGAATTTTAATTTACTTTTAATACATTTTTGGCTATATCACACTATGGAGCTTTTTCTTTCTTTTATGTAAAATCATTGATGTCATCTGAGAGGATTGGAGTTTACATCAGCATACCCTGATTGAGCCCAGGAGTGGCTCCAATGCGTGTTTAGACACCGTTTAATTACTGTGTCACACGCCTAGAGGTGAGCGCAAGCACGATTGAGGGGTCACAGGAGAGCACTGAAGCATGGTTTATTGAGGACACCGTTAAGGAGGAGCATGATGGACACTAATTTTTAGACAGTATATAATTGCACTTTACATTTTGCTATTTATGAGTTGATTTTTTATTTGGATGTGGACACTTGATTGCTACACAACCAGCACCTGGATTTATATTCATAGTTATATGTATATATTGTTTCCTTTTTGCATGTTGCACTTTTGAGTATATTTTCACAAAAGGACTGCATTTACTATACGCATTTGTTTTGCATTTGACACTTTTTTGGGTTTTACTATATTATTATTTTTTCTATATATATATATATATTTTTTTTTTAGCGCAGACACATTATTTATATATTTAGGGATGGGCTATCTTTTTGAGTCGAACATGAGTTCGACTCGAACATTGGCTGTTCGCCCGTTCGCTGAACAGCGAACAATTTAGGGTGTTCACGGCAAATTCAAAAAGCCGCGGAACACCCTTTAAAAGTCTATGGGAGAAATCTAAAGTGCTAATTTTAAAGGTTAATATGCAAAGTTATTGTCATAAAAGGGGTTTGGGGACCCGGGTCCTGCCCCAGGGGACATGTATCAATGCAAAAAAAAGTTTTAAAAACGTCAGTTTTTTCGGGAGCAGTGATTTTAATAATGCTTAAAGTGAAACAATAAAAGTGAAATATTCCTTTAAATTTCATACCTGGAGGGTGTCTTTAGTATGCCTGTAAAGTGGCGCATGTTTCCCGTGTTTATAACAGTCCGAGAGCAAAATGACATTTTTAAAGGAAAAAAAGTCAATTAAAAGTACTAGCGCTAGTGCCGGCTATTAAGGAATCGTCGGTCCCGACAATACACATTAAAGTCATTGAAAGTCATTGAAAAAAAAAATGGCGTGGGGTTCCCCCAAAAATCCACACCAGACCCTGATCCGAGCACGCAACCTGGCAGGCCGCAGGAAAAGAGGAGGTGACGAGAGAGCGCAACCGTACCAGGCCACATGCCCTCAACATGGGGAGGATGTCCAGATGTTGATGGTGACAAGGGCCTCATCACTACAACCATTGCCCAATGGCTGTGGGGGTCTGTGGGTGGGGGGGCTTATCGGAATCTGGAAGCCCCCTTTAACAAAGGGGGCACCCACATCCCGCCCCCCCATGTGAATTGGTAAGGGGTACATTGTACCCCTACCATTTCACAAAAAGAAAGTGTCAAAATGTTAAAAAACCACAGGAGACGGCTTGGGACAAGTCCTTTATTAAAAATAAAAAAATTAAAAAGAGATTCCAGCGATGTAATCCAATAAATCCATGCTCCTACTCCAGTGATGTAATCCAATTCTCGATCTCCAGCGATGGATGATCTCCAGTGACTCCAATACTAATGGGGGCTCTGCTCTGAGGGGGATTCTATACTAATGGGGGGTGCTGCACTGAGGGGGATTCTATACTAATGGGGGGCTCTGCACTGAGGGGGATTCTATACTAATGGGGGCTCTGCACTGAGGGGGATTCTATACTAATGGGGGGCTCTGCACTGAGGGGGATGTCTATACTAATGGAGGGCTCTGCACTGAGGGGGATGTCTATACTAATGAGGGGTCTGCACTGAGGGGGATTCTATACAAATGGGGGGCTCTGCACTGAGGGGGGAATCTATACTAATGGGGGGTCTGCACTGAGGGGGGATTCTATACTAATGGGGTGCTCTGCACTGAGGGGGGGATTTTATACTGATGGGGGAGTCTGCACTGACGGGGAATTCTATACTGATGGGGGTCAGCACTGGGGGGTGTATGTACTGATGGGGCGGTCTGCACTGAGGTGGGAGGTTGATACTGATGGAGGGGGGTCTGCAGACTCTGTACTGAGGGAGGGTTTCTGTACTGATGGGAGGTCTGTACTGAGGGAGGGGGTCAGTACTTAGTGGGGGGTCTATACTGAGGAAAGGGGGTCTGCACTGAGCGGGGGTCTGTACTGATGGAGGGGGTCTGTACTGAGGGAGGGGAGTCTGTACTTAGTGGGGGGTCTATATTGATGGAAGGGGGTCTGAACTGAGGGAGGGGGGCTATATTGATGGAGTGGGGTCTGTAGTTAGTGGAGGGGGGGTCTGTACTGAGATAGTTGGTGAAGGGGGGTGACACCAATTTTTTTGGCACCGGGTGACACCAACCCTAGTGATGCCACTGATACTTTCCTAAATGTACATAATATAACTGGGTACTAACATTTATAGGTAAAGTTGATCCAGGGAAAATCCAATTGCCTCTTGGGGGATCAGGAAGGAGTTTTTTTCCCCTGCTGTAAATTGGATCATGCTCTGCTGGGGTTTTTAGCCTTCATCTGGATCAACTGTGGGTATAGAACTGGGTATATTGGATTGTATGATATTTTTTATTTTATTTATTTATTTATTTTTTGTGGTTGAACTGGATGGACTTGTGTCTTTTTTCAACCTGACTAACTATGTAACTATGTGTCCCATAGACTTTAACAGTGTTCGCGTTTTCAAATGAATTTTTTGCCTGTTCGCATGTTCTGGATGTGAACCAAACAGGGGGGTGTTCGGCCCATCCCTACTAATAAGCAACCAGTATCAGCTGGGGCCAGAATCGACACAAGCTGTGCCAATGAGTAGGCACAGTGTTGTGACATAGTGTTTTCAGAGGAGGCGGCGCCGGCCCGCCCATGGGGGTGGAGCTGCGTCCGTGCCTCACAATGAGATGCAAACAGGAAGAATTCTTACCCACAGAGCCTGCTTTAGATAAGGAGGTCCCTGGTTGCGGTCAAAGACAGGACCGCATCCCGGGGGACCTCCCACGCCGGGCACTGGACAATGCCCCCGACCGCCCCCGCCGACCGCAAAAGGCCAGAGCCCCCAGGCAGCCCGATGTCCAGGGACCAATCCAAAGGCGAGACAGTGACACCTAGTAGTTAGCAGCGAGAAGCACACACATCAGTACCGCCAAAAGCCCATAGTAAAGCTTGAAGTGTAAACAATCTAAAAAGACAAAAAAGTAAACAAAAACATACAGAGTCACTAATCCATACTGATGGTAGTACAAGTCAGTTAATAACTTGGTATACTGGAATGTATATACAAATATAGGCACCATACATATATACACATATACCAATATAACCATTTTGAAGGGTAAAGAATATTATCCGTGCCTATAAAAGAACTAGAGACCTCAAATCCTTGCTTCTATAAGTCTAACTCACACATGCCTGACTGGAAACCTTCCAGATACGGTTTAAAGTTAAACGCCTCATTTAGGCCTGGAGGTGCAATTGTGTTGAGTCGAAAAATCCACCTCAATTCACTTTGTAAAAGTTGCTTAATTAGATCGCCCCCTCTTGGGTTATTTGGGATATGGTCCAGTGCAATAAAGTGCACCTTTGGAGTGTGGTCAGAATGCATTGTGCGACTGTGTCTTCCGAGTGGAAGACCAAGGTCCTTCTTTTTGATACTCGCAATGTGTCTGTAAATTCTTCGCCAAAATTCAAGTTTGGTTTTACCCACAGAATAACAATTGCACTCACACTGCAGTAAATAGACTACACCTGCAGTGCGGCAATTAACAAAATGTCTAGGTCTGAATTTTTCTCCATTTGGTAAGTCTACATTCTTTCCAGTGTCCATATACTGGCAATAATTACAATTGCCGCATCTAAAAGTCCCTTTTGGTTTAACACTATCATGTTTATTAAATTTATTAAATTTGTATTCACTATGGACAAGTTTGTCGCGTAGTGATGGAGTTCTGTGATAAGTGATTAGTGGTTGGGTAGGGACAAATGGTGCTAGCATAGTATCTATCCATGATAACTAAATGCCAGTATTTTTGTAAAATGACCTTAATCTGTCTGTGTTGCTGACAGTATTTTGTAATAACCCGTGTGGGTGTAGATTCCTTGCTCTGTTTTTTAGAGAAAAGAAGGTTCTTGCAAACTTTGTTTTTGGCTTTTTTATATGCTTTTTTCAGAATCCCATTTGAATAACCTCTAGCATGTAACCTTGTTCTGAGTGTAAGAGCTTCCTTTTCGAACAAAGCATCACTAGAACAATTACATCTAGCTCTGATGTATTGTCCAAATGGGATAGATGCCAACAAGGGTTCAGAATGGAATCTGGAAGCCCCCAGAATGGTATTGCCCGCTGTGGGCTTTCTGTAGAGCTCACTTTGAAGAGATCCATCTATAAGTTTAATGATTGTCAAATCCAGAAATGAGATCCTGAATGCATCGTGATTCATGGTAAATTTAAGATTGAATGTATTACTTGAATTGATGTGTTCTAAAAATTCAAAAAGAGTTGCACTAGGACCATCCTACAGCATGATGACATCATCTATGTAGCGATAGAAGGCTGTGGCATGCCCAGTATAACCACATGCCGCGCCATCAGAAAGCAATAACCTCTCCACTCCCCCAGGTACAGATTGGCGTATACGGGGGCACAACATGTACCCATGGCAAAGCCCTGTACCTGGAGGTAGTGTGAGCCAATAAAGGAAAAATAATTGTGTTTTAATATAAATTCGAGGGATGCCACAGTAAACTCAACCAACGAGTCAGGGTACCTGTTTGAGTGAAGTAACACATGTCGTATAACTGAAAGACCCAAATCATGAGGGATTCAACTATATAGGACCTCCATGTCGATGGCGACTAAGAAAGTATCGCCATTGACATATAGGCCATGCGGAAACTGGAGCAAATGAATGGTGTCTTTGATGTGTGATGGAAGAGCTTCCACCAGGGGTTGTAAAAGCCTATCGACAAATTTGCTGAGGTTGTCTGTAAGACTACCTCTACCTGAAACAATTGGTCTCCCTGGTGGCGGGTAAACATTCTTATGTATTTTTGGGAGTGCATAGAACGCTGCCTCCCTAGGGAAGTCCGTCCTAATATATTCCCAAGTGTTTTTGTCAATAACATTGTGGTGGTAGGCCTGATCAACTAGCACATAAAAGTCTCTTATAAATCCATCGATCATAGACTTGGGTATGTGTCTGTACCATTGTGGATTATTTAATATTTTATTACACATTTCAACATACTGTATATACGCGAGTATAAGTCGAGTTTTTCAGCACATTTTTTTGTGCTGAAAGTGCCCCCCTTGACTTATACTCGAGTCAAGCACTTTTCTGCAGCAAAAAATTTCATTTTCTGAACACACTTTGGGGCCCCGTATCTCAGGGCCACTTAGTGCTAGGAACCCCAAATTTGGTGTGCCAACCCAGTGGAACTGGTACCACAACATATCCAAAGATGGAATTCCTAGCACTAAGTAGCCCTGAGATACGGGGCCCCAAACCGGTTCGAAAAATGTCATTCTCTGCTACAGAAAAGTGCTTGACATTTTCTGAACCGATTTTTGGGGCCCTGTATCTCGGGGCCACTTGGTGCTAGAAACCCCAGCTTTGGATATTTTATGGTGCTAGTTCCACTGGGTTTGCACACCTAATTTGGGGTTCTTAGCACTAAGTGGCCCCAAATTCGATCAACTGTGTGAGAGTCATATCATCAACCTCCCCAAAATGGTATCAAGGTCAAGAGAATCTATGAGTTCTTGGGATTCATTTTCATCCAATAATGTTATGAGGCTCTTAATTGCCACTACTTCAGTAGTAGTATGAGTAATACTTTTACCAGATTGTGTTTTTGTATACAAATATTTTAATAAAAGATTACGAACAAACAAATGTACACCTTTGATAACCTCAAATTTATTAATGTGCGCAACTGGGCAGAATGTGAGGCCGTTTTCTAAACTTGTTGTTTCATCAACTGAGAGAACATGATCAGACAGGTTGATGATATTTAGTGGTTGGTGGATGGGTGAGTTTTCTTGAATTTGTGTGGCTGATTGTGTAAATTGTCCTGATGTTTCTTGGTTTAAGCTCGCATGCAATGTAAAAAATTGCTTTGGCGAGATGGGCCAGTAAGTGAAGTGGATGTGGAAGTGTTAGATTGATGAGATGTTTTAGTGTGAGCTTGAGAAATGCCGTCGTTCGAGATGTTACCTGGACGGCTGCGTTTCTGATGTCTGCGTGTATTTGTAAGTGCCGGTGCAGATTGAGACACAATGTGTGATTTAGGTATTTGAGATGTCTTAGTTCTATTATTGGTGCGATAAGGAGCACAAGCATACAGTATCTCACAAAAATGAGTACACCCCTCACACTTTTCATGCGACAACACTGAAAAAATGACACTTTGCTACAATGTAAAGTAGTGAGTGTACAGCTTGTATAACAGTGTAAATTTGTTATCCCCTCAAAAGAACTCAACAAACAGCCATTAATGTCTAAACCGCTGGCAACAAAAGTGAGTACACCCCTAAGTGAAAATGTCCGAATTGGCCCAATTAGCCATTTTCCCTCCCCGGTGTCGTGCGACTCGTTAGTGTTACAAGGTCTCAGGTGTGAATGGGGAGCAGGTGTGTTAAATTTGGTGTTATCGCTCTCACTCTCTCATACTGGTCACTGGAAGTTCAACATGGCACCTCATGGCAAAGAACTCTTTGAGGATCTGAAAAAAAGAACTGTTGCTCTACATAAAGATGGCCTAGGCTATAAGAAAATTGCCAAGACCCTGAAACTGAGCTGCAGCACGGTGGCCAAGACCATACAGCGGTTTAACAGGACAGGTTCCACTCAGAACAGGCCTCATTATGGTTGACCAAAGAAGTTGAGTGCACGTGCCCAGCGCCATATCCAGAGGTTATCTTTGGGAAATAGACGTATGAGTGCTGCCAGCATTGCTGCAGAGGTTGAAGTGGTGTGGGGTCAGCCTGTCAGTGCTCAGACCATACGCCGCACACTGCATCAAATTGGTCTGCATGGCTGTCGTCCCAGAAGGAAGCCTCTTCTAAAGATGATGCACAAGAAAGCCTGCAGTTTTCTGAAGACAAGCAGACTAAGGACATGGATTGCTGGAACCATGTCCTGTGGTCTGAGAGACCAACATAAAGGTATTTGGTTCAGATGGTGTCAAGCGTGTGTGGCGGCAACCAGGTGAGGAGTACAAAGACAAGTGTGTCTTGCCTACACTCAAGCATGGTGGTGGGAGTGTCATGGTCTGGGGCTGCATGAGTGCTGCCAGCACTGGGGATCTACAGTTCATTGAGGGAACCATGAATGCCAACATGTACTGTGACATACTGAAGCAGAGCATGATCCCCTCCCTTCAGAGACTGGGCCGCAGGGCTGTATTCCAATGACCTAAACCCTATTGAGCATCTGTGGGGCATCCTCAAATGGAAGGTGGAGGAGTGCAAGGTCTCTAACATCCACCAGCTTTGTGATGTCATTATGGAGGAGTGAAAGAGGACTCTTCAGGTCTGGTATGGATTTTAAGGGGAACTCCGCACCAAATTTTTTTTAAAAAATGGCGTGGGGTTCCCCCAAAAACCCACACCAGACCCTTATCCAAGCAAGCAACCTGGCAGGCCGCAGGAAAAGAGGGGGGGACGAGAGAGCGCCCCCCTCCTGAACAATACCAGGCAACATACCCTCAACATGGGGAGGATGTCCCAAAGTTTATCCCCACAACCCTTGCCCTGTGGTTGTGGGGGTCTGCGGGCAGGGGGCTTATCAGAATCTGGATTCCCGTTGCATCAGAGGGGGCAGGGTCCCCCGTACATGTCACTTGGAAACTCTGGCGTTTCCCCTTGTCAGAGGGGGAGGGGGTCACGTGACGGGTGGCCCCGCCCTTAGCTACATAAGAGCTGTCAAGCTAGCGACGCATCTTTGGCTGAGTGCCTCCGGTGGAGGCAGTATCCTGTGAATGTTCCTTGCTGGAGTCGCTGGAGATCATCCATCGCTGGAGATTGAGAATTGGATTACATCACTGGAGCAGGAGCATGAATTTATTGGATTACATCGCTGGAATCTCTTTTTTTATTTTTTATTTTTAATAAAGGACTTGTCCCAAGCCCTCTACTGTGTTTTTTTTAGCATTTTGACACTTTCTTTTTGTGAAAAGGTAGGGATACAATGCAGCCCTTACCAATTCACACGGGGGGGGGGCAGGATCTGGGTGTCCCCTTTGTTAAATGGGGCTTCCAGATTCCAATAAGCCCCCCATCTGCAGACCCCCACAACCACCGGGCAAGGTTTGTGGGGATGAGGCCCTTGTCCCCATCAACATGGGGATATCCTCCCCATGGTGAGGGCATGTGGCCTGGTATTGACCCGGAGGGGGGGCGCTCTCCCGTCCCCCCCTCTTTTCCTGCGGCCTGCCAGGTTGCATTCTCAGGATAAGGGTCTGGTGTGATTTTTGGAGGGAACCCCATGCCATTTTTTTTTAAATTTTGGCACGGAGTTCCCCTTAATATCCATACCAGACCTGAAGGGCCTGGTAATGGAATTTTGGGGGACCCCCACGCATTTTTTTTTTTTCAATGAATTTTAATTACTTTTATGTGTATTGTCGGGACCGACAATTCATTAATAGCCGGCACTAGCGCCTGTACTTTTAAATTACTTTTTTTAGAAATGTCATTTTGCTTTCGGACTGTTATAAACACGGGAAAAATGCGCTATTTTACAGGCATACTATAGACACCCCCCAGGTACGAAATTTAAAGGAATATTTTGTTTATTGTTTCACTTTAAGCATTATTAAAATCACTCCTGAAAAAACAGCCTTTTTAAAAATTTTTTTTGCATTGATACATGTCCCCTGGGGCAGGACCCGGGTCCCCAAACACTTTTTATGACAATAACTTGCATGTTAACCTTCAAAATTAGCACTTTAGATTTCTCCCATAGAATTTTAAAGGGTATTCCGTGGCTTTTCCAATTTGCCGCAAACACCCCAAATTGATCGCTGTACGGCGAACAGCCAATGTTCGAGTCGAACTCATGTTCGATTCGAACAGATAGCCCATTCCTACTGCCTATCAGTGCCAATCAGTGTCCATCAGTGCCAACTATGAGCGCCCATTAGTGCTGCCTATTAGTGCCCATCAGTGCCACCTATCAGTGCCCATCAGTGTCACCTATCAGTTCCCATCAGTGCCCATCAGTGAAGGAGAAATTTTATAACGGAAACAAAGAAAAACTTTTTTTTTCTTAAAAATTTTCGGTCTTTTTTTATTTGTTTAGCAAAAAATAAAAACCCCAGAGGTGGTCAAATACCACCAAAAGAAAGCTCTATTTTGTGAGAAAAATATTATATAAATATCATTTGGTTACAGTGTTGCATGACCGCGCAATTATCATTCAAAGAGTGACAGCGCTGAAAGCTGAAAATTGGCCTGGGCAGGAAGGGGGTAAAGTGCCCGGTATTGAGGTGGTTAATGATAAAAGGTGGAACTTTTCTGAACAATGATCCTGTTACTGTATCATTTGACATGTCAGGAATGTAGTTATACAGGCTTGTACAGCTAGTGACAGGTCCACTTTCTGCAAGCCTGAACCTGGCATTGCCTTCTAAATAAAGTGAAGAAATAGAATTATGTGACGCACATACAAATATGAAAGTGAAAGTAACTTACTATTTCAGAAAATTGGAGTTATATTTACACACCCTATGTACAGGGAGAGGAGAAGACGAGAACACGGTTGATAACGAGAGACCTCCCTGATCGACTTTCCTATCCTCGGATATATAGACAGATGGAAGATCAGCTGCAAATACATGAAGAAGGCCGGGGAGCCCAGACAATGGCAGCACAAGGGTAAGAAGAGGAAGCATTGAAGGGAGAGGAGACAGATTTAAAGGAAAATGAGGCACTACAGGAAGATATTCTAAATACTTCCTACAACTCAGTCTATACTTTGTAACATAAAGGCCCAACCACCATTTCTATGTGTGCTGAGTGCTTCAGGAAAGTCTCTTTACGGATGATCTTAGATCCACCAGAAACTGTGATGCCCCGTACACACGGTCGGATTTTCCGATGGAAAATGTGTGATCGGACCTTGTTGTCGGAAATTCTGTCCATCACACATTTTCCATCGGATTTTCTGACACACAAAGTTTGAGAGCAGGATATAAAATTTTCCAACAACAAAATCCGTTGTCGGAATTTCCGATCGTGTGTACACAAATCCGAAGCACAAAGTGCCATGCATGCTCAGAATAAATAAAGAGATGAAAGCTATTGGCTACTGCCCCGTTTATAGTCCCGACGTACGTGTTTTACGTCACCACGTTCAGAGTGATCGGATTTTCCGACAACTTTGTGTGACCGTGTGTATGCAAGACAAGTTTGAGCCAACATCCGTCGGAAAAAATCCTAGGATTTTGTTGTCGGAATGTCCGATCGATGTTCGACCGTGTGTACGGGGCATTACATGGTAGCAGCCTGCCAGTCCAAACAGCTCTAGACATTACATTGTACATAGTTATAGTAGGTGAGGTTGAAAAAAGACCATTCAAGTCCAACCTATGTGTGTGATTATATGTCAGTATTACATTGTATATCCCTGTATGTTGCGGTCGTTCAGGTGCTTATCTAATAGTTTTTTTAAACTATCGATGCTCCCCAGTGAGACCACCGCCTGTGGAAGGGAATTCCACATCCTTACCGCTCTTACAGTAAAGAACCCCCTTTACTTTGAATTTTGTCTTATGTGGCTAAGGGGGGGGGTATACGGGGGTGGGGATGCTGGTGGCTTCATGGACCTAATAGGGCCACGTGGTTATATTTACACAATGTCTTTGATTAACCACTTCAATACCGAACACTTTCCCCCCCTTCCTGCCCAGGCCAATTTTCAGCTTTCAGCGCTGTCACACTTTGAATGACAATTGCGCGGTCATGTAACACTGTACCCAAATTAATTTTTTATAATCTTTCCCCACAAAAAGAACTTTCTTTTGGTGGTATTTGATCACCACTGAGGTTTTTATTTTTTGTTAACCACTTGCCGACCAACGCACGACTATATACGTCGGCAGAATGGCACGGGCAGGCAAAAGGACTTACAGGTACGTCCTTGCCTGCCCGCGGGTGGGGGGTCCGATCGGACCCCCCCCGGTGCCAGCGGCGGTCGGATCGAGGTCAGGGTCGATCGAAGGTGAGGGCGAGGCCACTCATTCATGGCTCCCCCCTCGCGATCGCTCCTGGCCAATGATGTGCTTCCTCGGCTTCTGTGAATGTAAACAGAAGCCGAGGAAGTGATGTCATCTCTCCTCGAGACGGTCTTTTCGTCCAGCGCCGAGGAGAGAAGACATCCAAGTAAGTGCACCAACACTACACTTCCAGTAGAATACGCAGGCACACTTGTCACCCCCCTGTCACCCCCCAGTCACCCCCCGATTACCCCCCTGTACCCCCACACATACTGACACCAATAGCAGGTTTTTTTTTTTTCTGATTATTGCATTGGTGTCAGTTTGTGTCAGTTATAAGTGTTAGGGCAGTTAGGTTAGCCCCCTTTAGGTCTAGGGTACCCCCCTTAGGTCCAGGGTACCCCCCTAACCCCCCCTAATAAAGTTTTAACCCCGTGATCACCCCCCGTCGCCAGTGTCACTAAGCGATCGTTTTTCTGATCGCTGTATTAGTGACACAGGTGACGCTAGTTAGGGAGGTAAGTATATAGGTTCGCTGTCAGTGTTTTATAGCGACAGGGACCCCCATATACTACCTTCTAAAGGTTTTAACCCCTTGATTGCCCCCTAGTTAACCCTTTCACCAGTGATCACCATATAATTGTTACGGGTGACGCTGGTTAGTTGGTTTGTTTTTTGTAGTTTATTATAGTTTATTATAGTTTATTATAGTTTTAGGGCACCCGCCGGTTATTACCTTATAAAGGTTTAACCCCCTAATTGCCCGGCGGTGATATAAGTTAAGTTTTTAGGGTCATCTTAGGTCTGCGTCGCCCCAGGCAGCGTCAGGTTAGCGCCAGTACCGCTAACACCCACGCACGCAGCATACACCTCCCTTAGTGCTATAGTATCTGAGCGGATCGATATCTGATCCGATCAGATCTATACTCCCCAGCAGTTTAGGGTCCCCCAAAAAAACGCAGTGTTAGCGGGATCAGCCCAGATACCTGCTAGCACCTGCGTTTTGCTCCTCGGCCCAGCCCAGCCCACCCCACCCCACCCAAGTGCAGTATCAATCGATAACTGTCACAAAACACTAAGCACACATAACTGCAGCGTTCGCAGAGTCAGGCCTGATCCCTGCGATCGCTAACAGTTTTTTGGTAGCTTTTTGAATCAGTCGCTGACAGTCAGGAGCTTTTTTGCCTGTGAGTCTCACTAGTGTACCCCTAAATTTAGAGGCCAAAATGGCAAATCGAAGGTACACTAGTGAAGAGGCCTACACGTTTCTGAGTATGACAGATAGTGAAGAGGAAGTCACTCATCTGTCAAGTTCAGGCTCAGAATACGATCCTGTAGAGGACAGCGGCTCCATGACAGATAGCTCTGACGACGGAGTTGTGGTCCCTGCTAGGGTCAGGCGTACCAGACCCCGAACTTCTTCTTCTGTCCTTGAAGTGCAAGAACCGCAGGTCCCTCGTATGGAGCAGAGCAGTACTAGTGCCGCTACTCCTTCTGGTGAACTGGCAAGCACCAGCGGCCTAGTACACCCTGGTCGTACATCCAGCACTGCAGTATCACGTGGTGACGTGGCAAGTCCCATAAGTGCAGTTCAAGCTGGCGAGGTGGCAAGCACAAGTAATGTCCCGCTGCCACCAAGAAGACAAAGACAGGCCCGTCGTGCCCATAGTGCCCTTCCTGCTGCATTGGCCAATCCAAATTGGGTACCCACCACTTCTGCAGCACCCGTATTGCCCCCATTCACTGGCCAACCCGGAATTCAGGTGGAAACAGTTGATTTTACGCCACTGGATTTTTATTCACTGTTTTTCACCGAAGATCTCTATAGATCTATTGTGGACCAAAGCAATTTGTACGCTGGTCAACACATCGCCACTATTCCCCAGTCCTCCCTTGCCAGAGATTGGAGACCAATTACGGTCTCCGAATTTAAGGTCTTTCTGGGCCTTTCCCTCAACATGGGCATAACCAAAAAGAGTGAGTTGCGGTCATATTGGTCCACTGACCCAATTCACCATATGCCCGTGTTCTCTGCCTCCATGGGCACGATACGAGCAGATTTTGCGGTTCATGCACTTCAACGACAATGAACTCTGTCGTCCTCGTGGAGACCCTGCATACGATCGGCTCTACAAAATTCGGCCCCTCGTAAACCACTTCAACCAACGTTTTGCAGACTTGTTTACCCCCCATCAAGTTGTCTGCGTTGATGAGTCCCTGATTAAATTTTCTGGCCGCTTGTCATTCAAACAGTACCTTCCCAGCAAGCGTGCCAGATACGGGGTCAAGATGTATAAGCTCTGTGACAGGGCCACAGGCTATACATGTAGATTTATGGTTTACGAGGGCAAAGATAGTCACGTAGAGCCGATCAACTGCCCTGACTACATAGGAAGCGCTGGCAAGATAGTGTGGGACTTGGTGTCACCCTTATTCGGAAAGGGGTACCACTTGTACGTGGACAATTATTACACGAGCATGCCAATTTTTAGTCACCTTTTTGATCATCAAATTGGAGCATGTGGCACCGTGCGACCTAATCGCCGGGGCTTTCCTCAGCGGCTTGTAGATTCCCGTCTTAGGCTGGGGGAGAGAGCCTGCTTGCAGTGTAATAATTTGCTCGCTATGAAGTGGAGGGACAATAAGAATGTTTTCGTTCTCACCTCCCTTCATGCAGACACGACGACCCAAATTACTACGGCGACTGGTGTTGTGGAGAAACCCCTCTGTGTCCACGAATATAACCAAAATATGGGAGGGGTGGACCTCAACGACCAGTTGTTGGCGCCGTACCTAATTGCCCGTAAGGCCAGACGCTGGTACAAAAAAGTGTCTGTTTATTTATTTCAATTGGCTTTGCTGAACGCTCATGTGCTATACAGAGCTTCAGGACGGACTGGATCCTTCCTTAAATTCCAGGAAGAAATCGTCAGAGCCCTTCTGTTTCCAGACGGTGCTCCACCTCACCTTCCCCAACCAAATGCAGTAGGCCGGCTGCATGAGAGGCATTTTCCTTATGCCATCCCGAGTACCCCTACCCAACGAGCCCCCCAAAGAAAATGTCGTGTCTGCAGCAAGCGCGGATTTAGGCGTGACACCCGGTATTATTGTCCCTCCTGTCCTGGCAATCCTGGTCTTTGCATTGGTGAATGTTTTGAACGCTACCATACACTAGTTGAGTATTAGCGTAGGGTACAGCACTGCACAGACTAGGACACACTTTCACAGGGTCTCCCAAGATGCCATCGCATTTTGAGAGACCCAAACCTGGAACCGTTACAGTTTTAAAAGTTACAGTTATAAAAAAAAAAAATGTAAAAAAAAAAAAAAATACACAAAAAAAATATAAAATAAAAAAACCAAAAATAGTTGTCGTTTTTATTGTTCTCTCTCTCTCTATTTTCTCTCTATTGTTCTTCTCTTTTTTACTGTATTCTATTCTGCAATGTTTTATTGTTATGTTTTATCATGTTTGCTTTTCAGGTATGTAATTTTTTTATAGTTTAATGTGTTTTAACCATTTTTTTGTTTTCAGGTACGCCATTTAGCTGCAGCGCGGATTTATTTATCTTGACAGCAACAGCGTTTGCTCCCACGATACATAAAGCCGTGACTCCAGCGCTGTCGGAGGTGATTTCACCACCACAGTTACATACTTCAGCATATATGCCGAAGCGTGGGGGCAGCAGTGGGTGGAGGAGCGATTTGCTCCTGCCTTTTGTGGGAGGATGCCCCCATGCTTCGGCATATATATATTTTAGGTAGGCACAGGTTGCGTTAAATGTTTTATTTTTTACTATGTTTTTTTTTTTTTTGTATTTGCTTTGCAGGTATGGTAAGTATTACTGTTATACTGTAATGTTACTTTGTTTTTTGTTAACCATCATTTGCTTAGCAGCTACGCCATTCAGTTGCAGCGCAGATTTATTTATCTTGACAGCAACAGCGTTTGCTCCCACGATACATAAAGCCGTGACTCCAGCGCTGTCGGAGGTGATTTCACCACCACAGTTACATACTTCAGCATATATGCCGAAGCGTGGGGGCAGCAGTGGGTGGAGGAGCGATTTGCTCCTGCCTTTTGTGGGAGGATGCCCCCATGCTTCGGCATATATATATTTTAGGTAGGCACAGGTTGCGTTAAATGTTTTATTTTTTACTATGTTTTTTTTTTTTGTATTTGCTTTGCAGGTATGGTAAGTATTACTGTTATACTGTAATGTTACTTTGTTTTTTGTTAACCATCATTTGCTTAGCAGCTACGCCATTCAGTTGCAGCGCAGATTTATTTATCTTGACAGCAACAGCGTTTGCTCCCACGATACATAAAGCCGTGACTCCAGCGCTGTCGGAGGTGATTTCACCACCACAGTTACATACTTCAGCATATATGCCGAAGCGTGGGGGCAGCAGTGGGTGGAGGAGCGATTTGCTCCTGCCTTTTGTGGGAGGATGCCCCCATGCTTCGGCATATATATATTTTAGGTAGGCACAGGTTGCGTTAAATGTTTTATTTTTTACTATGTTTTTTTTTTTTGTATTTGCTTTGCAGGTATGGTAAGTATTACTGTTATACTGTAATGTTACTTTGTTTTTTGTTAACCATCATTTGCTTAGCAGGTACGCCATTCAGTTGCAGCGCGGATTTATTTATCTTGACAGCAACAGCGTTTGCTCCCACGATACATAAAGCCGTGACTCCAGCGCTGTCGGAGGTGATTTCACCACCACAGTTACATACTTCAGCATATATACCATAGCGTGGGGGCAGCAGTGGGTGGAGGAGCGATTTGCTCCTGCCTTTTGCGGGAGGATGCCCCCATGCTTCGGCATATATAAACGGTGCTTGTATGCCCATCATTAGAAGTGGGTGGGTGAAGGGAGGTATTCTAATGGTGGGCATACCCACCGATCAAGATCTTTTTTTCGTTCAGCCCACAGGCTGCATGAAAAAAAAGTTTACAATGTATGCCCAACAAGGACCAGCAATGTACTGGTATGTTGCTGGACTTTGAGTGGTTATACCAGAATGATGCCTGCAGGTTTAGGTATCATCTTGGTATCATTCTTTTCAGCCAGCGGTCGGCTTTCATGTAAAAGCAATCCTAGCGGCTAATTAGCCTCTAGACTGCTTTTACAAGCAGTGGGAGGGAATGCCCTCCCCCCACCGTCTTCCATGTTTTTCTCTGGCTCTCCTGTCCCAACAGGGAACCTGAGAATGCAGCCGGTGATTCAGCCAGCTGACCATAGAGCTGATCAGAGACCAGAATGGCTCCAAACATCTCTATGGCCTAAGAAACCGGAAGCTATGAGCATTTCATGACTTAGATTTCGCCGGATGTAAACAGCGCCATTGGGAAATTGGGAAAGCATTTTATCACACCGATCTTGGTGTGGTCAGATGCTTTGAGGGCAGAGGAGAGATCTAGGGTCTAATAGACCCCAATTTTTTCAAAAAAGAGTACCTGTCACTACCTATTGCTATCATAGGGGATATTTACATTCCCTGAGATAACAATAAAAATGATTAAAAAAAAAAAAATGAAAGGAACAGTTTAAAAATAAGATAAAAAAGCAAAAAAATGATAAGGAAAAAAAAAAAAAAAAAAAAAGCACCCCTGTCCCCCCCTGCTCTCGCACAAAGGCGAACGCAAGCGTCGGTCTGGCGTCAAATGTAAACAGCAATTGCACCATGCATGTGAGGTATCACCGCAAAGGTCAGATCGAGGGCAGTAATTTTAGCAGTAGACCTCCTCTGTAAATCTAAAGTGGTAACCTGTAAAGGCTTTTAAAGACTTTTAAAAATGTATTTAGTTTGTCGCCACTGCACGTTTGTGCGCAATTTTAAAGCATGTCATGTTTGGTATCCATGTACTCGGCTTAAGATCATCTTTTTTATTTCATCAAACATTTGGGCAATATAGTGTGTTTTAGTGCATTAAAATGTTAAAAAGTGTGTTTTTTCCCCAAAAAATGCGTTTGAAAAATCGCTGCGCAAATACTGTGTGAAAAAAAAAAATGAAACACCCACCATTTTAATCCGTAGGGCATTTGCTTTAAAAAAATATATAATGTTTGGGGGTTCAAAGTAATTTTCTTGCAAAAAAAAAATAATTTTTTCATGTAAACAAAAAGTGTCAGAAAGTAAAACCCCCCCAAATGACCCCATTTTGGAAAGTATACACCCCAAGCTATTTGCTGAGAGGCATGTCGAGTTCATGGAATATTTTATATTGTGACACAAGTTGCGGGAAAAAGACAAATTTTTTTTTTTTTTTTGCACAAAGTTGTCACTAAATGATATATTGCTCAAACATGCCATGGGAATATGTGAAATTACACCCCAAAATACATTCTGTTGCTTCTCCTGAATACGGGGATACCCCATGTGTGAGACTTTTTGGGAGCCTAGCCGCGTACGGGACCCCGAAAACCAAGCACCGCCTTCAGGCTTTCTAAGGGCGTAAATTTTTGATTTCACTCTTCACTGCCTATCACAGTTTCGGAGGCCATGGAATGCCCAGATGGCATAAACCCCCCCCAAATGACCCCATTTTGGAAAATAGACACCCAAAGCTATTTGCTGAGAGGTATAGTGAGTATTTTGCAGACCTCACTTTTTGTCACAAACTTTTGAAAATTGAAAAAAGAAAAAAAAAATATGTTTTTCTTGTCTTTCTTCATTTTCAAAAACAAATGAGAGCTGAAAAATACTCGCCATGCCTCTCAGCAAATAGCTTGGGGTGTCTACTTTCCAAAATGGGGTCATTTTGGGGGGTTTTGTGCTATCTTGGCATTTTATGGCCTTCGAAACTGTGATGGGTAGTGAGGAGTGAAATCAAAAATTAACGCCCTTAGAAATCCTGAAGGCGGTGATTGGATTTCGGGGCCCCGTATGAAGCTAGGCTCCCAAAAAGTGCCACTCATGTGGTATCCCCATACTCAGGAGAAGCAGCAGAATGTATTTTGGGGTGTAATTCCACATATGCCCATGGCCTGTGTGAGCAATATATCATTTAGTGACAACTTTGTGCAAAAAAAAAAAAAAAAAAATTGTCACTTTCCCGCAACTTGTGTCAAAATATAAAATATTCCATGGACTCAACATGCCTCTCAGCAAATAGCTTGGGGTGTCTACTTTCCAAAATGGGGTCATTTGGGGGGGGGTTGTGCCATCTTGGCATTTTATGGCCTTCAAAACTGTGATAGGTAGTGAGGAGTGAAATCAAAAATTTATGCCCTTAGAAATCCTGAAGGCGGTGCTTGGTTTTCGGGGCACCGTACGCGGCTAGGCTCCCAAAAAGTCCCACACATGTGGTATCCCCGTACTCAGGAGAAGCAGCAGAATGTATTTTGGGGTGTAATTCCACATATGCCCATGGCATGTTTGAGCAATATATCATTTAGTGACAACTTTGTGCAAAAAAAAAAAAAATTGTCACTTTCCCGCAACTTGTGTCAAAATATAAAATATTCCATGGACTCAACATGCCTCTCAGCAAATAGCTTGGGGTGTCTACTTTCCAAAATGGGGTCATTTGGGGGGGGTTTTTGCCATCTTGGCATTTTATGGCCTTCAAAACTGTGATAGGTAGTGAGGAGTGAAATCAAAAATGTATGCCCTTAGAAATCCTGAAGGCGGTGCTTGGTTTTCGGGGCCCCGTACGCGGCTAGGCTCCCAAAAAGTCCCACACATGTGGTATCCCCGTACTCAGGAGAAGCAGCAGAATGTATTTTGGGGTGTAATTCCACATATGCCCATGGCATGTTTGAGCAATATATCATTTAGTGACAACTTTGTGCAAAAAAAAAAAAAATTGTCACATTTCCGCAACTTGTGTCAAAAAATAAACTATTCCATGGACTCAACATGCCTCTCAGCAAATAGCTTGGGGTGTCTACTTTCCAAAATGGGGTCATTTGGGGGGTTTTGTGCCATCTTGGCATTTTATGGCCTTCAAAACTGTGATAGGTAGTGAGGAGTGAAATCAAAAATTTATGCCCTTTGAAATCCTGAAGGCGGTGCTTGGTTTTCGGGGCCCCGTACGCGGCTAGGCTCCCAAAAAGTCCCACACATGCGGTATCCCCATACTCAGGAGAAGCAGCTGAATGTATTTTGGGGTGCAATTCCACATATGCCCATGGCTTGTGTGAGCAATATATCATTTAGTGAAAACTTTTTGTAATTTTTTTTTTTTTTATTTATTTTTTATTTTTTTGTCATTATTCAATCACTTGGGACAAAAAAAATAAATATTCAATGAGTTCAACATGCCTCTCAGCAATTTCCTTGGGGTGTCTACTTTCCAAAATGGGGTCATTTGGGGGGGTTTTGTACTGCCCTGCCATTTTAGCACCTCATGAAATGACATAGGCAGTCATAAACTAAAAGCTGTGTAAATTCCAGAAAATGTACCCTAGTTTGTAGACGCTATAACTTTTGCGCAAATCAATAAATATATGCTTATTGACATTTTTTTTACCAAAGACATGTGGCCGAATACATTTTGGCCTAAATGTATGACTAAAATTGAGTTTATTGGATTTTTTTTATAACAAAAAGTAGAAAATATCATTTTTTTTCAAAATTTTCGGTCTTTTTCCGTTTATAGCGCAAAAAATAAAAACAGCAGAGGTGATCAAATACCATCAAAAGAAAGCTCTATTTGTGGGAAGAAAAGGACGCAAATTTCGTTTGGTTACAGCATTGCATGACCGCGCAATTAGCAGTTAAAGCGACGCAGTGCCAAATTGTAAAAAGTGCTCTGGTCAGGAAGGGGGTAAATCCTTCCGGGGCTGAAGTGGTTAAACAAATGAAAAAATACAAAAAATGTTGAAAAAGAAAAAATTTGTTTCTGTTATAAAATTTTTCTCCTTCACTGATGGGCACTTTTGAGGTGGCACTGATGAGGTGGCACTGATGGGCACTGATGAGGCTGCACTGATGGGCATTGTTAAGGTGGAACTGATTGGCTGCACTGATGGGCACTGTTAAAGTGGCACTGATGAGGTGGCAGTGATAGGCTGCACTGATGGGCACTGTTGAGGTGGCACTAATGAGGTGGAACTGATGGGCACTGTTGAGGTGGCACTGATGGGGTGGCACTGATGAGGCAGCACTGATGGGCACTGATGAGGCAGCACTGATAGGCTGCACTGATGGGCACTTTTGAGATGGCACTGATGAGGCAGCAGATTGGTACTGATGAGCCGGCATTGATATGCTGCACTAATGGGCACTGTTAAGGTGGCACTGATAGGCTGCACTGATGAGCACTAAGGAGGTGGCACTGATGGACATTGATGAGGCTGCACTGATGGGCACTGATGAAGTGTCACTGATAGGTACTGCTGAGGTCGCACTGATACAGTAGGCACTGATGAGGCAGAACTAATGATGTGGCACTGATGGGCACCAATGAGGTGGCACTGATGGTTCCCTCCAGGGAACAACAGAGCCATGTTGTTGTCATCTTTCGGCTATAAGGCAGGTCTGAAGTGGTTAAAGGAGAAGTATGGCCAAAGCTCTTTTGGCCCCTTTTTCTCCTATGGATCACAGGGATGCACTTCGTTGACTAATGCAGCATACATACGGGCAGACTTTTTGACCGGACTGGTCCGACACTCTATCCAACGGACTTTCGGCAGACTTCCGATGGACTTTCCCAACGAACGGACTTGCCTACACATGATCACACCAAAGTCCGACGGATTCGTACGTGATGACGTACCACCGGACTAAAATAAGGAAGTTGATAACCAGTAGCCAATAGCTGCCCTAACATTGGTTTTTGTCCGTCGGACTAGCATACAGATGAGCGGACTTTTCGACTGGACTCGAGTCCGTCGGAAAGATTTGAAACATGTTCCAAATCTAAAGTCCGTCTGATTTTTGACTGAAAAAGATCACTGCAGGTCCGATGAAGCCCACATATGGTCGAATTGTCCACCGGACTCGGTTCGTCGGACCAGTCCGGTCGAAAAGTCCGCTCGTGTGTACGCGGCATGAGAGTCACTTCCCTCTGCTCACTGAGGACCGAGAACTGAGCAATTTTTTTAAATAAAATCTTTCATCTTCCTTTACCAGTTGATACATCACAGTATTGTTGATCTCCTGCAGCCTCTTTGCAACCATTTTCTGTCTGCATGCACTCCAGTAATGGCTGTATGGTATTTCTCAGGGTAGATATCCTGATGGTGACAACAATAAACCATGTCTGTGTAATGTATAACCAGTGCACCCCTGACTTCATATCTCTGAACTTTATATCTTCCCTAGAAATAACCACCCATTCCACCCCATATCTGAAATCCACCAACCCTCATAAATCCATAAAATTGTACCCTACAACCCCTTTAACCTTACACAGTTTAATCTACATGAAACATTTAGAAGCACACTTGGTCAAGATGATAGCAATGGAGGAGATTGTTCAATATGATTACCCCTGTTCCTATACCCAACCTCTGATACCCCCGTTTCTATACCCAACCTCTAATACCCCTGATCCTACACCCCAACCTCTGATACCCCTGTTCCCATACCCCAACCTCTAATACCCCTGATCCTACACCCCAACCTCTGATACCCCTGTTCCCATACCCCAACCTCTGATACCCCTGTTCCTATATCCCAACCTCTGATACCCCTGTTCCTATATCCCCAACCTCTGATACCCCTGTTCCTATATCCCCAACCTCTGATACCCCTGTTCCTATATCCCCAACCTCTGATACCCCTGTTCCCATACCCCAACCTCTAATACCCCTGTTCCTATATCCCAACCTCTGATACCCCTGTTCCCATACCCCAACCTCTGATACCCCTGTTCCTATACCCCAACCTCTGATACCCCTGTTCCTATACCCAACCTCTGATACCCCTGTTCCTATATGCCAACCTCTGATACCCCTGTTCTTATATCCCAACCTCTGATACCCCTGTTCCTATATCCCAACCTCTGATACCCCTGTTCTTATATCTCAACCTCTGATACCCCTGTTCCTATATCCCAACCTCTGATACCCCTATTCCTATACCCAACCTCTGATACCCCTGTTCCTATATGCCAACCTCTGATACCCCTGTTCTTATATCCCAAACCTCTGATACCCCTGTTCCTATATCCCAACTTCTGATACCCCTGTTCTTATATCTCAACCTCTGATACCCCTGTTCCTACATCCCAACCTCTGATACCTCTGTTCCTATATCCCAACCTCTGATACCCCAGTTCCCATACCCAACCTCTGATACCCCCGTTCCTATATCCCAACCTCTAATACCGCTGTTCTTATATCTCAACCTCTGATACCCCAGTTCCCATACCCAACCTCTGATACCCCTGTTCCTATATCCCAACCTCTGATACCCCTGTTCCTATATCCCAACCTCTGATACCCCTGTTCCTATATCCCAACCTCTGATACCCCTGTTCTTATATCCCAACCTCTGATACCCCTGTTCCTATATCCCAACCTCTGATACCCCTGTTCCTATATCCCAACCTCTGATACCCCTGTTCCTATATCCCAACCTCTGATACCCCTGTTCCTATATCCCAACCACTGATACCCCTGTTCCTACATCCCAACCTCTGATACCCCTGTTCTTATATCCCAACCTCTGATACCTCTGTTCTTATACCCCAACCTCTGATACCCCTGTTCTTATATCCCAACCTCTGATACCCCTGTTCCTATATCCCAACCCCTGATACCCCTGTTCCTATATCCCAACCTCTGATACCCCTGTTCCCATACCCCAACCTCTGATACCCCTGTTCCTATATCCCAACCTCTGATACCCCTGTTCCCATACCCCAACCTCTGATACCCCTGTTCCTATACCCCAACCTCTGATACCCCTGTTCCTATACCCAACCTCTGATACCCCTGTTCCTATATGCCAACCTCTGATACCCCTGTTCTTATATCCCAACCTCTGATACCCCTGTTCCTATATCCCAACCTCTGATACCCCTGTTCTTATATCTCAACCTCTGATACCCCTGTTCCTATATCCCAACCTCTGATACCCCTATTCCTATACCCAACCTCTGATACCCCTGTTCCTATATGCCAACCTCTGATACCCCTGTTCTTATATCCCAACCTCTGATACCCCTGTTCCTATATCCCAACCTCTGATACCCCTGTTCTTATATCTCAACCTCTGATACCCCTGTTCCTACATCCCAACCTCTGATACCCCTGTTCCTATATCCCAACCTCTGATACCCCAGTTCCCATTACCCAACCTCTGATACCCCCGTTCCTATATCCCAACCTCTGATACCGCTGTTCTTATATCTCAACCTCTGATACCCCAGTTCCCATACCCAACCTCTGATACCCCTGTTCCTATATCCCAACCTCTGATACCCCTGTTCCTATATCCCAACCTCTGATACCCCTGTTCCTATATCCCAACCTCTGATACCCATGTTCCTATATCCCAACCTCTGATACCCCTGTTCCTATATCCCAACCTCTGATACCCCTGTTCCTATATCCCAACCTCTGATACCCCTGTTCCTATATCCCAACCACTGATACCCCTGTTCCTACATCCCAACCTCTGATACCCCTGTTCTTATATCCCAACCTCTGATACCTCTGTTCTTATACCCCAACCTCTGATACCCCTGTTCTTATATCCCAACCTCTGATACCCCTGTTCCTATATCCCAACCCCTGATACCCCTGTTCATATATCCCAAACTCTGTTACCCCTGTTCCTATATCCTAACCTCTGATACCCCTGTTTCAATTTTCCAACCTCTGATATCCTTCTGATGTCAATTATTTTATGCTACTTCTAGTGAGCCCACCTCTTTTGTCTCCTTCTATCCCCAGGATATGTTTAAAGTTGTTGTATGCCCTGAAAAAAAATAGAAAAACCTCCGCATTGACGTCACTCCCATGCATGCGTATAGGAGTCCTCTTTCTGGCAAGGTCCAACAGCATCTGCCGGACCTTCAGAGCGCATGCGCCACTGACGTCAGCGGCTGCATGCAAGGTGAATATCTCCTAAATTGTACAGGTTTAGGAGATATTCATTTTACCTACAGGTAAACCTTATTATAGGCTTACCTGTGGGTAAAAAATGTGCAAACGGGGTATACAACCACTTTAATCTGTAACAGAGCTGGGAGGTTCATTTTAAACAAATATCCTTCTGTACAAACACCGCCAGTTATGTCATAGGATTATTTTGGCCAAATAAATGTTAGAATGAACAATTGGAGGCAATCTGGAATCAGATTTATTTGCAGACACTTTTAAACTGTAATGAGTCTTCTGACTCCTCGCAACATTCCCTCCACACCTTTCGATGAGAGGTTATGTTGCTGAATTTAGCCACAGATGTCCAGAGGAGGACAAACAGGCATGTGCTGGCCATCGGGAGTTTCCTGGTGGGCCGATGGCTCAGTGGGCCGGTTTTAGTGACAGCCTGACAGGGGGCCCAAGCACACAGGGGGACCCGGACAGCAGGGGGATCGGAGTGGCGGGGCAGGGGACAATTACAGAGGAGACAAACTGGTAGAGAGAGAGGCGCCAGGTACTGACTGGTGCAGTAATTTTTTCTTCAATTTAATGTTTAAAAACAAACAATCTGTATTGCACTCACACATGTCAGAGCGGTCGGCATATCACTGTCTGTGAAATTGGCTGTCAGCATTCTCCCGATCCACGCTGCTCTGATCACTGAATCACTGGAGGAAGCCGATACAAGGATAGAGAGATCCACGGAGAACTCCAGTGACCTGTCAGCCTCTGATGATAGAGGTGTGGTTAAGCCTCAAAAACACTCTGATTGGTCACAGTGTCCCAGACTATCTGACAGGTCACTGGAGTTCCCCGCGGCTCTCTCTATCCTTGTATCGGCTTCCTCCAGTGATAATAGGAGGAGGTGGGGATAAGTGCTGGAATGAGGAAGAAGGGGGGATTGTGTTGGGAATGGGGATTTAGGGGATAGTGGAGGAGGACTTGTGCTGTGGAAGGTGGAAGAAGATTTTTTTTGGGGGTGGTTGTTCTGGGAGGGGGAGAATTTATTTTTGCTGGTGGGGGGGTGGACGGTGAGCATAAAGAATAATGCTCGACTTTTTTTGAAGGAGAGGGAGTGGTGGGGCTTTTTGATGAATGGGGGAGAGTATTGCTCACGGAGGGAATTTACTTTCTGAAAATACTTAGTGGAATTTTTTTACTTATTTTTTTTTGCGCAATTGCGTATAGTTTATATACTGTTTTGTGCGTGTTTGCAAAATTAAAGTGGGTCGGTCTGGATAAAGTCCAGGGCCAAATTTTTGTCCCAGTCCAGCCCTGAGGACAGAGGAGGGAAGAAAAATAATATGAAAAAATATCACAAATATTTATGACCTGAAGCTGCTCCTTGTAACTGTTCTGCCCTAGACAGTGGCCATAAACTCCCCTATGGTACATACAATACTGCTGGTCCTCACTTCCATTAACAGACATCATGAAGGTTACAGACAGAGGTCAGTCCTGAATGTCACCCAGAATCTGTATACATCATTTCTTTATATCACTAAATCATCTTCTTACTACTTCTCCTTTGTGTTTCAGTGATACAATGAGTGATAAGAAACGTGTGAGCGTCTTCATCTGGGCCCCCGAAACCGATTTCACAAAGGACCCCGAAACCGATGTCACAAAGGACCCCAAAACCGATGTCACAAAGGACCCCAAAACCGATGTCACAAAGGACCCTAAAACCGATGTATCACGGCTATTAACACTTTTGTCACTTACTTCAAACTTTCAGAATGTGTCTATGTGCTACATTTCTCATACAGAGCAAGATGACTGTAAAACTTTGATTGATAGATCCTCCGTCATTATCCTGTATCACTCACACTCTCCAGAGACCCCTCTGCCGGATCTGTCTGATTTGAAGGAATTCCTGGATTACTATCGAGGAAAACATGGTAAGAGTAATACTAAGTCACAGATGAGAAAGAAATCTACTGTATTCTGGGTCCATTCTGAACGGCTCCTCAGATCAGATCCCATTGTACAAACATGTAATAACTGCTGCATTGGCATGCACACAAGGTGTGACGGGTGTGCTCGGGCACACCCTGATCACCCCCTGCAGAGAAAATTCCCCCTGCTGCCCATGCCCTCCCTTGGTTCCCCAGTAAATATATAATTTGCCAACCCCTTCCTTTTCTGAATGAACACAGTACCGATAATCACTGTGTTTACTATGCTTCAGTTTGTGAATGAACGGGAAGTCCTCAGTCCCCTTCTCTGTCTCAAATGTGAGACATCGGGGGTTTGTTTAGACCACTAATATTTCACTAAAGCCCCTTAACAGGGCTCCTAAAAAAAATAGTAAAAAAAATAAATATATAATCTTGTAAAAAATGATAATAATAATAATAAAAACTACTGGACACAATTCTCTGCCCTACTGACACCGTTCAGTGCTGTACTGACTGACACCATCCACTGTCTTACTGACATCAACCTCTTCTCTACCGATACATTCATATTTTAGTACATTTTAAAATATTTGTGTATAATATATACACATATACACACACACACACACACACACACACACACACACACACACACACACACACACACATGTGTTTGAGCTTTGGGGTGCACATCCTAATGCACTAGGTCAGTGTTTCTCAATTCCAGTCCTCAAGTATCCCCAACAGGTCACGTTTTCAGGCTTTCCATTATTTTGCACAGGTGATTTGATCGGTTTCACTGCCTTAGTAATTACCACAGCTGTTTCATCTGAGGGAAATCCTGAAAACATGACCTGTTGTGGGTACTTGAGGACTGGAGTTGATGAACATTGCACTAAGCCGCGCACACCTATAACAGCTCATGAGAACATCGCCCCTCCTCCTCATACAGGAAACACACACCCACATCAGGGTTTAAATTGGAGGCCTCTCCCCACAGTCCTCAGTCCGGCCAGGTAGAAATACAAAGGAACTGTGAGGACTAAATTCTCAAAGGTGCTGCCTGAGAAAGGTCTCATTTTTACCTTTACCGGGATCAGAAGACACAGGCACACTGTTTGCTGCAGGCTTTGAAATGGAGGTGGCAGGAGTGACTGTGATTCCAAGGACAGGCAGAGGCACCGGCAAAGCCCAGGTAGGAGAAGAGATTCCTGTGGGCTGTGACTGCTGCTTTTTTCCTGTGCACACTTTCCTCTGTGTTACACCCCCTGGTGGCTGAGGGGCTGTCTGTTCACTGGATCCTGTGTGGAAAGGGGCATAGCTCCCAAATGTCCCTGATTTGAAGCCATGTCCCTCTGTCCCTCATTTCTCCTCATTTCTCCCTCATTTTGGTCTGATCTATATAGTTGTATATAAAATGCACTTTTTATCTTTCAAAAAGTGTTTCCCAGCGCTAAACCTTTCATCCAATTTCTAAATTGATACATTTGTACATTTTTAAAGCCAACATAAAACAATAATAGTGGTAAAAAAAACACTTGTAGATTTAATAAACCTTTTTTTTGTTAATTCTCCTTTAAGGGGGTGTGGCAGGGGGCGTGTCCTATGCCTACATATGTTTGCTAGTAGGTGTCCCTCATTCCCATCTCAAACTATTCAGAGGTCTGCATGTGGTGTGGAGGTAAGTTTTGGAAACTGGCCAAACTGGGTGCATTTGCTGTGATGTGATTTTAGGGCCAGTTAGTGGCTGAAATAGTTTATCCTATTGTGTTTTTGTCTTAGGCTAAGATCACTGAAAAGGAATCTAGTAGCAAGAGGAGATGTTCTTACTGCAAATAATAAATGGTCAGAATTTAAGAAAATAGTCTTTATGCAAAGATTGTGTTTCTACATTAGTGAGAGAAGAGACAGCTTCAGCATCTAGTGACTTTGAAATTGTTTAAAGATATTTTGGGACCTTCCTCCCAGAGTGCTTCTAAGCCCACAGCCACACCATAGTCATCAGCTTCCTTGGATGCAGGGTCAGGGATACCCTCAGCACAGGTTGCTTCTTCTCCACCTTATGCCGCGTACACACGAGCGGACTTTCCGGCATACTTGGTCCGGCGGACCAGAGTCTGCTGAACAATCCGACCGTGTGTAAGCTCCGGCGGACTTTTCTGGCGGACTTTTTCCCAAAAGCCCGCCGGACCTAGATTTGAAACATGTTTTAAATCTTTTCGTCGGACTCAGTTTCTGGCGGAAAGTCCGCTCGTCTGTGTGCTGGTCCGACGGAAAGCCCGCTTGTCTGTATGCTGGTCCAACGGACTAGATACGACGCAAGGGCAGGGTATTGCATTTCGTGCTCGCTGCAATAGGAAAAACAAATTTTCCTAATGCAGCGAGCGCGGGGCATACTAGACCCTTAGGTCTGGTATGGATTATAAAGGGAAACCCCTACGCCGAAAAAACGGCATGGGGTCCCCCCTAAAATCCATACCAGACCCCGATCCGAGCACGCAGCCCGGCCAGTCAGGAAAGCGGGTGGGGACGAGCGAGCGCCCCCCCTCCTGAACCGTACCAGGCCGCATGCCCTCAACATGGGGGGTCGGTGCTTTGGGGGAGGGGGGGCCCTGCAGGGCCCCCCCACCCCAAAGCACCTTGTCCCCATGTTGATGAGGACAAGGGCCTCTTCCCGACGACCCTGGCCGTTGGTTGTCGGGGTCTGTGGGCGGGGGGCTTATCGGAATCCGGGAGCCCCCTATAATCAGAGGGCTCCCAGATCCCAGCCCCCCACCCTATCTGAATGAGTATGGGGTACATGGTACCCCTACCCATTCACCTGGGGAAAAAGTGTCAATAATAAAACACACTACACAAGTTTTTAAAATAATTTATTAGACAGCTCCGGGGGGAGTCTTCCTCTGGCTTCGGGGGTCTTCTTCCGGCTTCGGGGGTCCCTCCGGTTCCTCTTCTCCCGGCGTCCGGTTGGTTCTTCTCCGCTCTCTCCGGCCTCTTCTCCCGGTGTTCCAGTTCTTCGGCCGGCTCCTCCGCTGTCTTCAGGCCGCTCTTTTGCCAGCGGAGGTCCGGACTTCTGGGCTTCTTGGCTTCTTGTCTTCTTCCCTCTTCCCTCTTCTCTAGATGTTGACACAACGCTCTCTCCGGCTGGACTGCTCTCTGAGGGCTCCATTGTGACTTATATAGGCGGAGACCCCGCCCCCTTATGATGTCACAGTCCCTGGGCATGCTGGGACTGTGACGTTTTAGGGGGCGTGGTCAACATCACCCGGTGACCACGCCCCCTAAAACGTCACAGTCCCAGCATGCCCAGGGACTGTGACATCATAAGGGGCCGGGGTCTCCGCCTATATAAGTCACAACAGAGCCCTCAGAGAGCAGTCCAGCCGGAGAGAGAGCGTCATGTCAACATCTGGAGAAGAGAAGAGGGAAGAAGACAAGAAGCCAAGAAGCCCAGATGTCCGGACCTCCGCTGGCAAGAGAGCGGCATGAAGACAGCGGAGGAGCCGGCCGAAGAACTGGAACACCGGGAGAAGAGGCCGGAGAGAGCGGAGAAGAACCAACCGGACGCCGGGAGAAGAGGAATCGGAGGAAGACCCCCGAAGCCGGAGGAAGACCTCCCCCCGGAGCTGTCTAATAAATTATTTAAAAAACCTGTGTAGTGTGTTTTATTATTGACACTTTTTCCCTAGGTGAATGGGTAGGGGTACCATGTACCCCATACTCATTCACATAGGGTGGGGGGCCGGGATCTGGGGGCCCTCTTATTATAGGTAGCTCCCGGATTCCGATAAGCCCCCCGCCCGCAGACCCCGACAACCAACGGCCAGGGATGTTGGGAAGAGGCCCTTGTCCTCATCAACATGGGGACAAGGTGCTTTGGGGTGGGGGGGCCCCGCAGGGCGCCCCCTCCCTCAAAGCACCCACCCCCCATGTTGAGGGCATGCGGCCTGGTACAGTTCAGGAGGGGGGGCGCTCGCTCGTCCCCACCCCCTTTCCTGACCGGCCGGGCTGCGTGCTCGGATCGGGGTCTGGTATGGATTTTAGGGGGGACCCCACGCTGTTTTTTCAGCGTAGCGGTTTCCCTTTATAATCCATACCAGACCTAAGGGCCTGGTATGCTCTCGCAGGGTGTCAATCTCGACGGTAAAAGTGGCAAGATTGACTTCCTTTTCTAGTCCCGTCGCACCTGAGTCACGTTCAAAATGAACGGACTTGTCCATGTGTGGGCAAGTTCGTTCATTCTGAAAGTCCGCCGTAACTCCGGCGAAAGTCCGTCGGAAAGAGGGGCGGACTTAGCCCGCCCGAAAGTCGGGTCGTGTGTGGGCTAGTCCGTCCGTTTTAAAGTGCGGCGCACCTGGCGAACAAAGTCCGTCGGAAAGTGTGCCAGACCAAGTATGCCAGAAAGTCCGATCGTGTGTACGCGGCATTAGTCTGAAGGGGATTCAGAAGATGATGGGGAAGAGACTGAGGATTCCTCAAGTCAACAGCTAAATAAAAATTGTCACAAAAGGAAGTGGAGGAGGAAAAGTATCTCTCCCTTCATTATAAGATGTACCTGGGGTTTAGCAAGCAAAAGGGTAGATGTTTCCCTCTACATTTATCGATGTCAGACATGCTGAAGAAGGAATGGCAAAGTCCCACAAGAGACGATTTCCATTTGAGGAGGATACCTCATCAATTTGGAACAAAGTGCCTAAGCTGGATGCTGCTTCCTCCCAAGTCTCAAAAACCAAAGATTTAGCTTTTGAAAACATGGAATGCCTAAAGGAGGCAATAGATAAAAGGATGGATTTATTGTTAACGAGAACATGGCATTCCACAATGGACTATGGCAGTCACATGTGTGGCAAGGAATCTAGAACACTGGTTAAACCAGCCAAAGAAAGAGATTCTAGGTTCTTTCCCTACTATTTCAAAATCAATAGGTTATATGATGGATGCTTACGCAGAATCCATACACATGACCATGCGTTCAGCTGCCTTTTCTATTTCTGCAACTCGGGCCTTATGGCTGAAAACCTGGCAGGGAGACTCAGCCTCACAAGTTAGGATATGCGGAATTCCGTTTTTAGGGGATCTCCTCTTTGTGCCAGACTTAGAATCAATTTGGAACCTCACAGCAGATAGGAAAAAGTATTTTCCTGTAATAAAGAGAAAACAAACACTTGAACATTTTTTCAACCCCAGGGAGAAATTTGCAGGAAAGTGACAAGTCATAGGGGAAGAAATAAGTCTGGAGGCTGCAGAGAACAAGAGAAAAATGAATCCAGCCTGAGAAGTCACAATGACTTGCCACTCATGGTGGGAGGAAGACTATGGTTGTTCCTTCCACAGTGGGGAAAAAATAATGACAAGCCTATATATCTAAAATATTGTCAGTTAGGTATGAGGTAGAGTTTACAGAGGCTCTGCCAAGAAGGTACTCTGTTAAAAATATTAGAAACCTGGTAAAAGCTCTTGCTATGAAGAACCTGGTTTAGGATCTGATACTTAAAGCGGAGGTTCACACAAAAATTGAACCTCTGCTTTTTGGAACCCTCCCCCCCTCCGGTGTCACATTTGGCACCTTTTAGGGGGGAGGGGGGTGCAGATACCTGTCTAAGACAGGTATTTGCACTCACTTCCGGGCACAGACTCCCACGGGAGTCTACGCCTCTTCCTGTCCCCCTGCACTGTCTGCTGGGACACACACAGGTCCCAGGAGATAGCGGGGACCAGTTAGGATTTGCCCATGTGCAGTAGGGAACCAGGAATTGAAGCTGCAACACTTCACTTCCTAATTCACTCACCGAGGATGGTGGCGGCAGCTGCCGAGGACCGAGGGACGGTTCGGTCTCGGGTGCCGACATCGCTGGACCCTGGGACAGGTAAGTGTCCTTATTTTAAAAGTCAGCAGTATTTGTAGCTGCTGACTTTAAAAAAAAAATTTTCGCGGGACTCCTGCTTTAAAGAGAAACTGTAGTCTGCTCACATTATTTGTAATAAAAACATCTTTGCCATTCTGAAGCTTCCCTCCAACCACTTTGCATATCATTTTATATATACTGTGATTCTGTACTTTCAAAATATGAAATCTCCCTCCACTGAGTCTGGATGCATCCATTTTATCTGTGGGCAGCTGAAGCTGCTGCCTGTTCACTTCCTAGATTTACACAGACACAGAGGCACACCCCCAGCTCTGCAGCTCTCATTGGCCCTCTTATGACTCCCCCCCCCCCCCTTCCTGGTAAACTCTCACAAGAGTGAGAGAGAGCTGTGCATGATGTCATAAGTCTAGTATACTGACCAGACAAGAAACAGGAAGTGGGCTGTATAAGGCATTTACTGGCAGAAGAAAAATGTTTTACTATCCAAAGTTAAAACAACAACAAGAGCAGGAGATTTAATAGTTGGAAAGATGAAAAAATGACTGAAGTTCCACTTTAAAGAGTGATTGTACTAGTCCCTGCAGGAGAAGAGCAGATGGGGTTTTATACCACATATTTCTGGTGGGAAAACCTGCAGGAAAATTCCACTTAATCCTCAACCTGAAGCCGTTGAACAAGGTCGTCCTATACAAAAAGTTCCGTATGGATCTTTTCGGTCAGAAATCTGCTGTTTCCAGACTGTTACATGGCATTGATCGATCAGCTATGTTCACATCCCGATCACAGAGCACTCCCAAAGGGTTTTCAGACCGGCCCTGAGATAAGGACAACCGGCCCTGAGATCAGGACAACCAGTCCAGCACCTGCAGTTCAGAGCACTACCATTCAGTCTTTCATTCTCACCCTGCATTTTCACAAAAGTGATTGTAGAGGCCTTAGCTCTCTTAAGGCTCAGAGGGATCATGGTAATCCCTTACCTAGTTGATCTTTTGTTTCTAGCAAGCTCCAAGGACCAGTTGAGGAAGGATCTACAGGTGGCCCACCACTATCTGGAGAGCTTGGGCAGGATCATAAATGCGCAAAAAGCCAGCCTGACCCCGCCCAAGAAAGTTCTGTTTCTGGGGTTTTGCAAGAGAAAAAGCAAAACGTTTGGGCAGCATTGATTTTGCTCCAGGGTGATCAACAGGTGGCAATCAGATTTCTGACATCAGCTCTCGGCTTATTAGCAGCCTCATTCCCAGCAGTCCAGTGGGAAAGAATACACTTAGGTCCCTGCAACAATTCATCCTGAGAGTGTTGAATGTTGGCTTGGCCTCTCTGTACACCAAGGTGAGGGTTCTCACCAGGTTAAAAAGATACCTCTGGTGGTGGAAGAATTAAGAGATTCTTTCAAGCAGCCCGGCCTGGTCTTTTCCAGTAGGAAAGATTCTCACCACCACATATACCAGATCCTGGGGCTGGGGAATACACTTGGGAAGTCTGACACAGGGATAGTAGTCAAGGCTACAAATTTCTCAAACTGGAGAGAACTAAAATTAATTGGCCTAGCACTGTTATCTTTCTCTTAGAAGCTCCTGGGTCAACATAATCATGTCTGTATGGACAACGTCACAGCTGTAGCCTATATAAACAGGCAAGGTGGCACACGAAGCAAGAGTCTTCAGAATCAGGTAGAGGAAATTCTGAGTTGAGCAAAAATCAATTTTACATCCTTGTCAGCAGTCCATCTCAAGGGTTCGCTGAACCTGGTAGCCGATTTTCTGAGCATGCACAAAGTAAAAGAGGGAAAATGGTGCTTAAATCAGGAAGTCTTACACAACTTAGTTCAGGAATGGGGTCAGCTGCAAATAGATCTGTTTGCAAACCATAAAATTGCAAAAACTTGTTGTTTTCTTATTGAACAGAGAAGACGAAGCAATAGGGATAGATGTGTGTGTGTGTGTATATGTGTATATATATATATATATATATATATATATATATATATATATATATATATATATATGATAAGGGTGTATAGCTCAGCATTACAGATCAGGGTATATAGCTCAGCCTCACTGATCAGGGTATATAGCTCAGCCTCACTGATCAGGGTATATAGCTCAGCCTCACTGATCAGGGTATATAGCTCAGCCTCACTGATCAGGGTATATAGCTCAGCATTACAGATCAGGGTATATAGCTCAGCATTACAGATCAGGGTATATAGCTCAGCATTACAGATCAGGGTATACAGCTCAGTCTCACAGATCAGGGTATACAGCTCAGCCTCAGAGATCAGGGTATATAGCTCAGCCTCACAGATCAGGGTATACAGGTATACATCATCTGTTCTGTATACAGCTAGCTATATACACCCACCTTCTTCCTTCCTGTATATAGAGACCTTCCTCCATCATCATTGACTGCAGATATACATCATCCGTCCTGTATACAGCTATATATACAGTAACAGGACAGATGATGTATATCTGCAGTCAGTGATGATGGAGGAAGGATGATGTATAGCTGTATACATTACAGGACAGATGTACTCACAATTTGTGACTATTATGTAGTGTAACGTAGTTAGTACATGGCATGGCAGAAATCCCCAAAGTCATGCATTGCAAAGCAGCCAGCGAGACATGATGTGGCACATTCACTGACACTGTCTGACATCCTGGTGTTCCAGTCATTGTATAATACACCCATCATCATCATCCCCATATTATACCCCCTTCATCACTATCCTTATCCCCATATTATACAGCCGGCATCATCATCATCATACACCTAATCATTGTATAATACACCCATCATCATCATCCCGATATTATACATTCATTATCACTATCCTCATCTCCATATAATACACCCTTCATCATCTTCATCATCCTCAACATTGTATAATACACCCATTATCATCATCCTCATCATTGTATAATACTCCCATCATCGTTATCCTCATCATTGTAAAATACACCCATAATCATCCCATTGTATAATACATCCGGTGTCATCGCTATCCTCATCACACCTGCCCTGGCCTGGGCCCAGTCTGCAATCACTGAGTGGGGAAACCTCAGCAGAAAAGCACAGGGAACTGACTGGGAAGTGTGAGAGAAGTGGAGGGGCGTCTCGCAGCTGTCATACTCAGCTAGGATTCAGGGGAGAGGAGAGGGAGAGCTTTACCTTACCGCGCCGCTCAGCTCAGGTCAGCTTCCACCGTGCGGTCCGGTCGCAGTCAGTTAGTCTCCGCAGTCCGACTCCACAGCACAGTGAGCCAGCCGGGAAACTGGAAGTGATGCTGCGGTGCCAAAAAAGCACCGCCCAGTCTTCCTCCGGTCCCGGCCAATAAAAAAAAAAGAACAGGAGCCAGAGACAAATGAGTGAAGAGTGGGCGTGTTTGTGGGTGCATCACTTACACCTCGAATGCTACCTAAACATGGGCAAATCAGCTTCCCAGCTTGCAATAGCTGTACACCCCCTATGGAGGGGCCGCCACTGATACACGTGAAATATAAAACAACACTACTGTGAGGGATAGCTGCGCACCCCAACTATATGTAGAATAGAGGAGTTCCCCCACAGGTTTTTAATGCAGCAATAATTTTGCAATTTGTTGAATGTATAAAAGGTCTTTATTTAAGAAAAAGCTATAAACACTAATAGACATTAAAATATGAGCTCTGGTCATGAGGCTAGAATACATACACCGAAATACAGCAATATGAACAAAAATATTACATTACAGTGATGCACAAACTAGAAGCCCGGATGTGTTTCGACCTGTTCGGTTATGGTCTTCTTCTGGGGACAAATTGTTCTAGAATAGATGCATTCAAGTTTACATTTTTTATTAGCATTTCTTTTAAAAACACGCAAGAATTTCTTTATGTACAAGCTTTGTTATATTTACCACTGTATGCTGGGGGTGAATAGCATCCTGTTGATTAAGTCTAAAAGCTGATTGAGAAGATCCGACTGACTTTTTGGCAGACACCACCACCCTAAGAGGAATGGGGGCAAGAAAATGGCCTGGAAGGCTTACAAGAAGCCACGTTATGTGCCTCACCAGGGGTGGGGAGGGAAAGGAGAGGACAAGACCAATATTCTGCTTCCCAACTGTTGGCAAATATTAAAGAGAAATCACATTAGTGTAATGCTACTAAACTTTAAAGTGTTCTACACATGTTCATAGTCTATAGAATAAGAAAATTCTTTATAAATCATAACTACTTATTGGTGTTGAAGTGTTAAGAGGGTGATGATATCCAAATAATGGGTAATAAATGGGTAATAAATGAGTGCATGGTGTATGCTATTGGTGACTAGTGGTATTGGGAATTTTATTGTATATGAAAGTGACTTGAATAAAACAGACATGATAAAAGTACTGGACATAAAGGTGAAAAGGCAACAATAAAAAATCATAAATACAAAATCTTTTTATCAAGGTCATTTATATGGTGAATTAAAATTGTTATTATTATTTTGCTTGATTATCAAGCAACAAAATTGTGTAAAGAGTGTGAAAGTGTTGCAGTGAAAGCAAAAAAATAAAAAATATTGCTTGGGTGATGGTCTAAACACATATGTAAATAATTAAATACTGGATAGAAATAGTAGGATAATATAACGAGTAAAAAGGAACGTAGTTTACCTCAGTTTTTGGTGTAATTAGAATAAACCCTCAAACGTACTGAAGGGTAATATCAGGGTTAAGGGAAACATGAGTTCTTATGGAAACAAGGCAAGCAGGAGAACTTAAAAGTTAAGAAAGTAGAATAAATTAAGTTTAAATTAAGTATTAGTGGAAGTGACCTAGCGTAGCTGCCTCAAAGATAGAGCACAGCCATCAAGTTATGTAGATACTCACTTTACCCAGATGATAATAGTATTCGTCCGTCTTGGTAGTTGTATGGGATCTTAAATATGATCCTCATGCCCTCTGCCTTATATATGTTAGCTATGTTTCCTGTGTGATGTTCAATTGGTCAAGGTCCTCACCCCCTCCCTCCCCCCAGGTGAAATCACTCAGGCTGCTAATGCGCAGACACCGCGTGGCTTCCCCAGCGTTCCGGAAGGCACAGCAGCCGACCATTGTCGTCACTTCAGCTGCAAAAGGCGCGTGACGTCATGACGCACTGGCAAACATGCACGGAGTGCCACTGATGAGTGATCTCGGGATGCCGCCGGCAGGCAGGTGCTCCCCCCAGAGGCCAAGACCTGTCATGACCGCCGCATAGAGCAAAGATAAGGGGAAAGCGGACTTCCACATTTCCCCGCTTTCTGCCTTGAAGCCTAATGCCCCGTACACACGGTCGGACATTGATCGGACATTCCGACAACAAAATCCTAGGATTTTTTCCGACGGATGTTGGCTCAAACTTGTCTTGCATCATTCTGAACGCGGTGACGTAAAACACGTACGTCGGGACTATAAACGGGGCAGTAGTCAATAGCTTTCATCTCTTTATTTATTCTGAACATGCGTGGCACTTTGTGCTTCGGATTTGTCTACACACGATCAGAAATTCCGACAACGGATTTTGTTGTCGGAAAATTTTATAGCCTGCTCTCAAACTTTGTGTGTCGGAAAATCCGATGGAAAATGTGTGATGGAGCCTACACACAGTTGTGATTTCCGACAACAAGGTTCTATCACACATTTTCAGTCGGAAAATCTGACCGTGTGTACGGGGCATAAGAGACCGGAACCCCATCCCACATGGGCCAAGGGGTGTGCCATCTTGCCGCCAAGACCTACAATCAGGAACATATACACAAATTACTAACTTCTAATAAATACCCTAAAATTAATCCATAATGTATTATATAACTCGAGCAATGTGTGTGTTTAGTAGATGCACATAGATCTCTGTGTCTCAAAGAAAGACAATTTAAGGATATATAGAATCCTGTATGTTCTATTTTAAAGAGGTTGTGTCTTGCCTGACACAAAGCCCTAAAAAATGGAGCAAAAGAGATGGACTCATTCAAGCCAGGATATATAGTAGCCTGTAGCTTGAATTTCCATCTCTGCTCTCGTTGTCAGGGATATGTACCCGATCAAGGGTGGAGAAAGAAACTCTTGGCATTTTATAATTGAGTTTGAAGACTACACGTCTGCCAAGTGGCAAATAGTGATTTCCTATCTGCATACTGTGTATATATATATATATATATATATATATATATGTATGTGTGTTTTGTAATACGGCGCCAAAACTCTTGTCTTGTTTTTACTATGTAGAATACGCCACATTCATATACCATTATATAGACCAATCCACGGGTCTGACAATTGGCAAAATTACTGGGTAGAAAGTCTCTCCATTAGGGAGGAGAAAAGTCTTCTCTCTCCTAATAAGGGAGCAGTGGGAGCAGTGACCACACGGAAAAGAACCTTGTGCTGGGCAATGCTTCTGTCTAGACTCCCCCTTATACTCGCTTTGGACTAATCTGTCTTCTACTGATATGGCTCTTTGGAAGGTGATCGAAGGGACATTGGAAATAAAGAAAAAAAGGGAAAAAAAAGAAAAAAAAAAAGGAGGGGTGGGGTAGTGAGAGACCTAGGGTAGACACAGGTAGACAGATGTACACAATCGCGATCACGGAAAATGTATTTTTTTTCACAAGGTGTGGGAGAGGGAGGGGGGATTAGGATTGCATATCCCTCCCCTTTGCCCCACCCCCTTTTTTTTTTTCTTGGAGGGGAGGGATTGCCGCTAAGATAGGGGATTATAAAGGCACTATAATATAATATAATACAATATAATTTAATAAATCAATACACTATTATATAATATATGGATAGAATGACGGGGTAGGAGGAGGAGGGAGATAAGAGGGTCAGAGAACTGAATGGTGAAAAATAGAAAGATGGGCTGGGAGTTGGTAATAAGGCTTAATAAGTGTAATTTTAGAAGTATGGGGGGAGGGGTTGGGGGGGTCACTCTTTCTGTCCCTTACCCCCCTTTTTTTTTGGTTGTACTCTTCGGAGATGCATTTCGTTCTATCCCTCCCTTTATCTCCTTTTATTTTTGGTTTGGTTTTCCCTTTTTTATTTTTTACCCCTCCCAATACCACACTGGGCTCTCCCGGTTTAAAGTGGAGGTTCGCACAAAAATGGAACCTCCGCTTTTTGGAACCCTCCCCCCTCCGATGTCACATTTGGCACCTTTCAGGGGGGAGAGGGGTGCAGATACCTGTATAATACAAGTATTTGCACCCACTTCCGGGCATAGATTCCCACAGGAGTCTACGCCTCTTCCTGCCCCCCCGCTGTCTGCTGGGAAACACACGGATCCCAGAGACAGCAGGGACCATCTGGATTGTGCAGCACGACTCGTGCATGCACAGTAGGGAACCAGGAAGTGAAGCCGCAAGGCTTCACTTCCTGATTCCCTTACCGAAGATGGCGGCGGCAGCACCCGAGAGCCGAGCGACAGATCGGCTTCGGGTGCCGACATTGCGGGCGCCCTGGATAGGAAGTGTCCATATTTTAAAAGTCAGCAGCTGCAGTATTTGTAGCTGCTGAATAAAAAAAAAAAAAAGTGGTGGACCTCCGCTTTAAAGTAATAAAAATATGCATGAAGGTATATGAATGTATATGAAGGTATGTGAATGTATATTAACTATGGTCATTGAAGGGTATTAGGTATATTAGATATGGACTATACAATAACATAGGATAGTAATTTATAACATATATTGAAAAGTAGTCTCGAGGAGCTGGTGGAGGAAACCTGGGGACTCTCCCTTCTAGGTCATGCTCAATTATATGCTCAAACCAGCTGATTGGAGAAAAGCCAATGTAGCACCAATATTTAAAAAGGGCCCAAAAACATCCCTGGGAATTACAGACCAGTTAGCCTAACATCAATAGTATGTAAACTCTTGGAGGGGATGATAAGGGACTATATACAAGATTTTAGTAATAAGAACGGTATCATTAGCAGTAATCAGCATGGATTCATGAAGAATCGTTCTTGCCAAACCAATCTATTGACCTTCTATGAGGAGGTGAGTTGCCATCTAGATAAAGGAAGGCCCGTAGACATGGTGTATCTGGATTTTGCAAAACCATTTGACACAGTTCCCCATAAACGTTTACTGTACAAGATAAGGTCCATTGGCATGGACCATAGGGTGAGTACATGGATTGAAAACTGGCTACAAGGGCGTGTTCAGAGGGTGGTGATAAATGGGGAGTACTCGGAATGGTCAGGGGTGGGTAGTGGGGTTCCCCAGGGTTCTGTGCTGGGACCAATCCTATTTAATTTGTTCATAAATGACCTGGAGGATGGGATAAACAGTTCAATCTCTGTATTTGCAGACGATACTAAGCTAAGCAGGGCAATAACTTCTTCGCAGGATGTGGAAATCTTGCAAAAAGACCTGAACAAATTAATGGGGTGGGCGACTACATGGCAAATGAGGTTCAATGTAGAAAAATGTAAAATAATGCATTTGGGTGGCAAAAATATAAATGCAATCTATACACTGGGGGGAGAACCTCTGGGGGAATCTAGGATGGAAAAGGACCTGGGGGTCCTAGTAGATGATAGGCTCAGCAATGGCATGCAATGCCAAGCTGCTGCTAATAAAGCAAACCGAATATTGGCATGCATTAAAAGGGGGATCAACTGCAGAGATAAAACGATAATTCTCCCGCTCTACAAGACTCTGGTCCGGCCGCACCTGGAGTATGCTGTCCAGTTCTGGGCACCAGTCCTCAGGAAGGATGTACTGGAAATGGAGCGAGTACAAAGAAGGGCAACAAAGCTAATAAAGGGTCTGGAGGATCTTAGTTATGAGGAAAGGTTGCGAGCACTGAACTTATTCTCTCCGGAGAAGAGACGCTTGAGAGGGGATATGATTTCAATTTACAAATACTGTACTGGTGACCCCACAATAGGGATAAAACTTTTTCGCAGAAGAGAGTTTAATAAGACTCGTGGCCACTCATTACAATTAGAAGAAAAGAGGTTTAACCTTAAACTACGTAGAGGGTTCTTTACTGTAAGAGCGGCAAGGATGTGGAATTCCCTTCCACAGGCGGTGGTCTCAGCGGGGAGCATTGATACCTTCAAGAAACTATTAGATAATCACCTGAATGACTGCAACATACAGGGATATGTAATGAAATACTGACACATAATCACACACATAGGTTGGACTTGATGGACTTGTGTCTTTTTTCAACCTCACCTACTATGTAACTATGTAACTATGTAACTATATATCCCCCTATTAGGTTAGTACTCATTAAGGATAGCAGTAGTAGGAAAGTTGAGTGCACAAAGCGGATTTGCTTTGTATCCTCTTGGAGAGGCTGCAGAAGTGCATCCTCCCTAAAGAGGATTTAGTTAAAAGGGGGCTTCCCTTTTTTTTGGCCCCCTTTCCCCTCCTTTTTTTTTTTAGGATTTTTTCCTTCTCTCCTCTGCCTCTCTCACCCATCTCACTCCTATGCTTAGAGATACCCTCCACTTAGGGTGCGGGGTATAAGAAATGGATACCATCTCAATAATGTCAATTAATGCTAAGGGACTAAACACCCCTGAAAAGCAACATATACTTCTTCAGGATCTGAAAAGATTAAAGATTGATTTAGCATTTATCCAAGAAACACACTTTAAGGAAAATAGTCTCCCTCTTCTTAGAAATAGAGCTTTCCCAATAGGTTATCATGCCACTAATTCTTTGGCTAAGACAAGGGGGTTGTCTGTTCTGATTTCTGGAAAGATTCCATGGTCATGTACAGAAACCTTGGTGGATGCCGGGGGGCAATACCTGCTTCTGAAGGGTAAGATTGGGGGGACAGGGGTAACCTTAGTGGCTTTGTATGCCCCTAATACACAACAAGATTCCTTTGTTAGAAAATTCTTGGATAAAACCATGAGATTCCTGGAAGGGCAGTTTATCATGGGGGGAGACTTGAATACCCCCCTAGTTCCAGGTGAAGATACCTCTTCAGGGACCTCAGCCATACCCTCGGGAGTTTAGAAGCGGATTTCTAGATCGCTTTACGGAGTAAAATTAGTGGATACGTGGCGGATTTTCCACTCGGGAGAAAGAGATTACTCTTTTTATTCAGCTCCACACAGTACATATTCATGTATAGACTATTTCTTCACCCTGCATAGTCAACTGCATGCAATAGAGGAAGTAAATATAGGAAAGATCACCTTATTAGATGACGCACCAATTTTTTTGAAGTATAATCCTTTAGATACCCAACTCCCTGGCCCCGCAATGTGGAAACTCAATGAAAGCCTCCTGCAGGACCCCTCGTTGCTGGAGGAGATCCGTAAAGAGGCAACATGGTACTTTCAGATTAATGACACGCCGGAATGTAATCCGGGAGCGATTTGGGAAGCCCACAAAGCGGTGATATGGGGAGTGTTGATTAAGCACGGGCCAGGATCAAAAAGAAGAGAGAAGCCAAGCTAACATCTTATAGATTATTTCGGTATAAAGCTAAAAGTGCAATACAAGTAGGAAGAAAACAAAGCTATGAATATGGATGCGGTAAACATGTTGCTAACTCTTTGAGGGAACAGCAATTAAGGACCTATGTCCCAATGATCCCAATGATCATGGGAACTGAAGGCGGAAAACACACGCTGCCCAGAGAGATAGCAGAGGTTTGGGGATTTTTACTCAGCTCTGTACAATTTACATTCGGACCCCCAAAATCAGACTGAGGTGGATGAGTATGTGTCATCCTCTAGATTGCCTAGCTTGGCGTCTATTACATGGCAGGAAGTGAAAACGCCAATTACATTGGAGGAAGTTCAAGAAGCGATGAATTCAGCAAAATTGGGGAAGGCCCTCGGCCCAGACGGTTTTACTATCCAATATTATAAGTTGCTCTTCCCTATTCTAGGACCCTATTTGGTCAAAATGTATAATGGATTGGGAGATTCAGGTTCTTTTGAAATGGAATCTCTGAAAGCTTTAATTACGATCTTACCTAAAGAGAGCAAAGACCCATCAGAATGTGGGAGTAATAGACTGATATCCCTCTTAAATGTGGATCTGAAGTTTTCCTCCAAGATCCTGGCGATGCGGTTACAACAACACTTACCCTCCCTGGTACATTTGGACCAGGTGGGGTTTGTTCAGACGCGGGAAGCATGGGACAATAAGATCAGGGCTTTAAACCAAATCCATATAACTAATGCCGCGTACACACGGTCGGACTTTTCGTCTACAAAAGTCCAACGGACGCTGACGGACTAAAGCTGGCTGGTAATCCGATCGTGTGTGGGCTTCTCCGGACTTTCAACTGACTTTTTTTGCCTCAAATCCGACGTACTTTAGATTTGAAACATGCTTTAAATCTTTCCGACGGACTCGAGTACGGTCGAAAAATCCGCTCGTCTGTATGCTAGTCCGACGGACAAAAACCCACGCTAGGGCAGCTATTGGCTACTGGCTATCAACTTCCTTATTTTAGTCCGGTGTACGTCATCACGTAAGAATTCGACGGACTTTTGTGTGATCGTGTGTAGGCAAGTCTGTTCGTTAGAAAGTCCGCCGCAAGTCCGTCGAAAGTCCGCCGCAAGTCCGTCGAAAGTCTGTCGGACAGGCTGTCGGACTTTTGTAGACGAAAAGTCCGACCGTGTGTACGCGGCATAACACTTCCAAAACCCCATGTTTATTCCTAGGAACGGATGCGGAAAAAGCTTTTGATCACATTTATTGGCAGTTCATGTTTGTGGCGCTAAGACAGATAGGATTTGGAAATAATATGATTAGATGGATTTCAAGTATATATATCCAACCATTGGCTCAGGTTGAGGTAAATGGGGTCTTGTCTCAGCTTTTTAGAGTCACGAATGGAACTAGACAGGGATGCCCACTGTCCCCAATATTATTCGTCCTATCTTTGGAACCCCTGATGTGTAGGATCCGATCAAATTCAGATAATGGGGGTTTAACAGTGGGAGGTAGGCAGTACAAAACCTCTGCGTATGCAGATGACATGATGTTTTCATCAACAAATCCGATAGTATCCCGACCTAACCTCCTACAAGAAATAGAGATATATGGCTCCTTATCGGATTTTAAGATTAACGTATCAAAATCAGAAGCTATGGGAGTTGGGATCCCTAACGACATACTGAGAACTCTGAAGTCAAGTTTTGAATTCAAATGGTCAGACCAAGCCTTGAAATATTTGGGAACCTTTATCCCGGCAGATCTTTCCCATACATAGGATCTTAATTTTTCATCAATATTGCATAGAGTGCAAATTCTTTTGGAAGGGTGGCAAAGGGGGTTCCACTCCTGGTTTGGGAGGTGCAATATTATTAAAATGAATATTTTACCAAAGTTCCTGTATTTATTTCAAGCAATACCTATCGCCATACCCAAGTATTATTTTAAACAGATACACTCTCTCCTTGTTAGATTCATTTGGGCAAATAAACACCCAGGGATCAGTAGATCTGTTGACTACACCAAAACAGAAGGGTGGACTAGCAGTACCAGACCTGTACAAATACTATCAGGCGGCTCTATTAAGTCGCCTGATTAATTGGAGCAGACATGGAGAATGGAAGATATGGCCTGGCCTGAAGCAGGCTCAGAGCAGTGCTTTACTGCAACGAGCCGCTTGGTGTTACAAAGATCTCCTGAATATCACAAAGGCACACCCTCTGATAGGACATACCCTAAAGATGGGCTATGAGCTCTTTTCTAAGGGTAAACTATTGGCAATAATCTCACCATTGTTTCCAATATTGGGGAACCCCCAGTTCGAGCCGGGCCTGAGGAAGGGAAATTTTGCAGTACTGATAGACCAGGGGATCTTCCAAGCCTCTTATTTTCTAATAGAGAGAACATGGTCGATGATACAATCAATGATAACAAGAACTACAACATATCAATTGGATTTATGGCGTGCAGTACAGCTGAGACATTTTCTAAATACTTTAACCCCATCGAGCAGTTAGGAGCAGTGGAGTATTTCACCAAGCTCTCTCTAAAAAGTGCGCGTTCTTGTCCTGGTGGTACCGGACTCCAGCATTCCTTAGCAGATGCTACCCAGAGGTATCAGACAATTGCTAGCATTGCAGGGAGAAGAAGCGGATGCTAGTACATATTTTTTGGTCTTGCCCCAGAACAGAGAACTTCTGGAAAGAAGTTCGGAGAATTGCTCAAAAATTTAGCGACCAGGAGATTCCGGAGGACCCGATTTTCTTCCTACTACAGGATATTAAAAGCTCAGTTAAATCATATAAGCAATCTATCTCATGCCATTGTTGAACGCAGCCAGATCATGTATTCCACTTATGTGGAAGCAGACACAACCACCATTGGTAGGAATATGGCTTAAAAGAGTAGAACAGCTGAACCTTATGGAGGATTTGGTTTGGACATCCCTGCAAAAACGAAGGATATATTTGAAAACATGGTCTTTATGGAATCTTTTCATTAACATAGAGGAGGGAAGAATCCTTATAGATGTGAATTCTAATGATTGAAAAATAAAGAGGTTGCTATTAGAGTCCCGGTAGATGGAGTGGTTCAATCGGGAGAGGGGGTGGGGGGAGGGGGAGGTGTGAGACGGGTTCCGCATTCCACCCCCTTCTTAAATTTGTTTTCGTTTTTTTTTTTTTTTTTTATTAACATTCCCCCCCCCCCCTTTTTTTGTTTTGTTTGGCTTGATTTTGTTTGGTTTATAAATGTAGAGGTAAGAGAGAGCTTGACACTTTAGGAATACATAGGGAGAACCCCTTAGGGTGGAGTCTGAGATATATTCTGACTCAGGGTGGGAGGCGACCCTTTATATGATGTAACCGGGGGACTAAACAGAGATAGTTGATTTTTTTGTATCCAGAGTATAAGCCCCGGAATAAAATTAATTTATTTGTATATTAGATTAGTATATAGATACGTATAAGAGATTATATTTGTTGTGGTAAAGTGTAAGCCTTCGTTTTCTTTGAAATAAATAAAATATTAAATTGGAAAAAAAAAAGAAAAAAAAAAAGAAAGGAAATAAACTTTTGGATTTTTGAATCATCCGTAAGTATTGTCTAGTGACGTTGAATAATTTCCCTAATTTGCTTATGTTGGTTTGAAAAGCGCAAAATTATCATGATTTGATCACAGTTTGAGGCTTTCTTGGAATTAACTTTGAACAAAAGCTTTCCGTAGGCAAGAACGACTGTAGCCTCTTTCTAATAACCTGTTTTGGAGTTTACCTGCTTCTTCTCTGAATAAGGAATTGTTAGAACAGTTTCTGCCGAGTCGCAGATATTGTCCATACGGGATCGAGTTTTTCAATGGGGTAGGGTGAAAGCTATCAGCATGCAGCATGGTGTTCCTGGCCATACTCTTCCGGAACAGAGTGCTGCACAGTTTTCTTTCAGAGTTGCAAAAAACTTTTACATCCAAGAATGTAATACTATTCTTGTCATGTACCATCGTAAATTTCAAATTTAGATCATTGATATTAATTCTGTGAAAAAATGTTATCAGGGTTTCTTGTGATCCCTCCCAGACAAGGAAGACGTCGTCGATGTATCGGAGCCATGATACACACACACACACACACACACACACACACACTACTGTGCAAAAGTTTTAGGTAGGTGTGAAAAAATGCTGTAAATGAAGAATGCTTTGAGAAATACAAAGGTTATTAGTTTATTTTTATCAAATACCAGAATGCAAAGTCAATAGACAGAAGAGAAATCCAAATCAAATCAATATTTGGTGTGACCCACCTTTGCCTTCCAACCAGCATCAATTCTTCTAGGTAGACTTGCACAACATTTTTGAGGGAATTCCGCAGGTAGGTATTTCCAAACATCTTGGAGAACTAAGCACAGATCTTCTGTGGATGTCGGCTGCCTCAAATACTTCTGTTCCTTCATGTAATCTTAAGCCGAGTCCGTGATGATGAGATCAGGGCTCTGTGGGGGCCAAACCATCACTCCCAGGATTTCTTGTTGTTCTTTACACTGAAGAATGGCTGCACTTAGTCCTAGTTCACACCTATGCAAGTTTTTGTGTGTTTTCAGTATTACAGAAACACACTACAGTCCATTTAAAGTGGTTTCCTATGGATGTAGTTCACATCTGTGCATTTTATGGAAAGGGCCAGGGACATTTTCAGTTTTTTGGCTCCAAAGACTTCAATGGATCAAAAAAGTTTATTGAAAATCGCAAAATGCACCTGGAGTATGCAACCTGGTGGCTTGCATGTGGATTTTGTGAACATAAGTGGAATTTTGAACTAACGTGGAGAGTTAATAACCAGGAGTTGTGCTTCTGACTGCTTCTGCTTGCAAGTGTTGTTTTGGTTTTTTTTTTTTTTTCCTCCTTTATTTGATACGTTTGCTAGCAGTTTTTTTTCTCACACTTTTTAAACAGCATTTTTTTCCTTCTTTTCTTCCTGCTAATTAAGGGGGGTGGTTAATTGTTCACAGGTGTATAAAAGTATCTTTAAAAACTCCCCTAGGAGCTTGCTCCCTACTGGTGACTTGCATGTGGATTTTGTGAACATAAGTGGAATTTTGAACTAAAGTAGAGAGTTAATAACCAGGAGTTGAAAACTGGAGTTAAGACAGGAGTCCTCTAACCTGTAAGTAACATCTTAAATTTCCTTTAAGTAACTGTATTGTAACTGGGAAATGAGTGCCAGCAGGGTTGAAGGTTTTGCTCAATGCACAGTTGCCACACGTATGCAAAATTTGTGGAACAGCTCCAGGATGGATATCGCTGTGACAGATGTGAGCAGGTTGCCCTTCTGGAAGCTCGCATTAGAGATCTGGAGGAGTAAGTTGCAACACTGGGCAGAAAGGACAACCTTGAAAGGGGTCCTCTGCTTGCTGAGCAGGTGGTCATTAGCGTTGATGTGGAGGGTGGAGGGGCAAGTCAGGATTATCAGATAAGAATATGGGTTAATGTAGTTAGAGGGAGTGGAAGGGGCTCACAGAAAAGGAAGGCCAGTCCTGTATTTGTGCAACTAATGACAGTATACATGGAAGGTGGAGGCTCCTTAAGAATCAATTTAAAGAACTAGGCTGCAAGTTGAAGGGAAGGACCTCCAAGGTGATATTCTCTGAAATATTACCTGTGCCATGCGCAACACAGGAAAGGCAAGGGGTGATTAGAGAGCTGAATGCATGGCTAAAGACCTGGTGTAGGGAGGAGGGATTTGGGTTTCTAGAGCACTGGGCTGACTTTTCATTGGGGTGCAAACTATATGCTAAAGACAGTTTGCACTTGAATGGAAGGGGATCTGCTGTGCTGGGGGAGAGGTTTATAGGAAGGCTGGAGGAGTAATTAAACTAAGATTGAGGGGGGAGGGTGAACTAGAATTACATCGGGCAGACAGGTCAGTTAGGGGTCAGACATTAATGGAGGGTGGAATGGGGATAGATGGGGGGGAGGGTTATGGCAGGTGACAAGAAATTTCCCATGTTGCAAACTATAGTGATAGTGGTTGATGGAGAGTGTGATGAGTCTGAAGCATTATGGGTGGGACTGCCTATAGATGGGCGTAGTTCAAAGTTAATCATTGGAGTTTGTTATAGACCACCCAATGTTAACGGGGAGGTGGAGACTCAGCTCCTTGCACAGGTGGAAAAGGCTGCAAGGGCTGGGACGGTGATGATAATAATGGGGGATTTTAACTACCCAGAAATTGACTGGAGTAATGGCACTGCTGGGACAGTTAAAGGGCAATAATTTATAAACCTATTACAGGACAATTTTGTGGTCCAGTTTATTGAGGCCCCAACTAGGAATGAAGCTCTAGTGGACCTGGTAATCTAAAACCATGCAGAGCTTATTACTAATGTCCAGATAAAGGAACACCTGGATAGCAGTGATCATAACATGATTTCATTTGATGTTAGCTGTAAACAAGAAATACATACGGGAAAGATAAAAACACTTAACTTTAAGAGAGCAAATTTTCCAAGGATGAGGGCTGCTCTCCAGGATTTAGACTGGGAGGGAATATTTGCATTGATAAACACAGAACAGAAATGGGAATTCTTTAAAAAGATTGTTTGTGAACTCACTGCAAAGTATATTTCCATGGGCAATAAGTTTAAAAGGCTAAAAACAAAACATATGTGGCTCACGGCCAAAGTTAAAGAAGCTATAAACAATAGGAAAAGAGCTTTTAAAAAATATAAAAATAAAGGAACACTAGTGTCGTTTAAATGTTACAAAGAATTTAACAAAATATGTAAAAAGGAAATCAAGGATGCAAAAATTCAAAACGAACGACAGATTGCAAAAGATAGTAGGACAAACACCACAAAATTCTTCAATTATATTAATAGTAAAAAGGTTAGGTCTGAGCATGTAGGTCCTTTACAAAATAATCTAGAGTGGGTGACTGGGGACAAAGAGAAGGCAAATTTATTAAATACTTTCTTCAGCTCTGTGTATACAAAAGAGCATGGGGGAGCTCATGTCCATAATGGGGGTGGTAGTGACACAGCCCCAAATCCACAATGGCTCAAAAGTGATATGGTCCAGAAATATTTAGACAGAATAAAGGTGGATAAAGCACCTGGACCTGATGGCATCCACCCACGGATCCTAAAAGAATTGAGCTCTGTAGTTTCAAAGCCATTGTATCTAATTTTTTAGGGACTCATTAATGACGGGAATAGTACCACTGGATTGGCGCAGGGCGAACGTGGTGCCTTTTTTAAAAAAGGGATCAAAGTCTTTACCAAGTAACTATAGACCTGTTAGTTTAACTTCTATAGTCGGGAAGGTACTGGAGCGTTTAATAAAAGACCACATAGACGAGTTCTTGCTGGAAAAAAACATTTTAAGCAACAGACAGCATGGATTCATGAAAGACAGAAGTTGTCAGACAAACCTGATTTCTTTTTATGAAGAGGTAAGTAAAACAGACAGAGGGGTGGCTGTGGACGTCGTATACTTGGATTTTGCAAAAGCGTTCGATACAGTTCCCCACACGTGGCTCATGCGTCAGGTAAAGTCTACAGGCTTGGAAATATCAGTTTGTAAATGGATAGAAAACTGGCTAAAAGACAGAATTCAGAGAGTAGTGGTTAATGATTCTTACTCTGAATGGTCTAAGGTTATCAGTGGTGTACCCCAAGGTTCAGTGTTGGGACCCTTACTTTTTAATATCTTTATAAATGATATTGGGTCTGGGATCAAAAGTAACTTTTTTTAATTTCTGTCTTTGCAGATGACACCAAGCTATGCAGTGGAATAACGTCCTTACAGGATGTCTCCAATGTACAAGCCAAACTCAATGCTCTGTCTAATTGGGCGACTACAGTATGTGGCAGATGAGGTTTAATGTTGAGAAATGTAAAGTTCTGCACTTGGGGGCTAAGAATATGCATCATACATACTAGGGGGAGTACAACTGGGGGAATCTGTGTTGGAGAAGGATCTGGGGGTTTTGGTAGATCATAAGCTCAATAATAGCATGCAATGCCAAGCTGCAGTTTCCAAAGCGAGCAAAGTCCTTTCTTGTATTGGGAGAGGTATGGACTCCAGAAAGAGAGATATCATTTTGCCCCTGTACAAATCATTAGTAAGACCTCATCTGGAATATGCAGTTCAGTTTTGGGCACCAGTTCTCAAAAAGGATATCGGGGAACTGGAAAAAGTGCAGAGAAGGGCAACCAAACTGATAAGAGGCATGGAGGAGCTCAGCTATGAGGAAAGATTAGAGGAACTGAATTTATTCACTCTTGAGAAGAGGAGAATAAGGGGGGATATGATCACCATGTATAAATATATAAGGGGTCCATATAGTGAACTTGGTGTTGAGTTATTCTCTTTACGATCATCACAGAGGACAAGGGGGCACTCTTTACGTCTAGAGGAAAAGAGATTTCATCTCCAAATATGGAAAGGTTTCTTCACAGTAAGAGCTGTCAAAATGTGGAATAGACTCCCGCCAGAGGTGGTTCTGGCGAGCTCAGTAGATTGCTTTAAGAAAGTCCCGGATACTTTCCTAAATGTACATAATATAACTGGGTACTAACATTTATAGGTAAAGTTGATCCAGGGAAAATCCGATTGTCTCTTGGGGAATCAGGAAGGAATGTTTTCCCCTGCTGTAGAAAATTGGTGCATGCTCTTCTGGGATTTTTTTGCCTTCCTCTGGATCAACTGAGGGTATAAAATTGGGTATATTGGATTGTACAATATTTTTTATTTTATTTATGTATTGTTTTTAAGGTTGAACTGGATGTCTTTTTTCAACCTGACTAACTATGTAACTATGTAACCTATGCATAGGTGTGAACCAGGCTTTAGAGATGCCCCCCTCTTTTTTTTATTTTAGAGTGTACCTTCTGGTTGAGGGATATCCCTGGTGGTAGATGCCTGCAGCTTGGATCTGTGTGTGTGTATGTGTGTATATATATATGTACGTATGTATATGTGTATATATATATATATATATATATATATATATATATATATATATATATATATATATATATATATATATATATATATGTATGTATATGTGTGTGTGTGTATATATATATATATATATATATATATATGCATATGTGATATACATATATATATATTCCAAACAGGTGCAGTGAACAGCACAGCGGGCATAGATTGAGTGCAAAACAATCAGGCTATCCCTCCGGTTATATATATATGGAAAAAATTCAATCATCGATTGTTGCACCGATAATTTATTGAAAGTCCATAGAAATTCACAAAGATTGCATATGTTCTAAAATGCAATAGTTGTGGGCAAAGTGCTTAACATCTTTCTTCAGGCTGCAATATATACAGTATATATATACTGTTTAACACACTGTATACATGGTGTATATACTGTATATGACTTTTATTTGGTACACATTAACCACTTGACCTCCAGAAGGTTTACCCCCCCCTATGACCAGGCCATTTTTTGCGATATGGCACTGCGATACTTTAACTGACAACTGCGTGGTCATGCCTCACTGTACCCAAATAAAATGTATGCGTTTTTCTCCCACAAATAGAGCTTTCTTTTGGTGGTATTTGATCACCTCTGCAGTTTTTATCTTTTGTTGCTATAAACAAAAAAAGAGCGACAATTTGGGCCCATATGTATTCTGCTACATATTTCTGGTAAACAAAAATCCCAGTAAGTGTATATTAATTGGTTTACGCAAAAGTTATAGCGTCTACAAACTATGGGATACTTTTATTTATTTTTTACTAGTATTGGCGGCGATCAGAGACTTATAGCGGGACTGTGATATTGTGGTGGACAGTCGGGACACCTAACTGACACTTTTGACACTTTTTGGGGACCAGTGACACTAATACAGAGATCAGTGCTAAAAATATGTCACTATCACTGTACTAATGACATTGGCAGAAAATGGGGTTAACATCAGGGGCAATCAAAGGTTAAATGTGTGCCTAGCCAGTGTTTTATTAAACGGTGGTGGTGGTGGGGGGGTGTTTTCACTAGGGGAAGGCATGCTTTAGAGAAACACAGGATCCATGCCTTCCCTACTGACAGACTGCCATTCTTCCTCTGTACTGAAGGATTGGTGGGTGTTGGTGGACATCGAATCCATGGTACCCGCTGATCAGCTCCTGCTGTACATAATCAGAGTGGGTCAGCGGCACTATCTGGAAATGCTGGATCACGTACCCGGTACACCATCCAGCACAATAGAGCTGCCCTGCCGCTTGGTTGTGTAAAATAAATGTTTACATCTTTTCCTAGTTTTCAATTAGTTCATTATTTTAATAATGCAATTGTATCTGACAGTTACACTATTAAATGTACAGTACTGCAGATAAATATAGTTTAGCCTAAAAGAATCAGTGTTCAACTGCTGGCTGAAGACTTTCATTTTATCAGTGGAATCTCCAGCCTGCATGTGATAACCAGGTTATCGCTGACATTAGAGCTGCACAAGTAATCGTGAAGAATCAAAATCGCAATCTTTTTCCCTTTTCCCAAGTGCAGAGAGTTCTTACAGCTGGAAAAACACATTTTTTTTTGAAAAAGTACACTTTAATGAATTAAAAAAAAAACTAAACAGCAAAGTTAGCCACATTTTTTTGTATAATGTGAAAAAAGATATTACACCGCGAGAATCGTGAAAGAATCGTTATCTTTATTCTAAGCAAAAAAAAAATTGTGATTCTCATTTTAGCCAGAATCGTGCATCTCTAGCTGACATAGTGGTCACATAATCAGGAGCCACTATTATTGGCTCACAATCATCAGTAGGGACCATGACTGCTGGGATTGAGGGCCAGTAGCTGTGTAAAATGTCACCTACAGGATTTCAAATGCGAGAATACTTAAAGTGGTTGTTACCACAAAAATGTATTTCACTGGCAGCCCCTCCATTATATTTAGGCATAACACACAGGCTAAATGTTTTATTAAAACCAATCTTGTAATTACCTTTTTTCAGCTATCTTTAGGCCGGTCATGTGACTCCTGGTCGGTCTCCTACTCCGGTCCAGGGCTACAGCGGGAGGGGCTGAGATCTCCCTCTGACATCAGCTGGGGAGGTCATGTGGCCACTCAGCCCCTCCTGCTGTAGCCCTGGACCGGAGTAGGAGACCGACCAGGAGTCACATGACCGGCCTAAAGATAGCTGAAAAAAGGTAATTACAATTACAATTAAATCCACTGTGTTTTTACAATAAAATAGAAGTTGAAGGTAGGAATTTTACGGTTTGTATTCGGTTTACATTCTGTTTAAATTGATGCTGTGTATTGTTGGTTTTACATATATTGTCTCATTTCTAGTCTTGTCTACTCTGTAGGTCCAGGAAACATAAAAGTTGTGATAAGTGATGTGGAGGATTTAAATTTGGAGAGACAGGTTACAGAATGGTGGATGGCGGGGGATTGCCAGGACTGTGAACTCCTGACTCTCAGCAAAGCAGAAATGAGATCCCTGATTGAACATAAAATAAATCCTCTATCAGTGGAGAGAAGAATGGCCAATAAACTCCGACACATCTATAAGATCCTACAGGAGGCTGCAGGTAATGGAGACATTCCACTATTTTTATTCCTCTAGTATCCTCCTAGAAACACATTGGATTATTATGAGTGTTACAATGAGCTCAGAGGAGTAAAAAAACTGTTATAATATACAGTGCCTTGCAAAAGTATTCACCCCCTTGGCTTTTTACCTATTTTGTTACATTAAAGCCTTTAGTTCGATGTTTTTTTAATCTGAATTATATGTGATGGATCAGAACACAATAGTCTAAGTTGGTGAAGTAAAATTAGAAAAATATATACATAAAACTATTTTTCAGAAATAAAAAACTGATAATTGTCATGTGCGTATGTATTCACCCCCCTTTGTTATGAAGCCCATAAAAAGCTCTGGTGCAACCAATTACCTTCAGAAGTCACATAATTAGTGAAACGATGTCCTCCTGTGTGCAATCTAAGTGTCACATGATCTGTCATTACATAGACACACCTTTGTAAAAGGCCCCAGAGGCTGCAACACCTAAGCAAGAGGCACCACTAACCAAACACTGCCATGAAGACCAAGGAACTCTCCAAACAAGTAAGGGACAATGTTGTTGAGAAGTACAAGTCAGAGTTAGGTTATAAAAAAATATCCAAATCTTTGATGATCCCTAGAAGCACCATCAAATCTATCATAACCAAATGGAAAGAACATGGCACAACAGCAAACCTGCGAAAAGCTGGCCGCACACCAAAACTCACGGACCGGGCATGGAGGGCATTAATCAGAGAGGCACAGAGACCTAAGGTAACCCTGGAGGAGCTGCAGAGTTCCACAGCAGAGACTGAAGTATCGGTACATAGGACGACAATAAGCCGTACGCTCCATAGAGTTGGGCTTTATGGCAGAGTGGCCAGAAGAAAGTCATTACTTTCAGCAAAAAACAAAATGGCACGTTTTGAGTTTGCGGAAAGGCATGTGGGAGACTCCCAAAATGTATGGAGGAAGGTGCTCTGGTCTGATGAGACTAAAATTGAACTTTTTGGCCATCAAAGAAAATGCTATGTCTGGCACAAACCCAACACATCACATCACCCAAAGAACACCATCCCCACAGTGAAACATGGTGGTGGCAGCATCATGCTGTGAGGATTTTTTTCAGCAGTTGGGACTGGGAAACTGGTCAGAGTTGAGGGAAAGATGGATGGTGCTAAATACAGGGATATACTTGAGCAAAACCTGTAGCACTCTGTGTGTGATTTGAGGCTAGGATGGAGGTTCACCTTCCAGCAGGACAATGACCCCAAACACACTGCTAAAGCAACACTTGAGTGTTTTAAGGGGAAACACGTAAATGTGTTGGAATGGCCTAGTCAAAGCCCAGAACTCAATCCAATAGAAAATCTGTGGTCAGACTTAAAGACTGCTGTTCACAAGTGCAAATCATCCAATTTGAAGGAGCTGGAGCAGTTTTGCAAGGAGGAATGGGCAAAAATCCCAGTGGTAAGATGTGGCAAGCTCATAGAGACTTATCCAAAGTGACTTGGAGCTGTGATAGCCGCAAAATGTGGCTCTACAAAGTATTGACTTTAGGGGGGTAAATAGTTATGCACATTTACTTTTTCTGTTATTTTGTCCTATTTGTTGTTTGCTTCACAAAAAAAAAAAATCTTCAAAGTTGTGGGCATGTTCTGTAAATTAAATGATGCAAATCCTCAAACAATCCATGTTAATTCCAGGTTGTGAGGCAACAAAACACGAAAAATGCCAAGTGGGTGAATACTTTTGCAAGGCACTGTAGGTGTGATCTTATTATAGGGAATATTTACCAATGGAGGGGGGTTATCCTCAAATTTCCACTAATTACCTAAAGGGAACCTGTCAGAAGTACAGAGACTGCCATGGCTGCCCTCTGCTCCTGAAAATGTCTTCTCCTCATTTCCTTTCCACAATCTCACATATTTGTCTTTTCCTCTTTACAGAGAAAAACTTTATATGGAAATATATGAAGGTAAGGAATAGATATTAAGCCCTCATTCACACCAGTGCAACAAGTCCCATGACAAGTCACACCCTATTATCGGCAATGGCACAGTTCTGCACGACGTTGCGCCGATTTGAAAAAGTAGTTCCTGCACTACTTATTGCCATTCAAGGTGCAAGTTGCATGAAGTTGCACAGATGTCAGCCAAGTTACCCATGAAGGCGCACTGACATGTGGCTTTAAAATTGTGCGATTTCAAGGCATGTTGCACGATTTCAAAGCCACATTCAGTGTAAACCTAGATTTAAAGTGATTGTAAAGTCTCGGTTAAAAAAATAAAATAAATAACATACATGTTATACTCACCTCCTCTGTGCAGTTGGTTTTGCACAGAGCAGCCCCGATCCTCCTCTTCTCAGGTCCCTCTTCACTGCTCCTGGCTCCTCCATCCTATTGAGTGCCCCCACAGCAAGCAGCTTGCAATGGGTGCACTGGCCGAGTCAGAGTTCTGTGTATCCATTCAGACACGGAGCCCCAACCCGTCCCGCCCCCTCTCTCACCTGTTTGACTGATTTTGATTGAGAGCTGCAGGAGCCAAAGGCGCTGCTGCTGTGTCTCAGCCAATCAGAAAGGAGTGTCCCAGAGGGCTTAGACATTGGGGACATCCCTGGAGAGAGATGGGGCTCAGGTATATATCAGGGGTGCTGGGGGGCGGCTGCTACACACAGAAGGTTTTTTATCTTAATGCATAGAATGCACCTCCTGCCTTTACATCTCCTTTAATGGCAATTTGTTACCAAAGGGCATGACTCCTTCATAGCATTGTTTAAATTACCTGTCTATCCTGCCTGTAAATCTATATTTTTTTTCTAGTTCCTTTAAAAGGCCAAACTGTTCAACAAAAGTTACAGGTGTTGCAACAAACTCTTTAACAGTGGGGATGCTCACAGTGATCAGTTTACATTCAGGTGGTTTAACCCCATTCAATACCGGGCACTTCCACCCCCTTCCTGCCCAGGCCAATTTTCAGCGCTGTCACAATTTGAATGACAATTGCGCGGTCATACTACACTGTACCCAAATGACATGTTTATCATTTTGTTGACACAAATAGAGCTTTCCTTTGGTGGTATTTAATCACTGCTGGGTTTTTATTACCGTATATACTCGAGTATAAGTCGTTCCGAGTATAAGTCGAGGCCCTAATTTACCACAAAAAAATGGGAAAAACGTATTGATCCGAGTATAAGACGGGGGTGAGAAATGCACAGCTACTGTAAGTGGAAAAGAGGGTCAACAATGCCCATTTGCAGCCATAGGTCCCCTGAACTTCAAACTCGGTAGTTAAGGGTTCCTAGATGCCCCCTAGCTGCAGCCAAAATTTGGGGTCTCTGAACCCAAAGGGTCCCGAAATGACATTGCAGCAGATGGACACAGTTGACCGAATTTGGGCCCCTGTATCTCAGGGCCACTTAGTGCTAAGAACCCCAAATTTGGTGTGCAAACCCAGTGGAACTAGCACCATAAAATTTCCAAAGCTGGGGTTTCTAGCACTAAGTGGCCCCGAGATACAGGGCCCCAAAAATCAGTTCAGAAAATGTCAAGCACTTTTCTACAGCAGAGAATGACATTTTCCGAACCGGTTTGGGGGCCCTGTATCTCAGGGCCACTTAGTGCTAGGAACTTCAGCTTTGGATATGTTGTGGTACCAGTTCCACTGGGTTTGCACACCAAATTTGGGGTTCCTAGCATCAAGTGGCCCTGAGATATGGGGCCGCAAACTCGGTTCAGAAAATGTCAAGCACTTTTTTGCAGCAGAGAATGACATTTTCCGAACCGATTTTGGGGCCCCGTATCTCGGGGCCACTTAGTGCTAGGAACTTCGGCTTTGGATAGGTTGTGGTACCGGGTCCACTGGGTTTGCACACCAAATTTGGAGTTCCTAGCATCAAGTGGCCCTGAGATACGGGGCCCCAAATTCGGTTTGGAAAATGAAATTTTTTGCTGCAGAAAAGTGCTTGACTCGAGTACAAGTCGAGGGGGGCACTTTCAGCACTAAAAAATGTGCTGAAAAATTCGACTTATACTCGAGTATATACGGTATTTGCTAAATAAATGAAAAAAGACCAACAATTTTATAAAAAAACATACATGTGTTTCTTTGCTTCTGTTTTGCAAATAAATAATCTTTAATCATGAATGTAGACCAACATGTATTCTGCTACATTTCTTTGGTGAAAATAACCCAAATCAGTGTATATTATTTAGTCTGTAGAAAAGTGATAGAGTCCACAAACTCTGTGATACACTGTATATCGAAAAATCGATCAATGAATGAATGAATGAATGAATGAATGATTTGTAAAGCGCTGCAAATGCGAACTGAATCGCCTCAATGCGCTGGATGCATTCTCTGATGTCAGCTTCTCAGAAAAGGAAGGTCTTTAGTTTTTTTCTGAAGGCCTGGTGGTTTTCTTCAATGCGGATGTTAGTTGGAAGAGCATTCCATAGTCGAGGTCCTTGGACTGCGAATCTTCGTTCGCCCTTTGCTTTGTAGCGGTATTTGGGAACGGTAAGGAGGTTTTGGTTAGCTGATCGAAGACTGCGATTCGGTGTGTAGTGTTTTATTTTCTCGCGGAGATATGGTGGGGCGTTTCCTTGTACGCATTTGTGGGTGAGGCAGAGGGTCTTGAATGTGATCCGATTCTTCACGGTTAGCCAGTGTAGGCTCTTTAGGGAGGGGGAGATGGATTCCCAGGGTTTTTTTCCTGTTAACAGTCTTGCCGCCGTGTTTTGGATGAGTTGTAGGCGCGCAAGCTGATATTGGGGTAGTCCTATGTAGAGCGAATTTGCGTAGTCGAGTCGGGAATTGATGATTGTTCCCACAACTGCCGCTTTGTCCTCTTCTGGGATGAAGGGGATGAGTCTGCGTAGTTGACGGAGGAGATGGTGGGATCCGCTCACCACTGATCCTATTTGTGCGTCCATTGTCATTCCTGAGTCAAAAATGACTCCGAGACTCTTGGCTTTGGTGTTTGGGGAGATGGTCTGTCCAAGGATGGTGGGAGGTGTCCACGGAGTCTTTATTTTGGAATTTTTGTTGGCATGTAGGAGAAGAAGCTCTGTTTTTGATCCGTTAAGTTTGAGGGAGCTGGTGGTCATCCAGTCATCTATTAAGGTGAGACATTTCTGTAATTGCTGATGAAGGTCTTTTTGTCCGTTAATGCGAAGGTAGAGTTGGGTGTCGTCAGCGTATGAATGGAAGCAGAGGTCGGTTTTCCTGATGATATTGAGAAGTGGGCGGATGTATATGTTGAATAGTACTGGTGACAAGGGTGATCCCTGAGGGACTCCGCAGGAGATTGCCCGGGTTTCTGAGGTGAATGCTCCTAGTTTCACTGTCTGGGAGCGATTCTCTAAGAAGGATGTAAACCATTTTAGAGCAGGACCTGTAGCTCCTGCTACTTCAGCGAGGCGGACAAGTAAAGTATTGTGGTCCACTGTATCGAATGCTGCGCTGAGGTCTAACAGTACCAGGAGACTCTGTTCTCCGTCGTCTGCTGCTTCAAGGGCGTCGTCCCATATTTTGAGAAGTGCTGTTTCTGTGCCATGGCCTGGGCGAAAGCCTGATTGCAGAGGGTCCAGGAGGAGGTGTGTGTCCAGGTGGTGTTGTAGCTGCTGTACTACTGCTTTTTCCATGATCTTGGAGATGGCGTTGAGGCTAGTTATTGGTCTACGGCAGTTAGGGTCCTTAGGGTCGAGATTGGCTTTCTTTAGCAGAGGTTTGATGATGCCTTGCTTGAGGGAGGTTGGGACAGTCCCTTCTTTGAATGATTGATTTATCAGCTGTGTTAGGATAGGGGCCAAGATGTCGGAACATTCTTTAAGCAGTTTAGTGGGGATGATGTCGTTCGGTGATGTGCTGTCTCAAAGGCTTCTGATGATGTTTTTAGTTGTGTCTATGGTGATTGGGGACAAAAAGAAATTCGGTGGTTGAGTGATGTTTGTGTCGATATCCTCTCTTTGCTTTGGTTCAGTGAGGGTGATAGTTGTTTTCTGATGGATTGATTTCTGAATGTTGTCGATTTTGTCGATGAAGAAATCTGATAACTCATTGCAGAATTCTTGAGTATCGTTTCCTGGGGGCTCTAAGCAGGTCGGGTTCATAGACTGAGCCACTATTTTGAAAAGTTCCCGCTGACGGTTTAATGCGGATGAGATGGTGTCTGAGAAATGTTCTTTTTTGGCTTTGAAGATTGCCTTGTGGTATTTCCCCGTGAGTGCTTTGTAGTTAGCATGGTTTTCCTTGGTAGGATTTCTTCTCCATGCTCTTTCCGCTCTTCTACGTTCTTGCTTGTGTAGGGTGAGAGTACCATTGAACCAACTTGAGTTTTTTTTGCGGATGAGTGTTCTGCGTTTTGGCGCCACGAAGTCTGCTGTTTGTAGTAGTACATTGTTTAGGGAGTTGAGCGTTTGTTCTGTTGAGAGGTTTGAGTTTAGCAAAAGAATTTTGCTCGACAATGTGGTTTTGAAGAGATCAGTGTGAAGTTTCTTCTGAGATCTATTCCAGTGTGTTGCTGTTACGTGTTTCTGTTTTTGGAGGATGGTGTTAGTGGTGATTTTAAATTTGATAGCATGGTGGTCTGTCCATGGTAGCGGAGTGTTGTCAAATACGTTGATGTCCATATTCTGTTTGAAGATGAGATCTAGAGTGTGACCTGAACCATACGTGGGAGAGTTTATCAGTTGTTGAAGGCCAAGTTCCTCCATTTGGTTGACGCAGGCGGTTGCGGTGGGGTCTTGGGCAGAGTTTGCCCACAGGTTAAAATCCCCAAGTACCAGCAGGTTTTTGGTTTTCAAGGTGTGTATCGAGAAAAATTCAGTGAGCGGCGTGAGGAGATTGGTCTTTGGTCCTGGTGGTCTGTAGCATAGTAGTATGTGAATGGTGTCTTGAGGTGTTGTTTGGAGGTGCAGTGAGAGTGTTTCCATGAAAGGCACTGAGTTCTGTACGTTTGGTTTGGTGAACCCAAGATGAGATTTGAAGATCACTGCTAGGCCTCCTCCTTTTTTTCCGATTCTATGCTCGGTTAGGATACTGTAGTTCTCGGGCACCAGTTCCGTTAGGATTGTGTTGCAGTCAGGTGTTAGCCAGCTTTCTGTAATGAAGAGGCAATCTATGTTGTTTTCGATGAGGAAATCGTGGATTTCCAGCCTGTACTTGACTGCAGATCTGGTGTTGATCAGGGCGCATGCTAGTTGTTGCGGTTGGATCAGTGTCTCCTTGCATTTCCTGGTTGGTTGTGGGTTGGTTCTTAGTAATTGTTCTTTTTTTAGTCTTTTTTGAGTGGCGATCGGTAAAGTTGCGGCGGTGTTTCTTAGCCTGTGGATGGTATCTGCTGTGTATTTAAAGTTGCACATGATGAGGAGGATGGTGTTGCTGGTAGGAAAGGTGTTCTGATGGTGGAACTGATGTGATGGTGATCCACTTGCGGGGGGATGGAGGGGTCTACTGGCTACCTGCTGCTTCTGAAGTGGTGTGGCGATGGGCTGGTGTGGGTGCAAGGTACTTAAGGAGGGTACGGCTTCCTACCCCCCTGTCGTTGATCCAGAGGAAGGCGAAAAACCCCTAGCTGCGAGGGCCAATAATGCAGCAGAGGAAAAAATTCCTTCCTGACCCCCCGAGGGGCGATCGGGCTGGCCCCTGGATCAACAGTTGGAGTACCCCTGGTGGCTTACCTGTAGGATGGTCCGGCGGACGACGGGGGGATCAGACACTACTTACTGGTAGGTGGTGCGGTGGCTGCGACTAGGATGATTGAGTTGGAGTAGCCTCCTGGAGGGGTGATTCAGGTGTGGGGGGGTGCGGGCTCTGTAGGAAACAAATGGGAGGGGGGATGAGTGGCTGACTGCAGGAACTAAGCCGCAGCCGTGGTCTGTCCCACAGAATCTAGCAGCTAGCCTATAGTGATTAGACTGCGGCTGCGGTGGTGTCCCGGGGGGGGGGTGCCAGAAGGAGGGATCAGGGATGATGGGTCCAACCGGGGGGGGGGGGGACCCGGCTGGTGGCCTCAGAAGCTGCACCGGGGGTCTTCAATTGCTGCACTGACTGCCTGGGTGTGCCAATATGGCCGCCGGCTAGGCCTGAGCCACGGCTGGACGGCGGGGGTGTACCAAGATGGCCGCCGGCCAGGCCCGAGCCGCGGACTTTCCTGCGGTGTTCCGGGGGGTCCAGCGGAGGTGTGTGGGAGAATCCGGTGGAAAGGTAAGCAAGGAGGAGGGGGGGCGCCCGCCGGTCGGGCAGACCGGTCGGGGAAGGGGGGCAGTGAATTGCTGCCTGCTGGCAGCCGAGCTAGGCCGGAGCCGCGGAGTATCCTGTGCGGCCGGCCGGCTGGCTGAGGGCGGCGTCAGGGGGGAGGTGAGTTGGGGTAGGGGGTCCGGTGGTAATTGCGAAGGGGGCTGAGCCGGACCGCGGAGTTGCCTGGCGGCCAGCCGGTTGAGTGGATGGAGCGGGGGTCCGAATGGAGGACCGTAGAGAGCGGGGAGGGGGGGTCCCGGAGCTGCTACAGAGGGAGCCGCTCGGGCCCGAAAAGGGCCGGCTTGCTGCTAAGTGGTGTGAGGATGGGGCAGGTGGCGGATGGAGGGGAGGGGGGCAGGTGAGCTACCGCAAGGGGGTCGGGATGAGTCAGGACCCAAGGATGGGAGGCCGGGTGGCCGGAGCTGCCTACGAGCCGCTGCAGCAGGCTACAGCAGTCTGCTCTCCAAAATGTCAGCAATCACACTGACAGCAATCTGTCCCACCAACCTGTCCCACCAACTTCCGATTGGGACTAGAGATGGAGAGCTGGCTATGCTGTGGCTATGACTGTGCTGGGGGCATGCAGTGAGTGTGTTCTTGGCACAAATCTTGGCTTTCCATCAATCAATCAATCCTGATGTACTGACGGTCTATCTCATTTCTTGAGGCCCAAAAATGCCAGAATAGTACAAATATCCCCCAAATGACCCCTTTTTGGAAAGTAGACAGTCCAAGGTATTTAGTAAGAGGCATGAGGGGTATTTTGAAGGTGGCATTTTTTGTCACAATTTTTTGGGTGCAGGTATGTTGGTGACACAGGGGTGAGAGGGGGTGCAGGTATGTTGGTGACACGGGGGGGGGGAGAGGGGGGTGCAGGTATGTTGGTGACACAGGGGGGGGAGAGGGGGGTGCAGGTATGTTGGTGACACAGGGGTGAGAGGGGGATGCAGGTATGGTGGTGACACAGGGGTGAGAGGGGGTGCAGGTATGGTGGTGACACAGGGGGGGGGAGAGGGGGGTGCAGGTATGGTGGTGACACAGGGGGGGAGAGGGGGATGCAGGTATGGTGGTGACACAGGGGGGGGGAGGGGGATGCAGGTATGGTGGTGACACAGGGGGGGAGAGGGGGGTGCAGGTATGGTGGTGACACAGGGGTGAGAGGGGGTGCAGGTATGTTGCTGACACAGGGGTGAGAGGGGGGTGCAGGTATGGTGGTGACACAGGGGTGAGAGGGGGGTGCAGGTATGGTGGTGACACAGGGGGGGAGAGGGGGGTGCAGGTATGGTGGTGACACGGGGGGGGGAGGGGGATGCAGGTATGGTGTGACACAGGGGGGGAGAGGGAGGTGCAGGTATGGTGGTGACACAGGGGGGGGGGGGGGGGTGCAGGTATGGTGGTGACACGGGGGGGGAGAGGGGGGTGCAGGTATGGTGGTGACACAGGGGGGGAGAGGGGGATGCAGGTATGGTGGTGACACAGGGGGGGAGAGGGGGGTGCAGGTATGGTGGTGACACAGGGGGGGAGAGGGGGGGGGGCAGGTATGGTGGTGACACAGGGGGGGGGGGGGGGAGAGGGGGGTGCAGGTATGGTGGTGACACAGGGGGGGAGAGGGGGGTGCAGGTATGGTGGTGACACAGGGGGGGAGAGGGGGGTGCAGGTATGGTGGTGACACAGGGGGGGGAGAGGGGGGTGCAGGTATGGTGGTGACAGGGGGGGAGAGGGGGGTGCAGGTATGGTGGTGACAGGGGGGGAGAGGGGGGTGCAGGTATGGTGGTGACACAGGGGGGGGAGAGGGGGGTGCAGGTATGGTGGTGACATGGGGTGCAAGAGGGGAGCCAGGACCATCAATGTCCCCAGCCAGCAGAGCCCCGGTCCTTCCATGCTGGACCTCAGCCTTTGAGAAGTGTATTGCAGGGAAAGCTCCAAGCCTCCCATACACTGAGTACACCCCCTCCCCCTATCTCTCCTCTTCCCCACTACACTGACAGGCCACTACTCACAGGTCCGTCAGAAAACTCCTGAACAGCCAGGTGAAGCCTCCCTTCTTCCCTCCCGTCACTCTCACCATTCCCCGAGCCCCGTCGGACACACGGGGGCGGAAGGTGATGGCAGTGGAGGCTGATCACGTCTCCCTTGTGTTCAGTGTAGAGCGGGGAGGGGTTGCCAATCCCTCCAACCCATAGGCTTCAGTGTACAATAGAATTTTCTATTTGTACACTGAAGAGAGAAGCCGATTGGCTGCCCCTCTCCCCTGCACTGAACACAAGGGGAACTTTATGACTGACTCGTGGAGGCGATGGCGGCCATTTTTGTGGAGCCGTTGCCGTTTTTTACAAAAACACTCACGATTTTCTCGGGACAAACCCAAAAATTCGGGAAAACACCCGGGACAAAATTAAATCGGGACGAGGGTCCCAAAATCGGGATTGTCCCAGGAAAATCGGGACTTTTGGCAACTATGTGTCATGTGACCTGCTGGGATTGATAACAGCGATCACATGGTACTGGCAGTGGGCCAGTACAGTGATCAGTCATCATCTGCGTCCGTCGGATGCAACCAGTGACAAATCACGTAACTGGGAGGGAATGAGAAGGCTGGGTGGGAATGGGTTAAACCTTTTCTTCAAAAGAAAAAAAAAACGTTACATTACTGTAACTTCCAAAAAAGCATTAGTTGGTCTTTAGAACATACTCATGTCTCTTACTTAAAATAAATTAATTAATTATTAATTTAATTATTAATTATTTAGTCTAACTAAGACTATCTTGTCCACAGGGTGACAACACTGCTGTGATTTCCCTGCTGAATGACCAGTGTTGTCACCCATGTGACATTTTTATTTTGCCTTTATTTACACTTGAAGGAAACTTGTATTAGTACACACTGCACATTTTTTATAGCTTTTCTTAAGGCTTCATGCACACGAGACGCCGGTGCAAACTCTGCTGAACACATGTTTTTAAAAGCTGAAACCAGCATTTAGAAACGCCCATTTTGCCACGTTTGCATGCCGCGTTTAGCCGCGTTTTACTGCATTTGCGTCTAGAAGCGTCTGCAGAGCAGAGAATGAGATTTTGCAACCCAACTTTGGAGCCCCATATCTCAGGGCCACTTTGTGCTAGGAACCCCAAATTTGGCGTGCTAATACAGTGGAACTAGCACTACACCATATCCAAGTTCCTAGCACCAAGTGGCCCCGAGATAAGTGGCCCCAAAGTCTGGTCACAAAATGTGAAGCACTTTTCTGCAGCAGAGAATGACATTTTGTGATCCGACTTTGGGTCCCATATCTCGGGGCCACTTGGTGCTAGGAACCCCAGCTATGTTGTAGTGCTAGTTCCACTGTGTTTGCACATTAAATTTGGGGTTCCTAGCACCTAGTGGCCCCGAGATATTCTGTGTTTTCTGGTCCAAAAAATAGGGTTCCTTTAAAAACACTTATAAACGCAAACGCGGCTAAACGCGGTACCAGCGTTTAGCTGCGTTTGGCATCTGAAACGGGGAAAACTTTTCCGTCTGAACCCATTTTTTTGCTTCTGGAAAAACGAGGTTAAATGCAACTGCCTAAAAACGCCAAAAAACTAGACTGTGTACATGGACACATAGGATAAAATTGAAAAAAGTGTCCAACTGCTTCTTAACGCGTGTTTAACAGCGTCTCATGTGCATGAGGCCTTATATCAGTGTTGTGCCTTCTTACCAATTTCCTTCTGTTTTTTGAACAGGTTGTTGGAACACGTGTATCCTTTGTAAGTAAGACTCTTTGTTCTTATTATCTAAAACACTACCACCTTTCTTTCTCATCCACTCTGATATTAATATATAAATACATTGATATGATCTCAGGACTAAGGATGAGCTTTGGCGCTTTATGTGTTATTTGGATATATATATCTTTTGTGGCCCCCAACAAATCCACGAGGGCCACTCAGGACTAAGGATGAGCTTGGGCATGTTATGTGCTATTTTGATATATACAGTGGGGACGGAAAGTATTCAGACCCCCTTAAATCTTTCACTCTTTGTTATATTGCAGCCATTTGCTAAAATAATTTAAGTTCATTTTTTTTTTTTCCTCATTAATGTACACACAGCACCCCATATTGACAGAAAAACACAGAATTGTTGACATTTTTGCAGATTTATTAAAAAAGAAAAACTGAAATATCACATGGTCCTAAGTATTCTGACCCTTTGCTGTGACACTCATATATTTAACTCAGGTGCCGTCCATTTCTTTTGATCATCCTTGAGATGGTTCTATACCTTCATTTGAGTCCAGCTGTGTTTGATTATACTGATTGGTAGGGATGAGCTTCGTGTTCAAGTCGAACCCATGTTCAACTCGAACATCGGCTGTTCGGTCGTTCGCCGAATTCCCGAACATTATGGGCCGTTCGCACCAAATTCGTGTGGCGTGTCACAGCCCATAATTCACTGCGGCATCGCAGTGCATTGCTGGCTGATGATTGGCCAAGCATGCACTATGACCCGCATGCTTGGCCAATCACAGCGTCGTCAGTAGAGAGAGCTGTAATTGGCCAAACTCAGGGTGGCTTTGGCCAATTATGGCTCAGGGGGTTTAGAACACGCCCCACATTATATAAGGCCGCCTGCACAGCGGCCCTGTGAAGTGTGTTCCAGCGTTCATAGATAGAGAGAGAGAGAGAGAGACAGTGTCATTTTATTTGAGTTAGCTAGATTAGGCAAGACAATCAGTGAGTTAGCTTCACTTACAGTGTATTGTGTATATATATGCATCCCAGGTGGTGTGTGTATATATATACACTGTATTCAGTTTAGCTAAATCCGTTCCTGTTATCTTCTTACTGACAGGCAGGCTTGTCTTGTTACAGAATTTACAGCTACCTGAAGAAAATTGCTGGTGTTCTTTTGATCCTATTAGTACCACAGTCAGGCAGCTAGACTATTTACAGTTAGTGCAGTGCGTCCTGCTCACAGTGTTCAGCTAAAACTACAAGATAGTGTAGTGAGACCTCTGCACAGTGTTCATCTAAAGCTACAAGTTAGTGCAGTGCGTCCTGCTCACAGTGTCAGCTAAAACTACAAGTTAGTGTGGTGCGTCCTCCTCACAGTGTTCAGCTAAACCTACAAGTTATTTTTTTGCGAGCTTTGCACAGTGTTCAGCTAAAGCTACTTGTAGAAGGTTGATGGTGTTCTCATACTACAGGCAGGCAGTTGATTTTGCTAGCTGCAGTATCAGTACATATATATTTGTACTCGGAGTCAATCTGTGATAGTGTAACAAGGAACAAAAAGCAACAAGAACATAGACCTGAGTTGTGCCCTGGTCAAATGGTCAGTATGCCTGAAAGGGGGCAAAAATGACCAGTAGGATGAATATGATGCCAAATTATAGCCTACTGAAATTACGTATAACTATCAAATAACAAATGCTTATGGTATCTCAAAAATGGCTCTGGGCCAAACCCAGAGAAACAAGACGACCTCCACCTACCCAACGGGCTGGGGTCCCTGGCACAAATACACCGAACCTGCTCCTATCACTTATGACCCAAACCGGGTATAAGCCTGCCCTGAGCACCTAGCTGGTACCCAACATGAAGGAGACCATGAGAATGTGATAGATACCACACGGAAAAATTTGACCCATGGTGAGAAGTCCGCTGATCACAGCAGGAGGGCTACTCCTCAAGAACCCTGAGGAATGCTAATAAAATGCGCAGCAAATAAAGAAAGTCTGTCGGGTCTCCAACAACATGCAAAGCTGAGCCCAACCATAAACGCCCTGACAATGCCATGCCGATACGTGATAAAAGGGCCAAAAACCGAACCAAGTAGGAAGCCTACTGATCCTGACCTAGAGACTTGAGAAAATTCGGAATCCACTAACCCCCTGAGCCTGTAAAAGCTGCTGGAGCTGCCATGCTGACTTACCATAGTTCCATGCTTCCGCCAATCCTAGCCAAAAGTAACTAGGAAATAAAAGGTCGTGTGCATACCAGAGGGAAAAACCAGTCCCCTGGGTAACCTACTCCGCGTAAGTGGCATGCCACTGGGACAGCAACATGAACTACGAAAGAACGTGAGCATGCTGAGAACCTGCGTCAGGAACGTAGCTGCAAGAAAGAACAAAACACATGTATTATGCGAGCTACAAACCGTAAGCAGCCTAAGCACCGAAGCTTGCAAGAAACCGCAAATTACATGAAAAAAAAAACCCCGGTAGCATGAGAACGTGAATGATGAACAGCGTGAGAAACATGAGAACGAGAGTAACCTTGGGAAAACCTAGAAGAATGAGAGAAACATAAGTGAGATTATCATAGAAACAACAAATTGCATGAGACACGTAGACTGCATGAGACACGTAGACTGCATGAGACACGTAGACTGCATGAGACACGTAAATTGCATGAGACACGTAAATTGCATGAGAAACGTAAATTGCATGAGAAACGTGAGTTTGTATGAAATACATAAACAGCGTAAGAACAGATGAGGAGACTTGCCACCGAACAAGCCAATTAAAAACGATCACCTCAATCTGTCAACCCATAGACGTGATGGGTATTCAACAGTGGTAGAACATGAACAACCCAGCTGTTTGACAGCAACCAAATAACATACATAACAAGCAGCCCCAAGACATAAAACCCCTGGTACCTGACAATGATGATGTGGGTGCAGGAATGGCAAGACCAATAGCGCAAGAATGTGAACCTAATGATGACACCCCCCTACTGTATGCAGTGAGTGAGCCCGAGCAACCTGCAGCGCCTGGACAGGAAATTAAAAACGAACACTCAGGGCTAAGATACCCACAGACAGAGGTGGGTAAAAGTAAAAGTGTAATGGTGAACGTGCACGTATGACGTATGGAAACAGGCGAGAAGATTGTGGGACAACAATCAATTAAAAACGAAACCTCAGCCTGTACAGATCTGTAGATGTGACAGACCCTGAATGTGAGCACTAGCTAACAGAAATGCAGCGAACGAAAAACTGTGACAAACTTATGACATAACATATGACATAAACGTAAAATACATGGGAAACCGAGGGAAGCATGGAAAGTGAGAGAAGCCTGGGAAAACGAGAGAAGCCTGGGGAAACGAGAGAAGCCTGGGGAAACGAGAGAAGCCTGGGGAAACGAGAGAAGCCTGGGGAAATGAGAGAAGACTGGGGAAACGAGAGAAGCCTGGGGAAACGAGAGAAGCCTGGGGAAACGAGAGAAGCCTGGGGAAACGAGAGAAGCCTGGGGAAACGAGAGAAGCCTGGGGAAACGAGAGAAGACTGGGGAAACGAGAGAAGCCTGGGGAAACGAAAGAAACCATGGAAAACGAGAGAAGCAAACGAGAGAAACAATGGAAAACAAGAGAAACAATGGAAAACGAGAGAAACAATGGAAAACGAGAGAAACAAAGGAAAACGAGAGAAACAAAGGAAAACGAGAGAAACAATGGAAAACGAGAGAAACAATGGAAAACGAGAGAAACAATGGAAAACGAGAGAAACAAAGGAAAACGAGAGAAACAAAGGAAAACGAGAGAAACAAAGGAAAACGAGAGAAGCAATTGAAAACGAGAGAAGCAATGGAAAACGAGAGAAGCATGGGAAACGAGAGAAGCATGGGAAACGAGAGAAGCATGGGAAAAGGAGAGAAGCATGGGAAAACGAGAATCAAAGGAAAACGTGAGAATCAAGGAAACACGAGAAAAACAAACGTGAGCACCAAGGGAAAAAACGTGAAAACATACGAAAAGTAAAACATGACAAATGTAAGAAACATGAAAAGGCATAAGAAGGGACACATAGCACGAGAAACCTTAAATGCATGAAAACACTGTCAAAAATTGCATGAAAATACTGTCAAAAATTGCATGAAAATATTGTAAAAAATTGCATGAAAACACTGTAAACTGCATGAAAACACTGTAAACTGCATGAAAAACACCTGAAAGCAACATGGGAAAATGTGAGAAACATGGGAAAACGTGAGAAACGTGGGAAAACGTGAAAAACATGGGAAAACGTGAGAAACATTGGAAAACGTGAGAAACATGGGAAAACGTGAGAAACATGGGAAAACGTGAGAAACGTGGGAAAACGTGAGAAACGTGGGAAAACGTGAGAAACATGGGAAAACGTGAGAAACATTGGAAAACGTGAGAAACATGGGAAAACGTGAAAAACATGGGAAAACGTGAAAAACATGGGAAAACGTGAAAAGACGTGAGAAACATGGGAAGACGTGAGAAACATGGGAAGACGTGAGAAACATGGGAAGACGTAAGCATGAACAAATGTGCGAGGCATGGAAAACGTGGGAAGCGTAAGAAACATGGAAAACCTGCGAACCAAGAGAACACGTGAGAACCATGTAAGGCGTGAGTAACATGGGAAACACGAGAAATGTAAGAAACATGAATAGGCAAGAGAAATGACAAATTGCATAAGAAAACGAGCATTGCATGAGAACACCGTAAATTACATGATGAGAATCGTAAATAACATGAGAAACATAAATTGCATAAGAAAATGTAAATTGACCATAACAAAGCATGAGAGATTGAAAATATGCATAAGAAACCACAATTAATAAACCCGTGAAATGCCTTAAAACGTGTAAAATGCATGAGAAACCGTAAAATGCATGAGAACCGTAAAAAACCTGAGAAACCGTAAAAAGCACAAGAAACCGTAAATTTTACTGAAACCGTAAAAACATAAACTGTAAAATGCATAATAACCCATTAATTATATGAGAAACCATAACTCGCATGAGAAACCGTAAAATGCACGATAACCGTAAAATGCATGAAACTAAACATGCATGCGAACCGTAAATAGCATGGAACCGTAAATATGAATAAGAAATTGTAAATCGCATGTAAATCGTAAAATGCATGAGAAATCGTGAATAAATGAGAAATCGTAAATCGCATGAAACCATAAAATACATGAGAAACCGTAAATATAAATCGTAAAATGCATGAGAACCCATGAGAACTGCGAATCGCATGAGAAACCAAAATTATATGAGAAATTGTAAATTACATACCCCCAAAGGACCCTCACAGAAAATAACGAGAGGACAGGCAACGAGCAAGTGTCCTGCCACCCCCCAGCCTGAATTATCCCCTGAACCCTATGCTTGCACATGCGTTACCATGAATTCTCATGAATCCGTCCTGCATGTTTAAGGGAAATCGCAAATAGCAAGAAACCATGAAATGCATACGAAACCGCAACCGATCAGTAGGAGGCATGATTCCACACTCCGCACCATCACCAGAACAGGGGTGAATGGGGAGCGCCAGCCCATGCAACCACCAATGACCCCCTGCCGCAGACAGGAAGTGAAGGGAATCCCGTGGTAGGGGACACAACTGGTCAACAACAATCAAAGGTAGCTGGAGGTGATGATCTGAGAGGGGTAGGGCGATCACGCGCCTGGACGACAGCGACGCACAGCACACAGCACACACTGGCAGCCCCCCCACACAGGAGGAACTGCGAAGCGAGGAACCCCAGACACCACCGACACAGAGCAGAGGAGGGGGCGAGGCCACCGACACAGAGCAGAGGAGGGGGCGAGGCCAGAGGCAGCCCCGGCAACAGGTCCCCGTCGAGGAGGAAGGGAGAGAGAGAGAGAGCGCCCTGAGAGTGACCAAGAGCCTCCCGCAGCGCACATACAGTACCGCCTCTCACCAGCCGGAGACAAGCCGCGCTGCAAATACATATAAAAAATGTGTGTGCAATATGAGCCACTATGAGCGTTTTTTTTTTTTTTTTTCTGCCAGAGGAACTGGCAATTTTTTCAGGCCCCTAGTGTGCATCGACCCTAAACTGAGCAGCTACCTCCAAACAATTGAAATCCTCTGAATGCTCTCCCCCATCACAACACCTGAAGAATCGACATTAGGTGTTTCTCAACAAGAAGGTGTTTTGTATAGTTTCATTTGTTGGTAGTAGTGTATATCAGTATAGCATGTGTGTATATCAGTGATTCTCAGCAAGGGGTACATAAGTGTCCCTTAAAGGCTGTATACAATATGACAGATTATAGGTCTGTGCCTGTCAGTAACTGCTAATGAGCTCTTTTAGACAGCACGAGACCAGTGACCACCTGCTGTGGGACAGGAAGCGAAGGGAATCTCGTGGTTGGGGACACAGATGGCCAATAACAACAACAGTTAGTTGGAGGTGATGAACGGGGAGGAGAGGGAGGGCGACCACGTGTCTGGATGACAGCGATGAGCAGGACACAGCACACACGAGGAGCTGCGAAGTGAGGAAGCCCCAGCCATCACCGACACAGAGCAGAGGAGGGGGCGGGGCCAGAGACAGCCCAAGCAACAGGTCCCCGGCGAGGAGGAGGGGAGAGAGAGAGCGCCCAGAGAGCGACCGAGAGCCCCCCCGCAGCGCGCACACACACTGCCCCCCACCAGCCGGGAGACATGAGCGCCCCCCCCGGGGAGGAGCCCGAGCTGGACCTTGACCATCCCCTCCAGCACAACAGGGGCGCCGCGCCGGGCGAGGAGGACAGAAGCGAGTGGACACCGGCACGGCTCCCATGACAGAGGACGGGAACCCAGAGGGCCGCCCGCGTCGCTCCGAGCCCGCAGCGCTGTGTGAGGGAGAGCGGTCACCACGAGCGGTGCCCCCCCCTCCTTCAAACCTGCAACCCCGCCGCTGCCACAGGGAGACTCGCTCCTCGCAGCCGCACATCCTCCCGCTGAGACAAACCCGGAAGTGACGTCAGACGCACACGAGATCCTACGACCACAAGCAAGGAGAAGAAGGAGGGCAGGCTTTATGCAGCCTGACTCCTCCTACAATAACAGGCTGACCTGCGGTCAGCCTTACACATATATCCCAGCTTAGTGCAGCTACAGGCCATTAGTATGTCTGGAAGGCCAAGAAGGAGAGGCAGACAGTCACAAGCCAATAAAAGAGGGCAAGCAGGCTCTGTGTCTAGTGCTGGTCGTGGAGACGGTGCATCCTCATCAGCACGTGGCCGTGGGACACGTTTGGCCTTTTTTTCGGCAGCTGGCCATGTTGAGCCGCAACATGCGGAAGACTAGGTCGAGTGGATGACAAAGCCGTCCTCATCCTCCTCATCCTCTCTCACCCATGCTCAGGGTACTTTGTCTGGCAAAGCAGCTGTCAACGCGGCCTCTTCCCTCGGCTCAATGTCATCAGTGACTCCTTCCCTAGCCCCACCATGTCCTCCGGAGAAGTCCCTCGAACTGTTTGACCACAGTGTTGGGTACATGCTCCAGGAGGATGCCCAGCATTTGGAAGGCTCTGATGATGATACTGAGCTAGATGAAGGCAGTAACGTGAGCACGGACGGGGGGTGCCCAAGAAGGACAGCAATCTGGCAGTCATGCTCCCCCTGCTGCAGCATACTGCCAGGTTTGCTCCAGTGATGAGGAGGGAGGGGATGATGAGGTCACTGACTTAACGTGGGTGCCTGATAGAAGAGAGGAGGAGGAGAAGGAGGCGGCACATCACCAACGAGGCAGGATGCCCTCCAGGAGCCAGCCTAAGGGCAGCACACTGACTGCATCACACCCCAAAGCTCCACATGTGCAGGGCGCTGCAGTCTCTGCGCGTTATTCAAAAAGTTCTTTGGTGTGGGCCTTTTTTGAGACGAGTGCATCAGATCGCAACGCTGCTATTTGCAACATATGTCTCAAGCGTATCTCGCGTGGCCAAAACATCTCCCACTTGGGTACCACATGCTTGACCAGACATATGTTGACCTGCCATGCAGTTCGTTGGCAAGCGTATCTAAAAGACCCACACCAAAGAACAAAGAGATCTCCAACCCCACTATACCTTCAGTCCTCTCTGAGAACTGCACTGAGAGGAATGAAGGTGTAGAATTAGGTGTGTCACAGCCAAGTACTTGTGGGCAATCTGCTTTTGGTACACCGACGTCAGATTGTACCAGGCAAATTTCCCTGCCCCAGCTGTTGCACCGCCAAAAGAAGTTTGCTCCCAGCCATCCACATGCCCAGCGGTTGAATGCTAGCTTGGCAAAATTGCTAGCACTTCAACTGCTGCCTTTTCAGTTGGTAGACTCTGCCCCCTTCCATGAGTTTGTGGAATGTGCGGTTCCTCAGTGGCAGGTACCCAAACGCCACATTTTTTTCACGGAAGGCGGTTCCGGATCTCTACCGGAATGTGGAAGGCAATGTCCATGCCTCGCTGGACAGGGCGGTCAGCGGTAAGGTGCATATTACCACTGACTCATGGTCCAGCAGGCATGGACAGGGACGTTACCTAAGTTTTACCGCGCATTGGGTGACTCTGCTGGCAGCTGGGAAGGATGCAGGACAAGGTGCAGTAGTGTTGGAAGTTGTTCCGCCACCACGCCTCCAAAATGCCACTACTAATGATTGTGACACACCTCTCTCCTCCACCCCCTCCTCTTCTTCCTCCATGGCCTCTTCCTGTGCTTTGTCCTCGGAACCAGCGGTGCTCCGTAGGCATTCAAGGGGCTACGCAAGTATGCAGGCCAAAAGATGCCATGCGGTGCTTGAACTGGTGTGCTTGGGGGACAGGAGTCACACTGGGGCAGAGGTTCTGTCAGCTCTGCAGGGGCAGGTTCAGAGGTGGTTGACGCCACGCCAACTTAAGGCAGGAATGGTGGTTTGCGACAATGGCACCAACCTCCTCTCTGCCCTCCGACAGGGACAAATGACCCATGTGCCCTGTTTGGCTCACGTCCTTAACTTGGTGGTGCAGCGGTTCTTGGGCAGGTACCCGGGCTTACAGGATGTCCTGAGGCAGGCCAGGAAAGTCTGTGTGCATTTCCGCCGGTCATATAATGCCGGTGCTCGGCTGGCGGACCTCCAAAAGGAGTTTAACCTGCCCAAGAACCGCCTAATCTGTGACATGCCCACCAGGTGGAACTCAACGTTGGCCATGCTGCAGCGGCTGCACACGCAGCAGAGGGCCATCAATGAGTACCTGTGCGACTATGGCACCAGGACAGGGTCAGGGGAGCTTGTTTTTTTTCCCCACGCCAGTGGGCCATGATCAGGGATGCATGCACTGTCCTGTCACCATTTGAGGAGGCCACGAGGATGGTGAGCAGTGACAGTGCATGCATCAGTGACACTGTCCCCCTTGTCCACCTGCGTGGAATAATGGACAGGGCACTTGAGGCAGAACAGAGGCAGGAAGAGGATGAGGAGGACTTCCTTAGCTCTCAAGGCCCCCTTTATCCAGACAGTGTTCCTGCGTGCCCGCTGATCACACAGGAAGAGGATGAGGAGGAGGAGGAGGAGGAGGAGGAAGAAGATTGTGTCAGTATGGAGGTGGAGCCTGGCACTCAGCATCAGCAGCAGTCTTTAAGGGATCAGTCCCAAGAAACACATGGACTTGTACGTGGCTGGGAGGAGGTGGCTGCGGACCATGTCGTCCTTAGTGACCCAGAGGACTCCGGACCGAATGCCTCAGCAAACCTACGCTGCATGGCCTCCCTGATCCTGCAAAGCCTGCGTAAGGATCCTCGTATTCGTCGTATCAAGGAGAAGGACCAATACTGGCTGGCAACCCTCCTTGATCCACGTTACAAGGGTAAGGTTGCGGACCTTATCTTGCCATCGCAGAGGGAGCAGAGGATGAAACATCTGTGGGAGGCCTTGCAGAAAGGTCTGTGCAACGCGTTCCCAGAGACTGGGAGGTTACAAACTCCTGTTTCTGGACAACGTGTTGCTGAGGCTTCGGTCAGTCAAAGAAGGAGCGGTGGAGAAGGTGGCCGTCTGACCGATGCGTTCAGACAATTTTTTGGTCCGCAGCCCCAAGGTATGATCGGTTCCAGCAACCATCACCAGCGTCTGTTTTACATGGTGCAGGAATACCTAGGGGCAAGATCTAACTTGGACACCTTTCCCACCTAAAATCCTCTGGGTTACTGGGTCTTGAGGATGGATCACTGGCCAGAGTTTGCACAATATGCATTAGAGCTACTGGCCTGTCCTGCATCCAGCGTTCTTTCAGAAAGCACATTCAGTGCTGCTGGAGGCTTTGGATCACAGGGTGCGTCTGTCCACCGACTCGGTCGATCGACTGACCTTCATAAAAATGAATCAGTCTTGGATCACCACCAGCTACCAAGCACCTGATGCTGATGTAACCGAATAATTTTTTTGGAAATCTCAGATCCCTTCAAAGACTGCCTATGCTGATGCTGAGTGTCTATCCTGAGTAATTATCCTCTTCCTCCTCAATCATCACGCTGATAGCTTGTAAGAACATTTTTGGTTCTGGGCGCCACCACCAGTGCCTAAGGCCCAATTTTCTAGCCCCTGTTTAACAGGGGCGTGCAATTACAATTTTTGATGCAATACTTTGCAGCAGGTCTCGTTCCTGCGTTCCAACTAGAGTATCTGTAAGGGGTTGCAGTGTTGTGGCACCAGTGCCTAAGGCCTAATTTTTCAGCCCCTGTTCAACAGGGGCATGTAATTACAATTCTTGATATAATATTTCACAGCAGGTCCCGTTTCTGCGCCCACCAAGAGCGAGTGAGGACTTACAGTGTTGTGGCACCAGCACCACCACCACCAAAGGCCCAATTTTTCTGCCCTTGTTCAACAGGGGCATGTAATTACAATTCTTGATCTAATATTTGACAGCAGGGCCCTGTGAGGGCTTACAGTGTTGTGGCCACAACAACACCTAAGGCCCAAATTTCTGCTGAGTATATAGGGCAGGACCCTACTTTCAAACATCTAACTTACAAACGACTCCTACCGTACTTGCAAACGGAAGGAGACAACAGGAAGTGAGATGAAATCTACCCCTAGGAAGGGAAATTCTCTCCTGTAAGAGTTAATATGGGAAAAACATTTCTCCTTTCCACTGATGCTTTATCACCAATCCTTGTTTCACAAAAAAAAACTAATTTTCAAAAAACATTTGTCATTGGGAGGTGAAATCTTCTGAAGAGGAGCACAGACAGCAAAACAAATGTCACAGGGGTGATAACCCTTCCCTATGTTTTCCAAAAATTTAAAAAAAATTTTTTGGCTGGAGCTAAACACGTTAAAAATGTACCAGTTCAAAATTACAAACATATTCTACTTAACAACAAACCTACAGTCCCTGTCTTGTTTGCACGGCCTGTATACTGCTGTTCAGAGTACAGAGCCTGTATACTGCTGTTTCCTTTTTTAATTTGGGTGCGGGGTTTCCCTTAATATCCATACAAGACCCAAAGGGCCTGTAATGGACTGGGGGGTACCCATGCCGTTTGTCTCACTGATTTTCATCCATATTGCCAGGACCCGACATTACATTAAACCCGCAAGCAGTTTTAAATGACTTTTATTCCTTTAAAAATGACATTTGGTGCAGGGACTGTTCTAAGCATGGGAAACACGTGCCACTTTACAGGCATACCATAGACACCCCCCAGGTACGATTTTTAAAGGAATATTTCACTTTTTTTTTTTACTTTAACCACTTCCCGCCCACCCTATAGCGGATTGGCGTCCGGGAAGTGGTTCTGTTATCCTGACTGGGCATCATATGACGTCCAGCAGGATAACATGCCGCCGCGCGCCCCCGGGGACGCGCATCGCGACGATCGGTGGAGCGGTGTGTCAGCCTGACACACCGCTACACCGATCTTGGTAAAGAGCCTCCGGCGGAGGCTCTTTACCACGTGATCAGCCGTGTCCAATCACGGCTGATCACGCTGTCAATGGGAAGAGCCGTTGATCGGCTTTTCCTCACTCGCTGACAGACGCGAGTAGAAGAGAGCCGATCGGCGGTTCTCCTGACAGGGGGAGACTGCGCTGATTGTTTATCAGCGCAGCCCCCGCTCAGATCACCACACTGGACCACCAGGGATCGCTACTAGGACCACCAGGGAAGGGGTAACATGTGGATGGCCAGGTATGTACCCCATGGCCATCCACATGTGCCCAATGTGCCCAATCTGTGCCAATCAGTGCCCACAAATTGGCACTGATTGGCACCATTTTCCAGATCTGCCCAGCAATGCCCCCAATATGTTTGATCAGTGCCACCTGTCATTGCCCATTGGTGCCACCTGTCATTGCCCATCGGTGCCACCTGTCAGTGCCCATCTGTGCCCATCAGTGCCCAGCAGTGCCCACCTATCAGTGCCACCCATAAGTACCCATCAGTGCCACCCATATGTACCAATCAGTGCCGCCTATGAGTGCCCATCTGTGCCACCTATGAGTGCCCATCAGTGCCACCTATCAGTGCCCATCAGTGCCACCTATCAGTGCCACCTCATTGGTGCCACCTCATTGGTGCCCATCAGTGCCGCCGTATCAGTGCCCGTCAGTGCAGCCATATCAGTGCCCATCATTGAAGGAGAAAACTTACTTATTTACAAAATATTTTAACAGAAACAAAGAAAAACTTGTTTTTTTTCGAAATATTCGGTCTTTTTTTATTTGTTGCGCAAAAAATAAACACCGCAGAGGTGATCAAATACCACCAAAAGAAAGCTCTGTTTGTGGGAACAAAATGATAAAAAATTTGTTTGGGTACAGTGTTGGATGACCGCGCAATTGTCATTCAAATTGCAACAGCGCTGAAAGCTGAAAATTGGCCTGGGCGGGAAGGTGTCTAAGTGCCTGGTATTGAGTTTTTTTTGCATTGATACATGTCCCCTGGGGCAGGACCCGGGTCCCCAAACCCTTTTTAGGACAATACCATGAAAATTAGCCTTTAAAATGAGCACTTTTGATTTCGAACGTTCGAGTCCCATAGACGTCAATGGGGTTCTAACGTTCGTGCGAATTTTCGGTCCGTTCGCAGGTTCTGGTGCGAACCGAACTGGGGGATGTTCGGCTCATCCCTACTGATTGGACTTGATTAGGAAAGCCACACACCTGTCTATATAAGACCTTACAGCTCACAGTGCATGTCAGAGCAAATGAGAATCATGAAGTCAAAGGAATTGCCTGAAGAGCTCAGAGACAGAATTGTGGCAAGGCACAGATCTGGCCAAGGTTACAAAAAAATTTCTGCTGCACTTAAGGTTCCTAAGAGCACAGTGGCCTCCATAATCCTTAAATGGAAGACATTTGGGATGACCAGAACCCTTCCTCGAGCTGGCCATCCGGCCAAACTGAGCTATCAGGGGAGAAGAGCCTTGGTGAGATAGGTAAAGAAGAACCCAAAGATCACTGTGGCTGAGCTCCAGAGATGCAGTCAGGAGATGGGATAAAGTTGTAGAAAGTCAACCATCATTGCAGCCCTCCACCAGTCGGGGGTTTATGGCAGAGTGGCTCGACAGAAGCCTCTCCTCAGTGCAAGACACATGAAAGCCCGCATGGAGTTTGCTAAAAAACACCTGAAGGACTCCAAGATGGTGAGAAATAAGATTCTCTGGTCTGATGAGACCAAGATAGAGCTTTTTGGCATTAATTCTAAGCAGTATGTGTGGAGAAAACCAGGCACTGCTCATCGCCTGTCCAATACAGTCCCAACAGTGAAGCATGGCGGTGGCAGCATCATGCTGTGGGGTGTTTTTCAGCTGCAGGGACAGGACGACTGGTTGCAATCGAGGGAAAGATGAATGTGGCCAAGTACAGGGATATCCTGGACGAAAACCTTCTCCAGAGTGCTCAGGACCTCAGACTGGGCCAAAGGTTTACCTTCCAACAAGACAATGACCCTAAGCACACAGCTAAAATAACGAAGGAGTGGCTTCACAACAACTCTGTGACTGTTCTTGAATGGCCCAGCCAGAGCCCTGACTTAAACCCAATTGAGCATCTCTGGAGAGACTAAAAAATGGCTGTTCACCAACGTTTACCATCCAACCTGACAGAACTGGAGAGGATCTGCAAGGAGGAATGACAGAGGATCCCCAAATCCAGGTGTGAAAAACTTGTTGCATCTTTCCCAAAAAGACTCATGGCTGTATTAGATCAAAAGGGTGCTTCTACTAAATACTGAGCAAAGGGTCTGAATACTTAGGACCGTGTGATATTTCAGTTTTTCTTTTTTAATAAATCTGAAAAAATGTCAACAATTCTGTGTTTTTCTGTCAATATGGGGTGCTGTGTATACATTAATGAGGAAAAAAATGAACTTAAATGATTTTAGCAAATGGCTGAAATATAACAAAGAGTGAAAAATTTAAGGGGGTCTGAATACTTTCCGTCCCCACTGTAAATATATATATTTGTGGCCCCCAACAAATCTACCGAGGGCCGCTCAGGACTTAGGATGAGTTTAGGCGTGTTATGTTTTTTGGCCCCCAACGAATCCCAGAGCGGCGCTTAGGACTAGGGATGAGCTTGAGCGTGTTCGCAAGTCGATGTGCATGAGCCCGCCAAGAAGCTGACAGCGTGCAGCTCCAGACACTAAGAAATTTCCTGATCTCTGCAGCTGCAGACTGGAAAATGTCTCTGTCACGTACCTGGTGGGTGAGCCTGACCTGTGGAGGAAGGCCTCTCATACAACTCCGGCTCGAGGGCCACTGATAGTGAGACAGGGGGTACTGGAGCACAGCGGGGTAAGAGTGCCAATGATTAGTCCAGAAGTCTGTGCAAGTAGTAGATGGGAACTCACGGGCAGGAAGGCAGAATTGGCAGGTAGCAGGCAAGCGTGGCAGCAGACAGGCTGGCAGACTAGGCAGAAGACAGGCAGGGGTACACCACAGGAAGCAGGAGCCTGGAATTGCTAAGCTGGGCTTAAGGAGCTGTAGCAGGCTGGAAGAGCTGGAAGCAGGGTCAGACGAGCCTGGATTGGCAACAGACAGGCAGATCAGGCATAGACAGCAGGCAGAAACGTAGTCACAGGCAGGTCTGCGTTGGTGCACGCGTTCCGGTGCGCGCTAGCTTCCGCGCTCCTGTGGGCACTGGTGCGCATGCTCCAGCTGACCCTGGTGTGTGCGGTGGTGCCCGGATGCGCATGTGTGTGTGCGTTGGTGCGCATCCACCTGTGGGCGCTGGTCTGCGTATTCCTGTGGGCACTTGTGTTCGTGCCGGTGTCTGGCGGGTCGTTTGGGCCAATTAGCCTATTTAGGCCTGCTGCACACTCTGCTCGGTACTGACTGATCAACAGCTCCTGTGCCATATTTCCTGTTGCTTTTCCTGTGTTCCTGTGTTCTCATCTCCTGATGACCCGGCTTGCTTATTGGATTCTCCTGACTTCTGCCTGTGCCTGACCTCGGCCTGATTGACTCCGCTCCTGCCTGCTCCTTCTGTGCCTCTGCTGACCGCTTGTTGCCGAACCCTGCCTGTGTCTTGACCTGCCTGCTCTGCTCCTGCTCAGCAAATGCTGCCTGCATTCCTGATTACTACCTGCTGCTTGAAGATCACCTCTCTTCCGGCACCTGGACTCCTGCACCAGGCTCTCATACCACTCCACACTCTCGTGCCTCCTGTCGGCTCTACCAGGGGCCGCGAGTCGGATACGTAAGGGAGCCTACCCTCTGCCCAAGTGGACTGACCGGTCTAGTAAGTAGAAGTCTTACAAGTACATTTGCAATATAGGGATACCGGCTCACCCTATGTGAGTGGCACCTTTTCCTTTTGTCCTGAACTCGGTAAACTAGTGGGAAAAGTAAAGGAAGGGTAAAGACCCATAAAGTTCAGATACAGACAAAGGATAAGGCAGACAGCGGTCGTCGCCTATATGTAAAAATTCCTTTAATGCTTAAATTTGATATTCAAAAATACATAAAGATAATGGGCACAAGATATAGAAATTAAAAAATTTTAAGAACAAAATAACCACAGGTGTGCACACCCACAAGATAGCAATTCACACAATTTTTACTTTATATTGCCTCAAGTGTCAATAAAATTGGAACACAATAAAGAGGCTCCATTGGCAGGATCAAGAGAAAGAGATTCACAAAGTGTCTTATTGAAGTGTCAACTGATGATTAGATAATGCAGACACCTGGTAGACTTTGTTCGCTTAAAACCCGAGGGCCCCCAAATGGTGGTACCTGGTACATTAATCAAAATAGACATAAATCACAACAACTATTAAAAAATTGAACCAAGGCATACATGCAAGGGATCAAGAAGGAGAGCAGAGGTAGGTGTCATGTAGTGACATTTACCAGATGATGACTAAAAACGGACATACTACAGACTTCCTGTAGCTCATTTTCCAAGATCTACCGAGCTTTCAAGTAAGGTTGGTATTGTGAAAAGTGCACTTAAAGAGAGCCCCCTATGGTAATGTCAGTGGACCAAAAGGCAAGTCCCAGGCCGCTGGAATAACTGTATAAGGTGCAGATATGTGCTGGCCAGCTTGTAACAAAGATCACAAGGTAACTGGTAATCCAACCTCAATTTTATAACATTCTGACCATTGGCTTTAATGTAGCAATTCCTCCAATTTTAAGTTAATGTGAATTACTCACGGTAAGTTGATCCAAGAGAGGTTGGCTCTATTGCAGGGTAGGATTATATGTTGTCCATTGGAGGTTAAAGACCTTTTCCGGATTGATGGAGGTGGTGGTCCTGCGAGCTGGGAGAAGTCTCAGTGTGGCTGTAGTGAATCGCGCTACATGTATATGGCGTAGGAGCTTCACTTAATGCATGTGGGAGCCTCGGAAAGTATGAGGCTACAGTCGGAATGTCCATGATTGACGACTTGAGCTCTGCTTCCTCGGGACCACCATGAACTTGGTGAGCCTTGAGAGGTGCGAGCCTACCATTGGAATGTTCACGAAATTTAAAGTCAGCTCCAGTCCCCACTAAGTCTGGGGGGGGGGAGTCCGGCATGAGTGCAGGTTACTTACACAGCATTAAAGCAGCAGATATACAGCAAATGTTGAATTCAGTTTGGGAAGTCCTTCAGTGGTCTACACTGTATCCAGAGAGGTAAAGATGGGGGGCAGATGTCTGGGGGTGTACTGTGGCTATTAGACCGACGCATTTCGTTCAATGGGTTTGTGAATTTCTTCAGGGTAGAAATTCCCCCAGGTTTTGTGGTAATTTATACCCCTTTTCCAATGATTCCAAAGAAGAAACTGGGCATGTGCTGGGGGCGGAGCTAGTCCTTGGGGTTGAATAGTTCAACCCTTGCGCTGGCTGGTTGCTGGCAGTGCATTGGATAATAGCTTGTCACCATCTTGTGGCTGTTTTAGAGAGTACACACATATCCAGTATCAATCAAAGGGGATGTTGCTGATAGCAAGTCATATACAAAAAATTGAGTCTCATTTTTCAACAGTTTACATTGAAAGATTTGGCAATACCAATGATGCTGTTAAATTCACAGCTTCACAAATCTATAGCTCCATAAATTTATAGGTATATAGTCCAGTCAGCCATAGATACACACATGTTCAGATATATGGGGAATGCAACCATGTATGGGGAAATGGATCATGTTTGCTCAAGGGAAAAATAGATAGTCAAGGGTTCACAAAAACTTGTAAATTTAGTTTGTTGTTTAACCCTTTCGGGGCAAAAGTCCCTAGACGGAAGATTCATTCTTTTTCACGCTGAACTAGGACTGTGTCAAAGTTTCCTCTTCTACTTGATAGTTTCAAGGCATAAAACCCTTTGACCTGTAGGGCATTGGTTTTACCTCTATGGTGGTAAAGGAAGTGTTTGGGGTCGAGGAAGTGTTTGGCGATTGGCTTTTCATCATCCTTTTCTCTAAAGCTTGATAGATGTTCGTCAATTCATACCTAATGGATGTTTTGTCTTGCTTATGTAAAGCTTGCGGCACGGGCATTCCAGCATATACAAAACTTTTTCAGTGTTGCAATTAATAAATTGCTTGATTTTACATATCTTATGTCCATCAGCATCAGTGAAGGTGTTTCTTCTTTCTACCAGGCTACAAATACTACATTTACCACATGGGTACATTCCTTTGAGGGCCGGAAGGTCTGTGAGCCAACTCCGTGCGGTCGTCTTTAGAAATTCTGAGTTGACGAGTTCATCCGCCAGATTTCTGGCTCTCTTGGTTACCATAAGTGGTCTGTGGCCAACAATGCCAGATAGTGCTGGTGATCAAGTCAGCAAGTGCCAGTGTTTTGTAAGCACATTCCTGACAGCCTCCCATTGTAGTCCATATGGGGTGATGATCCTGACATGATCCGTCTGTTTATTTGCAGGGTTGTCTTTTTTGGTCTTCAACTGAAGTAGATCTATTCGAGACTTCTTCGATGACTTATATTTTGCCCGTCTCAGCGTCCTATGGGAGTATTTTCTTTCTCTAAAGCTGTCACGTACCTGACGGTAGAGCCTGATGTGCAGGGAACGGCCTCTCTTGCTCCTCTGATTCTGGCCCCCTGATAGAGTAGACAGGAGGAGCAGAAGTGCAGAGTCGCACAAGTGCCAAACAGTTCGTCTTCACTGTAATGTGGAACAGCGGCAGGTGGCAAGGTGCTGGAGCAGGGTTCTCCAATGAGCAGAAGATGCAGGTCGGGTGAGCCGGGTCAAACACTGGCAGGAACGTCAGGAACAGAAGCGGAGGCAGGTGCGTAGTCTGGATGCAGGCAGGGTCGGCAACGGGCTGGCAGCGTGGTAGTAGAAGGAGCAGGCAGATGCGGAGTCAGAACAAGCCAGGTCAGATGCAGGCAGCAGGTAGCAGAGTCAGAGGCAAGCCGGGTCGGTAAACAGGTGCAGGTATCACGGGTAAAGCAGGCAGGAACACACGGGAACGCTGTAGAACGGACAGCACTGGATGCAAGCACAGACCAGGTTTAAATAGCCCCTTGGTAATGTGCACACAGGTGAACCGAAGATGTTCTGACAGAGGCTGAGGTCACAGGTCAACTTCTCCGTCGGCCATTTTGAGTACTGGCTAGTCTTCCCTGACAGGCTGAGGTCACAGGTCGACCTCTCCTTTGGCCATCATGAGTACTGGCTAGTCTTCCCTGACAGGCTGAGGTCACAGGTCGACTTCTCCTTCGGCCATCTTGAGTACTGGCTGGTCATCCCTGACAAAAGCGTTCATAGAGTTCTGTTGCTTCAGTTCTGCAGTCATGCTCTTCACTACAGTCCCTGTGTAACCGCAGGAATTGCCCACTTGGAATGCCATTGATTAGAGATTTTGGATGGTGGCTGGTTGCTTCAAGCAGTATATTTGCTGCCGTTTAGTTTCTATAGGTACTTGTAGTTAGTGTCCCATGCTCCACTTTGATAAGGAGATTAGGAACGGAAATCTTTTGGGGGGTCCCAATTGAAGGTGACCCTTATGTTCCTAGTGTCATGACACTTGAGGCAATATAAAGGAAAAATTGTGTGAATTGCTGTCTTGTGGGTGTGCACACCTGTGGTTATTTTGTTCTTAAAGTTTTTTAACTTTATATCTTCTGCCCATCATCTTTATGTATTTTTGAATATCAAGTTTAAGCATCAAAGGGATTTTCACTTATAGGTGACGACTGCCGTCTGTCTTATCCTTTGTCTGTATCTGAACTTTATGGGTCTTTACCCCTCCTTTGCTTTTACCACTGTGGGCTTTAACAATGACACATGGAACAACGGATGTATCCTGAAAGATTCTGGGAAAGATAGTTCATAGGAAACATTGTTAATCTTCCTTCTTATTGGAAATGGTCCCAGAAATTTGGAAGCAAGCTTCTTTGACAGACAAGTCTCAGTCTCAGTGTGGCCAACCAAACCTGGTCTCCTGGCCGCAGGATCAGCTCCCCCCTAATCCTTCTGTCAAAAGCCCTCTTATTATCCTCCTGTGCTTTGGTCACGGTCTCTTGCAACAGCTTGTAGTTATGATTGAAGAAATCCACTGTATTCTGGAGGGCAGGAATCGAAGACTCAGGGACAAAGTCGGGCAAAAAGGTGGGATGGAAGCAATAATTCACAAAAAATGGAGATTGCTTTGTGGCTGCATGACAAGAATTATTGTAAGCGAACTCAGCTAATGGTAGGAGAGATACCCAGTCATCCTGGACAAATGATGTGAAGCAACGGATGTATTGTTGCAACAGTTTGTCCGTTAGACTGCGAGTGGTATGCAGATGACATGGAGAGTTTGATCTGCAGGGTTTCACATAGTGCCCTCCAGAATTTTGACATAAATTGGACCCCTCGGTCTGAGACAATATCAACAGGCACCCCATGGAGTCTAACGACTTCCTTAATGAACACTTGAGCAGTCTCTGCAGCAGATGGTGTACCCTTCAAGGGGTAAGAAGCGGGCCATCTTTGACAGCCAATCAACTATGACAAAGAGGGCTGTACAATCTTCAGAGGGTGGTATTTCTACTATAAAGTCCATAGAGATCATGGTCCAAGGCCTGTCGGGAACAGGCAGAGGTCTGAGCAAGCCCCAAGCCTTGTTTTGGGTGATCTTACTTCGGATACAGGTGATGCATGCATCCACGTAGCTTTTACAGTCCTTTTCCAGATTTGGACACTAGAATGTGTGTTGCACCAGTTCCGTTGTTTTGCAAATTCCGAACTGTCCTGCTAAGGGATGGTCATGACAGAATCCCAGAACTGGCATCCGTACCCCTTCTGGAACAAAGACTCGGTCCCCCCTCCAAAGAAGACCCTCTCTAGCCTGAAAGGTATCCCCGATAGGACCAGGGGTAACTGTAGATGCCTGCTTCAGCTGTGGCACAAGATCAGTCTGTAGCAATAGGAATTTTTCCGCAGGCAGGATAGTATCTGATACCGGCAAGTCCTTAGGATTCTCAAATATTTGTGACAACGCATCAGGCCTGACATCCTTAGATCCAGGTCTATAGGTGATATGGAATAGGAACCTTGAGAAGAAAAGTGCACATCGGGCTTGGCAAGGTTTCAGTCGTTTGGCAGTCCTTAAATATTCAAGGTATTTATGATCTATGAAGATCAATATTGGGTGTGCTGCTCCCTCTAGAACAGGGCTTGACAAATTTGCTTGGAATCTAGGAGCCAGCTAAAAAAGTTAGGAGCCAGGTTTTTTTTTTTTTTAAACGACCGACAAAGCTTAATTTTCAATATAGAAATTAACCAATCTTAAATTTACACAGAGACGACTAGAACGAACGTGACTGCTTTTATTTCCTGCCATGCAGGGATATAAGACCGCCATATTCCCGCTAAGGATCCAATCAGGTCCGCCTGAAAAACTGACAGGTGAACCTGATCAGACAGCCCGTGTGAAAGGGGCCAAGCAGGGAGATGACAAATAATAAATCCATTTTAATGAACCACTTCCTTCCCGCAGGACGACTATATACGTCCTGTCTTTGAAGAGAAATACCGTTGTTATGGTAGCAGCTAGCTACCATAACCCCGGTATTCTCTTCAAGAGCCGGCGGTTCTCTTTCAGATAAAAGTGGTCTCTGCAGCAGATTCGCAGCGAGATCACTTTTATCGGCGGCAGGAGAGGGGCCCCCCTATCGCCGCGCTCCGGTGCCATTTACCACTTACCGTGGCCGTCGGTAACGGCGGAGGCGATCCGGATCTATCCCTGGCCTGACATGGAGACGAGTGAGAGGAAGATAGCCCAGCCCATCTCCAAGTCATTGCAGGGCGGAAGGGACGTCAAATCGCCACTTCCACCCATAGCTCTTAAAAGGGACATTTTATTTTATTTTTTTTCAAATGACAATTTTTTTAAATTTTTTTTTAATGCATTTTAGTGTAAATATGAGATCCGAGGTCTTTTTGACCCCAGATGTCATATTTAAGAGGACCTGTCATGCATTTTTTCTATTACAAGGGATTTTTACATTTCTTGTAATAGGAATAAAAGTGACTTTTTTTTTTTTTTTAAACGAACAGTGAAAAAAAAAGTTAAAATAAGAAAAAAAAAAAAATTTAAATGTGCCCCATCCCTTGTAATAGAAATAAAAGTGACACCATTTTTTTTTTTAAACAGTGTAAAAATAAAAAAATCAAAAGTAAAATATATAAAAAAAAAAAAAAATTTTTTAAACACGCCCCGTCCCGCCGAGCTCGCTTGCAGAAGCAAAACGCATATGTGAGTAGCGCCCGCATATGAAAGCGGTGTTCAAACCACACGTGAGGTATCGCCGCGATCGTTAAAGCGAGAGCAATAATCCTAGTCCTGGACCTCCTCTGTAACTCAAAACATGCAACCTGTAGAATTTTTTTAAACGTCGCCTGAGGAGATTTTAAAGGGTAAAAGTTTGTCGCCATTCCACGAGCGGGCGCAATTTTCAAGCGTGACATGTTGGGAATAAATTTACTCGGCGTAACATTATCTTTCACAATATAAAAAAAAATTGGGCTAACTTTACTGTTTTCTTAGTTTTTAATTAAAAAAAGTATTTTTTCCCAAAAAAAGTGCGCTTGTAAGTCCGCTGCGCAAATACGGTGTGACAGAAAGTATTGCAATGACCCCCATTTTATTCTCTAGGGTGTTAGAATAAAAAATATATATAATGTTTGGGGGTTCTAAGTAAAGGGAAGGAGATGAGCAGGCAGTGAAAACAGGCAGAGGAAGCTCCATTAGCATTGGTGGATGTCTTGTCATACCAACGGCCACCACCAGAGGGCGCCTGATTGCAGAAGGAACCATAGGACTGCAGTAGGCCGCAAAGCCGGGGCCTCAATTACCGGCGTGGCCCAACGCGATCGCCGGAAGGGGGGGTGTCGAACGGACACAGGACACCCCAGCTGTGCCGCCCCAGGCGCCAGGTCGCTAATTCTAGTCGCAAATGCGACCTGGCGCCCGGGGTTTGTCGAGCCCTGCTCTAGAAAATACCTCCATTCCTCAAGGGCGGCTTTTATGGCAAGAAGCTCATGTTCGCCCACATCGTAGTTCCTCTCAGCAGAGGCGAGTTTCCTAGAGGAAAAAGCTACCGGGTGAATTAAATTCTTGAGACCTTGACGCTGGGACAGAACCCCCCTGACTGCAGCGTCTAATTCCAGGATATAGGGTAGTGCCGGATCTGGATGCTTAGTGCAGGGGCAGATGTAAACAGTACTTTAAGAGTCTCAAAGGCAGCCTGGGCTTCAGGAGACCAGCGGAAGCGAACACCCTGCTTGGTGAGTTGTGTAATGGGTGTGATGATAGCCGAGAAGTTCTTAATGAATCTGCAGTAAAAATAAGCAAACCCCACGAACTGCTGGATCCCCTTCTTATCATTGGGTGCTGGCCAAGTCAGGATTGCCGAAACCTTCTGAGGATCCATCTCAATTCCTCCGGTGGAGATGATCAATCCCAAGAACTGGATACTTCGCTGCTCGAACTCACACTTCTCCGGCTTGGCATAGAGTCCATGTAGGCGGAGATGGCAGAGAACATTCCTGACATGTTCCCGATGACTTTCAAGAGAAGTGGAGAACGCAAGTTTGTTGTCATCAAGTAGATGACGATGACAAAGATGTCCAGATAGTCTTTAAAGAATGAATGAATGAATGAATGAAGAATTTGTAGAGCGCTGCAAATGCGAACTGAATCGCCTCAAGGCGCTAGAATGCGTTCTCTGTTACCAGCTCTTAGAAAAGGAAGGTCTTTAGTTTTTTCCTGAAGGCCTGATGGTTTTCTTCCATGCGGATGTGGGTCGGAAGAGCGTTCCATAGTCGGGGTCCTTGGACTGCGAATCTTCGTTCTCCCTTTGCTTTGTAGCGATATTTAGGCACGATGAGGAGATTTTGGTTAGCTGATCGAAGGCTGCGATTGGGTGTATAGTGTTTTATTTTCTCCTGAAGGTATAGCGGAGCGTTTCCTTGTATGCATTTGTGGGTGAGGCAGAGGGTCTTGAATTTGATCCGATTCTTTACGGTTAGCCAGTGTAGGGACTTTAAGGATGGTGAAATAGATTCCCAGGGTTTTTTTCCTGTTAACAGTCTTGCCGCCGTGTTTTGAATGAGTTGTAAGCGCGCAAGCTGATATTGGGGTAGTCCTAAGTAGAGCGAATTTGCGTAATCGAGTCGGGAATTGATGATTGTTCCCACAACTGCTGCTTTATCTTCTTCTGGGATGAAGGGGATGAGTCTGCGTAGGAGGCGGAGGAGATGGTGGGAATCGCTCACCACTGATCCTATTTGTGCATCCATTGTCATTCCTGAGTCAAAGATGACTCCGAGACTCTTGGCTTTGATGCTTGGAGCGACGGTCTGTCCTAAGATGGTGGGAGGTGTCCACGGGGTCTTAATTTTGGAATTTTTGTTGGCATGTAGAAGAAGAAGTTCTGTTTTTGCGCCGTTAAGTTTGAGGGAGCTGATGGTCATCCAGTCATCTATTAACGTGAGACATTCTTCTAATTGTTAATGATGGTTTTTTTGTCCGGTGATGCGAAAGTAGAGTTGGGTGTCGTCAGCGTATGAGTGGAAGCAGAGATCGGTTTTCCTGATGATATTTAGAAGTGGGCGGATGTATATGTTGAATAGTACTGGTGACAGGGGCGAGCCCTGAGGAACTCCGCAGGAGATTGCCCGGGTTTCCGAGGTGAATGTTCCTAGCTTCACAATCTGAGAGCGATTCTCTAGGAAGGATGCAAACCATTTTAGAGCCGGACCTGTGGCTCCTGCCACTTCTGAGAGGCGGACAAGTAAAGTATTGTGGTTCACTGTATCAAATGCTGCGCTGAGGTCCAAGAGTACCAGGAGACTGGATTCTCCATCATCTGCTGCTTCAAGGGCGTCGTCCCATATTTTGAGGAGTGCTGTTTCTGTGCCATGGCCCGGGCGGAAGCCTGATTGCAGTGGGTCCAGGAGTTGGTGTGTGTCCAGGTGGCGTTGTAGCTGCAGTACTACTGCTTTCTCCATAATCTTGGAGATGGTGTTGAGGCTTGTTATTGGTCTGTGGCAGTTTGGGTCCTTAGGGTCAAGATTGTGTTTCTTCAGCAGAGGTTTGACGATGCCTTGCTTGAGGGAGGTTGGTACAGTCCCTTCTTTGAAAGATTGATTTATGAGGTGTGTAAGAGTAGGGGTCAAGATGTCGGAACATTCTTTAAGGAGTTTTGTGGGAATGATGTCGTTTGGGGACGTGCTGTTGCGAAGGCTTCTGATGATGTTTATAGTCGTGTCAGCGGTGATAGGAGAGAAAGAAAAATTCGGTGGTTGTGTGACGTTCGTGTTAATATTCTCTTTTTGCTTTGGTTGAGTGAGGTTGGTTGTTCTTTTCTGATGAATTGACTTCCGGATGTTGTCGATTTTGTCGATGAAGTAATCTGATAATTCATTGCAGAATTCTTGAGTATTGTTACCGGGTGGCTCTAAGCAAGTCGGGTTCATTGATTGAGTGACTAATTTGAAAAGTTCTCGCGGACGGTTTAGGGCAGTTGAGATGGTGTCCGAGAAATGTTCTTTTTTGGCTTTGAAGATTGCCTTGTGGTATTTTACAGTAAGTTCTTTGTAGTTGGTACGGTTTTCCTTGGTGGGATTTCTTCTCCAGGCTCTTTCAGCTCTTCTACGTTCCTGCTTGAGTAGGGTGAGAGTGGCATTAAACCATCTCGAGTTTTTAATACGGATGGGTGTTTTGCGTTTTGGCGCCACTGAGTCTGCTGTTTGTATTAATACCTTGTTTAGGGAGTTGAGTGTTTGTTCCGTTGAGAGGTTTGCATTTAGCAGAAGTATTTTGTTTGATAGTGTAGTTTTAAAGAGTTCGGAGTGTAGTTTCTTCTGGGATCTATTCCAGTTTGTTGTTGTTGCCCGCTTCTGTTTTTGGGAGGTGGTGTTGATGGTGATTTTGAATTTGATAGCGTGGTGGTCTGTCCACGGTAGTGGAGTGTTGTCGAGTATGTTGATGTCCATATTCTGTTTGAAGATGAGGTCTAGAGTGTGTCCTGAACCGTGTGTGGGAGCATTTATCAGTTGTTGCAGGCCCAGTTCTTCCAATTGGTTGACGCAGGCGGTTGCGATACAGTCTTGGGCAGAGTTTGCCCAAAGGTTAAAATCCCCAAGTACCAGCAGGTTTTTGGTTTTCAGGGTGTGTGTTGAGAAGAATTCGGTGAGTGAAGTAAGGAGATTGGTCTTTGGTCCTGGTGGTCTGTAGCATAGTAGTATGTGAATGGTGTCTTGAGGTGTTGTTTGAAGATGCAGTGAGAGAGTTTCCATGAAAGGCACTGAGTTCTGTAAAGTTGGTTTGGTAAACCCAAGGTGGGATTTGAAAATTATCGCTAGGCCTCCTCCTTTTTTTCCTATTCTGTGCTCAGTTAGGATACTGTAGTTTTCGGGGACCAGTTCAGTTAGGATAGTGTTGCAGTCAGGTGTTAGCCAGCTTTCTGTAACGAAGAGGCAGTCAATGTTGTTTTCGGTGATAAAGTCGTAAATTTCCAGCCTGTGCTTGACTGCAGATCTGGTATTGATCATGGCGCATGCTAGTTGTTGTGGTTGGATCGATGTCTCGCTGTTTCTAATGGTTGATTGTTGCTTGGACCTTAGTAATTGTTCTTTTTTCAGTCTTTTTTGCGTGGCGGTTGGCAAAATTGAGGCAGCGTTTCTTAGTCTGTGAAGGGCGTCTGCTGTGTATTTGAAGTTGCACATGATGAGGAGGCGGAGTTGTTGAAGGAAGGTTAATCTAATGTTGATGATGATACTGATGTAGCGATAACGAACTTGCTGGGGGATGAAAGGATCAGATGGTCACCACTGCTCCTGGAGTGGTGTGGGTGATGGGTTGATGTGGTGCGGAGGTCCTGGCGGAGGTGGTGTGCCTACCACCCTCCTTGTTGATCCAGAGGAAGGCGAAAAAACCTCCGCTGCAGTAGCCAATGCGCAGCAGAGGAAAAATTCCTTCCTGACCCCCCGAGGGGCGATCGGGCTAGACCCCTGGATCAAACAGCTAGTGACCTCAGTGCTTACCTGTAGGATGGTGGGTGGTTCGGTGGCTGCGTCTAGGGCGATCTGCGGTGGATTGGCCTCAGGTGAATCACAGTCACCAGTGCCCTCTGTAGTGAGGTCCAGTAGCGGGGGGGTGTTCCAGGTGTGAAGGGGCAACAGGCTCTGTGGACGAGAGTGGGAGGTGGGGGCGGCTGCCGGAGCTGGGCCGCAGCCGTGGTCTGCCCCACTAACCTAGGGGCTGGAGCGGGGTGGCTAGACCGCGGCTGCGGAGGGGTTCGGGGGGCAGGGGCAGTGGGAGGAGGGGATGTCACTAATGAAATGTTGGAATGTGGCTGGCGCATTACACAGACCAAAAGGCATAAAAAGGTACCCGTAATGGCCAAAACGGGTACGTAAAGCAGTCTTCCACAGTCTTTGGAAGAGTTCTGGGACCAAGGGAAGAGGATAGTGATTCTTCACCATGATCTTATTTAGCTCACAGTAGTCTACACATGGCCGTAGTGAATGGTCCTTCTTCTCCACAAAGAATATTCCCACCCCGGCAGGTGAAGTAGAAGGGCGGATGAACCCCTTCTGAAGGTTCTCGTCAATGTATTCCTTCAGGGCTCCTAATTCCTTTTCGGACAGTGAGAAGATCCGACCAAACGGAATTGCAGCCCCTGAAAGAAGCTCGATGGGGCAGTCGTAGGCTCTGTGTGGAGGTAGGGTGTCTGCTCCCCGCTTACTGAAAACGTCCAGGTATTCATAATAAGCCCCAGGTACCCTTTGGTAGAGTTCAGCATCAATGTCCATACATAGCAGAGCAGCGGGTGCATTTATGTTAATAAAGTGACTTTGATGGTGTAGTGACACTATAATGCCCCGTACACACGGTTGGACTTTGTTCGGACATTCCGACAAAATCCTAGGATTTTTTCCGACGGATGTTGGCTCAAACTTGTCTTGCATACACATGGTCACACAAAGTTGTCGGAGAATCCGATCATTCTGAACGCGGTGACGTAAAACACAAACGTCGGGACTTTAAACGGGGCAGTGGCCACTAGCTTTCATCTCTTTATTTATTCTGAGCATGCATGGCACTTTGTGCATCGGATTTGTATACACACGATCGGAATTTCCGACAATTTATTTTGTTGTCGGAAAATTTTATATCCTGCTCCCAAACTTTGTGTGTCGGAAAATCCGATGGAAAATGTGTGATGGAGCCTACACACGGTCGGAATTTCCGACAACAAGGTCCTATCACACATTTTCCGTCGGAAAATCCGACCGTGTGTACGGGGCATAAGAGTTGGCAACTATGTGCAGTTTTTTTATTTTATTTAATATACCCTTCTTTCACCACATACTCTAGTAATTCACACACTAATTAGCGCATAAGTTCTTTCTGTCTCTAGTTTACATTTCTTTACACAGAATTCAAATTGGTCGAACATTTTTTGGCCGATCTGAGTTTGAATTGTTCCAAACATATGGAACTTGTTAGAAAATTAATAAACAAAATAAAATTTTATGAAAATTAAACTAAATAAACAAATTCTGAAATGACACTAAACAAATTCCGAAACAAAACGAACTTAGTAACATAACGAATATATCCAAAACGAAAAAAAAAAATTCAGTTTTGCACAAATCCTGATCAAATCTCAATCTCCATTTGCAGAAATACTACCCCAAACTTTCAAGAAACCTCCACGATGCTTCACTGTTTATTGTACCTCTCTCCAGCCCTTCGCCAACAAACTGCCTCTTGCTACAGCCAAATATTTCACATTCTGACTCATCAGTCCAGAGCATCTGCTACCAATTTTCTGCACCCCAGTTCCTATGTTTCATGCATCAGACATGGAAACATTAGCAACTCAACTATGCAGGAAAACATAGGAACTGGGGTTTAGCGGAGTTCCACCCACAAGTGGAACTTCCGCTTTAAGCACTCCTTGCCCCCTGACATGCCACATTTGGCATGTAATTTTGTTTTTGGGGGGGAGTGTGTACCTTATTTTTAGTGGGACTTCCTGTCCCACTTCCTCCTTCCTCTTTTTGGCTGCCTAAGCGACTCCTCCTCTCGCCCTAGGCAGACCCTCCCTGCCAGCGATCTTCCGGGACACAACACAGGTCCCAGAAGATTGGCTGGCCAATAGTAGAGCGCAGCGTGACTCGGGCATGTGTAGTGTGTGCCTGGCCAAGAAGCTGTAAGCTGTCATGGCCAGGTGCCCACAGTTACTATGAAGGCACTGAGGAGAGGAGGGGGAGAGGAGCGAGCCTCTGGGCGGCCGCATAGCTGGACTGTGGGGCAGGTAAGTTTCGGTTTCAGGGCTGTCTTAATGAGTGGAAACACCTGGGCACTGCTCAGGGGCCCCAGCTGCATGAGGGGCCCCTGCACTTTCCCCAAAGCAGCTGGTTCTTGAGCCAAAATTGATGGCACTGAGAACGATGGATACACAGGGGAGGCAGGCTGGCAGCGGTGCGCCATGCTGTACAGAACAATACCTATTATTTCACAGCCAGCAGGGAGGGGCAGGGCGGGAGTGCCAGTGTTGCTCTGACCCCGCCCCATGCAGCTTGAATGCTCGGGAGTCAAAGGCTGCGGGGTAGGAGCTGGAGTGGGAGCTGCTGAGTCTGCAGCACTGAGAGCCCACCTGCGGAAGTAGCATTGTGGATGGTGTCATGGTGAGCCCAGCTGTCCAGTACTATTTGCACTGAAGGACTTGGAATGCCCAGAGGGATGCTCCCTCTTCCGCCCCTCCTTCTGCCTGCTTGATTGGTATAGGTGAGTCCAGTGCTGGAGGTGGGCACATAGCCAAAAGTTTACATGCACTGTATCTCCACTGGAAAAGGGGGTACTACATGAATGGAATAATGGTGCTGGGGAAAATTAAGGGTGTATGGGGGGAAAACAATGCTGTGGGGGGATCTGGGGTGTATAGGGGGTAGCAATGTTTGGGGTAGCTTGGGTGGCTATAGTGCTAGAAGTATCAGGGATGTAGAGAGGCCACCATGTAGGGGGTATCAGAGATGTAGTGGAGTCACAATACAAGGGGTATCTTATGGTATATGGAAACAGTGCTGGGGGGATATCTGGGGTGTAGAGGGGTCAGAGTGCTGGGGGGATATCTGGGATGTAGAGGGGTCAGAGTGATGGGGGGATATCTGGGGTGTAGAGGGGTCAGATTGCTGGGGGGATATCTGGGATGTAGAGGAGTCACAATGCTGGGGAGATATCTGGGATGTAAAGGGGTCAGAGTGCTGGGAGGATATCTGGGGTGTAGAGAGGTCAGAGTACTGGGGGGATATCTGGGGTGTAGAGGGGTCAGAGTACTGGGGAGATATCTGGGGTGTAGAGAGGTCACAGTGCTGGGGGGATATCTGGAATAAAGAGGGGGTCACAGTGCTGGGGGGATATCTGGGGTGTAGAGGGGTCAGAGTACTGGGGGGGTATCTGGGTGTAGAGGGGTCAGAGTACTGGGGGGGTATCTGGGGTGTAGAGGGGTCAGAGTGCTGGGGGATATCTGGGATGTAGAGGGGGTCACAGTGTTGGTGGGATAACTGGGATGTAGAGGGGCCAGAGTGCTGGGGGGATATCTGGGGTGTAGAGGGGTCAGAGTGCTGGGGGGATATCTGGGGTGTGGAGGGATCAGAGTGCTGGTGGGGATATCTTGGGTGTAGAGGGGTGGGAGCTCTGGGGGATATCTAGGGTGTAGAGGGGCCATAGTGCTGGGGAGGCATCAATCTGGTAGATATATTTTATATGCACAGGACAGCTTTGTTGCTTTATGTACTGTATGTAGTATTGCCCCACTGTTTATTTGCTGTACAGAATAATTGTTCATGTAGGTAAAGCGGAGCTCCACCCAACAGTGGAAGGTCCGCTTGTCTGCCTCCTACCTACTTGATGTCTGTTTACCTGCGCTGTCTCCATTGTAGGGGCCCCAGAGCATTACTTTGACCAGGGGCCCATGATGCTATTAAGATGGCCCTGGTCGGTTTATTAAAAGGCAGCAGCTATGCTTTTTGTAGCTGCTCACTTTTAATAAAGTAAAAAACGGGTGGAACTCCACTTTAGGGAACCTAACAAGTTACTTCAAAATCTATGTGCAAGTGTACCTAGAAAAACTGAAGAATTTATGCTTTTTTTTAACCACTTCAGCCCCGGAAGATTTTACCCCCTTCCTGACCAGAGAACTTTTTACAATTTGGCACTGCGTTGTTTTAACTGACAATTGCGCGGTCATGCAATGCTGTACCCAAACAAAATTTGCGTCCTTTTTTTCCCACAAATAGAGCTTTCTTTTGGTGGTATTTGATCATCTCTGCGGTTTTAATTTTTTGCGCTATAAATAAAAAAAGAGCGGCAATTTTGAAAAAAAAAAAAACGTATTCTTTACTTTTTGCTATAATAAATATCTCCCCAAAAATGTTTATAAAAAACAAATTTCTTCCTCAGTTTAGGCCATTATATATTCTTCTACATATTTTTGGTAAAAAAAAATCGCAGAAAGCTTATATTGATTGGTTTGCGCAAAAGTTATAGCGTCTACAAACTATGGGAAATATTTATGGCATTTTTATTATTATTTTTTTTTTTTTACTAGTATTGGTGGTGATCTGTGATTTTTAGTGGTACTGCGACATTGGGGCGGACAGATTTTGACACATTTTTGGGACCATTGACATTTATACAGCAATCAGTGCTATAAATATGCACTGATTACTGTGTAAATGTCACTGGCAGGGAAGGGGTTAACACTAGGGGGGCGATGAAGGGGTTAAGTGTGTTCCCTCAGTATGTTCTAACTGTATGGGGATAGGACTGACTGGGAGAGGAGACATATTGTTGTTGTCGGTGATGGCTGCAATATAATCCCCAAAATAAGCCCTAGTTAAAGTCCTTGTATGTCTTATTTGGGGGGTAGGGCTTGATATTGCAGCCATCACCGACAATCACGCTAGGTCTTATTTTCGGGGAAACAGGGTAGTAGGAACAAACTATATGTCTCCTCTCCCCTGACAGAACAGGGATTTGTGTGTTTACACACACAAATCTCTGTGCTGGCTCTTGTGCATACGATCGTGCATGGCCGGCGGCGATCACGCCCGCCAGGCACGCGTGTCGGGTCCCCCGCCGTGCAGCTCGCGCCCTCTGGTGGCTTTTAAAGGGGACCCCATAATCGTACGGGGTTTCGCCCAGCGGTGCCATTGTGCCACAGTAGAAGTTTGTGAGCCAGTCAGGAATCAATTAACCACTTGCCCACTGCCCAGGCCAATTTTCAGCTTTCAGTGCTCTCACATTTTGAATGACAATTATGCAGTCATGCAACACTGTACCCATATGAAATGTTTGTCCTTTTTTTCACACAAATAGAGCTTTCTTTTGGTGGTATTTAATCACCGCTGGGTTTTTTATTGTTTGCGTTAGAAATAAAGAAAGACCGAAAATTTTGTAAAAAAATGCATTTTTATTTGTTTCTGTTATAAAATGTTGCAAATTAATCATTTTTCTTTATACATTTTGACCAAAATTTATACTGCTACATATCTTTGGTAAAAATAACCCAAATCAATCTAAATTATTTGGTCGGTGTGAAAGTTATAGAGTCTACAATCTATGGTACCAGTCACTGAAAATTGATCACACCTGATGTACTGACATCAATTATTGAGGCTCTAACAAGCCAGGAAAGTACAAATACCCCCAAATGACCCCTTTTTGGAAAGTAGACAGTTCAAGGTATTTAGTAAGAGGTATGGTGAGTTTTTTGAAGTTGTAATTTTTTTTCCCACAATTCTTTGCAAAATGAAGATTTTTTTTCACAAAGTTGTCATCTTAGCGGGTTATTTCTCTCACACAGCAAATGCATACTTGTAACTACACCCCCAAAACTGATTCTGCTCCTCCTCCTGAGTATGGCGATACCACATGTGTGAGACTTTTACACAGCCTGGCCACATACAGAGGCCCAACATGCAGGGAGCACCATCAGGTTTTCTAGGAGCATAAATTATACATCTAATTTCCTGATGACCTATCACATTTTTGAAGGCCCTGGAGCACCAGGACAATGGAAAAACCCACAAAATGACCCCATTTTTAAAAGCAAACACCCCAATGTATAATCTATGAGGCATGATGAGTCTTTTGAACTGTTTATCTATATGTTTTTCTATAAGTTCTTTGAAAATGTGCAATGCAACAAAAATTATTTTTTTTTACACAAAGTTGTCTATTAATAAGAAATTTCTAACACATAGCAAAAATGACACCCCAAAATACATTCTGCTACTCCTCCTGAGTATGGTGATACCACATGTTTGAGACTTTTACACAGCCTGGCCACATACAGAGGACCAACATTGAAGTAGCACCTTCTGGCGTTCTAGAAGCATAAATTAACCATCTCATTTCATGACTACCTATTACATTTTTGGGGAAAAAAATTGCCATACTGGTGACTGTGGGCTGTAGTGACAAACTGCTGCAATAGGGACACTGGTACAGATGTGGCTGCACTGATGCACTTCTAGGTTCTGATGAGGTTGCACTGATGTACACTAATGCACTGCACTGAGGCTGCACTAATTAGCTGGCACTGATATGCAGTGATGAGGTGGCACTGACAGTTGCTGATTAGGATCCACTGATAGGGTGGCAAAAATGAGCACTCACTGATGGGCACTAATAAACACTAATAGGGCACTGTAGTGGCATTGAATATCACTAATATGGCACTGTAGTGGTACTGATGAGCACTCACTGATTGGCACTGATGGCACTGTAGTTGCACTGTAGTGGCTCTGATGAGCACTGTAGGGGCACTGATGAGCACTGTAGTGGCACTGTATAGCACGGATGAGCACTGAAGTGGAACTGTATAGCACTGATGAACACTGTAGTGGCACTGTAGTAGCACTGTATAGCACTGATGAGCACTGTGTAGCACTGATGAGCACTTTAGTGGCACTGTATAGCACTGATGAGCACTGTAATTGCACTTTATAGCACTGATGAGCACTGTAGTGGCACTGTAAAGCACTGATCAGCACTGTAATTGCTCTCTATAGCACTGATCAGCACTGTAGTGGCACTGAAATATAAGAGGTACAGTGAGAGTTGAGTATGTAAAAAATGGTGCCAACATCCTTAATCAAAATAGAAATAGATCTAATAGAATCTACTGTAGTGGCACTGTATAGCACTGATGAGCACTGTAGTGGCACTATATAGCACTGATCAGCACTGTAGATGCCCTGTATAGCACTGATGAGCACTGTAGTTGCACTGTATAGCACTAATGAGCACTATAGTTGCACTGTATAACACTGATCAGCACTGTAGTGGCACTGTGTAGCACTGATCAGCACTGTAGTTGCACTGTATAACACTGATGAGCACTGTAGTTGCACTGTATAGCACTGATCAGCACTGTAGTTGCACTGTAGGGCACACAGAATCAATCGTCAATCTCACGTTGCTGCAATGTCTCTCTCCTCTCCTCACACACTGTATCAGTGTGAGGAGAGGAGAGAACTGAACTGGCCATGGCTCCGGTTTGTTTACAAAATGATCGCTCTGTCATTGGACGGAGCGATCACGTGGTAAAGGGCCGCTGTGATTGACCCTTTACCCCGATTCGTGATGTGCTGTATTCCACAGACCCAGCAATCATGGACACTTCTGAATGCGCAGTCCAGGGGGTGTGCGAGAAGCGGGAGCACAGGAGGCCATCATATGATTGCCTCCCAGAACTAACAAGCCGTGAAGTAACAGTCATTCGGCTATAGTGTGGTCAGGAAGTGGTTAAGGGAAAGGGGGGTCACACCAAATATTCATTTGATTTACATTTCTCTTCTGTTCATTTACTTTGCATTTTTTTTAATTTGATTTAAATAAACTATTAACATTTGTATTTCTGAAAGCATTCTTAATTTACAGTAATTTGCACAGCACTGTATATCTGGAGGTACATACATCTATTACATATCTTTCTTTCCTTTTTTCTCATGACGGAATGGAGCCGTGTAAGGCTGCCCATAGATTGAATCAAGTTTAGCCGACTCAGCAGGGACCATGTATGGGCATTCTGCTTGTACAGAAGTTCATCTACCAATCAATTGCCTTGTTGTATTTTTGCTGTTTGATCAGTGCTGATCAGTGTATTCTGATGGGGGGGGAATCTCCCTACTGTCAGAATACAATAGTGTAGCTGGGAGGATTCCCCCATCCACCTCGAATGTGTAGATGGAGGAATCGGGTCAGTATTTTTTTCACTCAACCCGCTGGTTGACCCATCTATGGGCTCCCTGAGAATAAAGGAAAGAGGAGTATATGCTGCTGGGGAGGGAATATTTAAGTGAAAGGATTCCTCTAACCTGAATAGGCATTTTTATTTATATCAGTACTGTGTCTTCTCACCAGTAATTTCTGTTTCTTGATCAGGGTGGTGAAACAATCAGAACCTGGGTAAGTAAGGCTCTGTGTGATTATCTAAACTACCACTTCTGGTGTTCTGCTCCAGTTCTGAATTTTTATGTTGTAGTAGAGACAAATATACAATATATAGCTATAAGGAGCTATACAATGTAGACTTTTTTTACACCCAGGTAGATAGGTACATTACAAGTATATTCATCATAAAACCTAATACTGATGAAAATCTTTGTGGGACCCCAATATATCATTCAAAACCTTCTGATGGACCTAAACATTTTTTTTCTCTCATTGACTAGCTAATTACCCAAATCTTAACTGACTTATTGGTGACTTTATACATTCTTCTTTTTCCGATCCAGCCATTGACCCAACAGTTCTTTAAGATTTTGTAAGGCCCCTTCTTATCCCAGTTATCTCCATCATATCTGGCAGTCCTTAACATGAACTTAGAAAAAGAACATCTTTTACTACTTATACACTTTTAAAGTAATAAGACTCTGTACTAGGGATGAGCCGAACACCCCCCTGTTCGGTTCGCACCAGAACATGCGAACAGGAAAAAAATTTGTTCGAACACGCGAACGCCGTTAAAGTCTATGGGACACGAACATGAATAATCAAAAGTGCTAATTTTAAAGGCTAATATGCAAGTTATTGTCATAAAAAGTGTTTGGGGACCCGGGTCCTCCCCCAGGGGACATGAATCAATGCAAAAAAAAGTTTTAAAAACGGCCGTTTTTTTAGGAGCAGTGATTTTAATAATGCTTAAAGTCAAACAATAAAAGTGTAATATCCCTTTAAATTTCATACCTGGGGGGTGTCTATAGTATGCCTGTAAAGGGGCGCATGTTTCCCGTGTTTAGAACAGTCTGACAGCAAAGTGACATTTTGAAGGAAAAAACACATTTAAAACTACCGCGGCTATTGCATTGCCGACAATACACATAGAAGTTCATTGATAAAAACGGCATGGGAATTCCCCACAGGGCAACCCCGAACCAAAATTAAAAAAAAAAAATGATGTGGGAGTCCCCCTAAATTCCATACAAGGCCCTTCAGGTCTGGTATGGATATTAAGGGGAACCCCAGCCAAAATTTAAAAAAAAAATTGACGTGGGGTTCCCCCTAAATTCCATACCAGACCCTTCAGGTCTGGTATGGATTTTAAGGGGAACCCCGCGCCAAAAAAAAAAAAAAAAAACGTCGTGGGGTCCCCCTAAAAATCCATACCAGACCCTTATCCGAGCACGCAACCTGGCAGGCCGCAGGAAAAGAGGGGGGGACGAGAGTGCGCCCCCCCCCCTCCTGAACCGTACCAGGCCACATGCCCTCAACATTGGGAGGGTGCTTTGGGGTAGCCCCCCAAAACACCTTGTCCCCATGTTGATGAGGACAAGGGCCTCATCCTCACAACCCTGGCCGGTGGTTGTGGGGGTCTGCGGGCGGGGGGCTTATCGGAATCTGGAAGCCCCCTTTAACAAGGGGACCCCCAGATCCCGGCCCCCCCCTGTGTGAAATGGTAAGGGGGTACTTACCCCTACCATTTCACTAAAAAACTGTCAAAAATGTTAAAAATGACAAGAGACAGTTTTTGACAATTCCTTTATTTAAATGCTTCTTCTTTCTTCTTTCTTCCTTCATCTTCTTCTTCTTCTGGTTCTTCTGGCTCTTCTGGTTCTTCCTCCGGCGTTCTCGTCCAGCATCTTCTCCGCGGCGTCTTCTATCTTCTTCTCCTCGGGCCGCTCCGCACCCATGGCATGAGGGGGGAGGCTCCCGCTCTTCTCTTCATCTTCTTCTCTTCTTCATCTTCTTCTTCATCTTCTTCTTCTTCTTCTTCCTTCTTCTCTTCTTTTCTTCCTGTCTTCTCCGGGCCGCTCCGCTCCACATCCATGCATGGAGGGAGGCTCCCGCTGTGTGACGGCGTCTCTTCGTCTGACGGTTCTTAAATAACGGGAGGCGGGGCCACCCGGTGACCCCGCCCCCCTCTGACGCACGGTGACATGACGGGACTTCCCTGTGGCATTCCCCGTGACGTCACAGGGAAGTCCCTCAAGTCACCGTGCGTCAGAGGGGGGCGGGGTCACCGGATGGCCCCGCCCCCCGTTATTTAAGAACCGTCAGACGAAGAGACGCCGTCACACAGCGGGAGCCTCCCTCCATGCATGGATGCGGAGCGGAGCGGCCCGGAGAAGACAGGAAGAAGAGAAGAAGGAAGAAGAAGAAGATGAAGAAGAGAAGAAGATGAAGAGAAGAGCGGGAGCCTCCCCCCCATGCCATGGGTGCGGAGCGGCCCGAGGAGAAGAAGATAGAAGACGCCGCGGAGGAGATGCTGGACGAGAACGCCGGAGGAAGAACCAGAAGAGCCAGAAGAACCAGAAGAAGAAGAAGATGAAGGAAGAAAGAAGAAGCATTTAAATAAAGGAATTGTCAAAAACTGTCTCTTGTCATTTTTAACATTTTTGACAGTTTTTTAGTGAAATGGTAGGGGTAAGTACCCCCTTACCATTTCACACAGGGGGGGGGCCGGGATCTGGGGGTCCCCTTGTTAAAGGGGGCTTCCAGATTCCGATAAGCCCCCCGCCCGCAGACCCCCACAACCACCGGCCAGGGTTGTGAGGATGAGGCCCTTGTCCTCATCAACATGGGGACAAGGTGTTTTGGGGGGCTACCCCAAAGCACCCTCCCAATGTTGAGGGCATGTGGCCTGGTACGGTTCAGGAGGGGGGGGGGCCGCACTCTCGTCCCCCCCTCTTTTCCTGCGGCCTGCCAGGTTGCGTGCTCGGATAAGGGTCTGGTATGGATTTTTAGGGGGACCCCACGCCGTTTTTTTTTTTTTTTTTGGCGCGGGGTTCCCCTTAAAATCCATACCAGACCTGAAGGGTCTGGTATGGAATTTAGGGGGAACCCCACGTCAATTTTTTTTTTTAATTTTGGCTGGGGTTCCCCTTAATATCCATACCAGACCTGAAGGGCCTTGTATGGAATTTAGGGGGACCCCCACATCATTTTTTTTTTTTTTATTTTGGTTCGGGGTTCCCCTGTGGGGAATTCCCATGCCGTTTTTATCAATGAACTTCTATGTGTATTGTCGGCAATGCAATAGCCGCGGGTAGTTTTAAATGAGTTTTTTCCTTCCAAATGTCATTTTGCTGTCAGACTGTTCTAAACACAGGAAACATGCGCCCCTTTACAGGCATACTATAGACACCCCCCAGGTACGAAATTTAAAGGGATATTACACTTTTATTGTTTGACTTTAAGCATTAATAAAATCACTGCTCCTGAAAAAACGTCCGTTTTTAAAACTTTTTTTTGCATTGATCCATGTCCCCTGGGGCAGGACCCGGGTCCCCAAACACTTTTTATGACAATAACTTGCATATAAGCCTTTAAAATTAGCACTTTTGATTTCTCCCATAGACTTTTAAAGGGTGTTCCGCGGCATTCGAATTTGCCGCGAACACCCCAAATTGTTCGCTGTTCGGCGAACTTGCGAACAGCCAATGTTCGAGTAGAACATGAGTTCGACTCGAACTCGAAGCTCATCCCTACTCTGTACCCAGACAGGTTCACTTAACCTTAAACTTTATAATGATTTTTTTCAGGGTTTCCCAAAGCCCTCCATTTTTTTTTCAAGATATTTTATTGGTTTTTTTTTTACATTTTGACAGTTGAAGTAGATAATCTCTACCATAATTATAACATCTATTGCTACGAGGAAGGAGTATGGGAGAAGAGATTTGGATAAAAGAGTAGAAAAGGGAGCAGCTAGGGGGAGAGGGGAAGAAAGGGAAGAAGGGTGTGAGATGGAAGCAAGAGGAGACACCGAATAGGGACAGTCGAATGTCGTCTCCCCTCGGTGACCTTGGGTATAAACCCAGAAATATATACATGAACGCTAATAACAATACAAACGCAATTTTATCCATTATGTAGATCCTAACAGACAACAGAAAAACTCTAAGTGAAATCAACCAATCGCAAACAATGTCAAATTTTTCTCAGAGAAGGAGAGTTCTTGGTGTCAAGGCTTATGGCCTGTGGGAGAGGTGTGAGGTCGGGATGTAATTTTTTTGGAAAGGAAGGGAAAGATGTCGAGTATAGGTTTTTTTTTCTGATGTCGTCAGACAGCGGTCAATAAAGGATGACCATTTTTTCGTGAATTTCGTAAAAGGTGAGCAAAGCTGACAATTTTGAAGAGTGCACATCTCCCAAAGAGTGAAAGTGGAAGGTTGAACCAGGCCTCCAGCTCAACCACAATTTTTGAAATCAGAGATGATAAAGAGAGGAAGGCTCCTTCCCTATTTTGATGCCCAAATAGGTGATGTGGTTTTTGTTTATGTGGAAAGGGGAGGAGGACATCCATGGTCAGGACGTGTGTGCACCCAGAGGGAGGATTTCACTCTTGGCAAAATTTATTCTCAGGCCAGAGCACTTGCGGAAGGAGTTGAAGATATTTTGTATGGTAGCAATATCTGTTTGGGGGGATGTCGTAAATAACAAGATGTTGTCTGCAAACAAAGCGGCTCGCAGTTCCTCACGTCCAAGAGGGATTTCTTGAATGGGGACTGTGGTGTTAAAGTATCGTGAAAGGGGCTCAATGACCAGGTTGAATAGCAGGGGAGATAGGGGGCATCCCTGTCTTGTCCCCTTGTGTAGTCTTATTGCTTTAGATTGTAATCCTGATGCTATTACTGTGGCTGACGGGGATGAATACAAGTTCTGTATGAAATATTAAAAGGGGCATGATATAACAAACCTTTGCATTACTAGGGATAGCCATTGAAAATTAACATTGTCAAAGGCCTTTTCGGCATCTAAAGTTATAATTGCCACATCATCTAAGGGGTGTTGTTTTGCATACTCTAAGGTGGCTAAGACCTTTCTTAGGTTGGAAGTGGCTGATCTGCCCTTGGTGAATCCTGACTGCGCGGGATGGATAAGAGACGGCATAATGTGTGCCAAGCGGGTAGCTATTATCTTGGATAGTATTTTGGAGTCAATGTTTAGCAATGATATTGGGCGGTATGACCCTGGGTTCTGTGGGTCCTTACCCTTTTTTGCAATCGGCTTTATGTTTGCTTGATGGCCAGTTGGAAGGTATGGGCCCCGTCCCATATCGAATTGTATACCAATAGGAGAGATGGGGTGATTGAGTCTCTGAGCATTTTAAAAAATTTGGGGGTGTAGCTATCGGATCCTGGGGCCTTACCGTTCGAGAGGCCACTAATGGAGGTCCTGATTTTCTCTGCAGTAACAGGGGCATTTAAAGTTTTTAACAAACATCCAACCAGTTTGCCACTTCAGTAGAATCTATTGATTCAGGGGCATGGAGGCTAAAATAAAATGATTCTAGAATTTTATTTATTTCCTTGGGTGAAGCCCATCAGGGCAGTGTAGGGCATTGATATGGGTTGGAACAAAGGTACCTTTGGTGAGTCTGTCCAGAAGCTTCCCTGCCTTATTTCCATATTTGTGGTATTGTAATTGAGTATGAGACATTTTCATCTGTTCTAGATTGTATGCCCAGGAGTCAAAAAAGTCCTTAGCTTCCTACCATAACTTACGGTTTTCTGGGGTGTTATGGTCATTTAGTCACTGTCGGGCTGACCGTATATTGTCATTACCCTTCAAATAGTGTATTTGGGTGGATTTCCTATGTGCCGATGCAAAAGATATAATCCTTCCTCTGAAGAACGCCTTCCCTGCCTCCCAGAATAGATTTGGGTTATCCTCATGTGACCTATTGTTTGAGTATTCCAACCAAGCCTCACGCATCATTGTTTTGAAGCTGGCGTTTTGGGCCAAGTGGCCCGGAAATTGCCATTGTCTGTATTCTGAGCAGGTCTGGAGGGCGTCTGTGGTAACTGAGATAGGGGAGTGGTCTGAAATTGTCATGACGTGTATAGTAGAGTCCCTAACCCTGTGCAACAGGGATGAGGTGCAGAGGAAGTAGTCGAGTCTGGCGAGGGAGTTATGGGCTGGGGAAAAGAAGGTGAGTTCCTTATCTAGGGGATGTTGTAGTCTCCATGTATCTATCAGTTGGAGAGTGTTGACGGTCTTGATCTGTAGTGTGGGCTAGATCTATCTTCATTGTTATGTAGGACTGAGTTTAAATCGCCTCCTATAAGGTGTGGTGTGCTGGTTTCATTTGCTAGTTCGGATGTTAAATTGGTGAAATAAGACTTGTCCGGGGAATTGGGTGCATATATATTAGTTATCCGCACCTCTCTCGATTGGAATTTTAGGTGGATTGATATCAACCTGCCTTCCTCGTATTTGTCAACTGAGACTAAGTCGTATGCTAGTCTTTTGTGTAGGAGTATAAGTGTACCCGCTTTGCGGCCCTTGGAAGCTCAGCCTAGCACCTTTCCTACCCAAAGTTTCTGCATTCTGGAGAAATCACTTTCCACCAAGTGAGTCTCCCGTAGCAGGGCTATGTCCGACTTTAATCTTTTTAAGCATCTGAGGATCTTCATTCTTTTTATGGGAGAGCGAAGCCCTTTAACATTCCATGATGTAATTTGTAAAGAAGCCATAGGTCAGAAATGTGGTAGATAGTGTAGGTGGTTGTATGTGGGAGTTACCTGGAGCATATGAAGGGAGTTTAATTTTGTGCACAGTAAAACAGAAGTCTGGATTTGTGACGGGAGGAACCATCCTTTCTTTAGAGAGTTGGGTGCATAGGAGGGAAGAAGAAAAGATAGAGGGAAAATATTAACTACACAAGATAAACATTTGTGCGACTTCACTTTTTTCCGTATGTTATTTCACCACCGGTCAAACCGCCAGCCCGCAGGCTGAAAAGAGGTGGGGTCAAGCGCTAGCCCTCACCCCCCGCAGAGTGCAAGATTTGGTGAGGGGGCTGTCACTCTGTAACTCTGAGTTATGGGGATCTCGATGAGGTAGAACAAGTGGTGAAGGAGCATACTTCCTATCCTGTGGGAGGAATCAGGGCGATAACTATTGCCCGGAACCATCCCAGAGGGGTGATCACTTATTAAATTCTTATGTCATACAATTCAAAGAAAAAAAACAAAACAGCACAACAGGAAAAGTTGCTGTAAACAGAACTCAATCTAATGTGGAGTGTGCGTTAGCTTTAGGGCAGCACTCCTTTGACCTTTTCCAAGGTCAAAGGCTCCTGAGGAGCAAAGACTGGTATGAAAGAATACTCTCATCACCCATGTGTGTTAGATAAGGGTCCGGTGCTAATTTCAACGAGGTTCTTGCAGAGCATTTAGAGAGGTGTACTTCAGACGTTTTGGGGGGTCCTTCCTTGGGCTCCTTTGCTCTCTGGGTCCCGATCTCACTTTTTCTGCGTATGTTGCAGATGGGGTTTGCCCGGGTGGAGATGGAAGTGAGCGCACGAAAGCGCTCGCTTTTTCCGGGGATTGGAAGGTGAGCTGTTCTCCATCCGGAGCTTGTAGGGAGAGAGTTACTGGGTAGGCTAAAGTGAAGTGGACTCTCCTTTTGTAAAGTTCTGCGCATACAGATTGAAATTCTTTGCGTTTGCATGACACTTCGGCAGAGTAACCTGCGAAGATCAGGAACTTGTGGCCCTCCACCACAACGGACCTAGCTTTCCGAAAGCCTTGTAGAATGTCCGTGCGATGGGTGTAGTTAAGGTATTTTGCTATGATTGGTCTTGGGTGCTTGCAAACATTTTCAGGGGCCCCGATCCAATGGGCCCGTTCCACGGTACATCTGCGGTTTATTCCGAGGGCATCTGGAATGGCGGAAGCGCATAAATCGAGGAGCGAACCTTGTTTCCGGGATTCAGGAAGTCGATTATCCTCAGATTGTTCCTTCTGGAACGGTTCTCCAAATCCTCCATTCGATCGTGCAAGTGCTGCTGGGCTTGGGTGTTTTTTTCCATGTCAGCACTCATATGGTATTGATCGTCTTCAATGGAAGATATCCACTGTTCTGCCTCTGGGAGTGCTCTCCCAGCTCCTTTCTCAGCTGCAATATGCCTGTGGATACTGCTCTGTCTACTGCAGCCGTTATGGTGGGAGAGAGAAGAGAAGCTACAGCCTGAGCAATCTTCTCGTGCGAGCTGTGTGGTTCCTGGTTCCCCAAACCACTTTCCTCCATGTCCTCACTGGAGAGATCTTGTGTGCAGGGAATCCCTGTATGCCGGGATTGGTGTGCGCCCTGTGATGGGGACGAGGGACGTGCTGCGGCAGCCATTTCAAAGTTCCCTGAGGAAGAAGGAGACATGTCCCTCGATCGTGAGGCAGAGCGGGATCGCAGCTGTGAAAGGTACCGCTCCATGCACAGTACTGCTGGGCGATCGTGCAGGGGCTTTTTCGGAGGGGGTGGGGGCTGCTGCAAAGAGATTATATGCTGATTAGCCTGCGGGATGAGCGGAGCTGCTGGTCTCCATGTCCCTCACATACGGCGCCGGAACCGGAAGTGTATTTTTATTTTAAGCTCATTGGATTGGTATGGTATGGTAGATGCGTATGCTGTACCAGCTATCTATAGATATATAGAGAGTTATATAGAAATGTAACATTTTGTTCTGTAATGTCCTGTACGGAAACTGCTGATTTAGGCCTCATTCACACTAGCACTCCTGCATTAAGCTTTTCTAGAACCAGGAGAGGTCTCCTGGGAATAATACATAATGTTCATGCTTCGGTGATCACTTTTTCCTGCATTTAGACCTTTAAAGTGATTGTAAAGTCCCATTTAAAAAAAAATAAATAAGAAACATGTTATACTCACCTCCTTTGTGCAGTTGGTTTTGCACAGAGCAGCCCGGATCCTCCTCTTCTCGGGTCCCTCTTTTCTGCTCCTGGCCCCTCCCTCCTATCGGGTGCCCCCACAGAAAGCAGCTCTCTATGGGGGCATCCAAGCTGAGTCAGAGCTCTGTGTATCCATTCAGACACAGAACCCCGACCCGGCCCTGCCAACTCTCTCTCCTGATTGGCTGAGACACAGCAGTAATGCTATTGGCTCCAGTGGCTGTCAATCAAAGTCAGTAAGCCAATCAGGAGGAGTGTCTCGGACAGCTTAGACATTCGTGGACATCCCTGGAGAGAGAAGGGGCTCAGGTAAGTAAATAGGGGGGTGCTGGCGGGCCTGCTACACACAGAAGACTTTTTATTTTAATGCATAGAATGCATAAGATAAAAAAACCTTCTGCCTTTACAACTCCTTTAAGGCCCCACGTACAGTGGGCATTTATCCCTGGTTTATGGGTCTCCCGCGTTTAGCTTCAGGAGGGCACAGGTGCACTGTCCAACCCTGATGCTGGCAGTCTATTAAAATCTAGGAGAGGCAGACAGCTGCTGTGGGTGGACAGGGCTGATTGGTGCAATCAGCCATATCCCCATTTAGGGCAGTATTTGTCCCAACCACAGACTTTGGCATTCTGGGCATACTCCATTAAACGTAGGTACAGCTAGGTTCACTGTCCAGAAATGCCCAGCTGCAGCAGCTATCAGAAAACCTTTTACACACATAAACTGGAGCCCTGGACACCTAAGGCCGTCCGGTACCGACTCCCCAAAGACGGTACCCTTAGGACACAGATTTAACATTGCCGCCTATGGGGAAACTTGGCCAGCTTGGGACAGGATGTTGCTACAGCCTTTGGGTCAAGGACCTAGGACCTCCAAACTTCGCACACTTGTAGGGGAGACTCTTCAGCATATATGATGAGGTTGTCCTGAATAATCCACTTTTCATGTGACCTGTCTATTTTTTACTACAATAAAGGTGCTTTTTTTTCTTCACGGAAGTGCGACCGTCCAGGTTTTTTCCTTGCTTTCTACATTTTGTGCAGAGCCAGCACCTGTGAGGCTGAGTGAGGGCGTTTACCTTTATCCAGGAGTGGTAGTCCTGTGAGCGGCTTTCCCTTCTAATCTTCAGCATATTTGGTGCAAATGTGGAGCCCCGAACACCTACGGCCGACCTGTACCGGCTCCCCAAAGACGGTACCCCTAGGACACCGAATTTTAACATTGCCGCCTATGGGGAAACTTGGCCAGCCTGGGGCGAGAACCGGTTTTCGGTTAATAACTTCAGGACCGGTGCTCCTGGGCCATGTATCGCAAAATTACCAAACTTCAGGGTTCTGTAGGGGACATCTGAGGGTACCTCCAGACTGAGTTTGTGCCCGGTACTCCAAGTGGAACTTTTCGGTAACCGGAAAACCGTAATTTGAACTAGTATATCTCAGGTCTGGTTAACTGTAGAAAGCTCAGGGTGATCTCCTTAGAATTCCCCATCGCTTTCCTACACAATGACACCCCCCACGTGAAGATCAGGTAAAAATTTGATCTTTGACACCACAGCACAAGAGACGGTACTTACAGTCAATGTGAAGTGTCCCTTGTACTGCTGACTGCTCTCTTAGTGGAAATCCTCTGTTCTTTTATCTCATTCCATAGTCTTACAGCCAAAATCTTTCAGTGCTGTGATGGTTAATACAAGCTGAGGGACCTGCCATATGCATTCCTCAAGAATGCCAACTAAGCCCACCCTTTCTGCCCCCTCCTCCTTTTATAGACACTATACTATAACTTCCAGCTATAACATAAATGATCTATGAATGTAGGAGGCGATTTGTCATTCGCCTAACCCTCTTCCCTTCCGAGAGCGACTTTCATTGCTAGAAACTATAGTACAGCATTAATAAGTGGAGGAGGGGGGCAAAAAGGGTGGGCATAGTTGGTATTTTTAACGAGTGTATATGACAGGTCCCTTCTTAAAAAAATATTCTCTTGTCCTGAAGTTTGTGTGTGTCTGTGAGAGCCAAACTTGCAGTACAGGGATTAAAGGATATTTTGTGGGTGCAAGAAATCTGGTGAAGTGTATACAGCAAGTAGGCTCAGACTCAATTTAGCTATTAATTTTTAAGCCACTCCAACCATTGGTGTGATCTTTTACAATCCTAGCAGAAGGAAAATGGTTTTATGATGGCTTTTAAGAAAACGTTTGAATGTGTTGATCTAATAAGGTTTTGGTGTGATTACACATTATACAAGGATCCAACTCATGGTTTGAGTGTTACATGGTATGTAAATTTATAGAAGATTGGAGTAATTCACCTCTATCAATACTTATTTAAGGCCCATTTTAATGTTCAGTTTAAATTAGCTAAATTCATTCCATGTGGTTCAATACAGAAGGTGTGTAAAAGATGTACAGTTGGTTTACTTTAGAAAGCAGCCACAGCCTGAGTAGAAGATCCTGTCCCCTGCCAGCATGCTGTAAAAGAAGGACCCTTGTGTTCTGTGTGGAAGCAGTGATCTCTCTGCAGAGATCTGAGATGCCCACTGCTGTCAGAGCTAGAGCTCTCCAATTAGCAAAGCTTATTCTCACTACCTCATTTTTTTGTACAGTTTTGCATGCAGAGAAATATTTGTATGTTTGTTTTTTTTATTAATTTAGTTCAAGTACAGCGTTGGGATCTTCTCCAGACCAACAAATAGTGATTATTCCTGGATAACAGAACTGCTTCATTCAGATCATTTCAGGGATTATGCTTTAGATGTCAGACATTTAGATATGAGCGATGACCCAACCAACTCTGAGAAGTGCTCCTTTGGAATCTTGTACTTCAAGAAGAGAAGACAAATCAATGAGATGGATGCTGAAGATATTAAGCTGATACAACACTACAGAAGTCGTCTTGGTAAGAGATATTACAATATCCGTATTTATTAAATAGATGTAAACCCAATCAGTAAAATCTCAGATAAGCTGTAAAATGTTAATGATAGTTCAAAAGTCATTTTCAATATTTTTTAAATCTGCAGCTTTCATTAAAATCACTAAAAATCATTAAAATCAGTGATCCTGCTATGCAGGTTCTTTGTTCAGGCTCATCCTGTTATAGGATGACCACCTTTTTTTCCTTATCTTTCAAGTGTTCTGTGCATTAATGGCCCACTACTTTACTGGGCATTTTTCAACCCAGAAGACTGGCTACATCTTGTGCTGGAGAAGAGGTACAGCGGGGACAGCTCTGCTTAAAAGGTTCATATTGCAGCCAGAGCTGTTTTTGTTTTTTTTTTAACGTACTGGGCCTCTTTGTTTTTGGAAAAAAATGAATAAAAGGTATAGTTGGGTTTTGAAAGCATTGTTTATAGATGAGAATCAAAGGACAGCTGCAGTTTTATAACAACTTTCACTAAATCCACACTCCCATGTCGGCTGACGTCACAGAACTGGTCCAGGCTCAGGAATGATCACGACCATTTGGTCGGGATCCACCCACATGCTTGGACCGGCACCGGGCTCAGCCTCTCAGCGAGCCACTGAGAGCCTGAGCCGCCCACCCTCTCCACAGCCCAGCACTTCAGTGAGCATGTGGGGGGGGGGGGCAGAGCAGATAGAGATGACTGACATCACCAGCTCCCTGTTTAACGGAGCTCTGAGATCCGAGCTATTGTCAGTGTTTAATTGCTCGGTTCTCAGTGTTAGAGCCGGTGGGGGGACAAATGCACCATCGGACCAATGCTGCATCCAGCTAGGTAAGTATGATTAAAAAAAAAAAAAATCCCATACTTCTCTTTTAAGACTTTAAGAGAGACTTTAATCACTTATGGATCGCCCGCTGTAGGAATACGCTGGCTGTTTGAAGAGGAATGCAGCTAGCTACCATAACCTCGGTATCCTCCTCCTCAGCGGGCGGTCCGCTACAGGATAAAAGTGGTCTCTGCGGTGGATAGGCAAGATCACTTTTGTCGGTTGTGGGAGAGGGCCCCCCCCTCCCGATGCTCTCCGGTGCCCTCCGCCGCTTACCGGAGCCGTCGGCAGTGGCGGAGGCGGTCGGATCCTCTCCCTGCCTTTGCATGGAGACGAGTGAGGGGAAGATGGTCCCCACCCATCTCCATATCACTGCAGGGCGGAAGTGACATCAAAACGTCACTTCTGCCCATAGCTCTCAAAGGGACATTTTTTTGTTGTTGTTTTAGAATGACATATATTTTCTTTGGTTTTTCATTGCATTTTAGTCTAAATATGAGATGTGAGGTCTTTTTGACCCCAGATCTAATATTTAAGAGGTCCTGTCATGCTTTTTTCTATTACAATGGATGTTTACATTCCTTGTAATAGGAATAAAAGTGTACATTTGATCTCTGCGCTTGCTTGTGGGCTGGGCTGCTGCCTCCCCTGGAGTAGTCCCATTGGGAACCCCTTTAAGATTTTTTTTATATAGAGGTGTAGGGTCAGTGGCGCTGCCCTTCCCCCGAAGAGTGATCCTTCACAATGAGTCTCTCTACCGGGTGAGTATGCAAGCAGGAAAGATCTATTTTTCTCACATACGTCACCTAAAAAGTAAACCCCTATTTGGGTCTCTTAACCCCCAATGAACCCCAAATAAAATCTGTTTTCTTTACCAACAAGTGTTACTTGTTACTTAATGGTCCTATATGAGTGAAATTATCCTGTGGTTGTTTTATACTAAAAGTGCAAAGTGGAATATAACTCCTATCTGGTCTGCATGTGCCTCCCAATTAGAATTGGAAATATATCACATGGAGATCCTGACAACCATTTACTAATATTCCTTCTATGTGATACAGATCCAGTATCTAGGAATTATTACACCCATATATATATATATATATATATATATATATATATATATATATATATATATATATATATATATATATATATATATATATATATATATATATATATATATATATATATATATATATATACACACACTGAAAACACTTTCTGAAAAACAACACAGGTTTGTAGTCCAAAAACTGTTTCATAAAGTATCAAAGAAATTTTCTGTGACTTTAGTGGTCTTAACCAATGTAGTCCGTGTCTAATTTGGGCTGCAAATGTGCCATACAGCAAGGTGACTTCCGTGCTCCCCTTCAGTTCCCCACTCACCACATCCCTGCACCCCTGCAGGGGTAGATAGCATGTATTGTGTGTGTGAGCGGTTCACGGGTCGATCACCTCCCCCTGTGCGGCAATGAATGTGTGGGTATCAGGGCTCCTACGTTCTTTCAAGGGCTCTGCACCTGAAATGGGTTTGTGGTGATATACAACTCTGTGGTTCCTCTATAGGGTCTCCTGAAGGATAAAAAAAATGGGCTCTCATAGTGAAGTTTCAAATGTTCTGTTCTTATTAAAAATGTGTTTAAAAAAGGTTTTGCAAAACGACACATGACAGTCAAGTTCAGCAGCTAGCATTTCCTTGTAGCCGGTTGTAAGCGTGAGCTCCGAGCCAGCGTGCGTTCCACGGACCAGGCTTTGCTAACCGGAAGTGGCGTGAGTGCATACCAAGCTCCGCCTAGACTGTGATCTCTGCCAAGTACAACAGGTCACAGAATCACATGCCATTCAACTCAGGGAGATTAATCGCCACATGGAAGACCTTGACAACAGGGGGAGAAGATGCAATCTGAGAGTGAGGGGTGTCCCGGAAACTATAGACCCCAATCTTCTCTCACAAACAGTCACAGGCGTTTTTAACAATCTCCTAGAAAGGCCCCCCGGTACTCAGGTCTCACTTGAACGCATTCACAGAGCATTGCGCCCAAGAGGAAGAGACACAGACCCACCCAGAGACATAGTTTGCTGTCTCTCTGAATTCCCCCTGAAGGATGAAATCCTCCGTAAAGCCAGGGGACGCAACCAAATTCTTTTTCAGGGCACGGAAATTAAAATATATCAGGATCTTTCTAATATCACACTCCAACGCAGAAGGGAACTAAAGCCTCTACTAGAAGCATTAAGAGCCAGATCAATCTTATACCAGTGGAAATTCCCATTCTGTTTGTCTGCGACTCATCAAGGTCGCACTGCGAATCTCAGAGTCCCAGAAGATCTAGAACACTTCTTCAGTACTCTGGACATCCCATTTTTAGATGTCCCAGATTGGTATAGTGACTTTCGCCTACCTCCCCTGAATAGAGCCTCATCCATGGAAGGAATAGATGAAGCAGGCAATTTCACCTTGGGTCGCCGCCGCCCACACCACTTCCATTCTCGTACCAATGCAAGACCCTCAGGAACACCCAGAAATGGCAGCCCAACTGCTTCACCAGTCCACCGTAGGGCACGTCTAACCTAACCAGGAAGATACTAGAAGTTCATATTCGCTATACTACATTTTTCCGGCACCAAGGATACCCCTCACTAACCTGAGACTTACTGTCTCACGCGTTTTTTTTTTTTTATCCTCTCTCACCTGATAAAGAACTGCCTCCAAGCATACACCACTGGGAGATAACACCGAAACGTCACTGACTATCACTCTCACAACGTAAAATTATACCCTGGATAATAAGTAAATGTTTTCACAACCAGGAAAAGAATACCAGTTCCTTAAGCTTTTCACAATTTCACCTAACACACAGAACTGCAATCATGCAAGTCCTTCTCAAGCAACATGATCTGCAAGGAGACAAGTCGCCAAGCCCTAAGCTAAACAAATACAGATAATTCGGACAGATGCCCTGCCCCCAGAAGACAACCGGAGAGTAGTCACTGAACTTATTTCTGTCTTTAAAAACCAGTTATGCATGTACCTCGCTATCACCCTCACCCCCTTATCCCCTATCCTTCCCCATTTCTTCCCTCAATCCCTCCTCCCCTTCCCACATCCCTTTCTCCCACTCCCTCCTTTGCATCCCTTACCCTCACCTACCTCACCAATAGAAGTTGATAGCATAATAGAGGTATAAGGTAGAAAGAGTTTGAATAACTGTTTTTGGATTTATTTCTCGTTTTCTTGTTTCGTTTAGCAGGTAATACTTCATCGGTAACACCTAGTGGATACAATGAAATCCGTGTAGGGTAAACTCAGAGGGCTACGGAAAGGTAACGGTTCCACTTCATCTCAAATTTAGAGAACACTGCCTCTCCATGGTAGTGACAATTTCTCACTTAACACCTTCCCTATAGGAAGGCTCCAATGTATAACACACAGGTGTGATCACTAATCTGGGGAAATATCCCAAACTGATGGGCCTAATCCTTTACGCATCCCTCTCAGACAATATTGAGAAGGACCATAGGGTCCCTTTCTGTAGTATTACCTTCTTTAGTAACTCCATAGTTGCAATGATTTAAAAGGTTATAATGGTTATAGTGTTATGTTTAAACGAGATACCACTTTAAGATACATCCTGTGGACTTGAACCCACAAAAATTTTATACTATCTAGGTCAGTGCTCTTAAAGGATTGAAATGCTTTTTTTTGTCTTATTCTTTTGTTTTTTTGCACACTTATCTGAATATTTAGCTTAAAAGGCAGATTTGAGTATTTATGTCTTGGTATGCTTATCCTACCTCCCCATGTTCAGAACGTACTACAATATTTCCCAGACAGATCCTCCCCTTTACGAACCCCCCCGAAACCCTAACCATGTCCCATACATGGATAAAATAATTATCTACTAGCAACTCAGAGGACCAGAGATGAAGAGTAATTACCTTATTTAATTTACGAGTTCCAATTGGTCCCCTGATCATTAACAGGATGCACCTAAAATTACTAGTTTACTGACCTCGTGGAGACGTTCACCTTGTTTTATTAGTTGAACGACTCCTACCACTTCTCCACACAGCGGTCCCTGTTGCGACCGCTGACACCGGCCGGTTCACCCCCTTAACACTTTTAGTGGACGTGTTCTTACACCGCCACTTCCGGCTACTCATTCCCCCACACACCCTCTCTCTCTACCCCACTTACTTCCCTCATCTTCTTCCCCCCTCCCCCCCCCTTTTTTTTTTTTTCTTTTCCCCTCTTTCTCCCTCATCCTCTCTTCTGGATCCTCTCCGGCTCCACAATCCAATAAGCTCTCAATTACCCACTTCCCATCATAATGACACCACCAAAGACCAAAACAGCCGACATATCTTTGAAACTTCTATCACTCAACGCAAAAGGGCTCAACACACCTGAGAAACGCTCCCAAGTGCTGACGGCCATGAGAGCAATGAAGGCAGACATAATATACCTTCAAGAGACCCACTTCCGCGCCAACGCAATCCCTAAATTTTCTAATCACTTTTTTCCACATAGTTTTCACGCCACCTCTTCGATCTCAAAATCCAAAGGGGTCTCTATACTTCTATCCAAAAATGTCCCAATAAAAATAACAGACTCCCTAATAGATGACCAGGGCAGATACATTTTTCTTAAAGGCACCTTCAGAAACACCCCAATCACGCTTGCGAACATTTATAGCCCTAACTCGGCCCAGATACCTTTTTTCCGCAAAATCTCCCACCTTCTAACTACTTTCCAAGTAGGAATACTGATCCTAGGGGGCGACTTCAATGTCCCTCTCGACCCTCTACTAGACACCTCATCAGGCACATCCAACTTGCCCTACAAAGCAATCAAACAAATTAGAAGAAGCCTCCAAGAGCTACAACTTCACGACACCTGGCGCACTCTCCACCCAAAAGAAAAAGATTATACCTTTTATTCTACCCCCCATAATAAATACTCCCGTTTAGATTACTTCTTTCTCACACAACAAGACCTACCAACTCTAAAAACTACTTCCATTGAACCAATGACATTATCCGACCATCATCCCATCTCACTCACTCTTAGCTTCCCGGAAAAGACCACCTATACTCACATTTGGAGACTAGATCCATCTATCCTAACAGACAAAACAAAGGAAATAGAAATTCGCACATGCCTAACCAATTATTTTAAAGAAAACGACACCCCAGACACCACCAAAATGACACAATGGGCAGCACATAAATGTGTAATTAGGGGGAAACTGATCTCCATGACAGCGGCAATAAAGAAGGAAAGGATAAAGACACTGTCTGACCTCTTTTCCAAACTTAAACGTCTAGAAGCTTCTCATAAAAAGAACCTAGCTCAGAGCACCCACCTAGACTTAATAGAAACACGCACACAAATACAAGAAGAACTGGGTTATAAACTTAAGAAAAAATTTGCACTATCTCAAAAACTCTTCTACGAGTTCGGAAACAAATGTAGCCGCTTGCTTGCTCAGTCACTCCGCACAAAAAGAACCAACAATACAGTACATCGACTCTGCTCACAAACAGGAGCAGCAATCACAAAAAACCATGACATAGCGAAAGAGTTCGAAAACTATTACACCTCTCTATACTCCCTAAACACAACAAATTCTTCATCTATACACCTGCCCAACAGACATAACGAAATAAAAACTTTCTTAGAGCAATTCTCCCCAGATAAAATGTCAGAAGAAATTTCGACATCCCTAGAATCCCCAATCTCCACAGAAGAATGGGAACAAGCAATTAAACAGTTGAAAACAGGCAAGAGCCCAGGACCAGATGGCATATCAGCAATCTATTATAAGACTTTTATGGAGACGCTTAAAGGTCTTAACGCGTTTAACACACTCTCTCCTTCTAACCCGCTCACCAAAGAAATGCTAGAGGCCCATATTTCAGTCATCCCCAAAGAAGGCAAAGATCCCACAAATACAGGAAATTACAGACCAATTTCACTACTAAATGTAGATGTTAAAATATTTTCTAAAATATTAGCAAATAGACTAACTCCCCTTCTTCCATCCCTAGTATCCACAGATCAAGCAGGCTTTGTCATAGGTAGAGAAGCTAGAGACAACACAATCAAAGCGATTAATCTACATCATATCATCACTCATACCAACCAGAGAGGATTTTTCCTTTCATTAGATGCAGAGAAGGCATTCGACAGAGTGGCTTGGGACTACATGACAGCAGTGCTACAAGCCATAGGAATTGGCCCTTACTTCTCGGGCCTGATCCTGTCCCTCTACTCGAATCCTATAGCTAGAGTAAGGGTCAATAACACTCTGTCGAATGCCTTCCACATACGTAATGGGACAAGACAGGGATGCCCCCTGTCCCCTATTCTTTTTCTTCCTACCCTCGAACCATTCCTCCGAAAACTAAAATTAAATCCAGATATCCATGGCATACACACTCCCCTTAAGGAATACAAATATGCCGCCTTTGCGGATGATATATTACTGTTTTTATCACAGCCCCTGATCACCTTACCGGTTTTATTATCTGAATTCAAACAATTTCAGGAGTTATCCAATCTAAAAATAAATTTTACAAAATCCTTCGCACTAAATATCTCCCTTTCACACCAGTTAGTAGACCAATGCAAAAAAAACTTCCCCTTTCATTGGAGACAAGAATCGATAACCTACCTAGGAATACAACTTCCTTCCAAGCTTTCTGATTTATACATGAAAAAATAATATACCCATCTTGAACAAGCTAATTGCAGACTTTAAAAACTGGAACAACCCATCTTTCTCGTAGTTTGGCAGAGCTGCGATACTAAAAATGAATGCCCTACCGAGGCTGCTTTACATACTTCAAACAATCCCCATCTTAATCCCTCAAAAGTTCTTCAAAGCATACCAATCAGCAAGCTCCAGATTCTTATGGGGACCACAGAAACCTAGAATCAGCTTTAAACAACTCACAAAACCAAAGCACCTAGGAGGCATAGGTCTTCTGAATATTCTCAACTACTACAATGCAACCCATCTGACTAGAATAATAGATTGGAATATTCATTCAAGCCACAAAGACTGGGTCGCCTTGGAAGCTTCCCTTACACCACTACCGCTAGCCTCTTTACCCTGGATAAATCCACAACACATACCTATGACACTATTTTCACACCCCTTAATAGGACCTACTCTTAAGTGTTTTAAGAAAGTCTGCTCCCAAGTAAATATATCCTCTACACCAGGTCCACTAACCCCTGTGAAATTCAATCCAGATTTTCCTCCTGGAATGCATAAAAGTTTCCTATCCGAGAACTTTCCACAAGATACCATCAAGGCACATCAATACTTCCATCAAGGGAAAATTCTCACTGCCTTCCAAATCTCTACCCAGACAGGAAACCTACCCATCCCCCCATGGACATAAATACTAATTGCTCATTTCCTACAATCAAAAGACAAACAAGCTACATGCTCAAGACCGCTTACCCCCTTTGAGACAATATGTAACCAAAAAAGTACTCAACCACATTTAATTTCCTTAACTCACAATCTACTCTTTACAAACATGCATGCTAACCAGAACATTGCCTGTCAAAAATGGGAAAAAGACCTCTCTATCTCACCCTCAGAAACACAATGGGAACAAGCTTTTCTCAACATACATAAAGGATCGAGAAACGTGACCACACAAGAAAATGGATTCAAAATTTTCTCACGGTGGTACCGTACTCCTTCCATACTAAACAAAATTTACCCTACTACATCAGCAAAATGTTGGGGATGTCAGACAGAAGAGGGAACACTACTACATATATGGTGGTCTTGCCCCTTGATACAAACATTCTGGAAGGAGATACATAGAATCACTTCACAAGTCACATCATATGACCTTGAACTGTCCCCAGCCCAATTCCTACTCCATATATCCCCGCTACCACATAAAACATATCACAAATCATTAGCAATGCACATGATAAACGCGGCGAAACAATGCATCCCCATACATTGGAACTCTTCAAACACACCCACCCTAAGAGAATGGTTCGCTAGAATCCGGAAAATATCAGAAATGGAAGAACTAATTCATATAGCTCAGGAAAATCCTGCTAAATTCACCCTAAAATGGAGTTGCTGGCTCCACTTCCAATCATCCTCCACTAAATAACCCCTCTAAATAATATACATGGCTCACACACCTCCATAAATGCTCAATGGCCTCACTTTTTGATTCAATCACCCAAAATAGCTCTGCTATTATCCAAAATATTAACCTTTAATAAATGAACATCACCCAAACAATTATTCTTCAAAATACACTATCAAACTTCGAGACAGACGCCGGAGAGGATCCAGAACACATCATCCTCCCCTCCCCTCCCCTCCCTTACCGCCCGTAGGCCCTTCCAACCTCCGTTCTTTCCCCCCCTTCTATACTTGATTTTATCTCCCCTCCCCCCTATTATCTATTTCAATCCATATTACCCCAGAGATATCTAACTAAAATTGTGATATTGGTAATCATTGCTTACATATGCCACAATAAGAAATTACCAGAAAGTATGCAATCTAGGGGGTGCCAACCCTCTCCTCCGGACACAGTCTGAACCCAACTGGGGTGACCGGAGCTGAGGGAAGTCATCCTGAATCTCCTTTACTTTATATACATAGATATCTCACTGTTTAAGCCCATCACAATAGAATAAGCTTTATCTTGCTATACTTTGTCTCTATCATATAACGAATCCTGAAAGAATATATATCACTGTATGACAAGAAATACTGTCTATATTTGTAAACTGGAAAAATTTAATAAAAAACAGTTTGAAATAAAAAAAAATATTGTTGGAAGCTAGCATCATCAAGATTCAGGAGGAATAGGATAGTCAGCCTTGGCAGGATCCGTAGCAAATTCAATCAGTTACATCAGCATCAGGTGCTTGATAGCTCATAATGCAGACGCTGGCAATGGTTGCTTGAACCTATCAGCCCTTGGCACTGAGGACTGAAAAATTGTTTAAAGGCATCAGTCAGCCAGCCACCTTCTGTAGCGCTATTCCTCTGACTGAACGAAGCTTCAGAAAACACGCTGTCCAGCACCAGGAAATGGTAACCTCCCAGGGTCTGGAAAGGCATTACACAAACTTTTCTTCAAGGCTTCCTGAGGACGTTTTATCCTCTGCTCCCTCTGCGAAGGCAAGATAAGTTCTGCAACTTTACCCTTGTAACGTGGATCAAGAAGGGTTGCCAGCCAGTAATGATCCCTCTCCTTGATACCACGAATCCTAGGGTCCTTTCACAGGCTTTGCAGAATCAGGGAGGCCATGCAGCGTAAGTTTGCAGAGGCATTCGATTCTTAGTCCTCCCAGCCAAGTACAACTCCTTGGGTTTCTGGGGACTGAAAACCATCCCTAGAAAACCTCTGCGTGTTATCCTCTACATCCATGCTGATGCAATCCTCCTCCTCCTCTTCTTCCTGTGGGGTTGGAGGCACCGCAGGAATGTTATCTGCATAAAGGGGGCCTTGAGAGGAAAGGAAGTCCTCCTACTCTTCCTCCCGCTGTTCTGCCTCAGGTGCCCTGTCCATGATTTCACGAAGCGTGTGCTCCAACAAGAAGACTAGAGGAACAGTGTCACTGATGCATGCATTGTCGCTGCTCACCATTCTTGTGGCCTCCTCAAATGGTGACAGGACAGTGCATACATTCTTTATCAATAGCCACTGGTGGGGCGAAAAGAAGCAAAGCTGCCCTGACCCTGTCCTGGTGCCATACTCGCACAGGTACTCATTGATGGCTCTCTGCTGTGTGTGCACTAGCTGCAGCATTGCCAACGTTGAGTTCCATCTGGCGGGCATGTCACAAAAATTAAGCGGCTGGTGGGCAGGTTGCATTCCTGTTGAATATCACCCACCCGAGCACTGGCATTGTATGACCAATGGAAATTATCACAGACTTTTCTGGCCTGCCTCAAGAGATCTTGTAAGCCTGAGTACCTAGTCAAGAAATGCTGCACCACCAAATTCAGGATGTGTGCCAAGCATGGGACATGGGTCAAGTGTCCCTGTCGGAGGGCGGAGAGAAGGTTGGTGCCATTGTCACATACAACCATTCCTGGCTCAAGCTGGCATGGCGTCAACCACCTCTGAGCTTGCCCCTGCAGAGCTGACAGAATCTCTGCCCCAGTGTGGCCCCTGTCCCCTAGGCAGACCAACTCAAGCACCGCATGGCATCTTTTAGCCTAAATGCTTGCATTGCCCCTTGAACGCTTACGGAGCACTGCTGGTTCAGAGGACAATTCTGCAGATGAGGACATAGAAGAGGAAGAAGAGGAGAGGGTGGAGGAGAGAGCTGTGGCAGAATCACCACCAGCTTTTTAGAGGTGTGGTGGCAGGAAGGCAAACTACTATGAGCCTAGGTGACAGAGGATAAAGAGGATGAGGATGGCTTCATTATCCACTCAACCAACTCTTCTGCATGTTGTGGATCAATAACATGGCCAGCAGCAGAAAAAAGGACAAAAAAATACTAGATCCTCAGCCCAGGAAAATTAGGGAGGCTAGTTGGCAGGGCAGTCTATTTTCTTCACTGTGGGTGGCGCTCAACCATAGCAGCGGTGCAGAGAGAAAAAGTAGAGCGAAACATTATTTCTCTATGGTTTCCCGGGTCACGGGGGCAGCGATCTGGTGTGACTCTGGCAGCTATCTTGGGACAGGCTCCTGAGTTTTGCATGCATTTAGTGTGTGTTTAGTGTAGGGACACGTCTCCCACCTGTCAGGGACAGTAATAGTGGCAGGGAAAGATTCCAGACGAGTGGGGAAAGCTTAGGGATCCACCTCTCTTACTGGGAACTTCCCTGCTTGGGCATGGACCAGTCGCTGTCAGCTCGGCTGAGATCTGCTCTGCTACAATCTGTTCTTCATCCATGAATGTTCCCAGTTGGGCTGCTGTCCCACCAGGCTTCTTGAAAACTGTTATACTTTGACTACAATACAAGTTCTTTCTATTGTATCAGGACTGTCTGTGTGTGTTAATGCTGCCACACCACTCTGCACCCTCCCATAGGTTGAATGAGCAACAACTGTATCTTCAAGAAAAATGTGACTGTAATAAAAAATTATGATGTTGATGATCTGTACACACAGGGGGTATTATGTAACTTATTATGAATAATTTGTGTGTCTACAGGGAAGGATAATGTGATCATAGTAATGGATGATGTGGAGGACAGCAGTGATCAGGAGAAGATCCGGATATTGGAAAGTCATCATGACATAAAAGATTTGTACCACAATCTTTTTTTATTTAAAGATCAGGAAAAGGCATCAGAGTATAAAACCTTATTGTCATCTCTGATGAACATCAATAAAACCCCCCAACCACAAGTTACTGTAGCTAGAACTGTAAAAGGTAACATTTCAACACTTTAACCTTCTATAATTTTATTTAAAAAATTATATTTTTAATTTTCTGGATTGATTGTTTTTCAGTTTCTCATTAAAAGTTAAACTTCTTGTGTCTTTTCACATGGTGACTATCAGAAATCACAAAATCTATAAGTCACTGTGCTAGGTGATAGCAAAAATAATCCTTAAAGTGGATGTAAACCTGATTCATGAAATTTGAGCTGGGCACATATATCTGCAGTGTTTTGTTATCTCTCTTCAAAGAGCTGAGTCCTGTAGCTTTCTCCTGGCCTGTTCCTCGGTTATTAGCCTGAACACTCCTTAAATTCTCAGACACATCAGATAAAAGCAGCCTGAAATTTGTGTCGGGGGAGGTTGCTATAAATAAATTAGCAGGGAGCTGGCTCTATTACAAAACACCTCTGAGAGTCTCTATCTATGAGGAGAGGGGGTGTGTGCCTTTCCTCCAATCAGCAATGTTAGCTATCTTGGCTGTATGCCCAGACATCACACTCTGTGTTAAACAGGAGGAGAAAATTTCCTAACATGATCTGAACTTTCTAAACAGTATATAAATGTGAAGATGGCAGATATGGATGTAAAACCTATGTAGGGAGATTTGTTTCATCTCTGTGTATCATCTGAGGCTGTTCACTTCACTGGGTGTATGGAGGGTTTACATCCACTTTAAGAAAGTGTAAGAATGTAAGTCCTTTGCAGTCCAAAAATGTTTTGTGTTCATATGTGCTTGTGCTCAAAATAAACAACCAGTGCTCCGTATAACTTGTGCTCAGACCAGGTGCCCCACATGGATGTGCACTCACCCCTAGGTGTTGACAAACTATCTCTAGTAGGGTCACTTGCACTGGTATGGAGACCCCTGGATAAGATCTTTTTTGGCTGGCAGCTCATATATTGTATAAGTCCTCAGATAGATGAATGGAAATAACAAGAGAAGAACCTCATCGCGTAAAACTGTATAAATGTATTAAATGTAAAACGGACAAGAATTACACTCACATTTAGTGGTGCCTAATATCCTGGCACCCGGTGTGTACAGCATGTGTTTCCATTCATCTATCTGGAGGACTTATCCAGTGTATTAGCTGCCAGCAAAAACATCTTATCCAGGGGTCTCCCCACCAGCGCAAGTGACCCTACTAGAGATAATTGGTCAACACCTAGGGGTGAGTGCACATCCATGTGAGGCACCTGGTTTGAGCACATGTTATACGGAGCACCAGTTGTTTATTTTGAGCATGAGCACATAGGAACACAACATTTTGGGACTGCAAAGGACTTATATGTTTCTTAAAGCGGGGTTCCACCCACATTTTGAACATTATCTCTATGCATTCTCTTCCTTGCCTAGATGCTGACATGCTGTGTAAAAAAATTTAAATCGCCGTAATTACCTTTTTTTTTCTAATATTCTTAGCACTTCCTGGTTTTCCTCCCATGGGAGTAGGCGTGTATCTAGCCTCTCCCAGACCTCCCACAGTCCCTGGGAGCTAGTCTCAGGCTTCCCAGCATGCATTGTGCAACAGCGTCATCACAACATCTCAGTGAATGCTGGGAGCACAGCATTCACCGCATCCAGGAAATACATGCTTGTGGGCTTCAAATGCCCACAATGAAGATGGAAACCGCCTTCAGTGAATTTTATAAGTTATTCTTTACAACAAAATCGGACACAGGTGGACTTATTACACAGAACATGTGAGTAGATAATCATGAGAAGAAAAGTTTGTGAATGAACTCCAAAAAAAAAAAACGATAGATAGGTGGACCCCCGCTTTAAGCATTATTTTTGCTATCACCTATAGATTTTTTGACTGTCATTCTGCTATATAGCACGCTTTTTCACTGCAACTGGTGTATTTATATTTAAATCGGTACACTTTTGTCATTTTATTTCATTTCTTTGGCACTAAGCATCATTCAATTTATTTTCACTATCAGAAGTGTGAGTACAGAAAAGTGTGTCAATGTAAAGACAGTGTCACGTTTACCCCTTATGCAGGTAGTCAGACACTATAGCTGGCTTCTGTGTTCTTCACCTATAGCTGCCCCCTTTCCCATAAGTAGGGATGAGCTTCGAGTTTGAGTCAAACTCATGTTCGACTCGAACATTGGCTGTTCGCAAGTTCGCCAAACAGCGAACAATTTGGGGTGTTCGCTGCAAATTCGAATGCCGGCGGAACACCCTTTAAAAGTCTATCGGAGAAATCAAAAGTGCTAATTTTAAAGGCTAATATGCAAGTTATTGTCATAAAAAGTGTTTGGGGACCTGGGTCCTGCCCCAGGGGACATGGATCAATGCAAAAATTTTTTTTAAAAACGGCCGTTTTTTCAGGAGCAGTGATTTTAATAATGCTTAAAGTCAAACAATAAAAGTGTAATATCCCTTTAAATTTCATACCTGGGGGGTGTCTATAGTATGCCTGTAAAGGGGCGCATGTTTCCTGTGTTTAGAACAGTCTGACGGCAAAATGACATTTTGAAGGAAAAAACTCATTTAAAACTACCGCGGCTATTGCATTGCCGACAATACACATAGAAGTTCATTGATAAAAACGGCATGGGAATTCCCCAAAGGGGAACCCCGAACCAAAATTAAAAAAAAAAAAGACGTAGGAGTCCCCCTAAATTCCATACCAGGCCCTTCATGTCTGATATGGATATTAAGGGGAACCCCGGCCAAAATAAAAAAAAAAAAATGACGTGGGGTTCCCCCTAAATTCCATACCAGACCCTTCAGGTCTGGTATGGATTTTAAGGGGAACCCCGCGCCAAAAAAAAAAAAAAACGGCGTGGGGTCCCCCTAAAAATCCATACCAGACCCTTATCCGAGCACGCAACCTGGCAGGCCACAGGAAAAGAGGGGGGACGAGAGTGCGGCCCCCCCTCCTGAACCGTACCAGGCCACATGCCCTCAACATTGGGAGGGTCCTTTGGGGTAGCCCCCCAAAACACCTTGTCCCCATGTTGATGAGGACAAGGGCCTCATCCCCACAACCCTGGCCGGTGGTTGTGGGGGTCTGCGGGCGGGGGGCTTATCGGAATCTGGAAGCCCCCTGTAACAAGGGGACCCCCAGATCCCGCCCCCCCCCCTGTGTGAAATGGTAAGGGGGTACAAAAGTACCCCTACCATTTCACTAAAAAACTGTCAAAAATGTTAAAAATGACAAGAGACAGTTTTTGACAATTCCATCTTCCTTCATCTTCTGGTTCTTCTGGTTCTTCTGGCTCTTCTGGTTCTTCCTCCGGCGTTCTCGTCCAGCATCTCCTCCGCGGCATCTTCTATCTTCTTCTCCTCGGGCCGCTCCGCACCCATGGCATGTGGGGAGGCTCCCGCTCTTCTCTTCATCTTCTTCATCTTCTTCTCTTCTTCTTTTCTTCTCTTCTTCTCTTCTTCTCTTCTTCTCTTCTTCATTTTCTTCTCCGGGTCGCTCCGCACCCATGCTGGCATGGAGGGAGGCTCCCGCTGTGTGACGGCGCTCCTCGTCTGACAGTTCTTAAATAACGGGGGGCGGGGCCACCCGGTGACCCCGCCCCCCTCTGACGCACGGTGACTTGACAGGACTTACCTGTGACGTCACGGGGAATGCCACAGGGAAGTCCCGTCATGTCCCGTGCATCAGAGGGGGGCGGGGTCACCGGGTGGCCCCGCCCCCGTTATTTAAGAACTGTCAGACGAGGAGCGCCGTCACACAGTGGGAGCCTCCCTCCATGCCAGCATGGGTGCGGAGCGGCCCGGAGAAGAAAATGAAGAAGAGAAGAAGAGAAGAAGAGAAGAAGAGAAGAAGAGAAGAAGAGAAGAAGAGAAGAGCGGGAGCCTCCCCCCATGCCATGGGTGAGGAGCGGCCCGAGGAGAAGAAGATAGAAGACGCCGCGGAGGAGATGCTGGACGAGAACGCCGGAGGAAGAACCAGAAGAACCAGAAGATGAAGGAAGATAGAAGAAAGAAGAAGTATTTAAATAAAGGAATTGTCAAAAACTGTCTCTTGTCATTTTTAACATTTTTGACAGTTTTTTAGTGAAATGGTAAGGGTACTTTTGTACCCCCTTACCATTTCACACAGGGGGGGGGGGCGGGATCTGGGGATCCCCTTGTTAAAGGGGGCTTCCAGATTCCGATAAGCCCCCCGCCCGCAGACCCCCACAACCACCGGCCAGGGTTGTGGGGATGAGGCCCTTGTCCTCATCAACATGGGGACAAGGTGTTTTGGGGGGCTACCCCAAAGCACCCTCCCAATGTTGAGGGCATGTGGCCTGGTACGGTTCAGGTGCACTCTCGTCCCCCCCTCTTTTCCTGCGGCCTGCCAGGTTGCGTGCTCGGATAAGGGTCTGGTATGGATTTTTGGGGGGACCCCACGCCGTTTTTTTTTTTTTGCGCGGGGTTCCCCTTAAAATCCATACCAGACCTGAAGGGTCTGGTACGGAATTTAGGGGGAACCCCACGTCATTTTTTTTTTAAATTTTGGCCGGGGTTCCCCTTAATATCCATATCAGACCTGAAGGGCCTGGTATGGAATTTAGGGGGACTCCTACGTCTTTTTTTTTTTTTTTAATTTTGGTTCGGGGTTCCCCTTTGGGGAATTCCCATGCCGTTTTTATCAATGAACTCCTATGTGTATTGTCGGCAATGCAATAGCCGCGGTAGTTTTAAATGAGTTTTTTCCTTCAAAATGTCATTTTGCTGTCAGACTGTTCTAAACACAGGAAACATGCGCCCCTTTACAGGCATACTATAGACACCCCCCAGGTATGAAATTTAAAGGGATATTACACTTTTATTGTTTGACTTTAAGCATTATTAAAATCACTGCTCCTGAAAAAACGGCCGTTTTTAAAAAAATTTTTTGCATTGATCCATGTCCCCTGGGGCAGGACCCAGGTCCCCAAACACTTTTTATGACAATAACTTGCATATTAGCCTTTAAAATTAGCACTTTTGATTAATCATGTTCGTGTCCCATAGACTTTAACGGTGTTCGCGTGTTCGAACGAACTTTTTTCCTGTTCGCATGTTCTGGTGCGAACCGAACAGGGGGGTGTTCGGCTCATCCCTACCCATAAGGCAAGTGGGCCTACCGGTACTCGGTTGCCCCCAGGACTTATACACAATGTTATAGTGCCTGGCCACCATGCCGGGGCAGGTGCGAACTGAGCACAGTGAACAGGTACTTGCGGTTAGCAGGCAGGCAGTGTGGTTCAATGACATTCCAGGTACAAGGCAGACAAGGTTCAGGGTCAAATATATAGTCAAAAGGCAGGCAGAATTCTGAGTGTATTCAGAATTCAATCCAAGGTTGTCAACGAGGGAATCAGACACTAGCAGAGCAGGGAGGACATACAGGGAGCTTAAAGCACGTGTTAAACACACAAGCAAGAGACTGCAGATTTTTGGAGAGTTTGGTCTCCACCCAGAGATTGGCCACATCAGTCACCTTGCAGGTGGACAGACAGACAGGGATGCATCATAACATAACCAAAACCAGTATGCTGCAATGAGTCCAGCAGCTGTCAAGGAGCAGGAGTGCTACATCCCCCTGACACATAGAGTGCAGAAGTTCCCATTGGTGCAGTGTTGGAGAAGTTCATGACAGACACTTACCTTTCAAGGGTGACAGGCACCAGGCAACACATGTACTGCCTTGAACACTGCAAAGTAGGGAAATAAATGTGTTTTATTCATCAAAGGTCTTTAAAATGTTGTCGATAATGCATTTTTCTTACACTGTGGTCTCTCGGCAGCTATTTCCAGCATCAATGATAAGTGATGTCGCCCCCTGCTGGAATTATACAGGCAGTGTAAGGCAGATCACTGCACCAGCAAACATGCTGTTGGCAGGAGCTACCATTATGATGAAAAGTGATGTCAGCAGTTGTGGATCTTACATGCTGTAATGTAAGGTGGCTAAGAGTCACAAGACCTGATAGTTTTAGGTGGGGGAAAGTGGTGATAACTGTCCCTCTCTGTTCTGGTGGTTTTACTTTACAATAACAATGGAATATATTAAAGCGTAACTAAACCATCCTATCCTTTTCACCCAAGGAAGCTGCCATCTTGGCCTTTGTTTGATCTGCAACTGCCATGATGCAGCACATGTAATCAGTTATGACTTCAGCCATTTGATGGTTTGATAGTTTGGTTGAAGACACAAGCAAATGTGACAGTTAGCAATGCTGACATTAAAGGAATGTTATCTGTTTCAAAGCATTAAATCAATGTGTTTAGTTCCTCTTTGAATGTTCTGTGAGCCGGTCAGGGGACAAATAGCTTAGCATGTGTGCTCTTCAATGTCCTACACCCTAGAAAGGACACAATAGACCCAAAACACAATGTTCTGTGATGCTTTAATAAATACTCCTATTCTACAGAAGCACCCAGCAAATTATTTGTACATTTATGTTCCTCACTTTAAGATTTTCTGGCTAAATTCAGGGCTTATGTCTTGTTTTATGTCTATGGGTACCTTAGAGTTTATGTAGTCCCCAAATCAACTGTATCTTAACTCCACCTGTCTGTCCCTCTCCACAAGTACACATTTAGTTCTTTTCCAGTAAACATTGCTGCCTCCTTGACTCCCAAGAGCGAGCTCACATGCTGTGTGTTTGATAAAGGCTCTTGTGAGATGTATTTCTGGAGGTATACCTATGTCATTGGCACCTGACCTCTAGCAGCTGCCCCTGCAAGAATTTTACAAGCACAATGATCATGTCACAGGGAATGATGTAATATGCCTCTTGCTACAGTATAAGGTGAAAGAAAAAAAATAATGCTAGAACACAGAAGGGAAGAATTTGGGGCAACTTGGGGGGGGGGGGGGATTTTTTTGTGAATTTGTTGCAAATTTTCTTACCTAGAATTTCTGCATGCAAGGATGTCTTTATCTCAAGATTCCAATCAGTCATAGGTGTGTGTGTGTGTGTGTCTACATACAGTAGCCCACAAATGTGAGTACACCCCTCACATTTTTTTAAATATTTTCTTCTATCTTTTCATGTGACAACACTGAAGAAATGACACTTGTCTACAATGTAAAGTAGTGAGTGTACAGCTTGTATAACAGTGTAAATTTGCTGTCCCCTCAAAATAACTCAACACACAACCATTAATGTCTAAACCGCTGGCAACAAAAGTGAGTACACCCCTAAGTGAAAATGTCCAAATTGCTCCCAAAGTGTCAATATTTTGTGTGGCCACCATTATTTTCCAGCACTGCCTTAACCCTCTTGGGCATGGAGTTCTCCAGAGCTTCACAGGTTGCCACTGGAGTCCTCTTCCCCTCCTCCATGATGACATCACCGAGTTGGTGGATGTTAGAGACCTTGCGCTCCTCCACCTTCCATTTGACACGCTTGACACCATCTGAACCAAATAAGTTTATCTTGGTCTCATCAGACCACAGGACATGGTTCCAGTAATCCATGTCCTTAGTCTGCTTGTCTTCAGCAAACTGATTGCGGGTTTTCTTGTGCATCCTCTTTAGAAGAGGCTTCCTTCTGGGATGACAGCCATGCAGACCAATTTGATGCAGTGTGCGGCGTATGGTCTGAGCACTGACAGGCTGACCCCCCACCCCTTCAACCTCTTAAGCAATGCTGGCAGCACTCATACGTCTATTTCCCAAAGACAACCTCTGGATATGACGCTGAGCACATGGACTCAGCTTCTTTGGTTGACCATGGTGAGGCCTGTTCTGAGTGGAACCTGTCCTGTTAAACCGCTGTATGGTCTTGGCCACTGTGCTGCAATTTTCCTATAGCCTAGGCCATCTTTATGTAGAGCAACAATTCTTTTTTTCAGATCCTCAGAGTTCTTCAGAGTGATCAGTATGAGAGAGTGAGAGCGATAACACCAAATGGAACACACCTGCTCCCCATTCACACCTGAGACCTTGTAACACTAACGAGTCACATGACACCGGGGAGGGAAAATGGCCAATTGGGCCCAATTTGGACATTTTCCCTTAGGGGTGTACTCACTTTTGTTGCTAGCGGTTTAGACATTATTGGCTATGTGTTGAGTTATTTTGAGGGGACAGAAAATTTACACTGTTATACAAGCTGTACACTCACTACTTTACATTGTAGAAAAGTGTCATTTCTTCAGTGTTGTCACATGAAAAGTTAGAATAAAATATTTACAAAAATGTGAGGGGTGTACTCACTTTTGTGAGATACTGCATATATGGCCTCGGCACATTGATCTCCCTGCCAGCACGGTGAAAGAGAGGTGCGTAAATACTTCACTTATGGCAGAGCTGGTAAGAGGGAGATCTTTCCTATCTTCCTGCTAACACACAGAGTGATAACGGCCCAGGCACATCTAGCACACCCTGTGCACACACCTATGCAATCAGGGAATGGGCAATTTCATGTAAAAGTGTCTCCTCACCACAACTGTATCTGTAGGATTGGATTGGCTCTATTCTATATCTTGGTTTGTGTATTCTGACATCTTTATACTGTTTCCTCAGGAGCACAGAGAACTAACTGGTGGCCTAATCTACAACTACATCTCCCAGTATGTGATTCTTCCATCATGTATTAACTTTGTAATATACCCAGTAGTAGTATTCTCCATATATCACCTTGTACCCTCAGACATCTGTGATTTGGGTATGGTTTCTTGATGATTGCAGCATTTCCCCAAATGTTATCTCTTTAGTGCTTGCTGCCCAGCGCCTGTATATAAATGTCCTGGGCAGCTGCAGCCATTATCATGATATCGTTTTTTAGAGCTGGAGATCGGCTTTCCTGTAAAAGTGATCTTGGAGGCTGTAAAGGCCTTGTGGAGACCCCTCTCACCACCAGGCCACCTCCTGCCACTATTCCCGGGTTCTGCCCTAACATCGGGATGCTGGTGACCACAGTGAGTGGTCGGGTCAGCTGCTCAAAGATGGAGATGGAGGAACATCTGTTATCCAACCTCCTCTGTGACAAATAAAGCCAGAAGTGATGAGGATTTTAAAGCTTTTAAAGCGTCTCCTATGGGCAATATTATTTACTGTAGTTTGTTGCCATTTCAGAGGTGTACACAATTTTAAATCTCGACATGTTTGGAATCGTTTTACTCAACGCATCATCTTTTATATTTTACTTTTTATATTTGGGTATTATAGTGTGTTTGTGTGCAGTAAAATTCATTTAAGTGTTTTTTTTTCCTGAAAATAGCTGCACAAATATCATGTGACATAAAACATTGCAACATCTATATTTTATTTTGCAGGCCGCTGTTTTCATAAAATATATATTACCTGGGGGTTCCAAGCAATTTTCGATAAAAAAAATGCTGATTTTAACTTTTATGTGCAAAATTGAAAAATCTTAAATATGGTGCAAATACAGAAAATATCTGTTGATCTGCTATAAATTCAATGAGGACTACAGGACTCCACCTATCTGTCCCTCTCTGCATGCATATGTAGCGCATACTCCCGGAGGAGCGGCTGATTAAATGTTATATCCGTAATTCATGTTTACCACCTTACACTCGCAGCCCATAGATTTACAAGTCACAGTCCTTAGTGCTTTTTCACTTGCTTTATTCAACAACACAAAACTGGGATAGGAGAAGGACTTCCTCTAAGATGCTCTTTTGTTACATTATCATCTTTTAAGTGCATCTTGCAGGAATACTATGATCAGTTACGGATAGTTAAGAAATCATCTTCAAATGATCTCTTAAATCAGGGAAGATGGAAGTAGATTTTTATAGAGAAAAGTTGATACAGAGTCACTCTGAATAACTTCTTCATCTATGCGACTTTTAAAGAACTGTCCGTATCTCTATATATGTGCTTGCAGCTTCACCGCTACCTGTTTGCCACTACTTCCCATCTGCATGGTACTTCCAAGTTGAGCTAAAGAAGAGTCACTCTGAATAACTTTTTCCGCTTGACTGATTGGAATCCCCGCGGTATTGCTGAACCCAAAGTCATAGGCCATCACCGCCCATCTCACTGACTTGTGCACTAACAACCCTCAGTTTCTGGTAGTACCCTTCCCTTGGGCTTTCACTAACGTGATCAACAGTCCATGTGCCACTCATAAACGATTGATCGCCCAGTTTCCTTCCGCTTTGTTGCTACTTCTCCCTCAATGATTCTTAGCTCCTTTTCTTCTTTGTGGCCCGCTCCCCTCCCTGCAGGGGTGGCCAACGACACCAGCGATCACATGCTGTGAAGTGTCATCAACCAGTTCTCCGTTCCCCCTTTACTGCAAGGGAAAAGCTCTGTTAGTTCCCCGGAGGGGAAAACCTCCCTCCCCCCTCCGGGAACCAGGCTGTCCTCCTCCGCCCCTCAGAGCAGGACTGCAAAACAAACCTCCCCGGACACCACGTGACCACCTTTTATATGAGAGTCCCGGGTATTCCCAAGCAGGTTAATGATTGGCCGAGACTAGCATACAAACTACCTGCCACTCAAAATGGAAATTGACAACAGACAGGCCTGCTGTAATGGCACAAGCCTGTCTAAATTTACCTGGCATGAAAACTACCAAGAAGAGTTACCTACCTAAAAGTAGGTGCCCGCTACATACACCCCCCACTTAAATCACAGCTGTCCCCAGTTGTGGGGAATGAATTTCAGAGTAACTCCTTAAATTTAAGGAAGAAAGAGCATCTCATTGTATTAACCACTTAACAACCGGCCCATAGCCAAATGACGGCTACAGGGCGGTTGCTTAACTCTGGGAGGGCGTCCAGGGACGTCCTCCCAGAATTCTTCTCTCACGCGCCCCCTAGGGCGCGCACTCGAGAGCATACGTGACCGCCGGATCCAGAGGACCCGGCGCATCACGGATCTCGGTAAATGGCCACTAATCACGGCCGTTTACCATGTGATTGCTCCGTCAAATGACGGAGCAATCACATGTAAACAAACCGGCGTCATCTCATGACGCCGGTTCCTCTCCTCCCCTCCTGTGTACCGATCGGTACACTGTGAGCGGAGAGGGGGATGGATGGATGGTAGCAGCGTTGTTGGCTGGTTGTGTAGTGCCCACAGCGCTGCACAGAGACATCCAGCCATCCATCCATCCATGCTCAGCCATCCCTCACTACTTTGCAATGCCCTGCAATGCGGTGCAATACTCTGCAATGCCCCACAATACCCTGCAATGCCCCACAATACTCTGCAATGCCCCACAATACTCTGCAATGCCCTCTGCAATGCCCCACAATACTCTGCAATGCCCCACAATGCCCCACAATACTCTGCAATGCCCCACAATACCCCACAATACTCTGCAATGCCCCACAATACCCCACAATACTCTGCAATGCCCCGCAAAACTCTGCAATACTCTGCAATACCCCGAAATACCCCACAATACTCAGCCATACCCTGAAATACCCCGCATTACTCTGCCATACCCTGCAATACCCTGAAATACCCCACAATACTCTGCCATACCCCGCAATACTCTGCCATACCCTGAAATACCCCGCATTACACTGCCATACCCTGCAATACCCCGAAATACCCCACAATACTCTGCCATACCCTGCAATACCCCGCAATACTCTGCCATACCCCACAATACTCTGCCATACCCTGCAATACTCTGCCATACCCTGCAATACTCTGCAATACCCCACAATACTCTGCCATACCCTGCAATACTCTGCAATACCCTGAAATACCCCGCAATACTCTGCAATACCCCGCAATACCCAGCCATACTCTGCAATACTCAGTGATACCCATCCATACTCTGCAATACTCAGTGATACCCAGCCATACTCTGCAATACTCTGCCATACCCAGCCATGCTCTGCAATGCCCCGCAAAAATCTGCAATACTCTGCCATAACCCGCAATACTCTGCCATACCCAGCCATACTCTGCAATACCCCGCAATACCCAGCCATACTCTGCAATACTCGGTGATACCCAGCCATACTCTGCCATACCCAGTCATACTCGGCGATACTCTGCAATACCCAGCCATGCTCAGCCATGCTCAGCCATACCCAGCCATGCTCAGCCATACCCAGCCTCTGTATGTGGCCAGGCTGTGGAAGTCTCACACATGTGGTATCGCCGTACTCAGGAGGATTAGGAGAATCTATTACGGGGTGTCATTTTTGGTATGTACATGTTATGTGTTAGAAATATTGTATAAATGGACAACTTTGTGTTAAAAAAAAAAAAAAAAAAAGCATTTTAACCACTTCCCGCCTTCCGTCATACGACGTCCTTGACTTTGTGCGGGAATATCTGAATGATGGGTGCAGCTACAGGCATCATTCAGATATCAGCTTTTTCAGCCGGCGATTCCCTACACCATAAGAATGATCATAGCGGCTGTTACACTGCTTGATCATTCTTACGGGAGGCGAGAGGGGACATCCCCCCCTCCCGCCGCCCTCCAGTGCTTCTACCGACTCACCGCTACGATCGAAGCCAGGATCTTTTTTTTTTTTTTTTTTTTTTTTTTTTTTTTAATTTCAGGCACAGCCTAGAGGTGAGATGTGGGGTCTTATTGAGGACCTGTCATGCCATATTTATATTACAAGGGATGTTTACATTCCTTGTAATAGGAATAAAAGTGATCAAAACATTTTTTTGGAAAAAAAGTGTCAAAATAAAATAAATAAAGTAAAATGAACAATTAAAAAAAATAAAAAATTAAAGCGCCCCTGTCCATGTGCTCGCATGCAGAAGCGAACACATACCTAAGTCCCGCCCACATATGAAAATGGTGTTCAAACCACACATGTGAGGTATCGCTGCGATCGGTAGAGCGAGAGCAATAAATCTGGCCCTAGACCTCCTCTGTAACTCAAAATTTTTAACCAGTAAAAAATGTTAAAGCGTCGCCTATGGGGATTTTTAAGTAGCGAAGTTTGGCGCCATTCCACAAGCTTGAAAGGTGACATGTTAGGTATCTATTTACTCGGCGTAACTTCATCTTTCATATTATGCAAAAACATTGGGCTAACCTTACTGTTTTGGGTTTTTTTTTAAAGCAAAAAACAGGTTTTTTTCCAAAAAAAACGCGTTTGAAAAATTGCTGCGCAAATATCGTGCGAGATAAAAAGTAGCAGTGACCGCTATTGTACTCTCTAGGGTCTTTGCTAAAAAAACATATATAATGTTTTGGGGTTCTATGTAATTTTCTAGCAAATAAATGATAATATTTACATGTAGGAGAGAAACGTCAGAATTGGCCTGGGTGCTCCAGAACGCCTGGAGGTGCTCCCTGCATGTTGGGCCTCTGTATGTGGCCACGCTGTGTAAAAGTCTCACACATGTGGTATCGCCGTACTCGGGAGTAATAGCAGAATGTGTTTTGGGGTGTAATTTGTGGTATGCATATGCTGTGTGTGAGAAATAACCTGCTAATATGACAATTTTGTAAAAAAAAAAAAGAAAAAAAAAAAAAACTTGATTTTGCAAAGAATTGTGGGAAAAAATGACAACTTCAAAAAACTCACCATGCATCTTTCTAAATACCTTGGAATGTCTTCTTTCCAAAAAGGGGTCATTTGGGGGGTATTTGTACTTTTCTGGCATGTTAGGGTCTCAAGAAATGAGATAGGCCGTCAGTACTTCAGGTGTGATCAATTTTCAGATATTGGCACCAAAGCTTGTGGATGCTATAACTTTCACAAAGAACAAATAATATACACTAATTTGGATTATTTTTACCAAAGATATGTAGCGGTATAAATTTTGGCCAAAATATATGAAGAAAAATGACTAATTTTCAAAATTTTATAACAGAAACTAAGAAAAATTTATTTTTTTACAGATTTTTCGGCCTTTTTTCTTTTATAGCGCAAAAAATAAAGAACCCAGCGGTGCTTAAATACCACCAAAAGAAAGCACTATTTGTGTGAAAAAAGGACAAAAATTTCATATAGATACAGTGTTGCATGACTGAGTAATTGTCATTCAAAATGTGAGAGCACCAAAAGCTGAAAATTGGTCTGGTTATTAAGGGGGTTTAAGTGCCCAGTGGTCAAGTGGTTACAGGGGATGGGGAAAAGGGTAACAAACTTAAAACAGGGTTAACATTAATTGTCACTGTATACAATATCAATACAATAATATTTACATGGCCTGACTGTAGATCCCTACATCTAACATTCCATACAAGCGGAACCAAAGCATTGCTCCCGCAGGAGGAATACTCTGCTTAACACAGGCCTTCATCCGTGAGATAGAAAGCCGTCACATCTTCAATTTACCTAAAAGAAGACACAAAATATTTCTAACCTATACTAACTATCACACTAGCATTACCGGGCAAAGGGGGTTATCATCCTCCACCAGGTAATTGAACAGATACAAAACTCTTTACGGCATGTGTGTTTCTGCTGGGATAATCGCTCCCTCAAAAGAAGTCCAGCAGTCCTCCTGCAAAGCGCATCCCAAACAGACATGCTCAGCATATAAATCCGTCTACTCATTGGTAAAGAAACTTTCTGTTTGGCTCTTAAACAAGAGTCCTTGTGGAAGTACTTGTGAGACAAAGGGACTTGACAGAGACAGCACACCCTAGTGTCCGTAACTTTTGTCCTTGTTAGGCACCATGAATGCGAGTCTCTGCTTACAGTTTACTTGGCGGAAAACCCACCCTAACCATCTGCCATCCTGCAGTCAGTCTGGGTAAAAAAATATATTTGTGAATACACTAACAACAATCCTGCTCACAAATAGTATCTCGGGTCAGGCAACCTCCTCCGACTGTCCCCTGGTCCTCTCACTGAAATAGAGTAGCTACGGGTATTTTGTCCAGCTTTTTACTACTAACACTCTATCTTTGTGAATCACTCTTCCAAGCCTCCACTCGCAAAGAATATCCTTGAACCGGACCAAACCTCACTGTCAGGTGTCCTTTTGGCTTGGGAACATGAAGATAGTCCCACACAAGTTCCTCCTCCCATGTCTCCCGGGAACTTTCTACAGTGTCCATAATATGTTCCGGGACATAGGGGTAATCAAAGCCCCATTCTTGAGCCACCTTTCGCTGAACCTCTCTCTGGAATCTCAAGAGTTTAGGCAAGCCTTTAACCTTCCCTCTGCCAGGCAAAACACAAGCATCAGTAGCTCTACTGACCCATTGCTGGAACGTAACTGGCTTGTTAGTAAGGGTAGTACTCGATACATTTAAAATTCCAGTACCCCCATTTAATGTAACAGATACTCCTGTGGAAGCCTCCACTGAAGTTGAGCTTTCAACAAAACATTCCTCCTCGCTACTTGAATTTAAATCTTTAGGGGATGACCATTCAAACAGATTGTCCATAGATCCATATTTTTGCAGAATCCGTGGTGATCCCCAATCCACAACCCGGTCTTCGTTTACCCTGTCCGGCTCACCCGAGGGATCCCCCTCCTGTAATTTAGGCTCCTTCCGGACAGGCAAATCAAAGGGTTTACTGCTAGCTGGCTCCCCAGGGGTTCTTTCCAAAGACTGGGCAACAACTTCAACAGGAGCTCCTTAGCTCCTTAGATCCCCAACCAGACCACAGGTTTTCTCAGTAGATCCTACTTGATCCACTGATGATTCCGATTCAGATGGGAGCTCCTCCACTGCTGCTGCAGGTGATACACGACCCTCTCCGGCCTTCCGAACCACCTGTGCTTGTGGCAGACAAAGTCCCATTATAGGACTGGCAGAGTAATACTTGACTTCCTGTTGAATAGGTCCCCATCAAGTCAACTGAGCACCGCAGTGTCCACACTGAGCCCAGGCGGTAACTCCAACTGTAGGCCTGTGACTTCCGGGACACAACATACAAAGTCTCTCAACTCCTTGAATCACTCCAAGTGCCAGTCCTCCTGTGAGCTCCAATCGAACACCGGTACCGATCAAAACCCAGTCCTGCAAATCAGATAACCGCTGCATGGCGTGTGTATATCCGCTATCTTCCGCCATCTTCCTCCGCCTCTTTTGGTCTGGCGCGTGGCACGTTGAACATTAAGAAACTTTTCCTCTGGGGCGTGGCTCCACCCTCCACTTGTTGGTTCAGCGCGCGAGGAACTGTAGCTGCACATTTTCAAAGTCCTCCCCAGCGATCCCTGGTGGCAGGTACTGTTGTACTGCAGGCTATCTTTGCAACAGTTACTGAAATGCAGGTTTCGTAGCTATGGGAGATGGTTAGCGGCAAACGTGAAACAGATATCCTGGACGACGCCCCCATGTGTAGCACATACTCCCGGAGGAGCAGCTGATTAAATGTTATATCCGTAATTCACATCTACCACCCAACCCTCGCAGCCCATAGATTTACAAGTCACAATCCTTAGTGCTTTTTCACTTGCTTTATTCAACAACACAAACTGGAATAGGAGAAGGACTTCCTCTGAGATACTCTTTTGTTACATTATCATCTTTTAAGTGGATCTTGCAGGAATACTATGATCAGTTGCGGATAGTTAAGAAATCATCTTCAAATGATCTCTTAAATCAGGGAAGATGGAAGTAGATTTTTATAGAGAAAAGTTGATACAGAGTCACTCTGAATAACTTCTTCATCTATGCGACTTTTAAAGAACTGTCCGTATCTCTATATATGTGCTTGCAGCTTCACCGCTACCTGTTTGCCACTACTTCCCATCTGCATGGTACTTCCAAGTTGAGCTAAAGAAGAGTCACTCTGAATAACTTTTCCCACTTGACTGATTTGAATCCCCGCGGTATTGCTGAACCCAAAGTCATAGGCCATCACTGCCCATCTCACTGACTTGTGCACTAACAACCCTCAGTTTCTGGTAGTATCCTTCCCTTGGGCTTTCACTCATGTGATCAACAGTCCATGTGCCACTCATAAACGATCGATCACCCAGTTTCCTTCCGCTTTGTTGCTACTTCTCCCTCAATGATTCTTAGCTCCTTTTCTTCTTTGTGGCCCACTCCCCTCCCTGCAGGGGTGGCCAACGACACCAGCGATCACATGCTGTGAAGTGTCATCTGTTCCTCCATGGAGGACCAGTTCTCCGTTCCCCCTTTACTGCAAGGGAAAAGCTCTGTTGATTCCCCGGAGGGGAGAACCTCCCTCCCCCTCCGGGAACCAGGCTGTCCTCCTCCGCCCCTCAGAACAGAGCAGGACTGCAAAACTAACCTCCCCGGACACCACGTGACCCCCTTTTATATGAGAGTCCCGGGTATTCCCAAGCAGGTTAATGATGGGCCAAGACTAGCATACAAACTACCTGCCACTCAAAATGGAAATTGACAACAGACGGGCCTGCTTTAATGGCACAAGCCTGTCTAAATTTACCTGGCACGAAAACTACCAAGAAGGGTCACCTACCTAAAAGTAGGTGCCCGCTACACATATATTGAGTTATTTTCCTCTAGAACATCACTGCTGCCTTGACTCCCAAGAGTGGGCTCACATGCTGTGTGTTTGGTAAAGGCTCTTGGGAGATGTAGTTCTGGAGGTATACCTATGTCATTAGCAACTGACCTTCAGTAGCTGCCCCTGCAAGAATTTTACAAGAAAAACTATATTGCCACAGGGAATGATGTAATCTGCCTCTCGCTACAGGACAAGGTGAAAGAAAAAATAATAATGCCAGAACAGAGGTGGGGGGTAACTTTGGGGGTAACTTGGGGTAATTCCTGGACATAGCCTTTATTGAAGTCAATAACAAACATGTGCTATATTGTAACTTACTGGTCCTGAGGTGTTGTGGCTGCATTTATGTTTATTTTTCAGGCTAAAGACCTTTTTTAGAAAGTACTAAAAATACCTGTTTGGGAGGTGTTGGGATGGGTCCTTGTTTCTTGTGAATTTGACTAAAATCACAAACATTGACATCTTCTTCCAAGCTTTCTTCTGCAAACTATTAATTAATCCCCAAGTAATGGAGATAAGGTGGTCTTTGTAGTCCAAATCAGCAAAGCAACTGAGCGTGACAACCATGACTCCCTCCATAGATACAGTACAGTGAGTGAGCATTGTCACCCTAGGACAGGAATTGTTACTGGCAGGATCATTAGGGAAAAAAAAAACATGTTTGGTTTAGGGTTCGGATGTTCTCCAATTTCACAGTATCTTCAAATAACGGACAGGGATAAATGGCTTTTGGCTTACATATTTCCCACTGTTTTGTCTGGAGTTCCAGGTTTAGCTTTTTATCTAGTTAGCTTCTTAAAGCGTTTGTTACGCCAACATTTCATAATTCTGATATGTGTCTGCTGTACCATGTACATGTATAAGAAAGTCTCCTTTTCTCTTTTTATTGCTTCCTTTGTGTGAAATCCCTGGTGATCCTGCCAGCCCCTCTGCTTTCATATTAAAAACTGACCACACTAATGCCCCGTACACACGGTCGGACATTGATCGGACACTCCGACAACAAAATCCATGGATTTTTTCCGACGGATGTTGGCTCAAACTTGCTTTGCATACACACGGTCACACAAAGTTGTCGGAATTTCTGATCGGCAAGAACGCGGTGACGTACACCACATACAACAAGACTAGAAAAGGGCAGGTCCGAACCAAGCACGGCACCCTTTGGGCTCCTTTTGCTAATCTCGTGTTAGTAAAAGTTTGGTGAGAGACGATTCGCGCTTTTTCAGACTCGTGGTTTTCAGATCGTTTTCTGCTGTTCAGTTTGTGCATGTGGGTTTGTATCTGGTTTTCAGTGCGTGCAGTCAGTTCATATTGGAGTTTTCTGTGCGATCTTGTCCGCTCGTTGCTGTTTTTCAGGTCGCTCTTCACAGGCCTTGCTGTTCTTCAGTGCGTTCTGTTACTTCGTTCTGAGCAGCCGACCATTTTCTAGCCATGTTGCTTATACATACTCCTCGTAGAGTTCGTGCTGTGCGGGGGCTTGGTGTTGGGGTCCTGACCTTGACACAAGTCCATTCCATGAACAGGGTAGGGAGGAGTTCATGGACCAAGAATTGGTTGCTTCAGCGTGACCAGTTCTCTCATATGCCTTTGCTCCGTGAGATCCGTGAGAATAACCCTGATGATTTCAGGAACTTTCTCAGGATGGCCGACCCCGTATTTCACCGTTTGTTGGCTTTGCTGACCCCTTATATTAGCAGGCAGGATACCTGCATGAGGCAAGCCATCACTCCGGAGCAGAGGCTAGTCGCCACCCTGCGGTACTTGGCGACGGGGAGAAGCCTGCAGGACCTTAAGTTCTCGACAGGCATCTCCCCCAGGCTCTGGGGATCATTATCCCAGAGACCTGTTCTGCCATCATCCAGGTCCTCTAGAAGGAGTATATTAAGGTAAGATTTTTATCCTTTAACATCACATTTTATTGTATTTAATGTTTGATAATGTATTGTATTTCTTTCCTCGTTCCCTAATTACCATGATTGGAATATGCTGTGAATGTCCCCTTTGTCCTCATGCATATTGGATTTTTATGTAATTATTTTTTTTGTCCTTCATACATATTTGCCTTCACTTACCTCCCCAGCATGGTCTCCTGGCCCTATACTCACCTCATGTAGTCACTTACAATGTATTTTATCAGCTCCATAGAAGTGCTTTACCCCCAAACGCCCCCTAAAATGTTTTAAAATGTGATTTGTGCTTAAAATTCAGGCAGAGTGCCGGAGGCTTTTTTTGAGGGGTCCCCAAATCATTTGGAAACCTCCCTCCCCAACTGCTAAGTCAACTGATACCAATTCTCTATCTATCCTCAATCATCTATCTGCTGACTTTGCCAAACCCATACACACTATACCCATCTCTTTTGTGGTCATATTTATGGATGAATTCCCCACAGCATGTAGTGCAAGAGCCTGCCTGTATACTTTCAAATGGTACTGTTTAAAATTTTTGTATCCTATTATCTTGATAGGTAATAGCAGAATGTCCAAATGTGCTCAAATGTGTACAATGTGTATTTATATCTTTGTATTCTGACACTTCTTACCTGTCCAGTGGGCTGCCAATAGTGTAACTAAGGAGGGGCTGGCCAAAGTAATACACATTATTCAGGCATTCATCTCTCAATGAAGTGGAGAGGGTTACCTGTCCAAGGTCTCCCCCCCTATAATGTTAGAAATGGCCCATGAGAGGGGGGGGGGGGGATCTGATAGGTGGACCTTATACCTTGTTTTTCTACAAACTCCATAAACTAAATGTTATACTGATGCTGGGCAAGAATGTTTGTGTCTAATCTGCTTTCCCTGTTTATGTGCAAAATGATTAATAATATTTTTTTCTTGTTTGTCTCCACAGTTTCCTTCCAACCCACAGGAATGGCAAACTGAGGCCTCCCACTTTGCCCAGCGGTGGGACTTTCCTAACTGCGGAGGGGCAATTGATGGGAAACATGTCCACATTGTCCCACCACCCAACTCGGGATCATACTATTACAACTATTAGGGGTTCAATAGTATTGTGATGTTGGCAGTGGTGTCGGCTACTTACGAGTTCCTGTATGTGGACGTGGGGAAGAATGGCCGGATGTCCGATGGTGGAGTCATCACCCAGACGGAGTTCTACAGGCGTCTCCAGAATGGCAGCTTGGACTTGCCACCTCCAAAAGACAATGTGGAAGGACTCCCATTCGTCTTCGTTGCTGATGAAGCGTTTGCGCTGGGGGACCATCTTATGCGGCCATTCCCAATGAGGACCCTCACCCCGGACCAGAGGGTTTTCAATTACCGGCTGGCCAGAGCCAGAAGAGTGGTGGAGAACACATTTGGAATCATGGCCAGCCGGTTCCACCTATTTCTTACACCCATACACATGGCAGAGTACAAACTGAATCATATTATGCTGGCGTGCTGTGTTCTACACAACTTTTTACGGCAAAATTCTGCCAACTATGCTGGCTCAGTTGGGCCTGAGGCCGGAATTCCTAATGAACCAACCCTGACGGCGCTTGAAAGTGGCCGTCCTGGCTTGCCCCCCCTGAGTGCCCGTGAGGTCTGTCTTAGATACCTTGAATACTTTGCGGGTAGGAGGGTCATCAATATGCCAGACAATGTCTGAAATCTTTTAAAAATAAAAAAATCATTTTAACTACTCAAATCTTTGGTGACATTTCCTGCTTGTGTTTCTTTTAACTGACCCTGACAGAAATGTGGTGAGTTCTGAAAATGGTGTGATTGTGTAACATTACAAAGCACTGTTGGGTGTTATTTACCAAAGGCAAAGACACTTTGCACTACAAGTGCAGTTGAAACTGCACTTGTAGTGCAAAGTGGATTTGCCCTTAGGAAATAACCCCCATTGTCACAGTAAACACCAATTAGAGCACAACAAAAGTTTTGGAGCGTTGAAACAATAATCCACACATTCTTGATTATCAATCTTTTTAATACCAGCACAATCACATGTGCATTTGTTAAAGGTTTCTTAAAACAAAACAACATGTTTGTTGTATAACAATTTTTGGGGTCACATTAGTAAAAGTAGAAATGTCCATTTAAGATAAAACAGGCATGTTTAAAAACATCAAGAAAGACACAAATCTGGAACTTACAAAGTTCAACTTTTGTAGATCTTGAAGGCAATATCAGACATGAGTATTTCTAAACTGTGTTTGATATTGCGTTCAGATGGGGTGAAGTAGCCCCAGGAAAAGCCAAATTTTGAAGATGCACACAAATTTCCGAATGTCAACATGTGCTAGCTGCCATCATGGGGGATTAAGGGACGTGTTTTGGGGGTGCAACCCCTTCCTTCCAGCTACTTTATTATTGAGGAAGTGGTTGCACCCCCAAAACGCGTCCATTGATCTCCCGTGATGGCAGATAGCACATGTTGACACACTGTGTGCATCTTCAAAATTTGGCTTTTTGCGAATATGTCAAAAAATGTTAGAAATTTTTAGATCACCAAAAGCACAAAAAAAGGAAAGGGATTTGGAGGGGTTTTAAACTCTCCCTAAAACATCAATGATGTTCTTCATTTTTTTTTTTAACATCATTGATGTTTTTATGGATGTTTTCCAAGTCCCTATTACACCCCATGATCTCCCCAATCAGGATCTGTGCACTTTCAGAGGTGAAATGATCTGGATCCACAACATCACGATCACCTAAAAAGATAGAAACAAGAACACACCATATATTATAAATATGCCGGCATCCATCTCTTACCTGAGCCTTTGGTCGCAGACACTGGGGATGAGCCGAACACCCCCCGGTTCGGTTCGCACCAGAACCTGCGAACGGACCGAAAGTTCGCACGAACGTTAGAACCCCATTGACGTCTATGGGATTCGAACGTTCGAAATCAAAAGTGCTAATTTTAAAGGCTAATTTGCATGGTATTGTCCTAAAAAGGGTTTGGGGACCCGGGTCCTACCCCAGGGGACATGTATCAATGCAAAAAAAACTTTTAAAAACGGCCGTTTTTTCGGGAGCAGTGATTTTAATAATGCTTAAAGTGAAAAAATAAAAGTGAAATATTCCTTTAAATATCGTACCTGAAGGGTGTCTATAGTATGCCTGTAAAGTGACGCGTGTTTCCCGTGTTTAGAACAGTCCCTGCACCAAATGTCATTTTTAAAGGAAAAATCTCATTTAAAACTGCTTGCGGGTTTAATGTAATGTCGGGTCCTGGCAATATGGATGAAAATCAGTGAGACAAACGGCATGGGTACCCCCAGTCCATTACCAGGCCCTTTGGTTCTTGTATGGATATTAAGGTGAACCCCGTACCCAAATTAAAATAAGGAAAGGTGTGGGGCCACCAGGCCCTATATACTCTGAACAGCAGTATACAGGCGGTGCAAACAAGACAGGGACTGTAGGTTTGTTGTTAAGTAGAATCTCTTTGTAATTTTGAACGGGTACATTTTTAACGTGTTTAGCTCCAGCCAAAAAATCTTTTTTAAGCTTTTTGGAAAACATAGGGAAGGGTTATCACCCCTGTGACATTTGTTTTGCTGTCTTTCCTCCTCTTCAGAAGATTTCACCTCACTTTTTGTCCCAATGAAAAATGTTTTTTGAAAATTTGGGTTTTTTTGTGGAACAAGGATTGGAAAGCATCAGTGGAAAGGAGAAATTGTTTTCCCATATTAACTCTTACAGGAGAGAATTTCCCTTCCTAGGGGTAGATTTCATCTCACTTCCTGTTGTCTCCTTCCGTTTGCAAGTAGGAGTCGTTTGTAAGTTAGTTGTTTGAAAGTAGGGTCCTGCCCTATATACTCAGCAGAAATTTGGGCCTTAGGTGTTGCTGTGGCCACACCACTGTAAGCCCTCACAGGGCCCTGCTGTGAAATATTAGATTAAGAATTGTAATTACATGCCCCTGTTGAACAGGAGCTGAAAAATTAGGCCTTAGGCACTGGTGCTGGTACCACAACACTGCAACCCCTCACAGAAACTCTAGTTGGAACGCAGGAACGAGCCCTGCTGCAAAGTATTGCATCAAAAATTGAAATTACACGCCCCTGTTAAACAGGGGCAGAAAAAATGGGCCTTAGGCACTGGTGCTGGTGCCACAACACTGCAACCCCTCACAGACACTCTAGTTGGAACGCAGGAACGAACCCTGCTGCAAAGTATTGCATCAAAAATTGTAATTACACGCCCCTGTTAAACAGGGGCAGAAAAAATAGGCCTTGGGCACTGGTGCTGGGGCCACAACACTGCAACCCCTCACACACACTCTAGTTGGAACGCAGGAACGAGCCCTGCTGCAAAGTATTGCATCAAAAATTGTAATTACACGCCCCTGTTAAACAGGGGCTGAAAAATTGGGCCTTAGGCACTGGTGGTGGCGCCCAGAACCAAAAATGTTCTTACAAGCTATCAACGTGATGATTGAGGCGGAAGAGGATAATTACTCAGGGATAGTCACTCAGCATCAGCATAGGCAGTCTTTGAAGGGATCTGAGACTTCAAAAAAAATTATTCGGTTACATCAGCATCAGGTGCTTGGTAGCTGGTGGTGATCCAAGACTGATTCATTTTTATGAAGGTCAGTTGATCGACCGAGTCAGTGGACAGACGCACCCTGTGATCGGTTACCACGCCTCCAGCAGCACTGAATGTGCGTTCCGAAAGAACGCTGGATGCAGGACAGGCCAGTAGCTCAATTGCATACTGTGCAAGCTCTGGCCAGTGATCCATCCTCAAGACCCAGTAACCCAGAGGATTTTCGGTGGGAAAGGTGTCCAAGTCTGATCTTGCCCCTAGGTATTCATGCACCATGTAAAACAGACGCTGGCGATGGTTGCTGGAACCGATCATACCTTGGGGCTGCGGACCAAAAAATTGTCTGGACGCATCGGTCAGACGGCCACCTTCTCCACCGCTCCTTCTTTGACTGACCGAAGCCTCAGCAACACGTTGTCCAGAAACAGGAGTTTGTAACCTCCCAGTCTCTGGGAACGCGTTGCACAGACCTTTCTGCAAGGCCTCCCGAAGATGTTTCATCCTCTGCTCCCTCTGCGATGGCAAGATAAGGTCCGCAACCTTACCCTTGTAACGTGGATCAAGGAGGGTTGCCAGCCAGTATTGGTCCTTCTCCTTGATGCCACGAATACGAGGATCCTTACGCAGGCTTTGCAGGATCAGGGAGGCCATGCAGCGTAGGTTTGCTGAGGCATTCGGTCCGGAGTCCTCTGGGTCACTAAGGACGACATGGTCCGCAGCCACCTCCTCCCAGCCACGTACAAGTCCATGTGTTTCTTGGGACTGATCCCTTAAAGACTGCTGCTGATGCTGAGTGCCAGGCTCCACCTTCATACTGACACAATCTTCCTCCTCCTACTCCTCGTCCTCTTCCTGTGTGATCGGCGGGCACACAGGAACACTGTCTGGATAAAAGGGGCCTTGAGAGCTAAGGAAGTCCTCCTCCTCCTGCCTCTGTTCTGCCTCAAGTGCCCTGTCCATTATTCCACGCAGCGTGTGCTCCAACAGGTGGACAAGGGGGACAGTGTCACTGATGCATGCACTGTCACTGCTCACCATCCTCGTGGCCTCCTCAAATGGTGACAGGACAGTGCATGCATCCCTGATCATGGCCCACTGGCGTGGGGAAAAAACAACAAGCTCCCCTGACCCTGTCCTGGTGCCATAGTCGCACAGGTACTCATTGATGGCCCTCTGCTGCGTGTGCAGCCGCTGCAGCATGGCCAACGTTGAGTTCCACCTGGTGGGCATGTCACAGATTAGGCGGTTCTTGGACAGGTTAAACTCCTTTTGGAGGTCCGTCAGCCGAGCACTGGCATTATATGACCGGCGGAAATGCACACAGACTTTCCTGGCCTGCCTCTGGACATCCTGTAAGCCCGGGTACCTGCCCAAGAACCGCTGCACCACCAAGTTAAGGACATGAGCCAAACAGGGCACATGGGTCATTTGTCCCTGTCGGAGGGCAGAGAGGAGGTTGGTGCCATTGTTGCAAACCACCATTCCTGCCTTAAGTTGGCGTGGCGTCAACCACCTCTGAACCTGCCCCTGCAGAGCTGACAGAACCTCTGCCCCAGTGTGGCTCCTGTCCCCCAAGCACACCAGCTCAAGCACCGCATGGCATCTTTTGGCCTGCGTACTTGCGTAGCCCCTTGAACGACTACGGAGCACCGCTGGTTCCGAGGAAGAGGCCATGGAGGAAGAAGAAGAGGAGGGGGTGGAGGAGACAGGTGTGTCACAATCATTAGCATTTTGGAGGCGTGGTGGCGGAACAACCTCCAACACTACTGCACCTTGTCCTGCCTCCTTCCCAGCTGCCAGCTGAGTCACCCAATGCGCCGTGAAACTTAGGTAACGTCCCTGTCCATGCCTGCTGGACCATGAGTCAGCGGTAATATGCACCTTACCGCTGACCGCCCTGTCCAGCGAGGTATGGCCATTGCCTTCCACATGCTGGTAGAGAGCCGGAATCGCCTTCCGTGAGAAAAAGTGGCGTTTGGGTACCTGCCACTGAGGAACCGCACATTCCACAAACTCACGGAAGGGGACAGAGTCTACCAACTGAAAAGGCAGCAGTTGAAGTGCTAGCAATTTTGCCAAGCTAGCATTCAACCGCTGGGCATGTGGATGGCTGGGAGCAAACTTCTTTTGGCGGTGCAGCAGCTGGGGCAGGGAAATTTGCCTGGTACAATCTGACGTTGGTGTACCAAAAGCAGATTGCCCACAAGTACTTGGCTGTGACACACCTAATTCTACACCTTCATTCCTCTCAGTGCAGGTCTCAGAGAGGACTGAAGGTCTAGTGGGGTTGGAAATCTCAGCTGATGAGGAGCAAGGAGAGGTCCTCTTTGTTCTTTGGTGTGGGTTTTTTAGATACGCTTGCCAACGAACTGCATGGCAGGTCAACATATGTCTGGTCAAGCACGTGGTACCCAAGCGGGAGATGTTTTGGCCACGTGAGATACGCTTGAGACATATGTTGCAAATAGCAGCGGTGCGATCTGATGCACTCGTCTCAAAAAAGGCCCACACCAAAGAACTTTTTGAATAACGCGCAGAGACTGCAGCGCCCTGCACATGTGGAGCTTTGGGGTGTGATGCAGTCAATGTGCTGCCCTTAGGCTGGCCCCTGGAGGGCATCCTACCTCGTTGGTGATGTGCCACCTCCTCCTCCTCCTCTCTCCTATCAGGCACCCACGTTGAGTCAGTGACCTCATCATCCCCTCCCTCCTCATCACTGGAGCAAACCTGGCAGTATGCTGCAGCAGGGGGAGCATGACTGCCAGATTGCTGTCCTTCTTGGGCACCCCCTCTGTCCGTGCTCATGTTACTGCCTTCATCGAGCTCAGTATCATCATCAGAGCCTTCCAAACGCTGGGCATCCTCCTGGAGCATGTACCCAACACTGTGGTCAAACAGTTCGAGGGACTCCTCAGGAGGACATGGTGGGGCTAGGGAAGGAGTCACTGATGACATTGAGCCGAGGGAAGAGGCCGCTGCTTTGCCAGACAAAGTACCCTGGGCATGGGTGAGAGAGGATGAGGAGGATGAGGATGGCTTGGTCATCCACTCGACCAAGTCTTCCGCATGTTGCGGCTCAACATGGCCAGCTGCCGAAAAAAAAGCCAAGCGTGTCCCATGGCCACGTGCTGATGAGGATGCACCGTCTCCACGACCAGTACTAGACACAGAGCCTGCTTGCTTGTACTGATACTGCAGCTAGCAAAATCAACTGCCTGCCTGTAGTATGAGAACACCACCAACCTTCTACAGTTAGCTTTAGCTGAACACTGTGAGCAGGACGCACCCCACTAACTTGTAGGTTTAGCTAAACACTGTGAGCAGGACGCACTGCACTAACTGTAAATAGTCTAGCTGCCTGACTGTGGTACTAATAGGATCAAAAGAACACCAGCAATTTTCTTCAGGTAGCTGTATTTACTGTAACAAGACAAGCCTGCATGTCAGTAAGAAGATAACAGAAATGGATCTAGCTGAACACTGTGAGCAGGACGCACCCCACTAGCTTGTAGGTTTAGCTGAACACTGTGAGGTGGAGGCACCCCACTAACTTGTAGGTTTAGCTGAACGCTGTGAGCAGGACGCACCCCACTAACTTGTAGGTTTAGCAGAACACTGTGAGCAGGATGCACTGCACTAACTGTAAATAGTCTAGCTGCCTGACTGTGGTACTAATAGGATCAAAAGAACACCAGCAATTTTCTTCAGGTAGCTGTATTTACTGTAACAAGACAAGCCTGCCTGTCAGTAAGAAGATAACAGAAACGGATCTAGCTGAACACTGTGAGCAGGACGCACCCCACTAGCTTGTAGGTTTAGCTGAACACTGTGAGGTGGACGCACCCCACTAACTTGTAGGTTTAGCTTAACACTGTGAGCAGGATGCACTGCACTAACTGTAAATAGTCTAGCTGCCTGACTGTGGTACTAATAGGATCAAAAGAACACCAGTAATTTTCTTCAGGTAGCTTTATATACTGTAACAAGACAAGCCTGCCTGTCAGTAGGAAGATAACAGGAACGGATCTAACTGAACACTGTGAGCAGGACGCACTGCACTAAATGTAAATAGTCTAGCTGCCTGACTGTGGTACTAATAGGATCAAAAGAACACCAGCAATTTTCTTCAGGTAGCTGTATTTACTGTAACAAGACAAGCCTGCCTGTCAGTAAGAAGATAACAGAAACGGATCTAGCTGAACACTGTGAGCAGGACGCACCCCACTAGCTTGTAGGTTTAGCTGAACACGTTGAGGTGGACGCACCTCACTAACTTGTAGGTTTAGCTGAACACTGTGAGGAGGACGCACCCCACTAACTTGTAGGTTTAGCAGAACACTGTGAGCAGGACGCACTGCACTAACTGTAAATAGTCTAGCTGCCTGACTGTGGTATTAATAGGATCAAAAGAACACCAGCAATTTTCTTCAGGTAGCTGTATTTACTGTAACAAGACAAGCCTGCCTGTCAGTAAGAAGATAACAGAAACGGATCTAGCTGAACACTGTGAGCAGGACGCACCCCACTAACTTGTAGGTTTTGCAGAACACTGTGAGCAGGACGCACTGCACTAAATGTAAATAGTGTAGCTGCCTGACTGTGGTACTAATAGGATCAAAAGAACACCAGTAATTTTCTTCAGGTAGCTTTATATACTGTAACAAGTCAAGCCTGCCTGTCAGTAGGAAGATAACAGGAACGGATCTAGCTGAACACTGTGAGCAGGACGCACTGCACTAAATGTAAATAGTCTAGAAGATAACAGGAACGGATCTAGCTAAACTGAATACAGTGTATATATATATATATATATATATATATATATATATGCAACACCTGGGATGCATATATATATATACACAATATACTTTAAGTGCAGCTAACTGACTGACTGTCCTGCCTAATCTAGCTAACTCAAATGAAATGACACTGTCTCTCTCTCTCTCTCTCTCTCTCTCTCTCTCTCTAAGCACACCGGAACACACTGCACAGGGCCGCCGTGCAGGGGGCCTTATATAGTGTGGGGCGTGTACAAAATCCCCTGAGCCATAATTGGCCAAAGCCTCCTTGGCTTTGGCCATTTACGGCTCTCTGTTAAGGCGGCGCTGTGATTGGCCAAGCATGCGGGTCATAGTGCATGCTTGGCCAATCATCAGCAAGCAATGCACTGCAATGCTGCAGTGAATTATGGGCCGTGACGCAGCACACGAATTTGGCGCGAACGGCACATATCGTTCGCAATTCGGCGAACGACCGAACAGCCGATGTTCGAGTCGAACATGGGTTCGACTCGAACACGAAGCTCATCCCTAGCAGACACTCACCTGATGTGGTGACTATTTCCACCACGTCTCCTTCCTCCTCCTCTTCATGTTGTGTTTGGGGGATTTCTCCTTCTTCCAGAGGTGGGGGGTCTGTGGTCTCCTCGGATGAGGGGTGTCCTCCGAGTCTTTTCTCTCCTATGTAAAAAAAAAATAGGTATACTTAGCACACAGATATTTGATGGCAGAACTAGGAATATGAAACATTGTTTGGAAGTGGGGTACAATTGTCTGTTTTGGCAGAGTTCCAAGCTGAAGACATATTTTGTCCTTGGTCAAGCTTGAATACTTACCTGTTTTGTACAAGCTTCACAGATGGAGTCACCCCTATAGTATCCAGTGGAGCACCTGTGTGGGACCCCCTAATAAAAAGGGTGTTCTGGTGTCCCCCACTAGTGCTCCAGCGTCCAAATGTGAAAACTGCTGCTGAGTGTCCTCTCCTTACACAGAATCTAGTTTGCATTTCATTCTAGTTACAAACCCATATAGACAACTAACTTATTTTAAGAGAAGTAGGCCATTAAAAAAACTATTCAAATGCATATGGCCAAAACAATGGCGTTTTCTAGTCCGAACGAACAATGTTTCATACGAACGAATGATGTGCCCATGAACATGAAAGTTGCCATTTTAAACTTTACAACAGTAAAGAAAAGCACATGGAGCAGCACGAACGTAATAAACATAAAGGATAGGAACACAGCACAACTACTTACTTTTTTGCAGCACTCTCCTGATCTTTCTGTACTGCTCGTGCTCCCTTAATTTGAGGTCCGACCACCGCTTCCTGAGCTGATCTTGCGATCGTCGTACCCCGAAATTCCGGTGCAGACTCTTGACCACTTTCGCCATGATCGGCCTTCTACAGGATGTCGACCATCTCCTACATCTCCCCAAATGGCATTTGACGCCTTAAATCGTCTCTTCCGGGATCGGGACATTTCAGGCTCCAGGCTTTCCTCCTCCTCGTTGCTGTAATTAGCAGGCACCTGCTGTGTCTCTGCCATGTGCTCTTCCCCCACTGCGCCGAACGAGAAGGGGCAGAGAATAGACTAGAAAGAACGTCAGGGGTGGGCGGAGTTTCACGCATGCGCAGTGTATATAAAGCGTGACACGTGTGCGTAGTACATACGATCTGTGAGCGGAGGAAGGAGTATCGGACGCGCCGATCGTGATAAGGAAGGTAAGATCTAAACTTGGGCCTATACTGCTTCTAGATTGAGGCCTATATTGTAACAAGATTAGGAGAGTTTCGCCTGACATTAGGGTTTGTCTTGTGTTGTGTCTTGCAGAAAAAATGGATGGCTTCAATGACCACAACTTCCTCCCCCTGTTCATAGACAAATACAGGGAGCTGCCCTATCTGTGGCAGGTGAAACACCCGCATTATAATCATAAACAAAAGAGGCAGACAGCGCTAGAGAAACTGCTGGAGTTGGTGAAGCCGGTTGTCCCTACGGCAACCATCCCCTATTTAAAAGCCAAAATTGGTGGCCTGAGGAGCACTTATCTTAGGGAGCGCAAGAAGGTCACGGATTCCCAGAGGTCCGGAGCTGCAGCAGATGACGTTTATGTCCCCAGGCTGTGGTACTATGAGAGATTGTGATTTCTGTCAGACCAGACTGGAGTCAGGGAATCCCTCTCCACTCTTCCTTCCACTCTTCCTTCCACCCCAGATGAGGCTTCCGATGTCCAACCTGGGACTTTCAGCCAGGAAGAAGTGGAGGAGCCCAGCTGGAGCCAGGTATAGCATTCTTCTACAGATTTCTGGTCAATAAAGAAATGATGTTTACTAGATGTTATTATTGATCACCAATTGCTGGTTTAATAAAGTGTTTTACATATCGATAGACAGTAGTGGGCAAAAATAATTGGGACAAGAATGAAAAATGCTGGGCTCAGAATGATAATCTGTTATATTTGTTAACATTCAATTTGCAACAATCATAAAGTGAAAATTGTGTGTGATTGATGACTAAAAAACTAAAACTATGTCCCTTTTTCATACACAGGAAGACCTCAGCCAGGAGGAGGAGGCTGTGGAATGTGCCACACAGGAGGAGGCTGTGGAATGTGGCTGCCAGGAGGAGGTGGGGGTTAGTGGCAGCCAGGAGGAGGGGCTAAGTGGCAGCCAGGAGAAGCCTGGGCCCAGTAGGAGCCTGACAGAATCGCAGGTTCCTCCCCTCCGCCTTCCAATCAAAAGACCCAGGAAGGGGAGTCACGTGCAGGATTCAGCACTCAGGCTGATTTAGGAGGTTTCTGCATCCCTCAGAGCCACCCCCACTCCTGAAGAGGCCTTTGCCTGCATGGCTGCCACCAAACTGAAGGGCATACAGGAGGGCCAACGCCTCATGTGTAAGAACCTTCTTTATAAAGTCTTAACTAAGGGGGTGAGGGGCGAAATCACACCCAAAACCCACCTGAGTGAGTTGGACCATCCCCCTCCTCCTCCTGCCACAACTACACCACCAGAGCCACAGCGTGGAAGGAAGCGTGGAAGGAAGACCAGAGAGTGATGACCTGGGTTCAGTCTGGTCTGGCAAAAGATGCAGGCTCTTGTATGACCACAGCCTGGGGACATACATGTCATCTGCTGCTTTACGGATCTCTTGGACTTCTGGACCAGACTGCACTCCCTTAGATAAGGACTCCTCAGGCTACCAATTTTGCTGTAAAATAATTGATGTCTGCCCTGGGGGCCAAAGGCTTCACCAGTTTCTGCTGTTTCTCCAGCGTTGCCTCCCTCTTTGGTTGTGAGCCCTTAATAAAGGTTTTTTTGTTTCAATTATACTCGCCTATGTGTGTTTTCCTTCAAAAAGGACAGTTTGTTTGTGAGGATTCGGGTACATTTCAAAATGCAATGTGAAATTAACAAGAGACACCAACACCAAGCAACCTCCTTGAGATTAAAGATTAAATAATTCAAGATAATAATGGTGTTGTGGTAACTTGACACACAAAACACACACAAAAATATTCAGGATGTAAAATAAATAAAACTAAAAAATTAACAAGATCAGCCTTGAAAAAAAAAGAAACCCCCCAAAAAAATTATATAGATTTTTTGTCAGATGTGACAAAACAAAATATATTGAGGGAATCACGATAAATAATAAAGAAATACGTTTGTGAGAAGTCTGTGTGAATATCAGCAGCAAAACTACTTCTTTCTTCCTGCATTATAAAGAAGAAGAGAGTGCGCTGTATTAAACAAGTTTAAACATTGCAGCCTGACGAAAGTGCTGTATCCATTCCGAACGCTAATTTTACCAGACCGAGCTGTTCCGTCTCGGAATCTATTCTGAGCATGCGTGGCACTTTGTGCGTCGGAATTGTCCACACACGGTCAGAATTGACGCAATCGGATTTTGTTGGCGGAAAATTTTATAGCCTGCTCTCAAACTTTGTGTGTCAGAAAATCCGATGGAAAAAGTCCGATGGAGCCCACACACGGTCGGAATTTCCGACAACACGCTCCGATCGCACATTTTTCCGTCGGAAAATCCGACCGTGTGTACGGGGCATTAGTGTAAGAAAACAGTTCTCTAGCCATTCACTGGGAAGCTCAGTGTGCTGCTGTTTCTCCTTTCCCAGCTCTTATGCAGCTGAGAACAGAGGGAATGTGATCACTTATTAAAAAAGTGGAAAACTGTATTTATAATGTTTTTTTATATATCTATACAAAAAAAAATTTGCCTTTTATTTCATGGTAAACTGAATGGGTTGTTTTACGAGGTGATCGTTTAACTTTAACTTTTTTACTGTCATTTTAAAGCCCAACTGTCACATACCTAGTAGAGGCTGAGCTGACAATACGGCTTCTCTTACACCTCCTGTCCTGTTTCCCATGGAGATGATGACAGGGTATAGAGTGGCATGGGTGCTTGTAGAAGATCCTGGCCAGAAGATGCTCTGGGTAGGGCAGGAGCTGCAATAAACACGGAGCTAGAACCATGCAGAAGGCAATCCAGAAGCTGGAAGTTGGAGGATCTAGAGGTGTAGTCAGGCAGGCAATAACAGGCAGCAGAAGTGCAGAATCAGGAAGTAGAAGCAGGATTGGGGCCAGGCCAAGGTTTGTATCAGGTGAACAGAGAAGGTACACACTCAGCAGACAGAAGACAAGGTCAGCTGACAAGTCAGGGTCAACAACAGAATATCAAGATCAAGCAGAGTCAGGACTAAACCCGGTCAGAACACAGATCCAAATAGGGTCTGGTTACAGGTCACAGGAGCTGATGACCACTCAGAAATGCTTGCAGTGCTTTAACCACTTCAGCCCCGAGCCTCTTTTTGCCACTTGTTGTTTACAAGTTAAAATCATTTTATTTTGCTAGAAAATTATTTAGAACCCCCAAACATTATATATTTTTTTTCTAACACCCTAAAGAATAAAATGGTGGTCGTTGCAATACTTTATGTCACACCGTATTTGCGCAGCGGTCTTGAAAGCGCACTTTTTTTTAGAAGAAATACACTTTTTTAAATTAAAAAATAGGACAACAGTAAAGTTAGCCCAATTTTTTTTTTATATTGTGAAAGCATGTTACGCCGAGTAAATTGATACCCAATATGTCACGCTTCAAAATTGCGCCCGCTCGTGGAATGGCAACAAACTTTTACCCTTAAAAATATCCATAGGTGTTGTTTAAAAATGTTTACAGGTTACCAGTTTTGAGTTACAGAGGAGATCTAGGGCTAGAATTATTGCTCTCGCTCTACCAATTGTGGCGATACCTCACATGTGTGGTTTGAACACCGTTTTCATATGTGGGCGCTACATCCCTTGTAATAGAAGAAAAGCATGACAGGACCTATTTAATGTGAGATCTGGGGTCAAAAAGACCTCAGATCTCATATTTACACTAAAATGCAATAATAAAAAAAAAAGTCACTTACAAAAAAAAAAATTCTCCTTTAAGAGCTATGGGTGGAAGTGACGTTTGACGTCGCTTCCGCCCTCCTATGCTATGGAGCCGAGTGGGGCCATCTTCCCCTCAGTCTGCAGCCAGGCATCCACGGGAGAGACGCAATCGTCTCCCCCGCTACTGGCGGGTCCGGTTAGCGGCGGAGATGACCGGAGCGCGGCGGGATGGGGGTGGACACCTCTCCTGCCACCAATAAAAGTGATCTTGCGGTGAATCCATCGCCAAGACCACTTTTATCCTAAAGAGAAATGCACGCCATTCCCGAAAATACTGGGGTTAGGGCAGCTAGCTGCTGCCATAACCCCAGTATTTAGCGTCAAAGTACCGACGTACGGGTACGGCGATTTGCGTGAAGTGGTTAATTATATAGTGTAAGGCTGGGTTCACATCTAAGCTGCATGCAGCTCACAGCAGGGGTCCGGTGCATCCTCGTTCACCATTTCGGGTCTGATTTCAGCCTAAATTTTTTCAGAACTGAAACGGACCAGAAGACACACAGGTCCCCTATGCAAATTTGCACCAGAGCTGCAGCGAAGATATGTGAACTGGCTCCATAGAGAGCCAGTCATAATCTCCTGCAATTGCGAATTGGATTCGGAGAAGCCACATCCAATTTGCAATAGTGTGAACCCAGCCTCAAGTTGCACTAATACTATGTAAGAGGTGGGAAAACCCACAGTTGTTTTAAATACCGTATTTATCAGCGTATAACACGCACTTTTTTTCCCCTTAAAATCAGGAGAAAATCGTGGGTGCGTGCTATACGCCGATCCCCCGCCGATTGTGAGCCTTTCGGCGGCTTTCAGCCACTCTCGGTCGCTCTCGGCGGCTTTTGGCCATTTTTGGCCATTCTCAGCAGCTCTCGCAATCCCGCGTGAGCCGCCGAAAGCCACCAAGAACGTCCGAGTGCATCCAAAATCCACCGAGAACGACCGAAAGCCGCAGAGAGCGGCCAAAAGCCGCTGAGAGTGGCCGAAAGCCACCAAGAGCGGCCCAGTGCGTCCAAAAGCCACCAGAGCCGCAGAGAGTGGCCAAAAGTCACCAAGAGCGGCCCAGTGCGTCCAAAAGCCGCCGAGAATGGCCAAAAGCCGCCAAGAATGGCGGCACCATTTTTAAACAGCAGTGTACTGACAAGTCTGCAAATGGACACTGACAAGGCTGAAATTATGGACAAGGCTTCACTGACACTGACAAGGCTGCAGATGGACACTGACATGGCTACAGATGGACACTGACAAGGCTGCAGATGGACACTGACAAGGCTGAAATTATGGACAAGGCTTCACTGACACTGACAAGGCTGCAGATGGACACTGACATGGCTACAGATGGACACTGACAAGGCTGCAGATGGACACTGACAAGGCTGCATTGATGGACATTTAAATGTAAGTTTTTTCCTTAAAATTCCCTCCTAAACTTGGGGCGCGTGTTATACGCCGATAAACACAGTATATTGCACAATATTGCTGCCCTAAATGTGAACACAATAGGTAAATGAAAACTGACTGTGTGGGGTATAAATTGACCTGTAACACACGTGAATAAACAAAGTGTCTATTAAAACTGTGTGCATAATCAAATAAGAACAATGCAATTCAAGCACAACGTGTATATAAACTAAGAGAGAAAAAAAAAACAACAACAAGAGAGTGAATATATGTCAGCAGTCTCTCTCTCGGGTTCCAAAAAGTCAGTGTGAAAACCAATAAAATATAATAAAGGAAATGGGCTGAATTGAAAACAAATCCAAAAGGATTTGTGGCACAGCCGCCTGCAGTGCGGACCGGGCTCTGCGACATTACAACGCGTTGGCTCCTTCCAACGCGTTTCCCCTAAGGAGGCATCAACTGGGATCGGAGATCAGTTTGCAACGTCAGCCATCACATTTAAATAGAGTAGCAGAAAAACAGGAACTGTGGGTGCTTAAAAACTTCCAAAAGAGGAATTAATTTTGTAGGAAACCCACTAAAAGTCTCTTTATTCTTAAATTTAAAGATACCAAAAAGTATCACAAAAATTAAACTGAAGAAAAAATAATCATAAAATGTGAAAAATAAAAACAAAAAAAAGTTTTATTTTTTATAAAAAAGGTTACAGGAGTACAAAATATATAAAAGTATAAAACTTTTTTATTTTTTATTTTTCACATTTTATTATTATTCTTTCTTTTTCCTTTTATTTTTATGATACTTTTTTGGTATCTTTAAATTTAAGAATAAAGAGACTTTTAGTGGGTTACGTCTAAATTATTTCCTATTTTGGAAGTTGTTAAGCACCCACTTTTGGAACCTTGACAATCAGTGGCACGACAGGAAGGAGTTTTATTTCTGAGCCATGGGGTTCCTCTGTATGTCATTTGGAGTTCCTGTTTTTCCATATTTAAATGTAATGACTGACGTTGCAAACCGATCTCCAATCCCAGTTGACGCCTCCTTAGGGCAAACACGTTGGAAGGAGCCAGTTGTAATGTCGCAGAGCCCGGTCTGCACTGCAGGTGGCTGTGCCAGAAATCCTTTGCTGTAACAATTTTTAAAGTGCATTTTTTAAAATAAATTAATTTTTTATCAAAAGATAATGCACTTGAGTCAATAACGGAGGATCCATTTAAGCCCCTTGATGGACGAATCCATTCCATCAGCCGCAGATGATCTTTTCTAGCTGTTGTCCATCGTGAATCTCTGAGATTTGGTAGACAGACGAATGCATCCCTATGCTGTGGATCAGCACACGTTTGTGACCTATGGGGGTCTGGTAAGCAGCCAATTTTTTCACTTTTGAGCACAATGGTGTCTTCATACTAAAGGGTCCACACACCTTGGGACTGGCATCTGTTTGATTTGGGACTCACAAGATAATTGGACGTGTTTTCACAGCCCATTCACTCTGCTGAATTTTATTGGTTTTCACACAGACTTTTTGAAACCTGAGAGAGAGACTGCTGACATATATTCACTCTCTTGTTGTTTTTTTTCTCTTTTAGTTTGTATACACGTTGTGTTTGAATTGCATTGTTCATATTTATTTGATTATGCATGTAGCAAAGTCTCTGGCCGTGTCCAGTCTAATGAGAACTTTCCAGGCCAAAGACAGCTGACATCCTTCTGTATGTGGTGGGTTGTGAGGCATAGTGGGTGCAAGGTGGACAAATTTATTGGGCGCCAGACACTTCTTGGTTGTAAAAGAGGTTTTATTTCTCTTAACAGTCCTTTTTGTATTTTTGGGGGGGAAAGAGGATTGCAGTGGTATCTCCCTCAAGCGTCACCTTCGCTGGTTGGGTCCCTGACTTGATGACCGCCTGAAGTTTCCTGATTCTCCACCGTGCTCGTTCAGTGAGAATGTGGTTCCGGGACTTGCTTCAGTTAATCACTGTGGTCCCTGGTAAAGGTGGTTGGTCTCTTTGTGGCGACAGCTTCCCTTCTACCTCTGATCATGACAGGTTCTCCGGCTGGCAGAACCATCACTTCTGGTTGGACTGCAAGCTGCAATCCCAACCCTGCGCTACTCTCCTACTTCTGGATAGGCCCTGTAACATGGGGGATCATTAGCTCTCATGGTAGATGCACTTGTCAGTGATTCAAGCCAGTCAGGAACTATACTTTAGGGCATGGTAGCCCATTTTTATTAAAAAGGCAAATAAAAGTCAGTAACATAAAAGGTTTCCCACGCAGGGGTTCTTCTCCAGCAAATATACACAATGGAAAATACTAGCCCACCTGGCTCTCTCTATAGCATTATCTCTGCTTGTTACTCTGGTCCTCAGACCATAGGTTTTATCAATGTGGGCGGCTTTACTTTATCACCCACAGCTCCGCTCTGGCCTTAGTCCTCAGGCTGTTTACTGCCTCTTGCAGCCACACACATTCTGGCTGCCTCCTGCAGCCCCTCTGACTCCTGGAGACCTCCTGTCTCTCTTGGGGTGGAGCAGTCTCCAACTGGGAGCCATGAGGTATTCCTTTACCTTCATTATAAGGGCTGTGCTCACCTGAGCACACCCTGCTGGTCCTCCACAAAACACAGGACACAGGGTTGGAGATTCCGTCCCACCCAAGACACTGGAATCTCCAAACTACAGAGCCCCATGGCGGAATACCAAAACACGAAAAAAAGCTGCAAAAGCAGTTTTCTCCAGTCCACATCTATGCTCTGCAGTTCTGCACCGAGCCAATTTGCACACCCTGTGTTCCCCAAACATCCAACTTCACAGTGACAGCATCTCATACTATCACATATCCCCCCTCTTTGTTTCGACCCAGTAGGGGGCGGAACACACCAGGCCAAATTGGGGGCACCTTTGCGCCAGCTGTCAGCTGCGTAGGCCCAATTTTTCTTCCGGGTGTGTATCCAGGCTCGCCATAGCCTGAATCTTAAAGAAATACTACATTTTTGTATCTTCAGCTTTCTCCCTCTATCCTTTGGGTTCCTGAGCTCACATTTTTCTGAGGGCCCTCTGTCTTTTCTAACACTTCTCCCAAACTCTCTGTCCTGTAGGTGTAATGATCTGACTTTGCCTAATTCAGAAAAACTGTGTCCCTCATTTACATTAATATTCTGTGTAAGTCACCATTTCTACAATTACCAATACCATCAGTTTTTTCTTTCTCAGGGTTGGTTAGGGCAAGGCCCAAGGAGGGACAACACACAGGTGAGCAGCCATCCCCTATGGGACCTTCACAAGGCTTCACTTCACCTGTTGTCCAAATCTCTATGGGCAGTTGTCCTAACAACTGACATTGAGCAACGCATGACCCATTGCTAGCTGTATCAATCTTTGTCAGCTCACACTTTTCTATGTCTAAATTTTTGTTCCTTTCCGTACTAGATTTTAGAGCGTCTCCGGGTACCTCAACTTCTATCTCTTTGCAGGTGACAGACAGAGTTTCTGATTTTGCCGTGGCTATATCTAGCCCTTCCTTCTTTGGAGGTCTAGCGGGTGAGGGAGTATCTGCGCCATTTACCAATCCCTGCTCAGCCGAAACTCGGACCACACTAGCAGACATGTCCATCACCGCATCAGGCGGAGAGACCTCTGCTGTCTCCAGCAGCTCCCCAGAGCGCCTTCCATACCCAACAGTATCTGGAAACACCCTCATAGGGAACTGTGAAATCACTTACCAGACTATTAAAAAGCACTGTACCAACCAGTTCTACTGGTGATTAATGTTACCCAGTACAGCTTGCATTGCCTGGCTCCACCCTTTGGTACCATGCAGCACCACCACATCCGACTGTAATGGAGGAACCCAGGTATACAAGGAATGTGCTTTTACCAGTTCAAGCAGTTCCACTAGCATACTTGTCATTTCAATGCACACCACATCGGAATGCAAAACCTTTTTACGGACCTTTCCCTTATCAGAGACTCATTCACTGCAGCTTGAGAGGCCGAGACATTTAAAGGGGCCTCCCACTCATCCCCTTCAACTCAACAATAAGCCTCTGCAAGTCAACATTCCTTACATTGTCACTTTGACACTTGACATTCAGTGGCTGGGCTGTTGACAACGCATCTGCCATGCATGCGCCCTGATCTGGTCATTTCTGGAGAGAAACAATTTGCTCTGCGATCCCCCTGTCTGGCATAACAGTTGTTGTGTCCACACCGCTGTCACTCAACATAGCCTTGTCCAGCATGGCTAGCAATTGTTTGGCCCAACTGTCCCAATCCACTGTGCCTCCATTATGAGTGCTCTGCAGCACCTCATCACCTGCTCTAGGAGGCACCTGGGATTCTGCAGCACAAACAGTACCTTTCTCAGCTCTATATAAATCACATTTTGACAGCATGCTTTCATTCTTTCACTCTTAGATAATGCATCATCAATCAAGGCAGGCTGCAATACTCCATTTTGGCCTATGGGGCGCTAACACACTCAGCTGTGTACTTTCAGCTTTGGCCAGCTGACTTGAACCCTTACCAACTGGGTTACACATATGGTAAGTGGACTGCTCACACAAACTCTCACAGAATGGTGTAGACCCAGTCTGTTCCACCAGAGCAAAGTCAGTGCCATCCTGGAAAAGCTCTGGCTCCAAGGCATGGAGAGTCCCTGAGACTTCCATGGACAACTCTGTGGCTCTGTTTCTGGTTGTCAAGGGAGACATCCCCCTTCCTCATTAGTGAATACATCACCAACATAAGTACATTTATTATCAGCAATACCTTTATCATCAGCGTTTATAGACATAGCAGTGTTAGAAGCTTTATCAGGCTGTCTTTGGTCATAACGCATGGTACCCTGTGTGCCGCTCAGCACACCACCCTTCCTCTCCAGAGGGATTCCACTAGAGCGGCTCTCCAGTTGTCCTGGGAAACCACGTACCTCACCACTGCGGGCTCCTGGGAGGTTTCTCATGGCATCTCGGCAGCACCTATCACTAGGGAATCTGGCACACAAATTATATTGGTCAGGTTACCATTTCCAGAACGCTGCTGGATTACACTAGACACATACAGAGTCAAGTCTTTTTCAGTCCTTGACCTTGCTGCAAGCTGGGTTTTAACCTGTGTCTCCCCCCCTGCTCTGGGTAGCAGACTGCAGCAAGTCCATATTCACACCTCCTGTGGATCTCCCCACCGGACACACTCCCACTTCACTGGGATCAGTCCCACAAACTGCAACAGTCTTACCATATTCTGTAGCAGGAAACTTTGGCTTCATTTGAGAGCGCTGACTCTCAGCTGCATCCACACAAGCTACCACCGCTTTGGGGCCACAAGGCGACACTGCAGCCCTTCCAGACTCGTCGGTGGTGTTCCAGAGCCCTGGACAAGTAAAGATCACATGCCCCTCTTGACCACACTCCAAACACGGCACTGGAAACTGTACATTGCCACGGGATACCACTTTTGAAGACACTGCTGGTCACGATAATCAGCAGGGAGGCTCCGGATTACTTGATCCCTCTGTCTGGGATGCCACTGGTAACATTCTCTGGCAGGCGAGTTCCAGGATTCATCAACCTCCCATCTAGTTTGGTTACTCCGTCAACATTCCTGTGATAAGGGGCACTGGGCAATAGCATGTCCCCATTCACTAAAACGCATGCAGTGCAGAGGCCTCCTTGCCTCATGCTGTGGCACTTTCCTACTTTTCACAACAGCTGTTGGTTTAACTGCAGCAGCGTTGCCAGGGCCAACAACACCCGTCTCCCAGGTATGAAAATTCAGCCGCTCTTTCCTTGCATTGATGGTTGGCTTGCTTTCCTCTGTAACTTGGTTCAGTGCTGCCAGGTACCGCTTGTACCAGTCCACAGCCGATTCACCCATGGATTAATTTTCTTGCTTGGCTGGAGCATGTGGGGAAATACCCTCCAGCCATAGTAGCCTTTCTCTGGCTTCAGCAAGGATTGCCACCTTTCTCTGCTTTGACCGCCCCATCTTTGTGGTTTTGCACACAGCAACTTGTAACACAGTTCACAGCAGAAAAAATAAAAAATTTGACTTTTCGTTCACAGGTACACCCCCTGCAACACGCAATGCCTTTTGCCTGGCTGCACTTCCAAACACAACCAATAGTTCCGGACACAAACTCACTGTGGAGCAAGGACCCGGATTTCACCGTCTTGTGCCCACATCCTCCACCACTTGTAACATGGGGGATCATTAGCTCTCATGGTAGATGCACTTGTCAGTGATTCAAGCCAGTCAGGAACTATACTTTAGGGCATGGTAGCCCATTTTTTTATTAAAAAGGCAAATAAAAGTCAGTAACAAAAAGGTTTCCCACGCAGGGGTTCTTCTCCAGCAAATATACACAATGGAAAATACTAGCCCACCTGGCTCTCTCTATAGCAGTATCTCTGCTTGTTACACTGGTCCTCAGACCATAGGTTTTATCAGTGTGGACGGCTTTACTTTAGCACCCACAGCTCCGCTCTGGCCTTAGTCCTCAGGCCGTTTACTGCCTCTTGCAGCCACACAGGTTCTGGCTAGAGTTGCCACCTCATCCCTTTAAACCCGAACACATATGAATTACACAGGTTCTGAGGCTAATTAAATGCAGATAAGGCACCAAGTGAGTTTAATTACCACCTTAATCAGCCACAGAACCTGTGTAATTCATATGTGTTCGGGTTTAAAGGGATGAGGTGGCAACCATAGTTCTGGCTGCCTCCTGCAGCCCCTCTGACTCCCGGAGACCTCCTGTCTCTCTTGGGGTGGCGCAGTCTCCAACTGGGAGCCATGAGGTATTCCTTTACCTTCATTATAAGGGCTGTGCTCACCTGAGCACACCCTGCTGGTCCTCCACAAAACCTGGACACAGAGTTGGAGATTCCGTCCCACTCAAGACACCGGAATCTCCAAACTACAGAGCCCCATACCGGAATACCAAAACACGGAGAAAGCTGCGAAAGCAGTTTTCTCCAGTCCACATCTATGCTCTGCAGTCCTGAACCAAGCCAATGTCAGACATCCCAACCTGCAAAAACTCATTTCAGGGAGGTTTCAAACTCATTTCAGGAAGGTGACACTTCGTGCCAGTCACCCCCCCACCCCCCCCCCCAAATAATTTGAAAAAATGAAATTTCCTCTAGGTGGGACTTTAGATAGGGCAGATGACAAATGAAGTATGAAAAGAATGTAAAAAATATATATGATTTCATTAAGAGAAGTTTTTTTAAAATGTTTAGCACATAAACAGTACACATATCAATGTCACAATAATGTTCTGGAGATAGCTGGTCATACAGTAACAGTTCAATTTGTACAGATAGTAACCGCCGAAGTCTGTTGAGTTGGGAGTAAACGCAACAGAATTACCCAACGCATTTCGAAATTGCTATTTCTTCATCAGGGGTGTATGCGAGTATGCGATTTATTGCAGAACGTACAAACGTCTGCAATTAAACAAATGAACACAAATTCAATGCATAATATTGGTTATACCAAAAATACAGCTTTAGAAGGTAAACACGCATATAATCACATTATGATTTCCATATGAATGTTTAAAAACTAACCGTGCAAGCTGTATGGCTCTTGAAATAGTTTCCTATCCAGAGTATATCATTTAAAAACAAGATGTGTTGCAGCAGTCAGCCTAGGAGGCCCCCGACCCGGCGGGGTAGATCAATACATCACCACAAGGAGGCAGGTCCAACGGCAACAGGGGGGGGGGAGCAAGGTCCCACACAAAGGTCAACCCAGTATGGCCCTCTGAAGTAGACCCCTTACTGTGGATATATGGGAAGAGAAGGAAAGAAAAAGGATGGGGTTTATTAAGTTGGTACATAGGGCTCGCACCTATCATAACAACACCCAGCCTAATGTAGGAGTGACTATTGAGTCCCATCTACCCAGCGGTATTGAATGTATATATGTATATATAATAATCAAACACATATAGCTAGATTGCAAGGAAAAAGTAAAATGTTATTTTTTATATATTAGAATTAAGATATAAGCCCCCATTAGAAAAAGGGGGGGGGGGCCTTGGCTAATGTCAGATGACATATTATGGTCTTGGATTAGAGGAGCACTTAACAAGATACCCCAGCACAAAAGTACCAAGCCCTGCATCTAAACAAATCAATTAGTGGACGATATATTATATTAATGATATCTACCTTGCCAGAAGGACACCAATATAATGTGATTATATGCGTGTTTACCTTCTAAAGCTGCATTTTTTGTATAACCAATAATATGCATTGAATTTGTGACTATTTGTTTAATTGCAGACGTTTGTATGTTCTGCGATAAATCGCATACACCCCTGATGAAGAAATAGCAATTTCGAAACGTGTTGGGTGTTTCTGTTGCGTTTACTCCCAACTCAACAGACTTCGGCGGTTACTATCTGTACAAATTGAACTGTTACTGTATGACCAGCTATCTCCAGAACATTATTGTGACATTGATATGTGTACTGTTTATGTGCTAAATATTTTAAAAAACTTCTCTTAATAAAATCATATATATTTTTTACATTCTTTTCATACTTCATTTGCCATCTGCCCTATCTAAAGTCCCACCTAGGGAAAATTTTGTTTTGTCAATCTATTGTAATTAGGGATGCGGGGCAGGTTAGTGCAATTTCTGTGACAAGTAGCACTCTTTTCAATTATTCCCTCCCCCCAAATAAATGCAGCCTTACCAGTGCCCATGAAATGCAGCCTTACCAGTGCCCATGAAATGCAGCCTGATCACACAGGGCTGGTGGTCCTGGGGTCTGGCTATTAGGGTCTGGCTGCTGGAGCTGGGCTGCTGGTTCTGGGGTCTGGCTGCTGGGGCCAAGGGTCTGGCTGTTGGTTCTGGAGCCTGGCTGCAACGGGGCTGGTGAGGAATCCCAGTCAACAAATTCAGTACAGACCCCCCTTCCGCAGTGCAGGCCCCTCTCCCGCAGTACAGACTCCACTCCCACAGTGCAGACCCCCCTCCTGCAGTGCAGACCCTTCTCCCACAGTGCAGACCCCTCTCCTGCAGTACAGACTCCTCTCTTGCAATCCCACAGTGCAGACCCCTCTCTCGCAGTGCAGACCCCTCTCCCACAGTGCAGACCCCCCTCCCGCATTACAGACCCTCCTTCCGCAGTACAGACCCCCCTCCCGCAGTACAGACCACCCTCCCGCAGTACAGACCCCCCTCCCTCAGTGCAGACCCCCCTCCCGCAGTGCCCCAATTAGTATAGAATCCCCCCTCAGTGCAGAGCCCCCATTAGTATAGACACCCCCCTCAGTGCAGAGCCCCCATTAGTATAGACACCCCCCTCAGTGCAGAGCCCCCCATTAGTATAGACACCCCCCTCAGTGCAGAGCCCCCATTAGTATAGACACCCCCCTCAGTGCAGAAAACCCATTAGTATAGACACCCCCCCTCAGTGCAGAGTCCCCATTAGTATAGACACCCCCCTTCAGTGCAGAGCCCCCATTAGTATAGACACCCCCCTCAGTGCAGAGCCCCATTAGTATAGACACCCCCCCTCAGTGCAGAGCCCCCATTAGTATAGACACCCCCCTCAGTGCAGAGCCCCCATTAGTATAGACACCCCCCCTCAGTGCAGAGCCCCCATTAGTATAGACACCCCCTCAGTGCAGAGCCCCCCATTAGTATAGACATCCCCCAGTGCAGCCCCAGTGCAGGGCCCCCCATTAGTATAGACACCCCCTCAGTGCAGAGCCCCCATTAGTATAGACACCCCGCCTCAGTGCAGAGCCCCCATTAGTATAGACACCCCCCTCAGTGTAGAGCCCCCATTAGTATAGGCCATCTGCCCTATCTAAAGTCCCACCTAGGGAAAATTTCGTTTTTTCAATCTATTGTAATTAGGGATGCGGGGCAGGTTAGTGCAATTTCTGTGACAAGTAGCACTCTTTTCAATTATTCCCTCCCCCCAAATAAATGCAGCCATACCAGTGCCTATGAAATGCAGCCTTACCAGTGCCCATGAAATGCAGCCTTACCAGTGCCCATGAAATGCAGCCTGATCACACAGGGCTGGTGGTCCTGGGGTCTGGCTATTAGGGTCTGGCTGCTGGAGCTGGGCTGCTGGTTCTGGGGTCTGGCTGCTGGGGCCAAGGGTCTGGCTGTTGGTTCTGGAGCCTGGCTGCAACGGGGCTGGTGAGGCCTCCCAGTCAACAAATTCAGTACAGACCCCCCTTCCGCAGTGCAGGCCCCTCTCCCGCAGTACAGACTCCACTCCCACAGTGCAGACCCCCCTCCTGCAGTGCAGACCCTTTTCCCACAGTGCAGACCCCTCTCCTGCAGTACAGACTCCTCTCTTGCAATCCCGAAGTGCAGACCCCTCTCCCGCAGTGCAGACCCCTCTCCCGCAGTGCAGACCATCCTCCGCATTACAGACCCTCCTTCCGCAGTACAGACCCCCCTCCCGCAGTACAGACCACCCTCTCGCAGTACAGACCCCCCTCCCTCAGTGCAGACCCCCCTCCCGCAGTGCCCCAATTAGTATAGAATCCCCCCTCAATGCAGAGCCCCCATTAGTATAGACACCCCCCTCAGTGCAGAGCCCCCATTAGTATAGACACCCCCCTCAGTGCAGAGCCCCCCATTAGTATAGACACCCCCCTCAGCGCAGAGCCCCCATTAGTATAGACACCCCCTCAGTGCAGAGCCCCCATTAGTATAGACACCCCCCTCAGTGCAGAAAACCCATTAGTATAGACACCCCCCCTCAGTGCAGAGCCCCCATTAGTATAGACACCCCCCTCAGTGCAGAGCCCCCATTAGTATAGACACCCCCCTCAGTGCAGAGCCCCATTAGTATAGACACCCCCCTTCAGTGCAGACCCCCCATTAGTATAGACACCCCCCTCAGTGCAGAGCCCCCATTAGTATAGACACCCCCTCAGTGCAGAGCCCCCCATTAGTATAGACACCCCCAGTGCAGCCCCAGTGCAGGGCCCCCCATTAGTATAGACACCCCCTCAGTGCAGAGCCCCCATTAGTATAGACACCCCCCCTCAGTGCAGAGCCCCCATTAGTATAGACACACCCTCAGTGCAGAGCCCCCCATTAGTATAGAATCCCCCCTCAGTGCAGAGCCCCCATTAGTATAGACACCCCCCTCAGTGCAGAGCCCCCATTAGTATAGACACCCCCCCTCAGTGCAGAGCCCCCATTAGTATACGCAACCCCCTCAGTGCAGAGCCCCCATTAGTATAGACACCCCCTCAGTGCAGAGCCCACATTAGTATAGACACCCCCCTCAGTGCAAAGCCTCCATTAGTATAGACACCCCCCCTCAGTGCAGAACCCCCATTATTATAGACACCCCCCTCAGTGCAGAGCCCCCATTAGTATAGACACCCCCCCTCAGTGCAGAGCCCCCATTAGTATAGACACCCCCTCAGTGCAGAGCCCCCCATTAGTATAGAATCCCCTCTCAGTGCAGAGCGCCCCATTAGTATAGACACCCCCCTCAGTGCAGAGCCCCCATTAGTATAGACACCCCCCTCAGTGCAGAAAACCCATTAATATAGACACTCCCCCTCAGTGCAGAGCCCATATTAGTATAGACACCCCCCCTCAGTGCAGAGCCCCCATTAGTATAGACACCCCCCCTCAGTGCAGAGCCCCCATTAGTATAGACACCCCCTCAGTGCAGAGCCCCTATTAGTATAGACACCCCCCTCAGTGAAGAGCCCCCCATTTGTATAGACACCCCCCTCAGTGCAGAGCCCCCATTAGTATAGACACCCCCCCTCAGTGCAGAGCCCCCCCATTAGTATAGACACCCCCTCAGTGCAGAGCCCCCCATTAGTATAGACACCCCCAGTGCAGAGCCCCCATTAGTATAGACACCCCCTCAGTGCAGAGCCCCCCATTAGTATAGACACCCCCCTCAGTTCAGAGCCCCCATTAGTATAGACAGCCCCCTCAGTGCAGAAAACCCATTAGTATAGACACTCCCCCTCAGTGCAGAGCCCCAATTAGTATAGACACCCTCCTCAGTGCTAAGCCCCTATTAGAATAGACGCCCCCTCAGTGCAGAGCCCCTATTAGTATAGACACCCCCCTCAGTACAGAGCCCCCATTAGTATAGACACCCCCCCTCAGTGCAGAGCCCCTATTAGTATAGACACCCCCTCAGTGCAGAGCCCCCATTAGTATAGACACCCCCATCAGTGCAGAGCCCCCATTAGTATAGATACCCCCCCTCAGTGCAGAGCCCCCATTAGTATAGACACCCCCCTCAGTGCAGAGCCCCCATTAGTATAGACACCCCCTCAGTGCAGAGCCCCCCATTAGTATAGAATCCCCCCTCAGTGCAGAGCCCCCCATTAGTATAGACATCCCCCTCAGTGCAGAGCCCCCATTAGTATAGACACCCCCTCAGTACAGAGCTCCCCATTAGTATAGAATCCCCCCTCAGTGCAGAGCCCCCCATTAGTATAGACACCCCCCTCAGTGCAGAAAACCCATTAGTATAGACACCCCCCTCAGTGCAGAAAACCCATTAGTATAGACACCCCCCTCATTAAAGAGCCCCCATTAGTATAGACACCCCCACTCAGTGCAGAGCCTCCATTAGTATAGACACCCCCTCAGTGCAGAGCCCCCATTAGTATAGACACCCCCTCAGTGCAGAGCCCCCCATTAGTATAGACACTCCCCTCAGTGAGAGCCCCCATTAGTATAGACACCCCCCCTCAGTCCAGAGCCCCCATTAGTATAGACACCCCCTCAGTGCAGAGCCCCCATTAGTATAGACACCCCCCCTCAGTGCAGAGCCCCCCATTAGTATAGACACCCCCCTCAGTGCAGAGCCCCCCATTAGTATAGACACCTCCCTCAGTGCAGAGCCCCCATTAGTATAGACACCCCCCTCAGTGCAGAGCCCCCATTAGTATAGACACCCCCCCAGTGCAGAGCCCCCATTAGTATAGACACCCCCCTTAGTGCAGAGCCCCCATTAGTATAGACACCCCCTCAATGCAGAGCCCCCCATTAGTATAGACACCCCCCAGTGCAGAGCCCTCCATTAGTATAGACACCCCCTCAGTGCAGAGCCCCTATTAGTATAGACACCCCCCCTCAGTGCAGAGCCCCCATTAGTATAGACACCCCCTCAGTGCAGAGCCCCATTAGTATAGACACCCCCCCTCAGTGCAGAGCCCCCATTAGTATAGACACTCTCCTCAGTCCAGAGCCCCCATTAGTATAGACACCCCCACAGTGCAGAGCCCCCCTTCAGTATAGACACCCCCCTCAGTGCAGAGCCCCCATTAGTATAGACACCACCCTCAGTGCAGAGCCCCCATTAGTATAGACACCCCCCTCAGTACAGAGCCCCCATTAGTACAGACACCCCCTCAGTGCAGAGCCCCCATTAGTACAGACACCCCCTCAGTGCAGAGCCCCCATTAGTACAGACACCCCCTCAGTGCAGAGCCCCCATTAGTACAGACACCCCCTCAGTGCAGAGCCCCCATTAGTACAGACACCACCTCAGTGCAGAGCCCCCATTAGTACAGACACCCTCTGCACCCACATACATAAAGTTTACAGACCTCAGAACAGCGCGGACAGATGCACACAGCCGTGTATGTCCCTCGGGCTCCTCCTCCTCTTGTGTGGATGTAAACAGAGAGGAGGGGGAGGCGGTTCAGTCCGCTGCGCTGAGGGACACAGCGCAAGCCTTGAGCGGGCAGTGTTAGCAGTGCGTGCCGCTACCTACGGGTGTCACCCCTCTGGCGGGTGTCACCCGGGTGCGGCCCGCACCCCCCGCACCCACCTAACAACGCCACTGTGTCCATGTACAAATACAGTAGACTGTTCAGACCTCAGAACAGCACGGGATATGCCCAGTGGTGTGTCCCTCCATGGACTCCCTCATCCATCCTGTGTACAGTAGTGTGGGAGGAGCTGCAGTACAGAGGGCTGGAGGGGCAGGGTACCAATCTGAGCCAAGAGCCAGGGGAAACATTTCGGGGAGGGAGAGACACAGATCAGTGGGGTGTGCGGATCGTGCCATGCAGCTTCCCACAGGTGTCACCTGGATGCGGCTTGCACCCCCGCCCCTTCATAACAACACCACGGCCTCCACCCACCCCCCTCCTTCCCTGCTGATTTGACCGGATGAAAAAAAGAACCCGTGCCCATGCAGCAGCCAAAGCAGACTCGGGACAGCAGTATGGGCTGTCCCCCCCTTTGCCTCAGCTCGCAGCACCTTACATCCGCCTGTCACTCAGCCACAGACAGAGTGGCCATACTCCATTTGGCCGTTCAGGCTGCTCTGTCTGTCTGTGACTGAGTGGCAGGTGCAGCCGGGTGATCGCTCTGCACTCGCGGGTGTCCGGGAGCCCGCAGCCAAATGCGGGAGGCTCCCGCGGCTCGTGGGGGACTTGAGATGTCTGCAATGTGCACACCCCCCAAACAACCAACTTCACAATGACAGCATCTCATACTGTCACAGACCTCACACAGCCTAGCAGCCAGACGCCCCTGGGGTATGCCCAATCTCTGGCCTAGAAGCCCGGGGCGTATGACACATGTCCACCCAGACAGCCATCTAGGTGGCACAGAACACAGATCACCTGACCTCACCCAAATATATAGGTTCTCCCAGCAGGCCAAGGGATTTAAGAAAACCCCTGTCCATTGGCTGAAATACCCCATATACTCATAACCTGGCCTTGGGTTGCCCTTCTCATATCTAGTACCACCAAGTATCGGGCCACCTAGTGGTAGAAGAGAAAAGTACAACAAGGCCAAACTTAGGGAGAAATGAATAGATCTCTATCAATCAACCAAGATAACTGACAAGTACATTTGTGAGGAGCTCCCTGACTAAACCCCGGGGTGCAACATGCACATACAGATTTAATAGATACTTTGTTTATTCACATATGTCACAGGTCAATTTAGACCACACAGTCGGTTTTAATTCATCTATTGTGTTCACATTAGGGCAACAATATTGTGCAATATATTTTATACCACTGTACGTTTTCCCACCTCTTACATAGTATTAGTGCACCTTTACACTATCTATCACTTATCAATCCTGGTATTCAGAGTTTTTCAGGTGCAGCAGATTTAATGAGTTGAATTGTTAGCGCTCCTCTTCACCTATACATACAGTGCCTTAAATAGGCCACTGGGCACCAAAGTTATGTGAATACTCATGCTCATGTGCATGCTCACGTTTATGCATACACAAATGTGCAGATATGTGCCCTGATTCTGTGCACAGTTCTTTGTGCATGAGCATGAACTCCTGATACCAACTCAAGTAAGTACTTTTTTTTAAAATTTGTGTTGGATGGAGTTGGGAAGGGTTATAACCTTTGTCATTGCTGTGTGCATCCCCAATAACAAAGATTTTCAGTGGCGGCCAGTGGTCATTTTTTTTTTGGGGGGTGGGTGGCAAACAGTACTACCCCCCCTGTTGGCGAGTGTGTGTGAACTTACCCCATCTGTGCAGCACTTCACCGGCGGCCTCCCGAGCTCCTCGGCGGCAGCGCCGACGGCTCTCCCTTCCCCTGTTCTCCACGGGCATCGTCGGCTTCTGTTCCCTCCCTCCTCCTTAGGGGTCAAGCGGGAGTCTTCTCTTTTCATTGTAACACCTGGGTGGGCTCGTAGCGCAATGCTCTGCATCACGGGTCCACCCTATTTTGAAGCCTCTTAGAGCCTATGGCGCCCCTAATAGACTGAAGATTTCCCCTTCCTGTCAGTGTTCTGAGCATACACTTATCACAACCAATGTAGAAATTTCCTCTGGAGCCTTTAGATGATAGTCCTGAAGAAAACATTGTCAGATTCATGTGAGCCCTGATGAATGGGGACTATTAGCCTCCGAAATGTGTTGACTACCTTTTATGTTCCTGTTGTCACATTTTAATCTGCTGCTGAATATGGGCTCATAAGATGACCATCCCACAGTCTTTTTTCTATTTCATATGGTGAAAATGTTATCACTGAGCAAGAACATAAGAAATCTCCCCAATGTCATTCATCAATCTTGTTCCAAATAAAAGGGGTCAATCTATTTACTGATCGCAATTACTTGATTGAAATGTGTACATTCAGAGGAGGACTGGGAGGTTGTGGGCTGGGAGGCAGACACAACCCACTAGTCCTTTCATAGTAGGGACAGGATTCTGAGGCTAACATTATTTGCACCATGCAGACTGTGCCATGGTGGTGCAGTGATTGGTGGGTATGGTGAAGAAAACTGTTCCTATTGAACTAGACTTATTGTAGATCAGCATGTTTTATAGATTTTGGCTTTCAGTCACATCTCAGAGCCATGAAGGAATTTAGTGCTGGAAGACTTTCCTCATCTGTATTTGCTGGTTGAAATGAAATAACTTTTTAACACTTAATATGTGTCACTGACTGCAGGTCATCTCTAATTAATGTCTGAAGCCACCAGCCCTACATATTCTTTTAGTATACTGTAATGACACCCCGAGTGCGAAAGGGGTTAAAGTTGTTTAGGACATTCCCTTCCCGAACACCAAGGCAGCTACCGAACACTCTGATCAGCCGAACAAGAAACCCATACGAATAACTCTCCCCCCAAATACGAGACAAAGCTCTTCCTTGAGGGTCAACCAGGAATCAACTCATTTATTTTCACACATGGACACAACAGATAAAATAACTCAGAGACTCTTTCTCCCCACCCTTGGAAAACTGGGCCAAACTGTCCAATGACAATGGACACACAGGTCAGGTGTGTCCAACGTCTCATAAGCACACAGTCTTATCAGCAAGGAGAGCTGCTGAAGGAATCCCCCCTCCCTCCATAGAAATACACATCCTGTGATCCGAGACAGACAAACACAATAGAACATTGGAATACAGCCCCACCCCAAACTAGCACAGCAAACAGTACACAACAGCATGAGACAACACACAATATATACACAACATTGTGAAGCAGTCACTATTTATAATATGGCACATACAGGGTTCCCAGAGTTTTGTGTTTTGGGGGGACACGGACTTGAATCCAAAGTAACATTAGTTCAGGGTCCCCAGGCATACACCTCACAAAGAGTATTGTTCCCTTAAAATCCAGGGCCCATAGTAGAAAGGCAAGAGGCCTGCATTCAGTCCTCTCCAAAAGCCTCTGTCAGGGCTAGGTCTGTCACATATACAAATGCCCTCCTGAAAAATAAGATTAAAATCCAAAATTGCAGACATAACAAAAAGTGGGCACAGCGGGAATAAAATGGCTAACGCGTTTCACATCCAAAGATGCGTACTCATAGCTCACTTCCTGTAAAATTGGTGTCACCAGGACAGCATGTGAGGGGGACAGCTCTCTAAAGGAGCCCTGGATAGTATAAACAACCAACAGGTATCCTAATGCTTCCTCTAATCTATTCAAAACTAAGAAAAATGTTTTGGATGGTTGTACACTTTAACAAATCTTACCTAAAATTTGAAAACTGAAATTCTTATTTGGACCTCGATGACCATACTGTCAATGTATTATTTTTAACAAACATGTATTCAAATCTGTAGACAATGAATTGTTAACTTTTTTTAATCACCAGTTGAAAAAGATTGGACTGTCCTCTTCTGTTCTGGGGATCTTCTCTCGTTCATCAACAGTAGAGTACAGTTGGCTGGAAGCAATGCTCAAGCCCCGATTTACAGAGGTGAAATGCTTCTACATCACTAACAATGGATTCCGTCAGTTTATGGATGTGGTATCTCAGTGCAAGTTCGGGATTCTGTATCACACCAAGAACAGAGGACGAATTAGTGTGACGGATGTCACCAACTCCTTGTATGATGAGGAGCTGGAATATATGTCTAAAAAACTCGGTACGGATTATTCTTTCATAACTGAATTTGAATACAAAAATGTTCCTGAATGAGAACTCCACTTTTCTTACAAAATTGATATAACATACTAAATATACTGAATTATTTCTACAGAATTTATGTTATAACTAGTAAAAATGTAATTCTGCTTCTACAGTATTTGCAGCTTTCCATATTGTAATAACGGTGGAAAATGATGCAGATATGGCCTCCTTTTTAACCATGGAAATTTTGTACAATGTCTATGTACAGAAGTCCACAAAAAATTCAATTTTTTACTCATCCAATTGGCTTACTCCTGTTCCCAGCAACATATTCTCTTACTACATTATTACTATTATTATAATGGAATTGGTCATGTGACTGTAACAGGAAGACACTCCCATTCTACATTCAGGAAGTAGGAAGTGACTGCAGGGAGTAAGTGGAGTCCATGTGTCAGAAACATTATCATATAGAACATTACAGTGAAGTTTACTAATATCCTTTCAATTTAAGTAACTGACCAGCAAAGTGGAGTTGCACTTTAAATGTGTATAAAGAGGTCCTAAAGAGACACGACATGTTAAAAAAGCTGCGTAAGAGATATTTATACAGATATATAGATATAGATATATATATATAGATATTTATACTCATCTCTCTGACGGCTTTATTGTAATACTAGTGTTTAAAGAACCAAAAATATTTTCCCCTAAATGGCACATTGAAAGATAAACATGTATGAATACCAATGTTTAAAAATTAGAAGAGTTTATTTATACAATATGATAATGATAAAAAGCATGTACATAGAAAAATATGGCATAAGTTTAGGTAGTTTAGTTACTGTTCTCCAGTGTGATATAAGCATCTTCTATTACTCTACGCATTTCAGAGAAGAATCTCCTTCATCAGGGCCCCAACAAACAGGATCATATTTCTATAATATAAATTTTAAATATATATAGTATGTGCTGATAATAACAAAATTCCAACATCAAGGGTAGGTTTAATGTAAAATTGCTATTACCAAATGAATTTGGAGTATGCTCCCAAATTTTGCAACAATCAGGTAAAATATTCTATAATCCTTTAGTCACACTTCGTTGAACAGTAGAATACAACGATTATGCCATACACAATTAAAAACATGCATTGCTTCCTGGTCCTGCTCGATTGTTCAATGTCCGATGAAATAGGAAAGGAAAAGAAAAAGCCACGGTGTCTATGCAGACATGCGATCCGGAGCTTCCCCTAGGCCAACATGTGGCACCAGTACACAATAGAAAATTCCCCAATTTGAAGTTTGTGATGTTGGATCGCATACACCCCAACAATAGGGAAGGGGATTGGAACAAGACCCTCCAAATGGAACTTAGATGGATTTACAAACTGAAGGCCCCCCAGGCTGAATGATGCCATCAGTTTTAAACAATTTTTGTTTAGCTTTATATCAGGAGCAATGGAAATATAAATCAATCATCTTCCGTCCGGGTAATTATAATCATATCTTCACGAATTAGGGCAAGTAAGTTTGAAAATGTATTATATTGTACAATATAGTTTGTAACCTTCTAACAGTTTTTTAATCTTAGTTTGTATGTCCTGGCATGGTTCTTTTATGTATTGCTGTGTATGCTGTGCATGTGTTGGTTCCTTTCCTGCCCATTCAATATAACTTTAAAACTGTCCAAAACGCATACTTCCGTGTTGGTGGGGCGCATGTGTGTGACATCACACCGCAACATAGCACAGCGGCAATGTCGATCCTCTGCGCATGCGTGCCGGGACAGCGCTGCGCGCAGTGCCCCAGGGGGCCCACAGGCTCAGCACAGCTGACGCCAATTCCAACACAGCTGAGATACATCCGGGCAGAAGCCTGAGATGTGTATTTACAGTATCTCACAAAAGTGAGTACACCCCTCACATTTTTGTAAATATTTTATTCTATCTTTTCACGTGACAACACTGAAGAAATGACACTTTGCTACAATGTAAAGTAGTGAGTGTACAGCTTGTATAACAGTGTAAATTTCCTGTCCCCTCAAAATAACTCAACACACAGCCATTAATGTCTAAACCGCTGGTAACAAAAGTGAGTACACCTCTAAGTGAAAATATTTTGTGTGGCCACCATTATTTTCCAGCACTGCCTTAACCCTCTTGGGCATGGAATTCACCAGAGCTTCACAGGTTGCCACTGGAGTCCCCTTCCACTCCTCCATGATGACATCATGGAGCTGGTGGATGTTAGAGACCTTGTGCTCCTCCACCTTCCGTTTGAGGATGCCCCACAGATGCTCAATAGGGTTTAGGTCTGGAGACATGCTTGGCCAGTCCATCACCTGTACCCTCAGCTTCTTTAGCAAGGCAGTGGTCGTTTTGGAGGTGTGTTTGGGGTCATTATCATGTTGGAATACTGCCCTGTGGCCCAGTCTCCAAAGGGAGGGGATCATGCTCTGCTTCAGTATGTCACAGTACATGTTGACATTCATGGTTCCCTCAATGATCTGTAGCTCCCCAGTGCCGGCAGCACTCATGCAGCCCCAGACCAAGACAACCCCCACCACCATGCTTGACTGTAGGAAATACACACTTGTGTTTGTACTTTTCACCTGGTTGCCGCCACACACGCTTGACACCATCTGAACCAAATAATTTATCTTGGTCTCATCAGATCATTGGACATGGTTCCAGTAATCCATGTACTTAGTTTGCTTGTCTTCAGCAAACTGTTTTCTGGCTTTCTTGTGCATCGTCTTTAGAAGAGGCTTTCTTCTGGGACGACAGCCATGCAGACCAATTTGATGCAGTGTGCAGAGTATGGTATGAGGACTGACAGGCTGACCCCCCACCCCTTCAACCTCTGCAGCAATGCTGGCAGCACCCATATGTCTATTTCCCAAAGACAACCTCTGGATATGACACTGAGCACGTGCACTCAACTTCTTTGGTTGACCATGGCGAGGCCTGTTCTGAGTGGAACCTGTCCTGTTATACCGCTGTATGGTCTCGGTCACTGTGCTGCAGCTCAGTTTCAGGGTCTTGGCAATCTTCTTATAGCCTAGGCCATCTTTATGTAGAGCAACAATACTTTTTTTCAGATCCTCAGAGAGTTCTTTGCTATGAAGTGCCATGTTGAACTTCCAGTAACCAGTATGAGAGAGTGAGAGCGATAACACCAAATTGAACACACCTGCTCCCCATTCACACCTGAGACCTTGTAACCTTAAAGAGTCACATGACACCGGGGAGGGAAAATGGCTAATTGGGCCCAATTTGGACATTTTCACTTAGTACTCACATTTGTTGCCAGTGGTTTAGACATTAATGGCTGTGTGTTGAGTTATTTTAAGGGGACAGCAAATGTACACTGTTATACAAGCTGTACACTCACTACTTTACATTGTAGCAAAGTGTCATTTCTTCAGTGTTGTCACATGAAAAGATAGAACAAAATATTTACAAATATGTGAGGGGTGTACTCACTTTTGTGAGATACTGTATGTGATCAGCACAGGGCCAATCAGCACTATCCAGACAGAGAATCAGGGGTACTGGATCCTGATAGGTAGGCTCAAAATTTCTGAGCTGCTAGCCAGGCCTTAAGGGTTACCCGCCACCAGTTTCCCCACTCAACCCTTACCATGCCCCGCCAATAATCCCGCCCCTAAACACACCCTCAAAAATTATCTAATGAAATGACACTTAAATGCTTTATGCAGAATTAAGTTACAAAAATAAATGTTAACAACTTTATCACTGCCCATCAGCGCAGTCCCATCAGTGCAGCCTATCAGTGCCCATCAGTGCAGCCTCACCAGTGCCCATTAGTACAGCCTTATCAGTGCTCATCAGCACAGCCTCAGTGCAGTCTGACCTGTGCCCATCAATGCAGCATAACCTGTGCCCAACAATGCAGCGTGATCAGTGCCCATCAATGCAGCATGACCTGTGCCCATCAATGCAGCGTGACCAGTGCCCATCAATGAAGCATAACCTGTGCCCATCAATGCAGCCTGACCTGTGCTCATAAATGCAACATGACCTGTGCTTATCAATGCAGCCTGACTTGCCTATCAATGCATCCTGACCTGTGCCCATTAATGCAGCGTAACCAGTGTCCATCAATGCAGTGTAACCAGTGCCCATCAATGCAGCGTAACCAGTGCCCATCAATGCAGCGTAACCAGTGCCCATCAATGCAGTGTGACCTGTGCCCATCAATGCAGCGTAATCAGTGCCCATCAATGCAGCGTGACCTGTGCCCATCAATGCAGCGTGACCTGTGCCCATCAATGCAGCGTGACCTGTGCCCATCAATGCAGCGTGACCTGTGCCCATCAATGCAGTGTGACCAGTGCCCATCAATGCAGCCTGACCTGTGCTCATCAATGCAGCCTGAGTTGTGCCTATCAATGCAGCCTGACCTGTGCCCATCAATGCAGCATAACCAGTGTCCATCAATGCAGCGTAACCAGTGCCCATCAATGCATTGAAACCATTGCCCATCAATGCAGCATAACCAGTGCTCATCAATGCAGTGTGACCTGTGCCCATCAATGCAGTGTGACATGTGCCCATCAATGCAGCCTGACCTGTGCCCATCAATGCAGCCTTACCATGAGCTGATGAGAAAAGATATTTAGCAGTTTATATTTACTAAAATAATTGCATTTCCATGTTCTGTGTACTGTGTGAGACCAGATATAGTGAATGTAAGCTCCTGGGTCTAGTAACACTTTAAAGCTTTATTTTAAGCTTATTATCATTGATTGTGACTTGTGTCTCATACAGGAAAGTTGCGGGTGTGTGTGGTAATTGATGACATGGATGACAACAGTGAAGAAGTGAAGAATCGCATACTGCATGGTCAGCCCAAAATCCAGAATCTGGCCAAAGATCTCTACCTTATTAAACATGGACCCCCAGAACAGAAAGTCAGAGACTTGGAACAAAGCAAACCCATATTCAGTTCCTAGTATGAAGGTTGGATTCTTAAATATCCGTGACTGCAATAGCCTCAATCTCAGATCAATGTTTGACAGAAAAAGAAGTAATGTGACCGCAGCTCATAATGTGACCTTTTATAGATTTTTACATTTGCAAAGAGCCATCCACCTTCCCATTTATACTTTATCTTCTGTTCTTTTCTGTTATTTGTTATTGTGTCTATGTTGATTTGATATTGTGAATAAAGAAAAACTAAAAGATACTAGAAAAAAAAAAGTATTATATTATTCATAATTATCTTTTTAGTAACATCAAACTTTTTTTTGTAAAAATTGTGTAGTAAATAGTGTTGGGAAGCGGTTCGGCCGGAGCATGAGTTTGGGCTGAACATTTGCCTGTTTGGCCATTTGCTGCACAGTGCATTCTGCGCCTTGATTGAAAATGGTGTGGCCCCCCAGAATCCATGTCAGACCCATAACCAGGCATGCAGCCTGGCAGGTCAGGAAAGGGTGGGGGGGAGAGCGAACACCCCCCCTCCTGAACTACACCAGGCCACATGCCCTCAACATGGGGGGGTAGGTGCTTTGGGGCAGAAAGCACCCTGTCTCCAAGGGCCTCATCACCAGAACTGTGCCCAGCGGTTGTCAGGGTCTGCGGGTAGGGGGGCTTATTGAAATCTGGAAGCCACCTTTAACAAGGGGGCCCCCAGATCCCGGCACCCACTATGTGAATGAGTATCGGGTACATAGTACAACTGCCCATTTACCAAAAAATGTAGCAAAAAAATTAAAAGGAGACAAGTTTTTGCCAATTTCTTTATTAAAAAATAAAAAAAAATAGTGTCCCTCAATATAAATCCACACCACCCGCGTGGAACTTGTCTCCTGTTTTAATCTTTTTTGTACACTTAGTGTTCCTGCTTAGCAGAAACACAAGATCTCCATCTTCCCCTCTGACAGAATGGCGATTCGCCTTGTTTACATAGGCAGACCGCCGTTCTGTCTGCCTCAGGAATGATCAGCGGACATCGGGTCTGCCAAACCTGCTGATTGGTTCCCCACTGTGTCCAATCACAGCGAGTAGCTGGCGGTGTGCACACGCCCCAGGCTTAAAAAAAAAAGTCATGTACAGGTATGTGATTTTGCACTTAAGTGCCGCCTTGCCGCAGTATATGTGCGTGGGGTGGTTCTTAAGCAGTTAAAATAGAAAGAAAATGCAAAATATTTTTGTATAGATATAAAACAAAAACATTATAAATATCTTTTTTCTCTTTTTTTTTTTGTAAGTGATCACATTCCTCTGTTCTTAGCTGCATAAGAACTGAGGGGAGAAGAAACAGTGGCACACTGATCTTCCCAGTGAATGGCTGTGCAGTGGAGGGAGGGGGTGTCAGGACAACTCTGATCATTGAAAGAGAGCACACTGAGTTCCCAGCAAAGCTAGAGAACTGACCACCAGAGTGCCTGCTGCGGTGTGTTCGGGCAGCAGCAGTGGGGATCTGGTGAAGGCAGTGCCTGAGCGTGTTGTGTGATGTCATGGTGCAAGGGAGTTGAGCGGAGCGGCCAGAGCCTCGTGTGCGGGACGGAAGCAAGACAAGCCGGGAGTGGGACTGTCAGTGCTGTTTGGCCTCGTGTGGACTGAAGGGACCCCCTGGCATGGAGAGAGACTGTCACTGTGACTTAGGAGGGGACGTGTCGTGTCGGTGATCTGTGCTGCTGCACAATGCTGTCAGTGTCACTGTGAGTCAATTTCATGTGTGTGTGTGTGTCACCCATTCTAATTTCTTATCCCCCTGAGTCCTGTCTCTGAGCTACTTACTTACTATATCAAAAATAAAATAAGAAATTTGTTTTTTGCCTTAACCGCTTCAGCCCCGGAAGATTTTACCCCCTTCCTGTCCAGAGCTTTTTTTTGCGATTCAGCACTACGTCGATTTAGCTGACAATTGTGCGGTCGTACAACGTTGCACCCAAACAAAATTGACGTCCTTTTTTTCCCACAAATAGAGATTTCTTTTGGGGTTATTTGATCACCTCTGCGTTTTTTATTTTTTGTGCTATAAACAAAAAAAAGAGCGACAATTAAAAAAAACGCAATATTTTTTTACATTTCGCTATAATAAATAACCCCCAAAAATATATAAAAAAAACTGTTTTTTCCTCAGTTTAGGCCGATATGTATTCTTCTACATATTTATGGTAAAAAAATTGCAATAAGCATATACTGAATGGTTTACGCAAAATTTATAGCGTCTACAAAATAGGGGATAGTTTTTTTTTATTAGTAATGGCGGCGATCTGCAATTTTTTTTGGGGACTGCGACATTATGACGGACACATCGGACAATTTTGACACTATTTTGGGACCATTGTCATTTATACAGCGATCAGTGCTATAAAAATGCACTGATTACCGTGTAAATGACACTGGCAGTGAAGGGGTTAACCACTAGGGGGTGATGAAGGGGTTAAGTGTGTCCTAGGGAGTGATTCTAACTGAGTCACATGACAGCGATCACTGCTCCCGATGACAGGGATCGGTGATCTCTGTCATGACACAAGCCAGAACGGGGAAATGCCTTGTTTACATAGGCACTTCACCATTCTGAGAGTTTGTCTCACGATCGCCGGGAGACCGGTGGACATCGAGTCCGCCGGTCCCGCGGGCACGGTCACACTGTACGCCTGCTATCCCCGCCTCCTAAAAGAGACATACAGGTATGCCTATTTGCCCACCGTTGCCATTGTGCCGACGTATATCGGCGTGCGGCAGTCAGCAAGGGGTTAATATCTACTTTAGCCACTTGCCGACCAGCCGCTGTCATTATATGGAGACAGGTCGACTCTCCTGCGCAAATCACCGTAGCTGTACGGTGGCTCGCGCAGGCGCAGTTGCGGGCTGGTGTGCGCCTCCGGCTGTGGGGGGCATGCCCGTGGGTCGGGCAGACTCAATCTCTGTCGGTGACCTGCAATCGCCTAGTACAGAGGCAGAATGAGGATCTGTCTTTCTAAACAAGGCGATCCCTATTCTTTTTTTTTTTTTTTATTCTTTATTTATATTTTCAAAATACAAAAATCCATATATTGACATACATATAGATAAAATCCATCTTTAATGACCCACAACCTATAGAAAAAAAAAAAAAATACCCACCCCCCCTCCCTTCCCAATCCTGCTGAGTTACTATAATATAATTCAATAACCTAATTAATTCCCTCACGTAGTTCCCTTGTTTTATACCCGTTTAACCTTTAGCCAGTAATCTCCTCCACATAGCTCCAGGTATTCTTGTACCTTCGCCACCCTGCCCATTTATCTTTTGGTTCAGTCCCCTCCTCAAACTCTGCTTCGGTGCCCTCCTCACTCTCCATTATGTAAATTTCATTAACATAGAGCAACCATTCACGAATTTTAGGGCTCTCAGGCTCCATCCGTTTTTAGGAATCTGACTCTTGGCAGTATCCAACAAAATGAGAACTATCGATGTTTGATATTGCTTGATTGCCTCCTCAGTCCCATGGAATAAACAAATCCATGGGCCTTCCTGAATCGTCTTATTAGTAATTTCCTTTATTAGGCGTATAATTTTCTTCCAATACACTTTGATGTTGGGACACTCCCACCATATATGGGCCATTGTGCCAATATTTTTACACCCTCTCCAACATTCCCCAGATTTCTCCGGTTGGAATTTGCTAAGTTTGTCTGGGGTCGAATACCACTCTGCCAAGCACTTGAAATTTGTTTCCGTCATCCTCGTGCTAACTGAGGAGGTATGCAGCATTTTCAGGATTTTCCCTATCACGTGATTACTACATTGTGTCCCCAATTCCCTTTCCCATTTCTTGATGTAAGGAGGTACATCCAGCTCCTCACTAGTCATTAAAATTTTATACAGCCGAGAAATGATATTTCTGGATTCCTTTCTCAAACAAAGCTGCTCAAGCAGCCTATAATCTTCTTCGCCTCTGGTTTCTGAAGTCTCTTTACAAAATGTGTCAACTGGATGTACCGCCACACATCAATCTCCATTAAATCCGTCTCAGTTTTCAAATCGTGGAATGTGTGAATTTTCCCTTCTTTAATTACGTCTTTTAATTGTGTATTAACGTTCTTAATCCAATTCCCCCCCACCTCTCTCATACCGGGTTCAAAAAATGTATCATCCCTCAAATAAATCAGAGGAGAGTTATAACTCCATTTATTTTGAGTGTGAATCTGATCCCATAATTTTAGTGTATTAAGTGTTATATCCGATGTGTTTGTGCTAAGTGCTCTGTATTTTGAGGGATTCCATATAATATGCCCTAAGTGTGTGCTACTCAAACTATGTTCGATATTAACCCATCTTTTTTCTGATGCCGACTTTGACCATTCCATCACCCGTGAAAGCGTCACTGATTTATAATATTTAATTAAATCCGGTAGGGCAAGCCCACCCTGTTTTTTTCCCCCTAGTCAGAACCTTATATGCTATTCGTGGCTTTTTATTACCCCAGACAAACTTTACCATTAGGCCTCGCAAGGCTCTCAAATATGGCTGTGGTAGGGAAATTGGAAGCATCTGAAATTTATAGAGGATTTTCGGGGGCAACACCATTTTTATTGTATTTACGTGGCCAAACAGGGAGAGTGGTCGCGTGGACATTTTTTGTATTTCTTGCTTAATTAAATTCAGTAAGGGTATATAGTTAATTAAATACAATTTCTTCAGAGATTCGTATAGTTTAACTCCTAAATATTTTATCTCCCTTCTCCAAGGGAAGTGAAATTCCCCTGAAAGTTTTTCTTTTTCCTGTTTGTCTATGTTAATATTTAAGATTTCAGACTTGTTGAGATTTACCCTAAAATTTGAGATGTCACCATATCTTTTTAAAATCTGCAGCAAGTTTGGAATCGATATCCAGGAATTCGTAATATAGAAAAGGACACCATTGGCATACGCCGCTAGTTTATGTTCCTTGGTTCCTATCCTTATCCCACTACAGTCTGGGTTTTTTCGGATAGTCGCCAGCAGGCGTTCCAAGGTTAAGATGAATAATAGGGGAGACAAAGGACACCCTTGTCTAGTTCCGTTCTCCATCTTAAATGGCCTTGAGAGGACCCCGTTAACCCTAACGGATTTTGGCGGGTGATTATACAACATTCTGACCCAAGCAATAAATCTTGGGCCAACTCCCAAATATTCCAATGTTTTAATCATGAGTCTACCCTGTCGAATACTTTTTTGGCATCCATTGACAGGAATAGAGCTGGGGACCCACCAGACTTGGTAGACTCGAGGAGAAGAAGCGAGCAAACTCCATTGTCCCTCCCCTCTCTACCCGGGACAAACCCCACTTGGTCTGGGTGTACCAGAGTCGTCATTTTGTCCTTCAGCCTGCCCGCCAAGACCTTAGCATATAATTTGGTATCCGCGTTTAGGAGGGCAATAGGCCTATAGCTGGAGCACAACATATTATTTTTTCCCTCTTTTAGTATGAATGTAATAGTTGCGGACAAGGAATCCTCCCCATCACACTTTTGTTACCTAGATCATTCCAGAAATGGCAGAGCTTTGGCACCAAGGTTTCTTTATATTTATTTAAAAAAAAGGTAGTAAACCCATCTGGGTCTGGGCTCTTTCCTGCTGGAGCATCCTTTAATGCAGAGTAAATTTCTGCTTCAGTTATGGGTCTATCCATGTCTGTCCTGTCTCCTTACGCCAGCCTTGTCAGTCCTGCTTCACTCAGGAATTCCTCGACCCTCCTACTCTTTGTCTGCTCAGGGTGTCCCTTTTGACCTACTGTATAGAGTGCCTCATAATATTTCCTGAACTCTTCTGCTATACCTTTAGTTATGAATACTGTCTCACCCTTTTTATTTTGGATTCTTTCGATGAAGTTCGGGTCTCTCTTACTTTTTAATAACCTTGCAAGGTGCTTACTTGACTTGTTTCCCCAAAAATATCTGTCTCTTGTTATTTTATTTAATGTCCTCTTCGAATCCTGTTCCAGACAATCCCTTAACTCCTCCCTTTTGATGGACAGCTGGTCTAAGCTTTCCCGATGGTGTCCCTTAAGTTTTTTATGTTCTTGTTCCAGTGAATGTATTTCCTCTATAAGTTGTTCCCTTCTTTTTCTCTTTTTTTTCCTTTGCCCCAATGGATATAAGGATCCCTCTAATATATGCCTTAAAGGCCTCCCACAGTATAGAGGATGCTATTTCGCCCCTTTCATTAGCCTTAAAAAAAATGTGATCTCTTTCTGTACTAATTCTGCCATTTTATCATCTTTTAGTAAACTTTCGTTTAATTTCCATGAGAATGGTTGTCGATGGGGCCCCGGTAGCCTAATCCTCATTGAAATCGGCGCATGTTCCGAAAGCTTGGCAATCCCTATTCTGGTTTCCTCCACCAAATCCAATAAACTATGATCAGCCATGATGTAGTCTAATCTTGAGTACGTCCCGTGCACAGGGGAGAAGAAGGTGTAGTCATTTACCTTTGCATGCTGCACTCTCCACACATCCATAATGTGGCATTGGTGCAGCTTACGCCCAATTTTCTTTAGTTGAACCCTGCTTGTGCCCTGTGCCCGGGACGTACTATCCAGAACAGGATTAAGACAAAAATTAAAGTCTCCTTCCAGAACTACCCCCCCTGTTTTGAACTCCATCAAATTGTCCAACACCTGCTTCAAGAAAACAGTCTGGTTTTTGTTCGGGCAATACACATTAGCTAGAGTCATTACTTTACCGCCCAGCTTACCCTTCAGAAACAGAAAACGTCCCTCCGGGTCCGCTAATCTGTTAATTAGGGTGAAATTAACCGACCTTGAGAAACCAATTGCAACCCCCTTAGCTCTCCTTATGGGAGAATCACTATAATACCAGACCGGTAGAGCAGAGGAGTATAACCTAATATTTGTATCCAGGGCAAGGTGAGTCTCCTGGAGGAATACCACATTCGCTCTATAATGATGCAACTCTTTTAACACTTTGTGCCTCTTCACCGGGGAATTCAGGCCCTTCACATTATAAGAAAAAAAGTTTACCTCCATAATTTTTTCCGATCTATTGGGGGGTTTTGTCTACCTACCACCACCAGCTTTACTAAGGAAATTTGTTCACATCCCAGCAGGATACCTGCCCACCCTCTCCCTCCCCATGCCCTCCCCCGCCCCCCCAAAAACCCCCCTCCCCAAGCCCTCCCCCACCCCCCAACAGCCCCCCCAGTCCCCTCCCACCCTCTCCGGCCTAGGTCCAGCCCTGCGCCCGACAACATGGATCTCAGCTGATCCCATGCCACGCGCTTCCATACCCTGGGTGCGGCTCTACCAGCGGCAACCAGTGCCCCCCCCACCCCACGGTGGTGGTGGGGGGGGAAAGGGGGGGGAAAGGGGCCGAGGCGGGCATTCCGAACCACACATCGTCCTACCCCGTAACCCCCCACATCTGCATTACATTTTGCCAGTATTAGTATCAGTATCTCTATATTTATAGAGTTTTCTAACTTGGAAAACATTTCAAGCATTTCTGGCTTGGTGGGTATTAACGCAAAATTTCTCTGCTCCTCCATCATACTGCGTTCAAGCACTCTGAGCTGTTCTGGGTCATCCCTGATATTCTCCCCTGTTTTCCCCTTTTGTTTAGCTAGTTCTTTCTTTTTCTCTTTTGTCCCTGTTTATTTCTTATCCAGTCCTGGGCTCTATGTGCTAATGTCTTTAAGGTATTTCTGTATTGTGCTAGAGTTTAGGCTTTCTCTTGGGGGCTGCTTTTTGTGATCGACCTCTCATATTACCTCCTTTATCTTATACCCCCACCTCTTTATTTACCCCGCACTGCGACTTGCGTTTTAATCAGGGGGGCTCGAGTGGCAGGTTTTCCCCCTAGGCCCCCTATTAACCAGGGGGGCAACGCTGTTGTAGTAGTATGATCTTGTTAAAGGATCTATCAAAGAATGCTAGCAAGTGTTATATTTAGAAGTGATTAGTGAGTTTCCATCACAATGTCCATCCCAGTCTCTTTTAACTTGCCTAACACAGGCAGAGAGGCAGATACACACTCAGGGAAAAAAAAAAAATCTTTAGAGTGTCATACCAATGTACCAAACAGTCAGTGGGGATCATTTATCTGAGGCAGTCTCTTGTGGAGTCTCTGAATAGCTTTAAATAGACTTAATAACTTTCAAAAGCATAATACTGCAGTTCTTTGAGGTAAGAGATGGTTAATTTTCATACCTTGAGATAAGTCATTATCTTATCTCCATACCTTCCATGCTGTTCTAGGAAGAAAACTTGTTATCTGCAGGCTGCTGTGCTCAGCTGATAATTGCTCCTTGTCAGGGCGTCCAAGTTCACCTAAGGCATAGGCTGTTCACCCCCTCTTCCTCCGTTCCTCTTATCTTCACTTGTCTTTACTCAGACTGCGGATGGCTTATGGGGAGTGAGAAGGGCTGCAGGGGGGGGATCTCACAAGGACAGAGACATTCTCCCAGCTACACAGGGACAAGCTTCCCACACGGTGGGATCGTTAGCCTCCAGCTTCTCCCAGCGGCTGCAGTAGCTCTGAAATGACGCAGAGTGAGGTGGTCTGTCCCAGGGCTTCCTCTGTCAAACCTTCTGCAGGCTCTCACCCTGCACTACGTCCTCATCGCTTGGTCCGACCATCCCTCCTCAGCTCTTACACACCAGCCCCGTCGGCAGGCCCCTCCCCACGCTCTGACGTGTCACATCAGCATCCTCCCACGTAGCAACACCTCGCGATCCCTATTCTGACAGGGCATATGTCAGTCCATTACCAGGCCCTTTGGGTCTTGTATGGATATTAAGAAGAACCCCACACCCAAATTAAAAAAAGAAAAGGCGTGGCCCAGGCCCTATATACTCTGAACAGCAGTATACAGGCGGTCCCCGGGTTACAAACAAGATAGGGACTGTAGGTTTGTTCTTAAGTTGAATCTGTTTGTAATTTGGAACAGGTACATTTTTTAAGTGTAGCTTCAGCAAAAAAAATCTATTTTTAAGCTTTTTGGAAAACATAGGGAAGGGTTATCACCCCTGTAACATTTGTTTTGCTGTCTGTGCTCCTCTTCAGAAGATTTCACCTCATTTTTTGTCCCAATGGCAATTGGATTTAGAAAATTTTGAGTTTTTAGGGAAACAAGGATTGGTGATAAATCATTAGTGGAGACACGTTTTTCCCATAGTAACTCTTACGGGAGAAAATTTCCCTTCCTAGGGCAAGATTTCCTCTCACTTCCTGTTGTCTCCCTCCATTTGTAAGTAGGAGTCATTTGTAAGTCGGATTTTTGAAAGTAGGGGACCGCTTGTATATACTATAAGGCCTGCCCTATATACTCTGTAGAAATTTGGGCCTTAGGTGTTGGTGGTACCAGAACACTGTAAGCTCTCACAGTTACTCCTGGTGTGCGCAGGAACGGGCCTTGCTGTGAAATATTGGATTAAAAATTGTAATTACGCGCCCCTGTTAAACAGGGGCAGAAAAATTGGGTCTTAGGCAGGGGTGGTGGTGCGACAACACTGTAACCCCTCATAGATTCTGTTGTTGAGCGCAGGAACGATCCCTGCTGTGAAATATAAGATCAAAAATTGTAATTATGCGCCCCTGTTAAACAGGGGCAGAAAAATTGGGCTTTAGGCACTGGTGCTGGTGCCCAGAACAAAAAATGTTCTTAGAAGCTATCAACATGAACATTGAGGAGGAATAGGATAGTCACTCAGTATAACTGCATTTTGCGTTCAGATAGAACGCGGGATGCAGGAGAGGCTAGTAGCTCAATTGAGCCAGCGCTCTCCATTACAGAAAGAATAACATTTATGGTTAAACGAGCTCCCCCTGCTGGTCCTAGGAGGAAACACCAAATGGATTGATTCAGTATACTTCCACTATTTAAGACATATTCACACAGTGCATTATACATGATTATATACCATATTTACACAGACCAAAAAGTGCAATTACGTGCTCAATTATTAGCATATTAACATCAGTAATGCTTGGGCATGCAATGGCTACCCCTAATTACCTATATAACTAAATTACAGAGTTAATGATACCCAAAGGATGGCTAACCATACCAGAGACCAGAAACAGTTTCCAGAGAGGGAGGTTTGATGATAACCAAATCTCCATTATATCCATATTAAGTGTCATAGGTAAAAACTACACATAAATAAATTGTAATAACATTGAAGGATAAAAATAAAAAATGGATAAATAAAGTGCAGATACTAATACAATGACTAATTACAACCACCATGCTTGTGATAAAATCGATAAGTTCTCCCATACCTACACAGGATCCATTTACGGTCCTGCGTAGTGGGAGCTGGATTCAGTACTGTAGTGAATAATAGTATTATCGTGATAAATTTCGTTAGTACTGTGTACCTTTTTTTCATGAATGCGACCAACTTTATTACTGTTACTCTGCAGTTGCCCTATTTTATGTGAGTTGTGTACCAGTAATAAATGCTGGTATAAACCTAAAAGGCTAGTGACTAAAAAGTATATAAATTGTACCTGTGTGGGTACTATTGCATATAATTTAAATAATAAGTGTGTGTGGGCTAGTTAGACCCATGGAAAAAAGGAGGAGGAAAAGGGGGGAATAGAAGAGGAAGATGTATAGGTGGTGTGGGACCACCCATGAATAGCCCCCAGGGGCTAGTCAAAGTGCCCTACCTTATAATATGCATACTGTACTATATGCATGCTACCCCATCTACAGCCACCCGGTGCACATGTATACACCACTGTCAGATACATATGGTCCAGGGGCCTCAGCCTATATATCCAGGCTGTCTCGTTCTGTGAAATAAGGGTGGTCTTATTGCCTCCTCTCCAGTGGTCTTTTATGGAGTCAATGCCATAAAAGATTAGGCCAGATGGATCTCTTTTATGCACTTGGTCAAAATGGCGTGACAAATTATGTCTAGAAAACCTTTCCTTATATTTTTAATGTGCTCACGTATTCGCACGTATAAGGGCCGGGTGGTTCTGCCCACATACTGGAGGTGGCAAGGGCATTCGATGACGTACGTCACATGGGTGCTGTGGCACGTGATCAGATTCCTAGATTTTTATATTGGCTGTTAAATCCTGTTATGAATGCTGTATCCATTGGTTTGTTCTTTCTTATGTTTTTTCTGAACAATTGCCTCCTATCCATACTTTTATTATTATTATTATACGAGATTTATATAGCGCCAACAGTTTACTCAGCGCTTTACAATGTATAAGGGGGACAACACAATTACAGTACAATACAAAAAGGTACAGGAGGGCCCTGCTCGTAGAGCTTACATTCTAAAAGTGAGGGGGTGGTGGTACAAAAGGTAATAGCTGCAGAGAATGATTTGATGGGGGTGGCTCAGGGACAGTTATGTGGGTGTGGGATAGGCTTCCCTGAATAAATGAGTTTTCAAGGATCTCCTAAAGGTGGACAGGGTAGTGGCTGATCGGACATACTGGGGCAGGGAATTCCAGAGGATGGGAGAGGCTCTGGAGAAGTCCTGAAGGCGAGCATGGGAGGAGGTAACAAGGGAGCTAGAGAGCAGGAGGTCCTGGGAGGAGCGGAGGGGGCGATTTGGGCGATATCTGCAGATGAGGTTGGTGATGTAGATGGGGGCGATGTTGTGAATGGCCTTGTATGTTATGATTAGCATTTTGAATTTTACACGGTGGGGTAGGCGAAGCCAGTGAAGGGATTGGCAGAGAGGAGCAGCAGTCAAGGATCGATTAGTGAGGTGTATTAGTCTAGCAGCATAATAGACTGAAGGGGGGATAGCCTGCTTAAGGGTAGGCCATTAAGGAGAGAGTTGCAATAGTCGAGGCGGGAAATAATCAAAGAGTGAATAAGTTGTTTTGTAGTGTCATTAGTCAGAAAGGGTCGAATTTTGGAGATGTTGCGGAATACTTACATCAGTTTTTAATTCCGCCAGCTTGTCCTTGTTGTAGCCTTTTTCACAAAATTGGTCAATCAGCCTGTCAGCTTGAGCCAAGAAATCCTCCATGGTGTCACAATTTCTCCGTAGTCTCAATAGCTGTCCTTTTGGAATGTTTCCCTTCCATTGTGGATGGTGGCAGCTAGTAATAGGTATGTACCCATTTTTATCAGTGGCCTTGAAGTACGTTTTAGTATATACCGTATATACTCGAGTATAAGTCGAATTTTTCAGCCCTTTTTTTTGGGCTGAAAGTTTCCCTTCGACTTATACTCGAGTCTGCGCCGTCTGTCTGCATGATCAGTGTGTCATGCAGGCAGACGGCGGCCGGCGTGTGATGATAATGCACGGAGGCTATTCCAGCTTTCAAAAGCCGCGCCTCCTGCTCTTCTGTGATAGGCTGAACAGCTGTCAGTGTACAGCCTATCACGGACATTCTCTCATCCTCGTCCGTGGTATGAGAATGAGAGAATGTCCGTGATAGGCAGTCAGCGGTCAGCCTATCACAGACGAGGAGGAGGCGCGGCTTTTGAACTGTGGAATGGCCGCCGAACAGTATCATCACACGGCCGCTGTCTGAGGATGGAGATCGCCACAGGGAGGAAGGAGATCGCCACAGGAAGGCTACACAGGACACAGGTAGGCTGCACATGCACACAGGACACACATGCACACAGGACACACATGCACACAGGACACATATGACACATATGACACACATGACACACAGGACACACATGCACACAGGACACACATGAACACAGGACACACATGTACAGGACACACATGTACAGGACACACATGTACAGGGTACAGGTAGGCTGCACAGGACACAGGGAGGCATGCAGCTGCAGATGGACATTATTGACCCTCTGCATTTCTCACTCTCGTCTTATACTCGGGTCAATACGTTTTTCCCAGTTTTTTGTGGTAAATTAGGGGTCTCGACTTATACTCGGGACGACTTATACTCGAGTATATACGGTAATCTATCTCCGTTCTTGAAGATCTCTAGATCTAAGTACTCGATGTGTTGATGATCCCATTTACCAGTAAAGGTGAGGCCATATCTGTTGTCATTGAGATTGTTTAGAAATTGTTCAAACTCCTCAGATGTCCCTTCCCAGATTATGAACAGGTCGTCAATGTACCTCCGATAAAACTTAAGGTGAGGGATGTTCCTTGTATATAGATACTCCTCCTCCCACATATTCATGAGCAGGTTTGCTACGCTCGGTGCGTAGCGTGCCCCCATTGCGACTCCTTTCTCTTGGACATAGTAGTTGTTATTGTGCCAGAAGTAATTACAGCTCATTGCAAGCTCTAGGCCTTCCAGTATATAATTAATCTGTGGTTGTCTCATCACAGTGTGTTCATGTAAGGCTTTTTCCACACCACGTAGGCCATCTTTTTGCACAATGCTGGTGTAGAGAGAATTGACATCAATTGTGGCAAGTATGTAGTTTTGAACTCCATTTATTTCCTGTAGATCTTGCAAAAGTTGTGAGCTGTCGCGTAGGTAGGATTTGCCCTTACATACCATTGGTTTTAAAAATTTGTCCAGATATTCACCCAACCTCGAGAAGATGGAGTTTATCCCACTAACTATGGGTCTCCCGGGGGGCTTATTCAGCCTTTTATGAATTTTAAGGGTGTAATAAATGACAGGGGTCTTTGTAGAGTTGGACACAAGGTATTCCGCTTCCTGTGTGTTAAGTATTCCGCTGTCTTTCCCTTTTTGTACAAAGGCCTTGAGCTTTCTCTTGTACATCTTCTTAGGATTGCTTTTTAGTTTCTTATATGTTTTCTCTACTTGTAGCAGGTTATTCATTTCCTCCTCATAATCTTCCTTATTGAGGATTACCAGTCCTCCTCCCTTGTCTGCTGGTCGTATGACCACCTCTTTCTTTTTGCTGAGTGCCCTAATGGTTTTCCAGATTTTTTTGGCTTTATGGTTGTTGTTCTTTTCCAATTTTCTTAGATCTTCTTCTACCATTTTTTCAAATGCTGCCATGTATTGGTTTCCTGGGGTATTCGGATTAAAGGTGGATTTATTCTTAAGTTGGGTATGTGTATAGACCAATTCCCCACATGTTCGTGTATCTTCATTTACGGCAAAGTGCTTTTTAAGATTAAGCTTCCTCATAAACTTTTTAAGGTCTATATAAGTTTGGAACTCATCTAAGGGTTTTTCTGGTGCATACTTCAGTCCTAAATCCAAGATCTTTATTTCCTCTTGGGTAAATTGGATTTTGCTGAGGTTGTAGATTCCCTTTCCTAGTACTCCCTTCTTCTTTTTCTTTCTCCCCCCTCTTGTTCCTCTGGTCTGCTTCCTCTTTCGTTGGGCCTCTGGGTTGGTCCTATGTTACCTCCATGCTGGTTGTCCCAGTCTCTCCTGGGGTATCCATAAGTTCTCTGTTCTAGATATTCTGCTTGATGGCGGTCTTCCCTTGGGCGTCCGTAGCCTTCTCTGTTTGTATTCCTTCCTTTCCACAACGGATTTCTGTAGGGAACTCGGGCCTTCCATTTCCCTGGTGGTCTGTCTCTTGGGCCCCCCCTGGGAAAAACCCTTCTATCTTCATAATTCTGTCTATGTTGGGAACCCACATAGTCTTCATTCCTTCTCTCATAATAGGGGTGGTCTCGCTCCCTCAGTGTAGAGTATTCGTTGTGCGTAGGTATACTGAATCTTGGTGTGCGTGGGGTTCCATACTGGGTATGGTGTTGGTAGTTTGTTCTTCTGTTTTCTAGTCTATCTGGGAATCTATTGGGTGTTCTATATGGTGGATAGTGTACAGGTTGTGAATTAATCCCAGCTGTGGGTTGTGAAATATTGTAGGCAGGTCCATCTACAGATGTATCCATAGAGGTATCCCCCTCATAAGGTAATTCTTCCGCTATTGTGTCTTCTACCACTAAGTTGGCCACCTGCCATTTATATACTTGCATATTGTTATAGTCCACCAGATCACGTTTATATTTCTTCAGTTTCTTTGCTTGTATATTAGTGTCATATTTTTTGATAATGTCCTGGAGCTCTTTCTCCTTATCTTTGTATTCCTTCTGGTTTGCATAGGGTATTAGTTGATTTTTAATCTCTACTATATGAGCCTCGACCCCTTTTAGTTTAAATCTTCTTCTTTTAATAATTTTGTGCAGTAATTCATTTTCACATCCATTAAAACAATGAATACCATTCCTCCATGAGTTCTGGGTCCTCAATGCCATCATTGGGGTTAATGTCCCACCTAAGTCTCCTTGGTGCCATTTTTGCATTGATGTATGTTTCTAAAGTGGCTATATCCCACCACACCCTTAATTGCTTTTCCATGGTGTGTATTAATTGTTTCATAAGACCTTGCATATCATGGGTATTGGCCACTACCTCCTGATTAAATAGACCTGCAAGGTCATTGTTCCTGTTACCCATATAGCCAAATATGTCCATAGCAGCAGTTTAAAAATGCACACAGGTGTGAATAGATCAGAGATAATGAAAAGAAACTGCGCTTAGGGCAAGTCTATAGGGCCAGAAGCACCATGGCACCACGCTCTACACGTCACCTCCAGGGCACACGAGAGAGCAGAATGCTGCTCAGCATCCAGTGGACTCACATCCCCCCACCTCGTTTATGCTCTTTAGGAGGGACCTTCTAATTTGCCTAGTATCTGGGGACTATTGGTGTCCTATCCCATCTGCACTGGATAGGAATACAATAGTTTTTGGACCTTTTATTAATTTTTTATATTTTATTTTTTAATTTATGGTATATATTTTTTTGTAATTTATTCCTGTTCTGGCCACAATCTATTTTTGTGCATAAAAGTTTTTTAATAAAGTGACCTTACGTTATCACGCCATGGAAGCTCTCTTTTCTTGATGCATGAGGGAACGCAACATCCCCACGGATTGAGACGCACAGGAGACATCTACTAAAGAATTTAGCACGTACAGTGGTCCATCTACATTCCAGCACAAGTGCACTACCCCTATATGGATCCTGGGGAGCTTATTACAGCAAAGGCACATACTGCAGGAAGCAGCAAGCAGAGAATCCAAGTCTAACACACCACAGGCATACTACCCCTGCAGGGGTTCCGGGAGCTGGTGAGTAGGCAACCATAAGGGGGAGCACCAGAGTCACCAGACAACTATCTCAGCACTAAAAGTCACCTTTGGGAATTTTGTTAAAGCCTACATAGTACCAATATATGGGACTGTCATATGTTATTGAGATTTAATTGCTGGAATTTATTGACAATATTTTTCTATCCTGCACGCATGCAATTTTAACCCATGATATACTACACATGGTTTGGATATCATGGGTTAGGATCTAGGTGTTTTGACCTATATGTATTGCATGTAGACTGATGTATGCATAACCTACCCCCCTTGATGCATTAACTGTTGGTACATGTACTAGGATATGTATATAATCTAATTATAGTTTATGGAATACGGTTTCTTTAAGTGCACTTTATGTGGTACAGCCTCTGGCCCTACCACCAGATGCTGTAGCACAATCTCTTGTTGTGCGACATCTGATTGGTTTTATCATATCTCCTATAATATACGCCATTGTGAATTCTCCTACGATTTTTATTACCATTCTTAATGTAAGGGGGAGGTACCCCTTCATGTCTAAACACCATATAGGTCTTTAAGCAGTGGTACGGGTCTATCACTAGTAAGGCTATCCCGGTTAAGTTTTCAGGTAGCGCCATACACCCATATCTACTAATCTTCGGTATTCATATAGTGTCCATAAATACACATAAGTGAGTCCCTGTTTGGGTAAATCCGTGACTTTTCACCGCAATAGACCCGTCACCATAGGAAGATTAAAGGCTTACCGGACAGCCCTTAATAAAAGGCAAGAAAAACCTCCACTTTGGATGTTGTCCCTTCAGTGAGTGGGTCTCGTTCGGAAGCGATGAATAGGTGACAGCAGACGGTCATCAATGAAAATAATTCACTCACAGAGTATCCAAAAAAGAAGAAATGCTCCAATAGTGTAAAAAAGTTTGACTCTCCTTTATTAAAATTTGGGGCACCTGATGATGTCATTTCTGACGAAACGGCCGTAGGGTAAACACGCACGCACGTACTGAGCATGCGTGGACTTTCGATATCTGTCAGAGCTGTTTTTAAACTCCTTGCAAGGAACTTATTTATATGGATGCCTGTAAGGCAAATTTTAATAAAGGAGAGTCAAACTTTTTTACACTATTGGAGCATTTCTTCTTTTTTGGATACTCATTACTGCTGTGAGTGAATTCTATGGTGACGGGTCTATTTCGATGAAAGTCACGGATTTACCCAAACAGGGACTCACTTATGTGTATTTATGGACACTATTTGAATACCAAGCACAATATTTTTTAGTGTGATCAAGTTTTGCGGTGGGGTTAGCCGCGCATCTAATTCAACACCCCAGTTTGTCACTATATCAGATTATGTATGGACAATATGTACTATTTTGATTTTATTTTGTCACTAGTGAATCATTGTGCACAGTGTTTTTTTCTTTTTCTTTTTTAATGTTTGTCTACATCCAGCGCTGCACTTTTCTTTATATATATCTAGTGGTGCCCCCTATCAGGGTTATAGTGTCCAGCTGCAGGATACCTTCCTCATAGGTTTTATATTCACTTTTTTCAGTTTTTTGTACACCTAGCGCAAATATTTTCCTTTAGAATTATTTCTTCAATATCGTTGGGGCATGGCAATCGGGTTACGTCATCCGGAGGACACACCCCCTTGTGACGTCATTGACCCATCATGCCCTGGGCTGTGACGTCATAAGGGGCTGTGACGTCATAAGTCGTTGCGCACCATTACAGCAGGAGAGAGAGTCGAGTCAACATCAGAAGAAGAGAAGAGGGAAGAAGACGACGGAGAAGACCGGGCAAGAGCTAGCAAAAGAGCAGGCAAAAGAGCAGAAGAACTTGGCAGAAGGCACCGGACAGCAGGAGAAGACCCGGAGAGCACAGAGAAGAGAGTGGAGAAGTCGGAAGAGACCCCTGGAGCTGCCTAATAAATTACTTTTAAAACCTCTGTAATGTGTATACTCATTCACATGGGGGGGCAGGATCTGGGGGTCCCCTTGTTAAAGGGACCTTACAGATTCCGGTAAGCCCCCTGCCCGCAAACCCCGACAACCTCCGGGCAAGGGTTGTTGGGAAGAGGCCCTTGTCCCCATCAACATGGGGGCAAGGTGCTTTGGGGTGGGGGCACAGAGCCCCCCCTTCCCCAAAGTACCCATCCCCCCATGTTAAGGGCATGTGGCCTGGTATGGTTCAGGAAGGGGGGGCGCTTGCTCGTCCCCTCCCTTTCCTGACCTGCCGGTCTGCATGCTCGGATAAGGGTCTGGTATGGATTTTGGGGGAACCCCCACGCCATTTTTAATTTTTTTTATGTTGGCATGGGGGTCCCCTCCGAATCCATACTAGACCCAAGGACCTGGGGGGGACCTTACGCCGTTTTTTCTCTCAATTTTTTTTAGCTGGAAGTCCGCTGACAACTGATGACTCATTGGTTGTTAAGGACGCGGTGGCCAGCTTCCCAGCCCCCTCCTTAGCAACCGGCTATATACAGTGTAAAAAAACCTGCAAAACGCAAATCGTGGTAAAATCGCGGTAAAAACGCGTGCTCAAAAACACGGCAAGCACCGCAAAAAGCACTGCAGAAACACTCAAAAGTAACATGTATAGATGTGAATCGAGCCTAAAGGGAGGGTTAGGACTTCTGACAGATCTTTCAGCATCTGTGTCCCATAGCCAAACAGGAAGTAAGAGAAAATCTCTGCAAATTAAGGCAATTCCCTGGGGACCCCCCAGGTCACCAGAACTAGTGTCCCCATTGGAACATTTCCCCTCTATTACTTTTCTGGGAACAGCCCAAAATGTGTGAATTTCTTTTTTACTTTCATTTTTAATGATAATGGTAACCAGGACAAATAGAGAGGGTGAATGTCGGTTCACACCAGTGAGTTTTTTCATGCTTTTTGCAGAAAAGCAAGACATTCTTTTTAAGATGGGTTCCTATGGAGCATGTTCCCATCAATGCATTTTTGCGCCTCAGGGACTTTTTTTCCCACAGAATGCAGCGTTTTGCATTTAATAGACTTCAATGGGCCCGCATTAAAAAAGCAAGTACTACTTTTTTAATGCGTTTTTGACACATTTTTGGAACCAGCATGTGCTCAAACATGTCCTTTAAAAACAAACTTCCCAGGCTACCCTGAGAACCAGGAAATCCCAGTTTTGGCTGCAGGAAACATGGTGAGTATAGATGGGCTGAACAAAAGTTCTAACCCAAATGGTGAACCCCATTGAATTCTTTGGAAGCCGAACAGGAAAAATCAAAAGTGCCCATTTTGAAAGCTTATATGCAAGTAATTGGCCATAAAAAGGGGTATGGGGGTCTCGGTACTGCCCTGGGGGACATGTATCACTGCAAAAATATATTTTTAAAACAATAGTTCTTTCAGAAGCAGTGATTCTAATGATGCTTAAAGTGCAGCAATAAAAATGAATAATTCCTTTAAATATCGTGCCTGGGGGAGTCCCCTTAATTTGCCTGTAAAGTGGCACATCTGTACCATGTATAGAACATGCCGCAGCAATAATGACATTTATAAAGAAAAAAAAAACAAGTCAAATCACATTTAAAATGACTCGCGGCTGCAATTGCCAGCATCAGGCAATTGAAAAGGAGAAAAAAAACGACGTCTGACCTTCTGTGCAGGCTGGGTCAGTGATGTCAGAAGGGGGTGGTGCCACCTGGTGATTTCACCAGGTGGCTTCGCCCTTTACCCATATAAGAACTGTCAAGTAGGCGGCCAGCCTTCATGGACGGCGGGAGCGTTTTTGTTTTTTATATTTTTAGGGTGCGGCGGGCGGTGTGATTTTTTTTAATAAAGGACTTGTCAAAAACTGTGTGTGTGTTTTTAGTACTTTTTGACACTTTTTTGGTGAATGAGTAGGGGTACAATGTACCCCGTACTCATTCACATAGGGGGGCTGGGATCTGGGGGCCCCCTTGTTAAAGGGGCTTACAGATTCTGATAAGCCCCCTGCCCGCAGACCCCCACAACTACCAGTTTATTAAAAGTCAGCAGCTACAAAAAGCATAACTGCTGACTTTTAATAAACCGACACTCACCTGCCCCATGGTCCAGCGATGTGGCCGCCCGGAGGCTCGCTCCTCTCCCCCTCCTCTCCTCAGCGCCATCATGGTAACTGTGGGCACCAACTGTGGGCACCATGGTAACAGGCGTGCACTGCGCATGCGTGAGTTGTGCTGCGCTCTCCTATTGGCCAGCCGATCTTCTGGGACCTGAGTTGTGTCCCAGAAGATTGCTGGCAGGAAGGTGCTGCCCAGGGCGAAAGGAGGATTCGCCTAAGCAGCCGAAGATAGGAAGCAGGAAGTGGGACAGGAAGTCCCACGAAAAAGAGGGTACACACTCCCCCCCAAAAAAATGACATGCCAAATGTGGCATGTCAGGGGGCGAGGAGTGCTTAAAGTGGAAGTTCCACTTTTGGGTGGGACTCCGCTTTAAACAGTATAAACACAATATGAAAACTGACAATACCCATAACAAGAAATTTGCCTGGTTTATACTTAAAGTGGAGTTACACAGAAAGGTGGAACTCCAACTTTAAGCACTCCTCGCCCCCTGACATGCCACATTTGCCATGTAATTTTTTTTGGGGGGAAGTGTGTACCCTTTTTTTATTGGGACTACCTGTCCCACTTCCTCCTTCCTTTCTTTGGCTGCCTAGGCGACTCCTCCTCTCGCCCTAGGCGGCCCCTCCCTGGCAGCAATCTTCTGGGTAACCAATAGGAGAGTGCAGTGCGCCTCGCGCGTGTGCAGTGCGCGCCCAGCCGTGAAGCTGTCACGGCCAGATGCCCACAGTTACCATGACAGCACCAAGGAGAGGAGGGGGAGAGGAGCAAGCCTCCAGGCGGCCGCATCGCTGGACCGTGGGGCAGGTAAGTGTCGGTTTTTTAAAAGTCAGCAGCTATGCTTTTGTAGCTGCTGACTTTTAATAAACTAAAAAAACAGGTGGAACTCCGCTTTGGGGAGTCAACACAGCACAACAAATTGTTAGCCCCTCATATGTACAAACAGTTGTAAAAATCACTGATTTTTTAAAAGCTGTGAATAAATTTACTGACGTTGGCAACCCTGCCAAGTTTCTGTGCGTCGGAGGAAACCTCACACTCATGTTTACCCCCATGTTAAAAACTTGCAAAAGGTTTAAGTGGACCTGTCACTAACTTTACAGGTCTGTATGAATAAATTCTGGACATGTCAAAAAACACAGCAGCAGGATCATTGTTCAGAAAAAAATCAACATTTATCATCTAAAAGCCTTCCTCGATTTTCAGTCAGTGACTTTGCCTAGGCTGAGATACTGCCATGAGTCTGCTGCAGACAGGAGAAAACATTTCCTCAGCCTCCCCTCCCCCTCAGTGGTCAGACTGCAATATTGTAACTTTATAACAAGGTGACAGGCTGCAGCAGGGGCTAATCTGTGTCAGACATTAGGGGCGCACGGGCACGGCCCCCCCTATGCATGCGTCTGTCCCCCCTGATCTACATGCAGGGACACCAGACCATGGATTCCAATAGGGGGGTGTTTTTTAAAGCACGTGATTACAGCCAGAGGCTCTAATAGGCTTCACAAAAGTGTGGTCTCAGGGCACAGAGCACATCATGGGACACTTTTTTTTTTTAATAAAGACATTGTCAAAAACTGTCTATTGTGGTTTTTACTTTTTGACACTTTTTTTGGTGAATGGGTAGGTGTACAATGTACCGATACCCATTCACATGGGGGGGGGGCGGATCTGGGGGCACCCTGGTTAAAGGGGGGTTAAAGGGGGCTTCCAGATTCTGATAATCCTCCCACACGCATAGCCGGACAACCAATGGCCAGGGTTGTCGGGCAGAGGCCCTTGTCCCCATTGACATGGGACCCCAAAGCACCCTCCCCATGTTGAGGGCAAGCGGCCTGGTATGGTTCGGGGGGGGCTCGCTTCTGCCCCCCTTTTCTGACCTGCCAGGCTGCTTGCTCGGATAAGGGTCTGGTATGGATTTTTGGGGGGACCCCATGCCAATTTTTTTAAATTTTAAGTTCCCCTTAAAATCTATGCCAGACCCGAAGGGCCTGGTATGGACTGGGGGGGGGGGGGGAGGGAACCTATGCCAATTTTCTTCAAGGATTTTTCATCTATGTTGCTTGGATCCGACAATACATTACAGCTACAAGCAATTTTAAGTGACGTTTTTTCCTTTAGAAATGTCATTTTGCTGTGGTATTGTTCTAAACATGGGAAAGATGCACTACTTTACAGGCATACTAAGGGGACCCCCAGGCACAATATTTAAAAAAATATTTCATTTTCATATTGTTTCACTTTAAGCATTTTTAAAATCACTGCTCCTGAAAAAAAATATTGTTTTAAAACCTTTTTCCTGACGCCAACATGGCAGCATACTAGTGATAGAGCTCCGCCTCTTGACCACTCCCTCAGGACCAGTGAATAGCATAAATGGAAGGCCTAGTTAGGCCCCACCCCATTCTTCTTTTTTTCCTCATACCTCAATGCACCAGTGAAGAGTATGCAGTACTATGTCCCCCCCTCTGCCTCCGTGCAGCATCCGGCTGGGTTCAAGCCTCTCCCAGTGCGAAGTCCCAGCGCTCAGGCTGCTAACATGCACTATAGTCTGGGAGCTCCTTCTGTGGGTCTTATTGGGGCCTCTGCAGTGTTTCCTCTTTAGGAACAGAATCTGCTTTTAAAATTGGTAACTGCAGCGCTTGTGGAATATGGGGGGGGGGGGGGCAGCTAGGCTTTATCTCTCTCTTGGCCCCTTGTGCCATATAGGGTCGCCTGTACCTTTTACCTATGTCTACCTCTTTTGTCTTTCATTACATTTCCCATTCCTTGCTGTCCTCTGCAGGTGTTGCATGTGTGTGTAGGTAGGTATGTATGTATGTATGTATATGTGATATGAGTGTGTGTGTATATGTATATACACATTTAAAAAAATGTATGTGGATGTGTGAGTATACATATGTGTGGGGGTGTATGTAAATTCATGTATGTATTGTAGGGGATCAGGGGGGTGAAAGGCCGGTTTAGACAGTTCAGTACAATAAAAATGGTTTTATTCAGCAAAACAAACAGAAGAAATGACAGGCTTGTCTTGTCACACAGGTGCAGAGATAGGAAAAGTTCAGTCTCTTTAGCCAGCAGGCTGATATATAGACAAAGTACATGGCTCTAGCCAGAGCTACAGTCTCTGGTATGGTATGGCTGTGTATCTCTCTCTCCAAACATACAACTCCTCTGACATATTCAGCTGACAGTAAGCAGGTCTGAAGAGGAAGTTCCTGCTCTCTTTAATTAACCCTTTCCTAACCCGCCCCAGAATGACCCTCTGCAGTATATGTGTGTGTGTATTTAAATTTTTCACTCTTTGTTATATTGCAACCATTTGCTAAAATCATTTAAATTCATTTTTTCTCATTAATGTACACACAGCACCCCATATTGACAGAAAAACACAGAATTGTTGATATTTTTGCAGATTTATTAAAAAATAAAAACTGAAATATCACATGGTCCTAAGTATTCAGACCCTTTGCTGTGACACTCATATATTTAACTCAGGTGCTGTCCATTTCTTCTGATCATCCTTGAGATGGTTCTACACCTTCATTTGAGTCCAGCTGTGTTTAAATATACTGATTGGACTTGATTAGGAAAGCCACTCACCTGTCTATATAAGACCTTACAGCTCACAGTGCATGTCAGAGCAAATGAGAATCATGAGGTCAAAGGAACTGTCTGAAGAGCTCAGATCAAGGCACAGATCTGGCCAAGGTTACAAAAATTTCTGCTGCACTTGAGGTTCCCAAGAGCACAGTGGCCTCCATAATCCTTAAATGGAAGACGTTTGGGATGACCAGAACCCTTCCTAGAGCTGGCCGTCTGGCCAAACTGAGCTATCGGGGGAGAAGAGCCCTGGTGAGAGAGGTAAAGAAGAACCCAAAGATCAGTGTGGCTGAGCTCCAGAGATGCAGTCGGGAGATGGGAGAAAGTTGTAGAAAGTCAACCATCACTGCAGCCCTCCACCAGTCGGGGCTTTATGGCAGAGTGGCCGGACTGAAGCCTCTCCTCAGTGCAAGATACATGAAAGCCCACATGGAGTTTGCTAAAAAAACACCTGAAGGACTCCAAGATGGTAAGAAATAAGATTCTCTGGTCTAATGAGGCCAAGATTGAACTTTTTGGCCTTAATTCTAAGCGGTATGTGTGGAGAAAACCAGACACTGCTCATCACCTGTCCAATACAGTCCCAACAGTGAAGCATGGTGGTGGCAGCATCATGCTGTGGGGGGGGGGGGTTTCAGCTGCAGGGACAGGATGACTGGTTGCAATTGAGGGAAAGATGAATACGGCCAAGTACAGGGATATCCTGGACGAAAACCTTCTCCAGAGTGCTCAGGACCTCAGACTGGGCCAAAAGTTTACCTTCCAACAAGACAATGACCCTAAGCACACAGCTAAAATAACAAAGGAGTGGCTTCACAACAACTCTGTGACTGTTCTTGACTTAAACCCAATTGAGCATCTCTGGAGAGATAAAAATGGCTGTCCATCAACATTTACCATCCAACCTGACAGAACTGGAGAGGATCTGCAAGGAGGAATGGCAGAGGATCCTTAAATCCAGGTGTGAAAAACTTGTTGCATCTTTCCCAAAAAGTCTCATGGCTGTATTAGATCAAAAGGGGGCTTCTACTAAATACTGAGCAAAGGGTCTGAATACTTAGGATCATGTGATATTTCAGTTTTTCTTTTTTAATAAATCTGCAAAAATGTCAACCATTCTGTGTTTGTCTGTCAATATGGGGTGCTGTTTGTACATTAATAAGGAAAAAAAAATAACTTAAATGATTTTAGCAAATGGCTGCAATATAACAAGGAGTGAAAAATTTAAGGGGGTCTGAATACTTTCCATCCCCACTGTATATATATATATATATATATATATATATATATATATATATATATGTATATGTAGATATGTGTGTATATGCATGTAGGTATATGTAGATAAATAAAATAAAAACATTTCTCCTATATCTACTTTGGCTCCTTTTGTCACTTTTCAGCTATCCTCACCTCAGCTGGCTGTCCCATTTCTCCACAGATCAAGAGTCAGTTACCGCTCATACAAAAACCCTCAACAACTAGGGTGGGGACCACTGTATTGATAAGTTTTCATGAAAAGAGTGCCCTCTCATGCAGATTGCTTTGATTTGCTTCAGCCCCGCACGCCCACGCTCTCAAAAGGTCCGGGCCAAGGCAAGGGGGACGTTCTTCAGAGGAGCATAGCCCGGATGGCGCTCCCACTCAGGAGAAGAGCTCCAAGGAAAGTGTCTTTGCTCCTCTTCCCCAGAGCCAGCGCCCCAGCAAGAGTCCTGCAGGGCCTGTGGCGCAGTATCTATAACCAGGAGGCTGGTAAGTAGACACTGCCTGGAGGAGTATGCAGCTAACAGGTAATGCCAAATGTCTTTATCATAGATTAGAGTGGCACAAGATTCTGTTTTGAACTCACCTTAATTACCTGAAGCAACTGTTACACTTGTATTGGAGACTTTTGCCATAGGAGACAGCGTTCTTGTCCATGCAGATGTGGCATCTTGCTGGATGCTTTTCCCTGAGTGGTTGTCCTCCTGTAGAAGGCTGGGACTCTGCTGGGTTGGCACTGCACAGACACATTTGGGTGCCCCAAGGAGAGAAGTAATGTAGCGCACAGAGCGCACTAGTGGGTGTGGCCAAATTGCCCTTGCTGACATCACCCTTCAGTGAGGCCAAACAGCCACCTACAGCAGCAACAGATTTGTGTATGACTATCTCGGTTACTTGGGGAGCCACAGCCTGGTCTGGGTAATATGTCGGGGTCTCAGGTGGACTGAAACCCTGACACATGATTCAAAACCCAAACTGCCCGGGTGAATCCTGGACAGGGGGCACGCCCTAGGTGTCTGGCGCCCATGAATCTACTTTGCACTGCACCTACTATGCCTTGCGACCTACTCTATGTGGAGGGATGTCGACAACTCATGGCTCTGGAGGTTCTCATTGGACTAAAGGATGCCTGGATCCTTGATACATATATTACAGATGCGGCAGTCTGCTACTCAAAATATGGAGGCTGACCGGGAAGTCTCTCCTAGTTGCTTGTATAACCACTGGAAGAGCACCCTGGCACTTTGGCGGCTAGGGAGGCCTTATGGTTAAGACCCTGGGCTGCGTATTGCTTCCTAGAAAAAACAGTGGGGAAGAATGGAGGTTGTTTGAAAAAAATGCCCGTATTAACAGACTGTCTAAACTGTATAACCTGAACAAGCTAAAGGTCAACCTGCTCCTACATTCTGTAGCATCTGCAGGTGCCGGCAGACCAGCAATAACCAGCCCATGTACTGGGTGAGCCTAATGGGAATGGTTTAATAATTATCAACCAGCTACTGCACCTGCAGGACTCTGAGGAGAGTGGCAGGGTCTGTAGCCCTTTAGACATCATTTCCTATTGAGAGTATCTTGCCAAAATTGACATTTTTGTAGCAGTGGATGCCAAAAATCAGACTTGTATCTTAGTGCAGACTTCTGGAATAATCACGTAGACATGTGCACACTGAAATATTTAGTTTCGGAATTTCGTTTTCGTCCGAAAAGTAAATTTATTTAGTTACTCCCGAAATTCCTTTTTATTTATTTTGTTTTTCATTAAAAATTGCATTCGTCCGAAAATCCAAATTAATTAAGGTCGAATCTGTCATTGAAGGCTTATGGTGTCTGTCGAATGTTCAAAGAAGATTCGACGGAGCAGCTAAACTGTCTGTGTACATTTCCGGTTGAATTTTCCGTCTACAAGCTAGCTGTAGTAGAATTCTAATGTTATATGACTAGTAATAATTATATTTATTAATGATTTTACTAGTCAACCAACATTAGAATTTTTCTATAGCTAATGGGCGAATGCATTTGTCCGGAAATGTACGATTGCAGCGTCGTACAGTTTAGCTGCTCCGTCGAATCTTCTTAGAACTTTCGACAGACACCATAAGCCAAAGATTCAACATTTGTATGTTTTTCTTTGCTTTGTCGAATCTTTGTGGTTCATGTTGAATGGTCTTCTCAACCCCAACAGTCATCCAACTTTCACATTAGTTAATCTCAAAGTGCAATGGAGGGCGCGGCATCCGACGTTGTGTCAGATATTGATATGGCATTATAATATAGAATCTATAATAATAAATCCCCCCCACAACACGGGCAGTACCTGAGGCTATCACAACACTAGCAACACTAGTCTCACTATCAAGTTCACAACACTAACACAATAGCAGCATATTATGATGAAAAAGTTAAGTTGAACTGTAGCTTGCTTCACTATTGTTCTGCTGCTGTGCTTATGCTTAATTGCTAAATAATTCAGGTTCTCTGACAAAGGGACCAGCTAAGATTGACTGTCTTCTGAAATGATTCAGTGTGTGTGTCTCTCTCTGCTAGCAAATCGTAAGTAAAAGTAAGTTGGCCGTACGTGTGTACTTTGTTCTAGCTATTTTACTGCCCCTCCTCTTTGGTTACAATCGGCCAATAACATTCATCATCATCATTATTTTTATTTTACTTCCTCCACCCAATTCCAGCAGCGATCTTTTCTCTCTATGTCAAATCTTTTCTCTCTATGTAGAATAATCTTGGACTAATAGAGTTAAGGTTAGGCACATTCGACCAGAGGTTCGATAGACACAGATTGTTATTGGCAGCCACATGTCGAATCTCCTATCTATATCGAACTGTTGTCGCAACTAAAATGAAAATAAAGCATTTGTTTATGTCGGATCTTTCGGTTTTCGTATATTGCACTTTTGTTATCTTTTGTTAAAACGATAACAAAAATACCTGAAATTCAGACGAAAACGAATGCACATGTCTAATAATCACACAAGTGCATACCCAGACTCTTAAGGTAAGACCTAGAGGGCACGCTTCACTGGTTTTTGGACAGCATTTTGTACAGAGCCTTGGATTAAGCTATCAGGCACTCATGGTCACTTTGGGAGATTCCTCACTGCTCCTTCTCCAGACCATTTCTCTCCCACGGAGCTGCCAAGTCCACTACAACAGTGGATGGGCTTCTACATTGCTTACAGACACCTCAGACTCAAGAGGGATTGCAGGTTTTCTACCCAATCCTGTTTGGAGCTCGCAGGGGATGTTGGTTAGTGTCCAGTTGCAGATCGGAAGAGGTCGAACCCTTTTGGGTGCTCTTTGAGATCTTTAAGACGGAGTCCATTAAACAGTATAATCACATGGCTGGAGGCTGTTGCTGGATCTTCAGGATGCCTATCCTATCCTTACACCTTAGAGGGAAAGCAAAGCCAACTTTCTCCATCCCAATGGTTGGTGTACCCGAGGGTGCTCTGCTAGTTCCTTTGTTTTATTTCCATCAAAGGAAGTGGTGACAGTCAGGAACAGAATTCTGAGGATGAATACTTCCGCTTGTTTGATGGCTTCAGTGCCTCAGTCATCTGGGCACAACGTCATCATGCATATAGATGTTTCCTGGGGTGCATAAGCACCTGTGCAAATTACAACTAGAATTCTTAGTGCAAGGGAGGAATAAGGATCAAACACAGTTAATAAGTGTTACTCAGTTTGAGTAGTGGTCCGCGGTAATGGAAAGACCTTGAAGAAGTCTCAGCCCGTTAGGACCTTCAGACTTGAGAATTGCTACAAATCATGTCTGCAAGACAGCTGGGAAGATGCAATGCGAGGGACTTTCGGTCAAGGCAAGCAGAGATTCCCAGCCAAGGAGGGTAATCTTGAATGCGCTGGGGGTTCAAACAGCCCTTCTAGCACTTCGGCCTTATTACACAGAGTCAAGGAGGACCAATCTCCTTGCAGTTTAGCAACAGGGCAGCAGTTGCCTATATTCAGCTCCAGGGTGAAACTCGCAGCAATATGTCATTGAGAGAGGTGAAACCCATAACGCCTGGGGCAGAAGATCACCAGCAAAATTCCTGAAGCAGTTTACCTCCCAACGGTTTCTTTTGAACAAGTACAAGCTTCCCAGAGCACAACGAGTGGGTCTACGACCCAGGTCTTCTCTGAGCTGGTCCACAGGTGGGGCCTACCACAGACAGACCTCCTCGTTTCCCACAGTAATCACAAACATTTGTCTGATTTTGTTTCCGTACCCCAAGGCGCAAGGGACAGATGCTCTGGTCTCTCCCTGGGCCTGCAATCTAACCTATATATTTTTCTCCAATATTTCTGGTAAATGAGATTCCCCTTGAGGCTGTCAAGCGAGAACATAGTTGTCATAGCCATTCCTCCATATTGACCAGGAGGCCCTCGGTTTTCCCTGGCCATTCATTTCAGGATACAGAAGACATTTCCCCTCTATAACATACGTAGACTGGGGCTGCAAGCAGAGGCACTAAAGGGGGAGGATGGGCAACTCCGGTTGCTCCAGTTTCTTTCCAGCGTGATCTCTACTTTGTTGTGTGCAAGAAGACATTGTACATAAAACTAGGTCTAATTCTGGAACAAGTTTTCTTTTTCTTGGTAGGGCGAGACATTGATCCTACTGCCCTTCCAGTGTCAGCTGTTCTATACTTCCTCCAGGCCTTAGCCTATCCTCACATAGCTCACGAGTGTGGGCTAAATCGGCAATAACACATTTGAATGGGCCAAGAATCCTTCAGTTTGCACAACTTTTGAGGGCAGTCATGAGGAGTCGGTCACCAAGTAAGAAAGATCTATTGCAGTTGCTGAATCTCATATCAGTTTAACCGTTTGTTCCAACAGAGCAGTGTTCGGTTCAGGCCATCACCTACAAGGCAGTATCAATTGCAAGAACTTTAAGCAGAAGGTTATCAGAGATTCAAGCTCTTGGAGCTTCAAAGTAAATATATATATATATATATATATATATATATATATATAATATATTCTCCTTCCTTTCTAGAAAGAGTAGAGTTGGGTCTTGTAGATCATCCTGCATCAAACGTAGCAACAGCCTGCTATTTAACAGACAGCTGGACATTGCCTAACTTTTCAGAATATCACACAGGAAAGTCACACGTACTGTTAATTTTCAGAACTTAAAAGTAGTATCTGTCCACAATTGTCCCTTTCAGGTCTTCTAAATAAACCTTTTGTCATTCCAGCTGGGAATCATCAAGGGAAAGAGGTTACTGCCTGGATCCTACCAGGCTTGGTTGTGCATATAGGACTAGTGTGCGGTGGAGCACTCTACCAGAGCAGTTGAAGCCTCATAGGCAGCACATTCAAAAGTGTGACAGACCTAGCCAGGACAGAGGCTTTTGGAGGGGACTGAATGCTAGCCTCTTGCCTACCGATCATGGGCCCTGGCATTTGGGGGAACTGTGCCCTTTGTGAGCTGTGTGCCTGGGGACCCTTGAGGTGGTGTTACTTTGGATTCAGGTCCATGTCCCCAAGACACACAGACTCTGGGGACCCTTTATATGCCATATGAGAAATAGTGACTGATTCATACCGTTGGGACACATACTGTTAGATGCTAATGTCATCAACTCCAGCCACCTGTCTGTTGTCTTTTATAATGTAAATGAGACTAGTCTGGCTTGCCACAGCTTCTAAGAGTCTTTCACCCATTGTTCTAATTAACCCTGCAATTGTATGAAGGAGTTCTGTGTTTATACTTATAATCTACTGTGTGAAGCTCGGTGACAACAAGTCTGACCTGTAGTGAAATCCTGATTAATCATAACAATGCCCAGGAGGGCATGGAGTCACATCGGCTGCTTTAAGGGATTAGTTAATTGGCTCATGTTAATTCTGTTTCTGGTTACAGTTGTGTTAGAGTAATATGAGCAGAAGGGGGAACCTCCTCTTTAACTGTATATAAAGACTTGTATTTTGGTTCTAATAAAAGAGTCCATGTTCAGCAACTAAACAAGTATTGTCTTGTTTTGTGCTTGTGAGCGGTTGCAATATCCGATATCGATATTCAGACTGACAGGAAGTGGTATATGACGAAAGCACTCAAGCGGAGTCTGAGACGTTTAGTTACAAAGAGAATTTATGGTGCCCATCTGTACAGGGGTATTGTGGTCATTCTAATATTCCTACTCAAACTTGACAGAATAGACCCAGGGGCCTTGTCATCGGGGGACTATGCAGGAAGGACTATTCAGTCCTCTGTCTCATCGTAATTAGAAGATTGGTTTGCAAGTAGATCCCACCCTGTCAGATAGTTATTCATCACTAGTATGCTGCCATGTTGGCATCAGGAAAAGGGAAATTGTATCAAATACCATAATTTTCCTTTCCTGACGCCAAACCATGGCAGCATACAGTCCCACCCTTGTACGTTTCGGTATGTGGCTTGTTACAAAGAATGGGGTGGGGCCTAACTAGGCCTTCCATTTATGCTATTCACTGGTCCTGAGGGAGTGCTCAAGAGGCGGAGCTCTATCACTAGTATGCTGCCATGATTTGGCATCAGGAAAGGAAAATTACGGTAAGTATTTGATACAATTTTCCATTTTTTTGCATTGATACATGTCCCCTGGGGCAGGACCCGGGCCCCCAAACACTTTTTATGACAATAACTTGCATATAAGCGTTTAAAATAAGCACTTTTGATTTTTCATGTTCGTGTCCCATAGACTTTAATAGGGTTTGCATGTTTGCTCAAACTTTTTGCCTGTTCACATGGACTGGTGCAAACCGAACCAGGGGTGTTTGGCTCATCCCTAATGGTGACTATAAACTAAAAACTACAGTACATACATTTGTCCATAGGTAACACTTTAAAGGGAGGGTTAGGACTCCTGACAGATTTTTTTTTCACCATCTGTGTCCCATAGCCAATCAGAAAGTGAGAGGAAATCTCTGCAAGTTAAGGAAATTCCCTGGGGACCCAGGTCACAAGAACTAGTGTCCCCATTTGAACATTTCCCCTCTATTACTTTTCTGGGATCAGCCCAAAATGTGGGAATTTCTTTTACTTTCATTTTTAATGATATTGGTAACCAGAATAGAGAGGGTGAATTTTGGTCCATACCAGTGAGTTTTTTCATTGCTTTTTGCAGAAACTCAGGACATTCTTTTTAACATGTGTTCCTATGGAACACTTTCACATCAATGCATTTTTGAGCCTCAGGGACTTTTTTTCCCACAGCATGCAGCGTTTTGCCTTTAATAGACTTCAATGGGCCCACATTAAAAATGCAGGTACTGCTTTTTTAATGAATTTTTGACACATTTTTGGAACCAGTATGTGATCAAACATGTCCTCCCCTTTAAAAACAAACTTCCCAGGCTACCCTGAGAACCAGGAAATCCCAGTTTTGGCTGCAGGAAACATGGTGACTATGGATGGGCCGAACAAAAGTTTTAACCGAAATGGTGAACCCCATTGAAGTCTATGGAAGCCGAACAGGAAAAATCAAAAGTGCCCATTTTGATGGCTTATATGCAAGTAATTGGCCATAAAAATGGGTATGGGGGTCTGGGTACTGCCCTGGGGGATATATATCAATGCAAAAATATTTTTTTAAAACAATAAAACAATAGTTTTTTCAGGAGCAGTGATTTTAATGATGCTTAAAGTGTAGCAATAAACATGAAAAATTCCTTTAAATATCATGCCTGGGGGTCTGCCTGTAAATTGGCGCATCTGTACCGTGTATAGAACATGCCACAGCAATAATGACAGCATCAGGCAACTGAAAAGGAGAAAAAAACAACGTTTGACCTTCTGACGTCACGGACCGGTGCATGTTGGGTCAGTGATGTCAGAAGGGGGTGGTGTCACCAGGTGATTTCAACAGGTGGCCTCGCCCTTTACCTATATAAGAACAGTAGGCAGCCAGCCTTCATGGACGGCGGGAGCATTTTTTTGTTTTTTTTAATTTTTCGGGTGCGGCATGTGGCGTGATTGACAATTGATGTACATTGGGGGACACTATTTGACAAGGTGCTTTGGGGTGGGGGTCAGAGCAAAGCACCTTCCCTATGTTGAGGACATGTGGCCTGGTATTGTTTAGGAGGGAAGACCACTCATTCATCCCCCTTTCCTGACCTGCAAGGCTGCATGCTTGGATAAGGGTCTGGTATGGATTCTGGGGGGACCCCACACCGTTTTTTTTTTTCTTTTTTTTTAACAGGCAATTTTTTAATTTTTTTATTTAGCTGTCAGCGGGGAAACCCATTGACAGTTGATGGCTCATTGGTTGCTAAGGACGCCACACCCGGCTTCCCAACCCCGCTCCTTAACCGCTTTCCGACCAGCCGCCGCAGTTTTATTGCGGCTGAATGGCACGAGCAGGCGAATCAACGTTATGTTATGTCGCTTCCTTAGGTGGCCACTAGGGGCCAATGCGAGTGCCCAGTAGTCTCGACGACCGCCGGGCTCCCACGATCCCTCGTGACATGGTGAGAACCGGGATCTCTGTGCGTAAACACAGAGATCCCAGTTCTTTGAGGGGAGAAGTGACAGATCGTCTGTTCATACAAAGTATGAACAGCGATCTGTCACCTCCCCTACTCAGTCCCATCCCCCTTCAGTTAGAACACACACTAGGGAACACAGTTAACCCCTTGATCGCCCCCTAGCGTTAACCCCTTCACTGCCATTGACATTTTTACAGTAATGCATTTTTATAGCACTGGTCGCTGTATTAATGACAATGGTCCCAAAAATGTGTCAAAATTGTCCGACGTGTCCGCCATAATGACGCAGTCCCGTAAAAAAAATCGCAGATTGCCGCCATTACGAGTAAAAAAATAAAATAATAATAAAAATGCTATAAATCTATTCCCTATTTTGTAGATGCTATAACTTTTGTACAAACCAATCCATATACACTTATTGCGATTTTTATTACCAAAAATATGTAGAAGAATACATATCGGCCTAAACTGAGAAAAAATTGGCTTTTAAAAAAAAATGGGGATATTTATTATAGCAAAGAGTACAAAAATTTGTGTTTTATTTTTCAAAATTTACGCTCCTTTTTTGTTTATAGCGCAAAAAAATAAAAACCGCAGAGGCGATCAAATACCACCAAAAGAAAGCTCTATTTGTGGGAAAAAAAGGACTTAAATTTTGTTTGGGTGCCACGTCGCATGACCGCGCAATTGTTAGCTAAAGCGACGCAGTGCCGAATCGCAAAAAATGCTCTGGTCAGGAAGGGGGTAAAATCTTCCGGGGGCTGAAGTGGTTAATAACCATCTTATCTGTGCCCTGATCGCTTGTTTGCTGTTTGTAGACATTTTTTCTTTATTTTCACCTGATATTCCTACAAGCAAATCTGTTATTTTTCAACTTCCTTTAACAGACCAAGCTGTCAAGCAAAAAAATGGCAGTTAAAGGCATGAGACAAACCATTAACCACTGACAGGGGTGCTTATGTTGATCAGATTTTATTTATTTATAGAAAAACCTTTAAAACCAAAAGAAAAACCAGAAGGAAAAAAAAAAGTTTTCTGTAACTGATTAAAAAGTGTTAGATGGAGTTCAGTTTTAACCACTTAACGACCGCCCACTGTATATATACATCGGCAATTTGAAGATGGATATCTCAGTAACGGGAGCAGCTGCTGCCACAACCGAGGTATCCATCTTGTCAGTGGGCGGTTCTGCTTACGATAATGGTGGTCTCTGCAGTGGTTTCACTGCGAGATCACCGTTATCGGCAGCGGGAGAGGGGCCCCCCATCCCGCCGCTACCCCGCGCCCTCCGCCGCTTACCGGAGCCATCGGTAGCAGCAGAAGCGATCAAGTCCTTCTCCTTCTTTGGTATGGATACGAGTGAGGGCAAGATGGCCCCCACCCGTCTCCATTCTGAGAGCAGGGCGTAAGCGACGTCAAAACGTCACTTCCGCCCATACCTCTTAAAGGGCCATTTTTTTGTTGTCATTTTTTCAAATGACAATTTTTTTTTTATTGCATTTAAGTCCAAATATGAGATCTGAGGCCTTTTTTTACCCCAGATCTCATATTTAAGAAGACCTGTCATGCTTTTTTTTTTCTATCTATTACAAGAGATGTTTACATTCCTTGTAATAGGAATAAAAGTGACCCAATTAAAAAAAAAAACAGTTTTAAAATCAATAAAATAAAGTAAAATAAATAAGGAAGAAAATTTTTTTAAAAAGTGCCCCGTCCCGACGAGCTCACGCGCAGAAGCGAGCTCATACGTGAGCGGCGCCCGCATATGAAAACGGTGTTCAAACCACACACATGAGGTATCGCCGCAATCGTTAGAGCGAGAGCAATAAGTCTATCCCTAGACCTCCTCTGTATCGCCTATGGAGATTTTTAAGGGTAAAAGTTTGACGCCATTCAATGAGCAAGCACAATTTTGAAGCGTTATATGTTTGGTATCAATTTACTCGGCGTAACATTATCTTTCACAATATAAAAAAATTGGGCTAACTTTACTGTTGTCTTATTTTTTTATTCAAAAAAGTGAATTTTTTCCAAAAAAAGTGTGCTTGTAAGACCGCTGCGCAAATATGGTGTGAAAAAAGTATTGCAATGACCGCCATTTTATTCTCTATGGTGTTAGAAAAAAATGTATAATGTTTGGGGGCTCTAAGTAATTTTCTAGCAAAAAAAATTAATTTTTAACTTGTAAATACAGTCTGAAAAACAGGCTCGGCCCTTAAAGCGGTAGTAAACCCTCCGATACTAACATGATAATATTCATAAAGCCAAGGTATTTATAAGTCGATTTGATCGCTTTATATATCTAAATTATTTTTCTTACTCTATATATTCTTGATCTTGTGAACCGTTTTTCATCATATAAGCCCGCGTGCCATCTCCACTGTGGTCTTCCGCGTCTGAATCTATTTGTATTTCCACCCACAGTTCATCCTTGTCTCCGTTATCCCGCGCGTGCGCACTACGACCAAAATCTGTTTAATGCTGCTTCCCTTGTATCTAGCGCCATCTGTCTCTCCTTGATTCTGTGACGTGCAAGTCACATGTTAACCATGATGCTCTTAGGGAAGAATCTTGACGAAGCGCCGTGGGATGTCAGGGCTGACGTCTACATCAGGAAATGACGCAGCCCCGACATAAACAATTCATTTTTCCAGCTTGCCGGAATGAATGAGGATACGCCGCATGCGCGTTACACGTCTCCACTCATCAAAATATCACTAACTAGAAAAGGAAACAGGTATAGTAAAAAAAGACTACTGGCAATCGGTCTGTAATAATAATATGCAAAAAGACATGCAAAGTGAGAATTTTGAGTATACAACCGCTTTAAGTGGTTTATATGTCAGCCAAGTCCATCCAAATCTACTAGCAGTAATAGGGGGAGTGTATGGGTTTGCCAAAGCACCCCCAAAAATGTCTTCAGCACCCTCCAGCACATACAGTATATGTTCCTCCACTTTATTACTGAATGTCTCATTGTTTTTTCCTTAATCACTTCTCTGATCTCAGTAAACTTAGTCATTGGCAGATAAATATTACTTTGTTGTACATAACAAAGTAATATTTGAGGTGTCGACATCGCTGGATCCCTGGACAGGTAAGTGTTCTAATATTAAAAGTCAGCAGCTACAGTATTTTTAGCTGCTGAGTTTTAATGCTATCACGGGGGGTCTCACTGTGCCCATCAATTGCAGCCTCACTGTGCCCCATCAAACGCAGTCACTGTGCTCATCAAATGCAGCCACTGTGCCCATGAAACGCAGCCACTGTGCCCATCAAACGCAGCCACTGTGCCCATGAAACGCAGCTACTGTGCCCATGAAACGCAGCCACTGTGCCCATCAAACGCAGCCACTGTGCCCTCAAACGCAGACACTATGCCCTCAAACGAAGCCACTGTGCCCATCAAATGCAGCCACTGTGCCCATCAAATGCAGCCACTGTGCCCATCAAATGCAGCCTCTGTGCCCATCAAATGCAGCCTCTGTGCCCATCAATTACAGCCACTGTGCCCATCAATGGCAGCCACTGTGCCCATCAATGGCAGCCATTGTGCCCACCAATCGCAGCCACTGTGCCCCATCAATCGCAGCCACTGTGCCCCATCAAACGCAGCCACTGTGCCCCATCAAACGCAGCCACTGTGCCATCAAATGCAGCCACTGTGCCCATCACACGCAGCCACTGTGCCCATCACACGCAGCCACTGTGCCCATCACACGCAGCCACTGTGCCCATCAAACGCAGCCACCGTGCCCATCAAACGCAGCCACCGTGCCCATCAAATGCAGCCACCGTGCCCATCAAACGCAGCCACTGTGCCCATCAAACGCAGCCACTGTGCCCATCAAACGCAGCCATTGTGCCCTCAAACGCAGCCACTGTGCCCTCAAACGCAGCCACTGTGCCCATCAAATGCTGCCACTGTGCCCATCAAATGCAGCCACTGTGCCATCAAACGCAGCCATTGTGCCATCAAACGTAGCCATTGTGCCCTCGAACGCAGCCACTGTGCCCATCAAATGCAGCCACTGTGCCCATCAAATGCTGCCAGTGCCCATCAAATGCTGCCAGTGTCCATCAAATTCTGCCAGTGTCCATCAAATTCTGCCAGTGCCCATCAAATGCTGCCAGTGCCCATCAAATGCTGCCAGTGCCCATAACACTGATATACTTTCTTAAATCACTGTACCTGCTGTCCTGGGGGTTTCCCTCGTGCTCCTCTCCCTCCTCCTGACGTCACAGCCCCAGGGCCGAGGAGAAGATGCAGTGCAGGGGAGGGTAGGCGGAGCTTAAGGCTCCACCTGTCACCTGTTGCTTATGGGGGCGCGAGTGACACACGCTGCACCCCCACATGAGATAAAGCCCCCCCACCCGTCTTGCTGATTCCCGGCTCCCGCTGCCGCCTCCCGCACACATGCAGCCCACGGCAGCCGGCTTTCTGTAGTGGCGCCGTGGTGTATGGGCGTGCTTGTCGGAGAGTAGGGGGCATGAGATACACGCCCCCATCCTCTGCCAAGCACGCCCATACTCAGTGGCGCCGCTACAGAAAGCCGGCCGCCGTGGGCTGCAAGTGTGCGGGAGGCGGCAGCGGGAGCCGGGAATCAGCAAGATGGGTGGGGGGGGCTTTATCTCATGCGGGGCGGCCCTTTTTGCCGCCCCCCGCAAAGTGCCGCCCTAGGCCTAGGCCTTGTCGGCCTAGGCCAAAACACAGCCCTGCTTATAGCAATGTAATACAAAAATTTAAAAAAAAATGTGATCCCTTCCTATTGTAACATTATATTGCTCTGGTTACAGTGTGTTAAAAAAAAATGGTATACCTCTAGAGAGTCCTTTACTGTATGCATTGTTTCTTCTATAGATCTCAGCCAGTCAAACTTTGCCACCCATTCCTTCATAGTCGGAGCTTCTGAGGTTCTCCATGGCCTCGGAATCAGATTTTTAGCTGCATTTAATAAGTGTGGAACTAGGGTGCTCTTATACTGAGCCACCGTTTTTTCCATGCCATGGAACAGACATTTCCATGGCTCCACCTTGGTATATTCTCCTGTGATTTGATAAATTGCCCTAGTCATTTCCTCCCAGTAAGGCTGCATCTTTATGCATTCACACCACAAGTGCGCAAAGGTCCCATGTTGGGGAAACATCTGCTCCGAACCTCTGCGCCCTTTACAAAATATAGAATACTTTATTAATCCCAAAGGGAAATTGAGAAATTGTTACGACACAGACACACTTAACAAAGACAACACAAGATCACAACAATAGACTGAACAAGATGCAAAAATACAACAAAATTACCAATAACAGCCATTAACACCAAATAACACAATTAAAACTACACTAAAAATAAAACATCCATACAATCAAAATACAACATGGAATATATAACACAGATTAAAATAACTACCAAATAAAAATAATACACCACTTTCTCTAACACCACCCCAGATAATAACCAACACAATACCAACATACTAAAAAAACAACACAAAATTCTGATCATAAACAACCAGAATTAAATCTTCACCTCCAGCCCTCACAGAAAAGAATTATATATCTTGATCACCACTGGCAAAAATGATTTCCTGTGTCGCTCTGTGGTGCACTGTGGGTGTAACAATCTGTCACTGATAGTACTCCGCAGACTGACCAGCGTGTTGTGGAGTGGGTGGAAGGAGTTGTCCAAGATAGAACGTAAGTTGAACAACAGTCTCTTCTCCAACACTGTTGTAAAAGACTCCAATTCCAATCCAACAACATAACTGGCCTTGCGAATCAGTTTGTTGAGTCTGTTGGTGTCGGACCCCCTAAGACTGCTTCCCCAGCATGCCACTGCATACAGAAGAGCACTGGCCACCACAGGCTCATAAAACATCTTCAGCATCATCCAGCAAATGTTAAAGTCTTTGTGGGGTCACGTACCATCTTGGTAATAATTTATAGAACATCTCTATTGTCTTAGCATCACTTGATGAGCAGCGGACTAATCAGTGGATTTGTGCTACTAGATAATTCTCGGTGTTGCCGTGGTATCCATACCATCTTTCCTAAATCTACTTTACTTTGTGTCATCTCAATATCTACTAGACATGTGCATTCATTTTCGTCCGAAAGCATGTTCGTCCGAATTTCGTGTATTTTCGTTAACGTTTTAATAAACGATAACGAACGCACAGAATCCGAAAACCGAAAGATCCGACATAAACAAATGCTTTATTTTTATTTTCATTTTCGTTGCGACAACAGTTCGATATAGATAGGAGATTCGACATGACGCTGACAATAGCGATCTGTGTCCATCAAACCTGTGGTCCAATGTGCCTAACCTTAACTCTATTAGTCCAAGATTATTCTACATAGAGAGAAAAGATTTGACATAGAGAGACATAGAAGACATAGAAGAATTCTAATGTTGGTTGACTAGTAATAATATTTAATAAATATAATTATTATTAGTGTCATACAACATTAGAATTCTACTATAGCTTGTAGGCGGAATGTACGATTGCGGCGTCGTACAGTGTAGCTGCTCCGTCAAATCTTCTTAGAACATTCAACAGACACCATAAGCCTTCAATGACAGATTCAACCTTAATTATTTCGAATTTTCAGACGAATGCAAATAAATAAAAATGAATTTCGGGAGTAACTAAATAAATTTATTTTTCGGACGAAAACAAAATTCCGAAACAAAATATTTCAGTGTGCACATGCCTAAATTATCTACCCAGCTTTTACCTTCCTTATTGTGCTTCCAATCTGCTATCCATGAAATAGTAATAGTATTTTTCTTAAAATAAGGTGCTGCTAACCCCCTGTCTTTATTTCCTTTGCCAACATCCTAGGGTGTTTATGTACCCATATATATTTTAACACTATAGATCTTAATTTCCTAAAGTATTCCTGAGGTAATGTAATAGGGATCATTTGAAATATGTATGTTAATTTTGGCAGAATATTAATTTTTAATGCATTTATTCTACCTAGCCAAAGTAGGGGTTTATGTCTCAGGTGGTTTAGTTGTTCCTTAACCTTATTGAGCATTGGAATATAATTGGCCTTATATAAGGTCACTAAAGATGTGGTTAGCTTTACTCTTAGATATCCCAGTCCCTCTCTACACCTTACAAAGGGGAATTTAGGTTGAGTTGCCTGATGTTCTTTCCATGGAGTTGTTATGTTTAAGATCTCTGATTTAGATACATTCATTTTAAAGTTTGATAGTTTCCCATATCGGCCCAGTTCTTCTAGCACGTTTTGTATTGTTATTGGGTTTGGAAATATAGAATAGCACATCATCTGCATATTCAGCCACTCTATACTGCCTGTCCCCTATTCTCACCCCTCTGATGTCTGTGTTTTTTGTGAATCGCAGCTAGCAGGGGTTCCAGTGCTATTACAAACAACAATGGGGAGAGGGGGAATCCTTGCCTTGTGCCATTACATAGTTCGAAAGAGGGAGGTAGGCTTCCATTTAATATAATTTTAGCTGTTGGATGGTGATAGAATGGGGAAATCCATCACATCATCCTATCACCAATACCGAGGTGTCTCAGTGTTTCCAACATAAAGCCCCAGTCCACTCTGTCAAAAGCCTTTTCGGCATCTATTGACAAGAGTGTGACTGTGGCACCCTTCTTAATCACTTCATCTATCAAAAACAGGTAATTAAGGAAATTGTCCCTCCCTTCCCTCCCTGTCCCAAACCCTACCTGATCGTTATGGATCCATCTTGGCAATAATGGTTTTACCTTTTCTTCAATTATTTTAGTGAAGATCTTTATATCTGTATTTAGCAGCGATATCAGTCTATAACTCGCAGGGGCTGCCGGATCCAGGAGTTACCTTTTTTGCTCTGCTGCAAAAGCTGCAATATATTTTTTCAAGGCACTTTACAATAGACATGTGCATTCGTTTTCGTCCGAATGCATTTTCGTCCAAATTTCGGGTATTTTCGTTATCATTTTAACTAACGATAACGAACGCACAGAATCCGAAAACCGAAAGATCCGACATAAACAAATGCTTTATTTTCTTTTTTGTTGCGACAACAGTTCAATATGGATAAGGATTCGACATGATGCTGACAATAGTGATCTGTGTCCATCAACCCTGTGGTTGAATGTGCCTAACCTTAGCTCTATTAGTCCAAGATTATTCGACATAGAGAGAAAAGATTCGACATAGAGAGAAAAGATTCGATATTATAGAGACAATAGCAAAAAAGGTTGAATGTGCCTAACCTAACTCTATTAGTCTAAGATTATTCGACATAGAGAGAAAAGATTCGACATGAAGATTCGACATGAAGATTCGACGAAGCAGTCGCCGCGAGCAGACATTTATGGTCAAATGCTCCGCCCATAGGCTATAGAAGAATTCTAATGTTGGTTGACTAGTAATAATAATAATAATAATACAACATTAGAATTCTACTATAGCTTGTAGGTGGAACATTCGACCGGAAATGTACGATTGCGGCGTCGTACAGTTTAGCTGCTCCGTCGAATCTTCTTAGAACATTCGACAGACACTATAAGCCTTCAATGACAGATTCAACCTTAATTATTTCAGATTTTCGGACGAATGCATTTTTTAACGAAAGGAAATAAATAAAAATGAATTTCGGGAGTAATTAAATGTATTTTTCGGACGAAAACAAAATTCCGAAACAAAATATTTCAGTGTGCACATGTCTAGCTCCCAGTATGAGCATGACATTTCCTTACTTGATGAGCAGATACAGAAATGGGTTGTTGAGCACAGGAGGCTAAAGAAATGATTGAAAAATACACTGCCGACATCATTAAAGGCAAAGAAACTAAATTTTTGTGGGACCAATTGGCACATGAGGGAGGTTATGCTTACAAATGGAACTTAAATGCACAACCTAGTCCTAGACACTTCCCTAGGGAAAGAACCTATGCACCCCCTAATGGAGATAACATAATTCCTAACATCTCTTCTACATCTTAAATCTCCTCTAGCCAATCTACATCATACCGTGATCTATCTGAAGATACATTAACCAAAAAAAGAAAAGGAAATCCTGATGCTCAATCCTTGGAGTCCTTTAAACGCACTTTTGGAACAACGCAGAATCGTAGACCTTCTGGCCATCCAAGGTGTACACAATCACAACTGTCCATCTCACAGCCTTCCTTATCCAACATTGCGTCCGGCACTTTCACACCGGTTTTAACTACGGACCCAAATATAGCTTTATCTGCACGTGCGTCACCAAGTACTTCTAATAAGGTAGGCAGTTTGAACATTATGTTTCCTACTACTTATTCTTTACACTCTGATCCTAAACTGGCACCCATTTTTTTAGGGAAGGCACAGGAGATGGCCTGTGCCCATCCCCAGATGCCCTGCCTCAACAGATGGGAGAACAACCCAATTTGAAATAGTCAGGTCCATAAATATTGGGACATCGACACAATTCAAATCTTTTTGGCTCTATACACCACCACAATGGATTTGAAATGAAACAAACAAGATGTGCTTTAACTGCAGACTTTCAGCTTTAATTTGAGGGTATTTACATCCAAATTAGGTGAATGGTGTAGGAATTACAACAGTTTGTATATGTGCCTACCACTTTTTAAGGAACCAAAAGTAATAGGACAGATTAACAATCATCCATCAAACTTTCACTTTTTAATACTTGGTTGCAAATCCTTTGCAGTCAATTACGGCCTGAAGTCTGGAACGCATAGACATCACCAGACGCTGGGTTTCATCCCTGGTGATGCTCTGTCAGGCCTCTACTGCAACTGTCTTCAGTTCCTGCTTGTTCTTGGGGCATTTTCCCTTCAGTTTTGTCTTCATCAAGTGAAATGCATGCTCAATCTGATTCAGGTCCGGTGATTGACTTGGGCATTGCATAACATTCCACTTCTTTCCTTTAACAAACTCTTTGGTTGCTTTCACAGTATGCTTCGGGTCATTGTCCATCTGCAATGTGAAGCACGGTCCAATGAGTTCTGAAGCATTTTGCTGAATATGAGCAGATAATATTGCCCGAAACACTTCAGAATTCATCCTGCTGCTTTTTTCAGCAGTGACATCATCAATAAATACAAGAGAACCAGTTCCATTGGCAGCCATACATGCCCACGCCATGACACTATCACCATCATGCTTCACTGATGAGGTGGTATGCTTTGGATCATGAGCAGTTCCTTTTCTTCTCCATACTCTTCTCTTCCCATCACCCTGGTACAAGTTGATCTTGGTCTCATCTGTCCATAGGATATTGTTCCAGAACTGTGAAGGCTTTTTTAGATGTTGTTTGGCAAACTCTAATCTGGCCTTCCTGTTTTTGAGGCTCACCACTAGGGATGAGCTTCGTGTTCGAGTCGAACCCATGTTCGACTCGAACATCGGCTGTTCGACCGTCCGTCGAATTGCGAACGATATGGGCCGTTCGCGCCAAATTCGTGTGGCGCGTCACGGCCCATAATTCACTGCGGCATCGCAGTGCATTGCTGGCTGATGATTGGCCAAGCATGCACTATGACCCGCATGCTTGGCCAATCACAGCGCCGTCAGTAGAGAGAGCTGTAATTGGCCAAAGCCAGGGTGGCTTTGGCCAATTATGGCTCAGGGGATTTAGTACACACCCCACACTATATAAGGCCGCCTGCACGGCGGCCCTGTGTAGTGTGTGTTCCGGTGTGCTGAGCGATAGAGAGAGAGAGAGACAGTGTCATTTGATTTGAGTTAGATAGATTAGGCAGAACAGTCAGTCAGTTAGCTGCACTTACAGTGTATTGTGTATATATATGCATCCCAGGTGTTGCATATATATATATACACTGTATTCAGTTTAGCTAGATCCGTTCCTGTTATCTTCTATCTAGACTATTTACATTCAGTGCAGTGTGTCCTGCTCACAGTGTTCAGCTAGATCCGTTCCTGCTATTTACATTCAGTACAGTGCTTCCTGCTCACAGTGTTCAGCTAGATCCGTTCCTGCTATTTACATTCAGTGCAGTGCGTGCTGCTCACAGTGTTCAGCTAGATCCGTTCCTGCTATTTACATTCAGTGCAGTGCGTCCTGCTCACAGTGTTCAGCTAGATCCGTTCCTGCTATTTACATTCAGTGCAGTGCGTCCTGCTCACAGTGTTCAGCTAGATCCGTTCCTGGTATTTACATTTAGTGCAGTGCGTCCTGCTCACAGTGTTCAGCTAGATCCGTTCCTGCTATTTACATTCAGTGCAGTGCGTCCTGCTCACAGTGTTCAGCTAGATCCGTTCCTGCTATTTACATTCAGTGCAGTGCGTGCTGCTCACAGTGTTCAGCTAGATCCGTTCCTGCTATTTACATTCAGTGCAGTGCGTCCTGCTCACAGTGTTCAGCTAGATCCGTTGCTGCTATTTACATTCAGTGCAGTGCGTCCTGCTCACAGTGTTCAGCTAGATCCGTTCCTGCTATATACATTTAGTGCAGTACGTCCTGCTCACAGTGTTCAGCTAGATCCGTTCCTGTTATCTTCCTACTGACAGGCAGGCTTGTCTGGTTACAGTATATAAAGCTACCTGAAGAAAATTACAGGTGTTCTTTTTGATCCTATTAGTACCACGGTCAGGCAGCTAGACTATTTACATTTAGTACAGTGTGTCCTGCTCACAGTGTTCAGCTAGATCCGTTCCTGTTATTTACATTCAGTGCAGTGCGTCCTGCTCACAGTGTTCAGCTAGATCCGTTCCTGCTATTTACATTCAGTGCAGTGCGTCCTGCTCACAGTGTTCAGCTAGATCCGTTCCTGCTATTTACATTCAGTGCAGTGCGTCCTGCTCACAGTGTTCAGCTAGATCCGTTCCTGCTATTTACATTCAGTGCAGTGCGTGCTGCTCACAGTGTTCAGCTAGATCCGTTCCTGCTATTTACATTCAGTGCAGTGCGTCCTGCTCACAGTGTTCAGCTAGATCCGTTCCTGCTATTTACATTCAGTGCAGTGCGTCCTGCTCACAGTGTTCAGCTAGATCCGTTGCTGCTATTTACATTCAGTGCAGTACGTCCTGCTCACAGTGTTCAGCTAGATCCGTTCCTGTTATCTTCCTACTGACAGGCAGGCTTGTCTGGTTACAGTATATAAAGCTACCTGAAGAAAATTACAGGTGTTCTTTTTGATCCTATTAGTACCACGGTCAGGCAGCTAGACTATTTACATTTAGTACAGTGTGTCCTGCTCACAGTGTTCAGCTAGATCCGTTCCTGTTATTTACATTCAGTGCAGTGCGTCCTGCTCACAGTGTTTAGCTACATCCGTTCCTGCTGTTTACATTCAGTGCAGTGCGTCCTGCTCACAGTGTTCAGCTAGATCCGTTCCTGCTATTTACATTCAGTGCAGTGCGTCCTGCTCACAGTGTTCAGCTAGATCCGTTCCTGCTATTTACATTCAGTGCAGTGCGTCCTGCTCACAGTGTTCAGCTAGATCCGTTCCTGCTATTTACATTCAGTGCAGTGCGTCCTGCTCACAGTGTTTAGCTACATCCGTTCCTGCTGTTTACATTCAGTGCAGTGCGTCCTGCTCACAGTGTTCAGCTAGATCCGTTCCTGCTATTTACATTCAGTGCAGTGCGTCCTGCTCACAGTGTTCAGCTAGATCCGTTCCTGCTATTTACATTCAGTGCAGTGCGTGCTGCTCACAGTGTTCAGCTAGATCCGTTCCTGCTATTTACATTCAGTGCAGTGCGTGCTGCTCACAGTGTTCAGCTAGATCCGTTCCTGCTATTTACATTCAGTGCAGTGCGTCCTGCTCACAGTGTTCAGCTAGATCCGTTCCTGCTATTTACATTCAGTGCAGTGCGTCCTGCTCACAGTGTTTAGCTACATCCGTTCCTGCTGTTTACATTCAGTGCAGTGCGTCCTGCTCACAGTGTTCAGCTAGATCCGTTCCTGCTATTTACATTCAGTGCAGTGCGTCCTGCTCACAGTGTTCAGCTAGATCCGTTCCTGCTATATACATTTAGTGCAGTACGTCCTGCTCACAGTGTTCAGCTAGATCCGTTCCTGTTATCTTCCTACTGACAGGCAGGCTTGTCTGGTTACAGTATATAAAGCTACCTGAAGAAAATTACAGGTGTTCTATCCCAGCTTAGTGCAGCTACAGGCCATTAGTATGTCTGGAAGGCCAAGAAGGAGAGGCAGACAGTCACAAGCCAATAAGAGAGGGCAAGCAGGCTCTGTGTCTAGTGCTGGTCGTGGAGACGGTGCATCCTCATCAGCACGTGGCCATGGGACACGCTTGGCCTTTTTTTCGGCAGCTGGCCGTGTTGAGCCGCAACATGCGGAAGACTTGGTCGAGTGGATGACCAAGCCGTCCTCATCCTCCTCATCCTCTCTCACCCATGCCCAGGGTGCTTTGTCTGGCAAAGCAGCGGCCTCTTCCCTCAGCTCAATGTCATCAGTGACTCCTTCCCTAGCTCCACCATGTCCTCATGAGGATTCCCTCGAACTGTTTGACCACAGTGTTGGGTACATGCTCCAGGAGGATGCCCAGCGTTTGGAAGGCTCTGATGATGATACTGAGCTCAATGAAGGCAGTAACATGAGCACGGACAGAGGGGGTGCCCAAGAAGGACAGCAATCTGGCAGTCATGCTCCCCCTGCTGCAGCATACTGCCAGGTTTGCTCCAGTGATGAGGAGGGAGGGGATGATGAGGTCACTGACTCAACGTGGGTGCCTGATAGGAGAGAGGAGGAGGAGGAGGAGGAGGAGGAGGAGGAGGTGGCACATCACCAACTAGGCAGGATGCCCTCCAGGGGCCAGCCTAAGGGCAGCACATTGACTGCATCACACCCCAAAGCTCCACATGTGCAGGGCGCTGCAGTCTCTGCGCGTTATTCAAAAAGTTCTTTGGTGTGGGCCTTTTTTGAGACGAGTGCATCAGATCGCACCGCTGCTATTTGCAATATATGTCTCAAGCGTATCTCGCGTGGCCAAAACATCTCCCGCTTGGGTACCACATGCTTGACCAGACATATGTTGACCTGCCATGCAGTTCGTTGGCAAGCGTATCTAAAAGACCCACACCAAAGAACAAAGACGATCTCTCCTTGCTCCTCATCAGCTGAGATTTCCAACCCCACTAGACCTTCAGTCCTCTCTGCGACCTGCAGTGAGAGGAATGAAGGTGTAGAATTAGGTGTGTCACAGCCAAGTACTTATGGGCAATCTGCTTTTGGTACACCGACGTCAGATTGTACCAGGCAAATTTCCCTGCCCCAGCTGCTGCACCGCCGAAAGAAGTTTGCTCCCAGCCATCCACATGCCCAGCGGTTGAATGCTAGCTTGGCAAAATTGCTAGCACTTCAACTGCTGCCTTTTCAGTTGGTAGACTCTGCCCCCTTCCGTGAGTTTGTGGAATGTGCGGTTCCTCAGTGGCAGGTACCCAAACGCCACTTTTTCTCACGGAAGGCGATTCCAGCTCTCTACCGGCATGTGGAAGGCAATGTCCATGCCTCGCTGGACAGGGCGGTCAGCGGTAAGGTGCATATTACCGCTGACTCATGGTCCAGCAGGCATGGACAGGGACGTTACTTAAGTTTCACGGCGCATTGGGTGACTCTGCTGGCAGCTGGGAAGGATGCAGGACAAGGTGCAGTAGTGTTGGAGGTTGTTCCGCCACCACGCCTCCAAAATGCTGATTGTGACACACCTCTCTCCTCCACCCCCTCCTCTTCTTCTTCCTCCATGGCCTCTTCCTCGGAACCAGCGGTGCTCCGTAGGCGTTCAAGGGGCTACGCAAGTACGCAGGCCAAAAGATGCCATGCGGTGCTTGAGCTGGTGTGCTTGGGGGACAGGAGCCACACTGGGGCAGAGGTTCTGTCAGCTCTGCAGGGGCAGGTTCAGAGGTGGTTGACGCCACGCCAACTTAAGGCAGGAATGGTGGTTTGCGACAATGGCACCAACCTCCTCTCTGCCCTCCGACAGGGACAACTGACCCATGTGCCCTGTTTGGCTCACGTCCTTAACTTGGTGGTGCAGCGGTTCTTGGGCAGGTACCCGGGCTTACAGGATGTCCTGAGGCAGGCCAGGAAAGTCTGTGTGCATTTCCGCCGGTCATATAATGCCAGTGCTCGGCTGACGGACCTCCAAAAGGAGTTTAACCTGCCCAAGAACCGCCTAATCTGTGACATGCCCACCAGGTGGAACTCGACGTTGGCCATGCTGCAGCGGCTGCACACGCAGCAGAGGGCCATCAATGAGTACCTGTGCGACTATGGCACCAGGACAGGGTCAGGGGACCTTGGTTTTTTTTCCCCACGCCAGTGGGCCATGATCAGGGATGCATGCACTGTCCTGTCACCATTCGAGGAGGCCACGAGGATGGTGAGCACTGACAGTGCATGCATCAGTGACACTGTCCCCCTTGTCCACCTGTTGGAGCACACGCTGCGTGGAATAATGGACAGGGCACTTGAGGCAGAACAGAGGCAGGAAGAGGAGGACTTCCTTAGCTCTCAAGGCCCCCTTTATCCAGACAGTGTTCCTGCGTGCCCGCCGATCACACAGGAAGAGGACGAGGAGGAGGAGGAGGAGGAGGAGGAAGATTGTGTCAGTATGGAGGTGGAGCCTGGCACTCAGCATCAGCAGTCTTTAAGGGATCAGTCCCAAGGAACACATGGACTTGTACGTGGCTGGGAGGAGGTGGCTGCGGACGTTGTTGTCCTTAGTGACCCAGAGGACTCCGGACCGAATGCCTCAGCAAACCTACGCTGCATGGCCTCCCTGATCCTGCAAAGCCTGCGTAAGGATCCTCGTATTCGTGGTATCAAGGAGAAGGACCAATACTGGCTGGCAACCCTCCTTGATCCACGTTACAAGGGTAAGGTTGCGGACCTTATCTTGCCATCGCAGAGGGAGCAGAGGATGAAACATCTTCGGGAGGCCTTGCAGAAAGGTCTGTGCAACGCGTTCCCAGAGACTGGGAGGTTACAAACTCCTGTTTCTGGACAACGTGTTGCTGAGGCTTCGGTCAGTCAAAGAAGGAGCGGTGGAGAAGGTGGCCGTCTGACCGATGCGTTCAGACAATTTTTTGGTCCGCAGCCCCAAGGTATGATCGGTTCCAGCAACCATCGCCAGCGTCTGTTTTACATGGTGCAGGAATACCTAGGGGCAAGATCAGACTTGGACACCTTTCCCACCGAAAATCCTCTGGGTTACTGGGTCTTGAGGATGGATCACTGGCCAGAGCTTGCACAGTATGCAATTGAGCTACTGGCCTGTCCTGCATCCAGCGTTCTTTCGGAACGCACATTCAGTGCTGCTGGAGGCGTGGTAACCGATCACAGGGTGCGTCTGTCCACCGACTCGGTCGATCGGCTGACCTTCATAAAAATGAATCAGTCTTGGATCACCACCAGCTACCAAGCACCTGATGCAGATGTAACCGAATAATTTTTTTTGAAATCTCAGATCCCTTCAAAGACTGCCTATGCTGATGCTGAGTGACTATCCCTGAGTAATTATCCTCTTCCTCCTCAATCATCACGCTGATAGCTTGTAAGAACATTTTTGGTTCTGGGCGCCACCACCAGTGCCTAAGGCACAATTTTTCAGCCCCTGTTTAACAGGGGCGTGTAATTACAATTTTTGATGTAATACTTTGCAGCAGGGCTCGTTCCTGCATTCCAACTAGAGTGTCTGTGAGGGGTTGCAGTGTTGTGGCACCAGCACCAGTGCCTAAGACCCAATTTTTCAGCCCCTGTCTAACAGGGGCGTGTAATTACAATTTTTGATGCAATACTTTGCAGCAGGGCTTGTTCCTGCGTTTCAACTAGAGTGTCTGTGAGGGGTTGCAGTGTTGTGGCACCAGCACCAGTGCCTAAGACCCAATTTTTCTGCCCCTGTCTAACAGGGGCGTGTAATTACAATTTTTGATGCAATACTTTGCAGCAGGGCTCGTTCCTGCGTTCCAACTAGAGTGTCTGTGAGGGGTTGCAGTGTTGTGGCACCAGCACCAGTGCCTAAGGCCTAATTTTTCAGCTCCTGTTCAACAGGGGCATGTAATTACAATTCTTGATCTAATATTTCACAGCAGGGCCCTGTGAGGGCTTACAGTGTTTTGGCCACAGCAACACCTAAGGCCCAAATTTCTGCTGAGTATATAGGGCAGGACCCTACTTTCAAACATCTAACTTACAAACGACTCCTACTTGCAAACGGAAGGAGACAACAGGAAGTGAGATGAAATCTACCCCTAAGGAAGGGAAATTCTCTCCTGTAAGAGTTAATATGGGAAAACAATTTTTCCTTTCCACTGATGCTTTCCAATCCTTGTTCCACAAAAAAACCCAAATTTTCAAAAAACATTTTTCATTGGGACAAAAAAGTGAGGTGAAATCTTCTGAAGAGGAGGAAAGACGCAAAACAAATGTCACAGGGGTGATAACCCTTCCCTATGTTTTCCAAAAAGCTTAGAAAAGATTTTTTGGCTGGAGCTAAACACATTAAAAATGTTCAAAATTACAAACAGATTCTACTTAACAACAAACCTACAGTCCCTGTCTTGTTTGCACCGCCTGTATACTGCTGTTCAGAGTATATAGGGACCTTTCCTTATTTTAATTTGGGTGCGGGGTTCCCCTTAATATCCATACAAGACCCAAAGGGCCTGGTAATGGACTGGGGGGTATCCATGCCGTTTGTCTCACTGATTTTCATCCATATTGCCATGACCCGACATGACATTAAACCCGCAAGCAGTTTTAAATGAGATTTTTTCCTTTAAAAATGACATTTGGTGCAGGGACTGTTCTAAACATGGGAAACACGCGTCACTTTACAGGCATACTATAGACACCCCCCAGGTACGATATTTAAAGGAATATTTCACTTTTTTTTTTTTACTTTAAGCATCATTAAAATCACTGCTCCCGAAAAAACGGCCGTTTTTAAAAGTTTTTTTTGCATTGATACATGTCCCCTGGGGTAGGACCCGGGTCCCCAAACCCTTTTTAGGACAATACCATGCAAATTAGCCTTTAAAATGAGCACTTTTGATTTCGAACGTTCGAGTCCCATAGACGTCAATGGGGTTCTAACGTTCGTGCGAACTTGCGGTCCGTTCGCGGGTTCTGGTGCGAACCGAACCGGGGGGTGTTCGGCTCATCCCTACTCACCACTGGTTTACATCTTGTGGTGAACCCTCTGTATTCACTCTGGTGAAGTCTTCTCTTGATTGTTGACTTTGACACACATACACCTACCTCCTGGAGAGTGTTGATCTGGCCAACTGTTGTGAAGGGTGTTTTCTTCACCAGGGAAATAATTATTCGGTCATCCACCACACTTGCTTTCCGTGGTCTTCTGGGTCTTTTGGTGTTGCTGAGCTCACCGAAGCATTCTTTCTTTTTAAGGATGTTCCAAACAGTTGATTTGGCCACACCTAATGTTTTTGCTATCTCTCTGATGGGTTTGTTTTGTTTTTTCAGCCTAATGATGGCTTGCTTCACTGATAGTGACAGCTCTTTGGATCTCATATTGAGAGTTGACAGCAACAGATTCCAAATGCAAATAGCACACTTGAAATTAACTCTGGACCTTTTATCTGCTCCTTGTAAATGGGATAATGAGGGAATAACACACACCTGGCTATGGAACAGCTGAGCAGCCAATTGTCCCATTACTTTTGGTCAGTTACAAAGTATGAGGCATGGGGGCATGGCCTGCATCAGAGTTGAATGGCAGCAAAACTTCGGAGCTCCGGCATACCCGAGGACACAGTGGCTAAAAAAGGCACAAAACCACTCAGTTTTAACCACCCCATCTGGTGATCTGATCCGGGCACCTCTGGAGACCATGACCAACAAAAGAAAGGGGTCATCTAAACCACAACGGCTGATGGATGACTTCACACAGCCGCGGCATAGAGGTAGGCAAAATGGTGCCGGATCCTCATCCACCCCGGCTCACAAACATCAACCTAAACCACACACAGCGGCCATATCGCCCTAAAATAACGAGGCCCATAGCAGCCAATACCCCCCCTCTCCCTACTCACCATCAGGGAGCCCAGCCAAAGCTAAACTAAGGCTGGATGGCGCCGGATGCAGCCCAGCAATGAGCCCAGTAACAGACTCAGGGGATGACACCAGAGAACTACCTGACTCAATCACCACATTTACCACTATGAACCAACCTGTGATGGACACTGTCCTCAAAGACATGCTTGTATCACTAAGAAGCACATTACAAACAGACATGATGAACTATATGCACAAAGTAAGTAGGGAAGTAAGAGCAGTAGAGAACAGGGTGGATCATATTGAAAAAAAGATCGGGGAGTATGCGTCCACCATAAATGACTTGGTGGATGCAAATGAGGAACGAGAAGAGGAATCAGCATGGATTAAAAATAAATTGAAGACAGATCCAGAAGGAATAACCTTAAAATAAGGGGAATCCCTGAATCTGTGCAGTCATCAGACCTGCGATCCTTTGCGACCAATTTATTCACCTCTCTCTTGCCTGACCTTTCTGACATGGAAATCACCATTGACAGAATACACCGCTTACCCAAACCATTGCACCTCCCTGAACAAATCCCCAGAGATGTGATTCTGCGTCTGCACTTTTTTCATGTGAAAGAGCAATCAATGCAAGTTATGCGCAAACAGGAATGGATCCCATCCCAGTACCAAAACCTACAATTTTATGCTGATCTTTCCCAACACACCCTACAAAAGAAAAGAAACCTCAATATGATCACAAAAGGGCTCAGGAACCACAACATACCCTATAGATGGGGCTACCCAACTAAAATCACCATCACTAAGCAAGATCAAACATATGTTGTGGATTCTCTAAAAAAGGTCTCTCCTTACTGAAGGATTGGAAAATTCTTCTAGTCCCCAGTGAAAACAACACCACAATAAATAGACGAGACCTCACCCCGGATTGAAAAACTGTTACACAAAGAAACGCCAGATCACATAATTTACACCTTTAGTGCACAGGAGTTACTATGTGCCCACACGAGGGGTCCCGGAATAGCCAATAGGCTTAAACTTACCCCCAATACACTTGAGCAGCAGCTAGTGCACAGTTCTCCATGTGGAACATTTTAAAATTCCTGGAAAGTTGATAATGTTATATAACAATTTTTTTTTTTTTATTCTTGTTTTCTCTTTCTATTTCTGGAAATATACAGATAAGTGTGAAACCTCAAGTACAACATGTCACAGAATCTATGCTCTGCAGAAACCAGATGGAGCCAAGATCTGGAGAAATCGATATGGATTCACAAATTGCCCTAGAACCACAGTGAGTAAACATACTACATATATAACAGTGCCTATCTCACAACATCCACAAGAGGGAGCTCTTGTATTATCTGTGAACAAACAAGGATCTCATCTAAAGCATAAACAACCATTATCATTATGGCTATCAACTTTCTATCTATAAATGCCAAGGGTCTTAATAACCCTGTAAAAAGAAAATCCTTGTGGACAGAAGCCCTAACAAATAGGAGTGATATATTGTGTGCTCAGGAAACTCATTTTTGCAAGATATCCACTCCGCCATGTAAGCACAGGAACTTTCCACACATTTTCACTGCTAATACAGAATCCAAAACTAGAGGAGTGCTGACTGCAATAAGGGAAACTGTAGAGTTTGTTTTACACACAGAGTACAAAGATCCTCACGGACGCTTTCTAATTCTAGTATGCGACATTAACCAAGTAACATACACAATTGTGAATGTGTACGCTCCAAACACGCACCAAATTAGTTTTTTTTCACAAACTCATGAAAAAAATAAACAATCATAGGAAAGGTCTATTAGTGCTTTGTGGAGACTTTAATATAGTGCCAGATCCAACCATGGACTCTACGACAAAGTCAAAACGTTTATTATTTATTTATTTATTTCAGGTACTTATATAGTGCCATCAATTTACATATACATTGTACATTCACATCAGTCCCTACCCTCAAGGAGCTTACAATCTAAGGTCCCTAACTTACATTCATACATACTAGGGACAATTTAGACAGGATCCAATTAACCTACCAGCATGTCTTTGGAGTGTGGGAGGAAACCGGAGTACACGGAGGAAACCGACGCAGGCACAGGGAGAGCATGCAAACTCCAGGTAGGTAGTGTTGTGGTTGGGATTCAAACCAGCGACCCTCCTTACTGCTAGGTGAAAGTGCTATCCACTACACCACTGTGCCGAAACATTCAAACACATGCCTTCAAGAAACCCTTTACAAAGAAGATCTGTATGATGTGTGGCGGTGCTTACATTCAGGAGAAAAAGACTATACATACTTCTCCGCCCCACATCGTATATACACAAGAATTGACCTATTCCTGGTAGACCAACAGACTTTAACTAGAACTGTCTCTTCGCCTATTAACAACATCACGTGGTTTGATCACGCATCTATAATAATCTCCATAACTGACGCCTCAACAGTCAACTTTATCCCACTGTGGAGAGCTAACTTGTTTCTCCTGCAACAACCAGAATACAAACAAATTATAGAGGACCACCTGAAATAATTTTTTTCTATAAATGAAGCCTCGGTGAAAAAGCAATTTACTTTATGGAACGCCCATACATCATATATAAGAGGGATCTTCATAAAAATGGGAGCAAGGGCGAAGAGGCAGCGGCAAAAGAAATTAAGAGACATTGCAGTCGAAATTTTCGAGTTAGAATCTAAAAACAAAAAACACTCATCCCCATTAATATCCAATAGGCTAACTCAATTAAGACACGACCTTAGACTCCTTTTATTAGAGTAATTTGAGAAAAACAACAAAAGACTTAAAATGACCCACTATGCACATGGCAATAGAGCTGGGAAGCATTTAGCACATCAGCTTAAAGGCTATAGAAGTAAAACCAAAATTCCCTATGTATTACATCCTGTAAGCAAAAACAAAATGCATCATCCACAAGACATAGCGGAGGCATTTAGCCATTATTATGGAACCCTCTATAATCTTAAAGATGATGCAGAAACAACCCAACCCAATACTGAAATGATAAACAATTTCTTACAGCAAATTTCATTACCAACAATATCCCCACAACAGATAGGGTCTCTAAACCTACCATTAACTACAGAAGAAATACATAAAACAATAGACTCACTACCTGCAAACAAATCTCCAGGCCCAGATGGTTTTATAAGGGAATAATACCAAACATACAAACTCCTCTTGTCACCTTATCTGGGCAGACTATTTAATGCAGCCGTGGCCTCTTCCTCCTTCCCACCAGAAATGCTTGATGCTCTGATTGTAACTTTACCCAAGCCAGGGAAAGAGCCAAACACACCAGCGAATTTCTGACCCATATCGTTACTAAATACTGATTTAAAATTGTATGCTAAATTGATAGCCAATTGCGATAATAGTTTTTTGCCACACATGATAAACTCAGACCAGACTGGATTCACCAGGGGGCATCAGACCTTCGACGCTACTAGGAGGCTGACAAACATGAATTATTTAGCCAAGATCCAGCAAAGGCCTTCTCTGCTACTAGCGTTGGATGCAGAAAAGGCTTTTGACAGGTTCCACTGGGGATATCTAGATCTGGTACTAAACAAATTTGGGTTCTCTGGAACCATCTGGCAATAATGGCCCTCTACTCTACTCTACTTGCCATTGGAACCAATGGCAATAATGGCCCTCTACTCAGAGCCTTCAGATCGAGTATACACATCAGGAGTACTCACCAAACCATTCTGCATAACAAACGGAACTCGCCAAGGTTGTCCATTATCCCCCTTAATCTTCAACCTAATATTAGAACCCTTGGCTACACATATTAGATCGCACCAGGGCATCAAAGGTTTCCAAATCCACAAGTCCGAACATATAATCAGTTTATTTGCTGATGACATCATCTTGATGCTCACAGATCCTGAATCATCCCTGGCTTCGGTACAGCAGTACTACAACTGTTCAACAAAATCTCTTACTATAGGGTGAATGAAAATAAATCTTATGTACCAGGAATGGGCATAAACACATAATTAAAGAACAAACTCAGTTCATGGTTTCCATATAAGTGGAGTAATGATGGAATAAAATATTTAGGAATCGCGTTAACCACGTCTACAGAAGAGCTATTCTCAGCTAACTATATTCCCTTCAAGATTTGGCTAAATCTGAACTTTTGTGGTGAGGGCATTTAGCAGCCTTGAAGATGGTGATACTACCACAATTAATCTACATGTTCAGAGCGCTTCCTATCCCAGTTCCCAACTCTTATTTCTCCAAAATCCAATCCATAGTTTACAGGTTTTTATGGAAAGGGAAGAAAGCGAGATGGTCCTTTACTAAATCAATAGCATCAAGAAAAGTGGGAGGGGTGGGAAATGTGATGATCAAAGATTACTATGTTGCCTCGACTCTTGCACAATTGAGAACATGGTTCCCTAAGGCATCTAGACCAAGATGGCAGGAAATAAAGGAAAATCAAACTCCAAACAATAACCTTCATGATTACTTAACGGCAAGTATACTCAACCCTCCACACAGTACTAACCTAGCTCCCTCGATTCAAGCTTCACTATGAGCATGGAAGATATTAATAGAAACACAACATTCAAATACCCCCACTTCTTTACTTCCAATTCCTATCACCAGCCTATCTGGAATAATACCATATCTCCACATAACACATTGGGCAGAAAAGGGAATCATAAACATTACAGATCTTATGGTAGGACCTACCATGAAAACATTCAGAACAATACAAATCAAATTTGACCTGGGGGAGATCAAACACTTCCTTCAAACTAATCCTCCACTTTCCGTTCAACTACCTTGGAGAATAACACTATACCTTACCAAACACTCTACTAACATCAAAGGAATCTCCCTATTCTACAACACCCTAAATAACAAATTAACATTTACTAAACTCTCCAATATCAAAGCCTGGGAACAAGAAATGGGAACCCTATACACACCAGAACAATGGCAAAGTGCACTCCAAACAACATATTCCACCACTAAATGCTTTAACCTATGGGAACTGACACCAAAAAATATTATTACGCTGGTATCTAAAGCCATACAGGATTTCTAAATTTGACACTCATGCTTCTCCAATGTGCTAGAGAGATTGCAAAAATGTTGGTACTCTATACCACATAATGTGGGATTGCCCATGCATCCGTAAGCTCTGGGGTAAAGCATTCGAAATAATTGCACAACGACTGAAACTCCATTTCCCCAAAAACTCCAGGATTTGCTATTCTATCCTTAGGTATAGACCCCTTCCCAAAAAATACCAGAGTAATAACGACCCATATCTTATTGAGCACTAGACTAGTGATCATGAGACATTGGAAAGATCAGGGAACACCCACAATAAAGGAAGTAATAATAACAACCAATGCACATGCTACATACAAAATTATGTTCGCTTCATCTCAAGGTAAATTTCAATCAAAACCTATGGAAAATCATGGACTGACTGGTATCAGACAAAAAGCACTCAATACTATATATGACTTATATGCAATCAAGTGATACAAAAAGCTGTGTATATGCATGTTTAAGTTTTTTTGTTTAATTTCGTTTATTACTTTTCTTTTTCTCTTCTCAATAATTGTTCATGGTACAATAGGAACTGTTTAAACATTTCCATTTTCTAGTTCAGAGCAATAACTTAATCCCTAATTAAGATGGGTAAAACACTTAGCATTATAAAATGTCTGATATTAACACAAGTGTATCAGGGGGGTTACAGGATCTCCCTAACCAAGACACAGTGTGAACCCAAATGGGGTGTCGGGGGGGGGGGATCCACCCTCTCCTAAAATGTGAACATTGTCTTGCATCATTCTACTATGAAACTCATCAGCATATACAATGTATAAGTGCATATGAAGCGTTTAGAATAAAGGAACAATTACTGTTTTCTCTTTAGTCTATTACTGTAGTACACTATAATTACAGTATATTTTGTATTCTTTTTGAAATATCTTAATAAAAAACCGATTGAGATAAAAAAAAGTGGGAGGCACATATACAAACTGTTGTAATTCCTACACCGTTCACCTGATTTGGATGTAAATACCCTCAAATTAAAGCTGAAAGTCTGCAATTAAAGCATATCTTGTTCGTTTCATTTCAAATACATTGTGGTGGTGTATAGAGCCAAAAAGATTAGAATTGTGTCGATGTCCCAATATTTATAGACCTGACTGTACTTTTCCTTTTGATCACATCAGTGCAGATTGTTTTGCACACCTGTGACCCATTTTCAGCTGACAGCGGGCTTAAGCTCGCTCTCGGCTGATGTCACAGAGTCTGTCCAGGCTGGGGAAAGATCGCAACCATATGGTTGGGATCCGTCCACATGCCTGGACTGGGGGACATACTAAAACATTTAATGTGAAAATGGCTTAATGTAGCTTAACGTGTAATAAAGTGCCTAAACGTCAATCAATTGCCCTGAAACTTTGCACAGCCTAAGCTTTTACATTTCCAAACCTATCCAAGAAGTTTCATGCAATTTGGTGTTCCACAAGGCAAACTAGGGACATTAAGCTTGTTTTTTGGGGAGCTTAATGTGGCTTAACCTACAAAAAAGACCTTAAATTTTACCTAATTTCCCCATAGAAAATTGAGTACTGTCCGTGATACTTTTTTTATTTGCACTAATGCCGCGTACACACGATCGGACTTTCCGGCATACTTGGTCCGGCGTACCGGAGTCCGTCGGACAATTCGATCGGGTGTGGGCTCCAGCTGACTTTTTTTTCTCAAAAGTTTGACGGACTTAGATTTGAAACATGTTTCAAATCTGTCCGATGGACTCAAGTCCGGTCGAAAAGTCCGCTCGTCTGTATGCTAGTCTGAGGGACAAAAAACAACGCTAGGGCAGCTATTGGCTACTGGCTATGAACTTCCTTGTTTTAGTCCGGTCGTACGTCATCAAGTACGAATCTGTCGGACTTTGGTTGATCGTGTGTAGGCAAGTTCGTTCATTCGGAAAGTCCGTCGTAAAGTCCGTCAAAGTCCGCCAGACAAAGTCTGCCGTAAAGTCCGCTCGTGTGTACGCGGCATTACATACAATTTTTCAGGACAAGCTTTCGGGGTATGTCCCCTTCTTCAAGGTCCAAGCAGTACTGATTCACACATTTTTAAGCAGAATGTAAAATGCTTAAAAATGTGTGAATCAGTACTGCTTGGACCTTGAAGAAGGGGACATACCCCGAAAGCTTGTCCTGAAAAATTGTATGTTAGTGCAAATAAAAAAGTATCACGGACAGTACTCAATTTTCTATGTCACAAATGCACTAACACGGCTACAATCAAATCAAGTACCTAATTTCCCCTAAACTTTACACAATAGAAGACTCTATCCATGCCAACACATTCTGAAAATTTCAGCTCATTTGGTTAATCACACCAAAAGTTATTCACATTAAGCTATATTGTACAATGCTAAAACATTTCATGTGAAAATGGCTTAATGTAGCTTAATGTAGCTTAATGTATAATAAAGTGCCCAAACCTCAGTCAATTGCCCTGAAACTTTGCACAGTCTAAGATCTCAACTTCCCAAACCTATCCAAGAAGTTTCATGTGATTCGGTGTTCCACAAGGCAAACTAGGGACATTACGCTTGTTTTTTGGGAAGCTTAATGTGGCTTAATGTACAAAAAAGACATTAAACCTTAACCTATTTCCCCCAAACTTCACACAATGGAAGACTCTATCCACTCCAACATATTCTGAAAATTTCAGCTCAGTTGGTTAATCACACCAAAAGTTATACTCATTAAGCTATATTTTACAATGCTAAAACATTTAATGTAAAGAGCTTAATGTACCATAATGTGCCTAAACCTCAATCAATTGCACTGAAACTTTGCACAGCCTCAGATCTCAACTTCCCAAACCTACTCAAGAAGGTTCATGCGATTTGGTGTTCCACAAGGCAAACTAGGGACATTAAGCTTGTTTTTTGGGAGCTTAATGTGGCTTAATGTACAAAAAAACCCTTAAATGTTAACTAATTTCCCCCAAAATTCACACAATAGAAGACTCTATACATGCCAACATATTCTGAAAATTTCTGCTCATTTGGTTAATCACACTAAAAGTTATTCACATTAAGCTATATTTTACAATGCTAAAACATTTAGTGTGAAAATGGCTTAAAGTGGAGTTCCACCCATTTTACACACTTCCTCACTCTGGTATCCCCTGTAAAAATCCTTTTTGCCATGGAAAATCTTTTTTCTTTTTTTAAAAGGAAATACCTTAATTATCTTTTTTTCTCCTGCATTTCCGATGTCCCCGCCAGCGGGCACGATGACCGCCGGGCACCCGCGATCACTCGTGACACAGCGAGAACCGGGATCTGTGTGTGTAAACAGCAATCTGTCATTTCCCCTAGTAAGTCCCAATCCCCCTTCAGTTAGAACACGCAGAGGGAACACAATTAACCCTTTGATTGGCCCCTAGTGTTAACTCCTTCCCTGCCAGTGACATTTTTACAGTAATCAGTTCATTTTTATAGCACTGATTGCTGTAAAATTGCCAATGGTCCCAAAAATGTGTCAAAAGTGTTCGATGTGTCCACCATAATGTCGCAGTCCGGATAAAAATCAAAATCAAAAGTCCAGATATTTAAATGAAACAGAAATGGTTACCACCGCTCAGGGCAATCCAAACCAGAATTCCTCGTCCTCCAGGAGAAAGGAGAGAGCCCCAGGTGCTGGCTATTGCTAGTATGGATGTGGGAGGCTGAAAGGATCTGGGCAGCCACACACCGGGATAAATTCTTCTTTTATTCGTGAAACAGGATCATAGGGTACATAAGACACCACTGGAGCTGATGCGTTTCACACTTACACAAAGTGCTTTCTCATAGCTAACTATGAGCTATGAGTAAGCACTTTGTGTAAGTGTGAAACGCGTCAGCTGTTGTGCTGTACCACTCCAGTGGTGTCTTATGTACCCTAAGATCCTGTTTCATGAATAAAATAAGAATTTAATCTATTTATCCCGGTGTGTGGGCGGCTGTCCAGATCCTTTCAGCCTTCCACAAAAATCACAGATCACCACCATTACTAGTAAAAAAAATAATAATAATAAAAATGCCATAATTCTATCCCCTAATTTGTAGATGCTTTAACTTTTGCGCAAACCAATCAATATACGTTTATTGCAATTTTTTTACCAAAAATATGTAGAGGAATAAATATCAGCCTAAACTGTGAAAAAAAATTTTTTTTAATATATTTTTGGGGATATTTATTATAGCAAAAAGTAAAAAATATTGCTTTTTTTTCCAAAATTGTTGTGCTTTTTTTTGTTTATAGCGCAAAAAAAAAAAAAACACAGAGGTGATCAAATACCACCAAAAGAAAGCTCTATTTGTGGGGAAAAAAAGGACGCAAATTTTGTTTGGGTACAATGTCGCACAACCGCACAATTGTCAGTTAAAGCGACACAGTGCCAAATTGTAAAAAGTGCTCTGGTCAGGAAGGGGGTAAAATCTTCCGGGGCTGAAGCAGATAAAGGGATTTTAAAGTCAGAAGGTTTATTTATCTTAATGCATTCTATGCATTAAGACAAAAAGCCTTCTGTGTGCAGAAGCCCCCCTAACACTACCCTGAGTCCCATCTAGATCCAGCGATGACATTGCAAGACACTGACAATCACAGGCATGACTCCTAGAGGCAGAGGCATGATGGGATTTGTAGTTTCACCACAGCTGGAGTGCCGAGCTTGCCTAAGGTCCCTTTAACACGAGGCGGACTCCGTTTCCACAGAGCCCGCCTCGGTCCCCTGGCTCAGCGGGAGATCTCTCCGTTGATCTCCGCTGAGCCGGCAGATGACAGGTCCCTCTCTGCTCACTGAGCGGGGAGGGGCTTGTCAGGTGCTGCTGCCGCCTATGGAGGGATCGAATGAAAATGGACAGCATGTCCGTTTTCATCAGATCTCACCCGATCCGATCCGCCAGCGACGGACCTGGACGTAGGGCCATCCGTCTGCTTTTGCGGATCGGACCGGGTCGGATGTCAGCGGTCATGTCTCCGCTGACATCCGTCGCTCCATAGGCTAACATGGAGCGCCCATTCAGGTCCGCCGTCAAAACTGACAGGCGGACCTGAACTGTCCGATCGTGTGAAAGATGCCTAACCCCTGACTTAAGATAACAACATAATACATGCATTTTTTTTAAGGACAAACAAGGCTTTCTTTTTGTGAATATTGTCCTGCAACAATAATTATTTTTTGCAATCCTTAGACAATTAAATGTAATAAAACTAAACAAAAGGCATTTTTTTCTTTCTTTCGGTGTATATATATATATATATATGTGTAAAAATGTGTCATAAATATTAATAAGCAAAGCAAACAAAAAATAGAAAAACTGTTTAACTATTAGTTATTAAAATAGAAAGGAAAAAAATCACCAGGAAAATTACAATTGAATAGAGGAGGAGAATATAGAGTTAATCAGTGCTGATTAGAGAAAACTAAAGGGTTAATAAGGAGTTCAACAGAGGAACATTTAATTAGAAAAACTTTTTTTTTTACTTGTCAAGGTTGCTTTAACTTTCTTCACCTGAAAATCGAAGTTCATCCCTTTGATCTGTGAATACAAAACACAGAAAGTTACAATTTATATGCAATGTTTCAATGTAACTTTCTGTGATGTGGTTGTTGATAAACATTGCCAGCCTGCTTCTTTTTTTGTGACAGCTTCTGCTGAATTGTTGGGTACTGAGACAGGGAAGCATCCTGGCAGCAGAGCAGAAGGACTAGATGTACTAGACATGACCTGTGTACTCTGATGACATATTTTTGGGTGTGTCTAGTGCGCCCAAAGTCTGCAACTGGTTAAGGATTGTAAAAAAAAAATGGTTAAATGTGAATAACTTTTGGGGTGATTTACCAAACGATCTGGAATTCTTGGATATGTTTAAGATGTTGAGATCTTAGGCTGTGCAAAGTTTCAAGACAATTGATTGAGGTTAAGGGACATTATGGTACTTTAAGCTCTTTACATTAAATGTTTTAGCATTGTAAAATATAGCTTAATGTGAATAACTTTTGGTGCGATTTACCAAATGAGCTGAAATTTTCAGAATATATATCGCATGAAACTTCTTGGATATGTTTGGGAAGTGGAGATCTTAGGCTGTGCAAAGTCTTAAGGCTATTGATTGAGCATTAGGCACTTTATTACACATTAAGCTACATTAAGCTATTTTCACACTAAATGTTTTATCATTGTAAAATATAGCTTAACCACTTCAGCCCCGGAAGGATTTACCCCCTTCCTAACCAGAGCACTTTATGCTATTCCGCACTGCGCCGCTTTACCTGACAATTGCACGGTCGTGCGACGTGGCTCCCAAACACAATTGATGTCCTTTTTTTCCCACAAATAGAGCTTTCTTTTGGTGGTATTTGATCACCTCTGGGGTTTTTATTTTTTTGCGCTATAAACAAAAAAATAGCGTCAATTTTGAAAAAAACGCATTATTTTTTACTTTTTGCTATAATAAATATCCCCCCAAAAAATATAAAAAAACATTTTTTCCCTCAGTTTAGGCCGATACGTATTCTTATATTACAAATGGTAGAAACCACCAACCCACGCAGGAGGAAACTAATGAATTAAATATTATGTTTTTAGGAGCAGCACATTATAAAAAAAGTGAAAACGTGAAAGAATAATTAACAATCATAAAATTGTTGCAAAATTTGTGTAGAGATCTAAAAAAAAGGTGAGAAATAGTGCAAAAATTTTATGATTGTTAATTATTTGCACTGGCACTTTAGAGGGAGCGCGGTTTGTAATTAATTTGTTAATTATTCTTTCCGATATGTATTCTACATATTTTTTGTAAAAAAAATCGCAATAAGCGTTTATTGATTGGTTTGCACAAAAGTTATAGCATCTAAAAAATAGGGGCTAGTTTTATGGCATTTTTATTGATAATTTTTTTTTTTACTAGTAATGGCGGCGATCAGCGATTTTTATTGTGACTGCAACATTATGGCGGACACATCGGACACTTTTGGCGTGATTTTGGGACCATTCACATTTATACAGCGATCAGTGCAATAAAAATTGCATTGATTACTGTGTAAATGGGACTGGCAGTGAAGGGGTTAACCACTAGGTGGCACTGTAGGGGTTAAGTGTGTCCTAGGGAGTGATTCTAACTGTGGGGGGGGGGGCTATGTGTGACACATCACTGATCACTGCTCCCGATTAAAGGGAGCTGTGATCAGTGTCCTGTCACTAGGCAGAACGGGGAGATGTTTGTTTACATTAGCATCTCTCCGTTCTTCCTCACTGTGAGACGATCTCAGGTATCCCCACGGACATTGAGTCTACCGGACCCGCGATCACGGTCAAAAAGCTCCTGGCAGGCGTGTGCGCCCGCAAACCGCCTTTTAAAGGGCAGAGTACTGGTACGTTAATCTTCCTGTACGTGCCCTTCTGCCGCAGTATATCTGCGTGAGGCGGTCGGTAAGCGTTTAATGTGAATATCTTTTGGTGGGATTTTGGCTGTGCAAAGTTTCAGGGCAATTGATTGAGGTTTAGGCACTTTATTACACGTTAAGCTACATTAAGTTACATTAAGTCATTTTCACATTAAATGTTTTAGCATTGTAAAATATTGCTTAATGTGAAAAACTTTTGGTGTGATTAACCAAATGAGCTGAAATTTTCAATGTGTTGGCATGGATAGAGTCTTCTATTGTGTGAAGTTTGGGGGAAATTGGTTAAAACTTAAGGTCTTTTTTGTACGTTAAGCCACATTAAGCTCCCCAAAAAACAAGCTTAATGTCCATAGTTTGCCTTGTCGTATACCGAATCGCATGAAATTTCTTGGATAGGTTTGGGAAGTTGAGAAATTAGGCTGTGCAGTTTCAAGACATTCGATTGAGGTTAAGGCACATTATGGTACGTCAAGCTTTTTACATTAAACATTTTAGCATTGTAAAATATAGCTTAATGTGAATAACTTTTGGTGTGATTTACTAAATGAGCTGAAATTTTCAGAATATGTTGGCATGGATGAAGTCTTCTATTGTGTGAAGTTTGGGGGAAATTGGTTAACATTTAAGGTCTTTTTTGTACATTAAGCCGCATTAAGCTCCCCAAAAAACAAGCTTATTGTCCCTAGTTTGCCTTGTGGAACACCAAATTACATGAAACTTATAGGATAGGTTTGGGAAGTAGAGATCTTAGGCTGTGCAAAGTTTCAGGGCAATTGTTTGAGGTTTAGGCACTTTATTACACGTTAAGCTACATTAATCTGAACCACAATGCTACCTGCCTGGAGTTTGCATGTTCTTCCTGTGCCTGAGTGGGTTTCCTCTGGGTACTCCGGTTTCCTCCCACACTCCAAAGACATGCTGGTAGGTTGATTGGATGCTGTCTAAATTGTCCCTAGTATGTATGAATGTGAGTTAGGGACCTTAGATTGTAAGCTCCTTGAGGGTAGGGACTGATGTGAATGTACAATGTATATGTAAAGCGATGCGTAAATTGACGGCGCTATATAAGTACAGTACCTGAAATAAAAAATAAAATAAAATTAAGCCATTTTCACATTAAATGTTTTAGTATGTCCCTTTTGCTGGTGTTACTCTTGTCTACTAGGCCAGCTGGGATGCAGAACTCATTCACATTGTATGGGTAGTATGCCCTCAGGGCTACATCTGTGCCTGCACTTTTTGGTCCTGCGTGGACGCTTTTACTCCTCCACTGGGAGGCCTAGGGCCTTATTTTCCTTGCCCCTGTTGCTTTAGTAAGCCTGAGTCTACATGCTCCATTACTTTTCTTATTTCTGGCAATGACTAAATTGGGTAGTATCCTGTGCTTAGTGGGGATGTCCTCTGACTGTCTGCCACTTACACCCTACAGAGACTAAGGCGGATAATGCTAATAAGTGTTTATTGTTACTTTCATGGAATGTCAGAGGGATGAGTGACACACATAAGCATATAGCGATCTTTAAATATTTCTCTAGATTGTAACCACACTTGGTTTGTCTGCAGGAGATGCATCTGCAACTGGGCTGTGTCCACTTGCTGCACTCACATAAATTCCCTGTGCAATTTCACTCTACCTACTCCTCTTTCTCTAGAGGTGTGAGTGTGCTAATTATCAATACAATTTCCCTTGTATGCTTACTTCAGCCCTGGAAGGATTATTTAATTAACCACTTGCTGACCGGCCATAGCTGAAAGACGGCTACAGCACGGTTGGCTTATTCTGGGTGGGCGTCCATGGATGTCCTCCCAGAATCTTGCTCCCACGCCCCCTGGGGCGCACACCCAGGAACACCCTTGACCGTTGGGTCCGGAAGACCCGGCACATCACAGATCATGGTAAACAGCTGCTGATAGCGGCCGTTTACCACGTGATCGCTCCCCTCCGTCAAATGACGGAGTGATCACTTGTAAACAAACAAGTGCCATGTCATGACGCCGGCTCCTCCCTCCCCTCTCTGTACCGATCTGTACAGTACGAGGGGAGAGGGGGGGAAGATTGTTTGCAGCAGCGCTCTGGGCTGGATCTGTAGTGCCCACAGCGCTGCTCAGTGCCCATACTCTGCAATACTCTGCAGTAATATGCCTATACTCTGCAGTACTCTGCCCATACTCTGCAATACTCTACAAAAATCTGCAACACTCTGCCAACACTCTGCCAACACTCTGCCAATACTTTGCCAAATTTTAACAGAAACAAAGGATTTTTTTTTTTTACCGAATTTTCAGTCTTTTTTGATTTATAGCGCAAAAAAATAAAAACCCCAGCAGTGATTAAATACCACCAAAAGAAAGCTCTATTTGTGTGAAAAAAAGGGAAAACATTTCATATGGGTACAGTGTTGCATGACTGAGCAATTGTCATTCAAAGTGTGAGTTAGGTAGGGGGTTTAAGTGCCCAGTGGTCAAGTGGTTAATGACCAGGTCATTTTTTGTGATACGGCACTGCCTTATTTTAATTGACAGTTGTGCAGTCGTGTGATGTTATACCCAAACAAAATAGATGTATTTTTTCCCACAAATAGAGCTTTCTTTTAGTGGTATTTGATCACCTCTGCATTTTTTATTTTTTGCGCTATGAACAAAGAGCAACAATTTTGAAAAAAAAAAAATATGTATATTTTTTAATTTCTGCTATATATATATAAACATATCCAATAAAAAAACATGTAAAAAATCTAATTTCTTCATCAATTTAGGCCAATTTGTATTCTGCTACATATTTTTGGTAAAAAAAATCCAAATTAGCGTATATTGATTGGTTTGCACAGAAGTTATCGTGTCTACAAACTATAAGTTTTTTACTAGTAATGGCGCGATTAGCAATTTTTAGCGGGGCTGTGACATTGTGGTGGACAAATTTAACCCTAAGTGACACTTTTTAGGGACTAGTGACACCAATACAGTGATCGGTGCTAAAAAATGAACTGTCACAGTATAAATGACACTGATAGGGAAGGGGTTAACATCAGGGGCAATCGAAGGGTTAAATGTGTTCCCTAGGAGTCAGTGGCCGACCTACCAGGGCCGCAGCTGTTGCACTTGCGACTGGGCCTTGGCATTCTGCCACTGTCAGGGACCCCAGTGGGGTTGCTAGTTCAGCGGATTTGAGCGGAGAGCGTCTCTCATACCGCTCAGAGATGGCAATTCTCCCTGCTCCCTCCTCCCCCCTCCTGTGTGCTTTGCGGAAAGTCAAGTGTGAAGCTAATGAGCTGGCACCTCCCATGGTACACACAGGAGGAGAGCGGAAGGGGAAAAGGAGCAGATCGGCTGTGTCATCCCGTGCGAGAGAGGAAGGGAGGACAGACAGGGGAGCAGGGAGAACTGTTGGCTCTGAGCTGTATGAGAGATATGCTCTTCGCTCAGAGCCATGCTGAGGAGGCAGGCAGTATTGATGAGCATTGATCGGCTGCACTGATAGGTAGTGCTGATAGGAGGCATTGATAAGCACCTATAGGTGGTGATGGCATTGATGAGCAATGATCTGTGGCATGGAAAGGCGGCGTGGCACTGATGGGCATTGATGAGCACTGATAGGTGGCACTGGGCACTGATAATTGGCACTAATAGGCACTGGTAGGTGGCACTGATAGGCTGCACTGTTACGCAGCACTGATACGCAGTGCTGATAGGTGGCATTGATGAGAAATGGTCTGTGGCAAGGATAGGTGGTGCAGCACTGATGGGCATTAATGTGCTCTGATAGGCAGCATTGATGAGCACTGATAGGCCACATTGATGAGCAATGATAGGTGGCACTGATGGGTACTGATAGGAAGCATTGATAGGCACTGATAGGTGGCACTGATGGGCACTGATATGCGGCATTGATAAGCTCTGATAGGTGGCACTGAAAGGCAGCATTGATGAGCACTGATAGGTGGCACCGATGGGCACTGATAGGCAGCATTGATAAGCTCTGATAGGTGGCACTGATAGGCATCATTGATGAGCACTGATGGGCATTGAGCACTGATAATCAGCACTGATAGGTGACACTGATAGGCGGCACTGATGGACGCTGATAGACAGCATTGATGGGCACTGATAGGCGGCACTGGCACTGGTAGGCAGCATTGATGGGCACTGATGGGTGGCACTGGGTACTGGTAGGCAGCATTGATGAGCACTGATAGGCAGAATTGATGGGCACTGATAGGCAGTATTGATGAGCACAGATAGGCAGCACTAAAATGCAGCACTAATAGGCGGTATTGATGAGCACTGATGGGCAGCATTGATGGGCACTGATAGGTGGTACTGATAGGCAGCGTTAATGAGCAATGATAGGTGGCGCTGAAATGCAGCACTGATCGGTGGCACTGATAGGCAGCATTGATGGACACTAATAGGTGGCATTGATGGACACTAATAGGTGGCATTGATGAGCACTGATAGGTGGCACTGATTATCAGTGTAAACTATTTACTGACATTCTTGGGAGTTAACACCTTTCTTTTCCTAACACAGACACGTGGGAGAAAAGGGCTGCCAGATACCCAGCAAGTCTGTTTACATGTAATTAGCTAATCACATGGTAAAGGACTACCGTGATTGCACTGGATGCACGTCCCAGGGGGCATATAGGAGTCAGAGTTCTGGGAGGATATCCATGGACACCCTCCCAAAATAGGAAGCCCGTGGGTCAGATGGAAGAGGTGGGGGGGTCATGGGGTCCATCATGGTTTTTTTGCACCGGGGCCCTGAAGGTTCTAGTTACACCTCTGCTAGGAGTGTTTTCTAAATGTGTGGGGGATGTTGACACTGGACAAAGAAAAAGATCTGTGTTCCTGTTTAGCAGAAATCCCAGAACTCTCTCTCTCTCCCTGTTTGACAGAATCAATCTGCCTTGTTTACATTCTGTCATTCCCGAGAATGATCGTGGGTGGCTTGTGTCCATCGTGGCTGCTGGCCCCGCTAATTGGCTCCCGCTGTGTCCAATCACAGAGGGAGTGGGTGGCCGTAGGTGCGCGCGTGCCTCAGATCAGGGAGCGTGAACAACGTACAGTAGGTGACCGCGAGATTGTTCAACAGATCAGCTCTATATCGGTCAGATTGACCCCTTCAAGCCTCGTCGCGTGAGCCAGCACCGTGCTCTAGACATGTGCATTCATTTTCGTCCGAATGCATTTTCGTCCGAATTTCAGGTATTTTCGTTATCGTTTTAACAAACGATAACGAAAGTGCAGAGTCCAAAAAACGAAAGATCCGACATAAACAAATGCTTTATTTTCATTTTCGTTGCTGCAACAGTTCGATATAGATAGGAGATTCGACATGATGCTGACAATAACAATCTGTGTCCATCAAACCTGTGGTCGAATGTGCCTAACTTTAACTCTATTAGTCCAAGAATATTCTACATAGAGAGAAAAGATTTGACGTAGGGGAGAAAGATTTGACGTAGGGGAGAAAAGATTTGACGTAGGGGAGAAAAGATGAATAAAAATAATGATGATGAATGTTATTGGCTGATTGTAACCAAAGAGGAGGAGCAGTAAAATAGCTAGAACTAAGTACACACGTACTTTGGCTTATGATGTCTGTTGAAAGTTCTAAGAAGTTTCGACAGAGCAGGTAAACTATACGGCGTCGTACAGTTTAGCTGCTCTGTCGAATCTTCTTTGAACATTCGACAGACACCATAAGCCTTCAATGACAGATTTGACCTTAATTTGGATTTTCCGATGAATGCAATTTTTAACGAAAAACGAAATAAATAAAAACTAATTTCGGGAGTAACTAAATAAATGTATTTTTCGGATGAAAACTAAATTCCGAAACAAAATATTTCAGTGTGCACATGTATACCGTGCTCTGTCACTCATTCATTGTTTTTTTTTCCCTCTGGATTCCTGCCTAAATCACTTTCACCACTAGGTGTCGTGCGCGCTTTGTTTTCTACAGTACGTGTCTTTATGCGCCCTTTTGACTCATGACGATGCATCTCATGGGTCATCGCACTACTACTGTGGCTAAAGAAGGGTGTGTGAATCAGCAAAACTACAGTACAGTAGGTGGTCCAGCGGCTGCAGGTCAGCCTTTAACGCCCAGTGTCCAGAGTTCGATTCCCCAGTTAACTTTTTAATAGAGTATATTCGAGTACAGTGCTGTATGTATTTGATACGTGTTACTGTATGTTTTAAATGTCTAATAATATATGCATATTGAATAGAGTATTGTAAATGCAATTGTATGCAAATCATGTCTGCACAGTTTAGCGCCTGTACTGTACACTTCCATTTTTTTACAGATGTTTTAACATACAGTACAGTATCTTATCAAATATCTCAATGCTGTTTCAGGGTCCTTTCATGCATGCACCAAGCATGCTGTATGGTAAAATTGATTGGACAGTACTGTACTGTATGTGGTCCTGCGTGTGCCTCCCACAGGGTACTCTAGGTGGGTGGGGCTCCGCTATGTACTGTAGTTCAGAACATGCCTCCCATGGGGTACTCTAGGTGGGGGGGGCTCCGCTATGTACTGTAGTTCAGAACATGCCTCCCACGGGGTACTCTAGGTGGGTGGGGCTCCGCTATGTACTGTAGTTCAGAACATGCCTCCCATGGGGTACTCTAGGTGGGTGGGGCTCCGCTATGTACTGTAGTTCAGAACATGCCTCCCACGGGGTACTCTAGGGGGGTGGGGCTCCGCTATGTACAGTAATGTAGTACTGCTTTTCAGAAACCATACGTCCTGGTGCGCAGCACGATCGCCTGTCCGCCCCAGGTGCCGGGTTCCTTTTGGGGGGGGGGGGGGATCCAATCATTGTGAAATACAATAATAAAAGGTGCAGTTTAGAAATACTTATTTGTGTATTTTGTGTAATGTTTTGCTCCTGCCAGGAGGTTCTGCCGTCTAAGAAGCGCCAGCTGCATTTAAGCCAGCCCCGCAGATAAATATTGTAGGCAATAAATATGGTAGAAAGACTACATTCAAAGTACCATAGACATACTGTAGGAAACATACTTACCCCCACCCCCCCACGTAACAACTCGGCCAGTTGGGGTGTTGGGCCTGTTTACAGGCACCGCCCATGGCGCTCATTCTCTTCCCTCCTCTGCTCTACAGGTTGCAATGTGAACAGAGCGGGGGGAGGGGAGCTGTAATTTGCAGTAAGCTTGCTGAGCCAGAGCTGTGAGAAAAAAGAAAAAAGATTCAGCCCTAGGCAGTCTGTTACTGTAGGCAGGCCACAAGGTTGTCTAGCACTAAAAGGTGTCCCTCCTCCCACCCACACCAATCTACAGCACAGCAAAATGGTACTATACAGTGCACAATATTCTACTATAGTTCAACCAAACAAAAAAGGCAATAGTTTTTTTCACATATAATGTATCTTTATTTCTGCTACTGTATATGATATTATTTAACACTGTAACTCAAGTGTCTTTATTCCAACTTTGACCAAGGGCATTGTCGTGACATCCTGAGGAATTCGTTAACTTTGTCCCTACAAGCTTGCACATTGTCCCCTTGGAATCTTTTGTGGACAAAGTCGAGAATGGTTGCTTTTAGATTTGCGGGGATTCCCAGTTTGCGATTATCACCATCAAAATTAACCCTCTCAGTCCACTGCAGGTATTGCTCCCATGAGAATAAAAGGTTTCAAAACAAGACGGGCCATATTCTCCTATCTGTAAATTCAGTGATCATGTACTGTACAGCAGTGGCGGCTGGTGAAGTTTTAGGATGGGGGGGCGCAAGGCCCGCCCTTCCTTTTTGACCCCTCCTACTTGGTGAAAATGGGAGTGGTTTCAGCAAAATAGTGGGCGTGGCTCTAAGGTGGTGTGGTTAGTGTCTGAGATGAACGATGGAGGGAGAGGGAGAGAGGGATGGAGGGACAACAGGCCCAGATCCTACACAACAATAGAAATATGTGTATTCTAGAAGGTTTACCAATCAGCAGATAAAGATACTCCAAACACCTGGTGTTAGCGCTTCAATCATCCCGGCACCATGGTTGTTATGGTGTCAGGATAATTGAACCGCATTATTTCTATTATTACATTGTAATATAAAAGGAAATCATTCAACTCACCATAATGCAGAATCAGTGGGAGCCCTGAGCATGTCACTAGCCACGTCGCCTGCCACCAGATGCCATCAGGTGTCCCAAGCGGAGTCCCTCCTTACATCAGGTGCCCCCTGCAGAGTCCCTCCTTACATGCAGCTTGTGTCACATAAAATGCAGCATGTGTCACCACCAAATTGCAGCAGCATGTGTCACCACCAAATTGCAGCAGCATGTGTCACCACCAAATTGCAGCATCATGTGTCACCAAATTGCAGCAGCATGTGTCACCAAATTGCAGCAGCATGTGTCACCACCAAATTGCAGCAGCATGTGTCACCAAATTGCAGCAGCATGTGTCACCAAATTGCAGCAGCATGTGTCACCAAATTGAAGCAGCATGTGTCACCAAATTGAAGCAGCATGTGTCATCAAATTGCAGCAGCATGTGTCACCAAAGTGCAGCGTGTGTCACCAAATTGCAGCAGCGTGTGTCACCAAATTGCAGTGTGTGTCACCAAATTGCAGTAGCGTGTGTCACCAAATTACAGCGTGTGTCACCAGATTACAGCGTGTGTCACCAGATTACAGCATGTGTCACCAGATTGCAGCATGTGTCACCAGATTGCAACATGTGTCACCAGATTGCAGCATGTGTCACCAGATTGCAGCAAGTGTCACCAAATTGCACCGTGTGTCACCAGATTGCAGCATGTGTCACCAGATTGCAGCATGTGTCACCAGATTGCAGCGTGTGTCACCAGATTGCAGCATGTGTCACCAGATTACAGCGTTTGTCACCAAATTGCAGCATGTGTCACCAGATTGCAGCATGTGTCACCAGATTGCAGCATGTGTCACCATCAAACCCCCCTCCCCCGGTTACTTACCTTGCTGTGTGTTGTGCTCTCCAGCGGTGTCTCCTGGAGTGCTCCATTGTTCTCATACTTCCTGCTTCTCTCTCCTGGGTGCAATTGGAGAGAAACAGGAAGTGACTTCATACTAAGATGTCAATCAAACCGCCCGGCCATAGTAATAGATACTAGCGCCGGGCGGAAGCTACTCGGTGCTTCAGAAAGCACCGTAAGGCGGGCTAAGTGCCCGCAAATGAAGCACCACGTATGCAATCTCGTGATTGCATAGACGTGGTGCTTCCCATAAGTGCACTGTGTCCGGCGTCGCACTGTATCCGGCGTCCGAACACAGTGCACTTAGGGACCTTTTTGTGTATTTTTTTTTTTAAAGGGCCAGCTTTAAAAAAAAAATGTTATTTACAATTTTTTTTTGAGACTGCCTGGAGGGGGGCGGCGCCCTGGCGCCCCCTATGGACGGGCCACCATAGGGGTGGTGTTCATAATACCCGTGAGGACAGAAGATGCACAACATTAAAGCAATCGAATGAAAAGATTAAGGGAGTTGTAATCAGGTTGTCGCAGCTGTACAGTACTGTACTTTCAAATAGCACCAATGGTCCAGGTCCAAACTTTGAGATGCCACCCCACACATGGATTTTAATGGGATGTTTTGGCTGCGGCCTATTAGACAGGTGTCCTTTTTTGCAGAAAGCCATTGTATTGAATCTCACAAGCAAAATTGTGGATTCATCGGTGAAAAGTTTTGAATCAGAGCTTGGCGTGTGCCACCGATTTCTGCTTGTGTATTTCTCTTGTCATTGGTGAAAACCTACGGTAACAATGTACAGTACAGTAAATACAGAGGATTGTCATATTTTTTAAAAGCACTTTTAAAAATCTACTGTACAGTACGTGGGGTAACGGATTATACATTAGTTCTAATTAATATTAAAATATTTATACTTAGCTCGTCGCCACTGCCGACCCAAATCCCAACGGACTTTGAGAAGTCCTTTACCCAAGCTAATCCCATGTTCAGACAGCAGCAACCTCTGTACTTGTGCAGCAGTCCGTTCATCATCCTCACGCATTAATGCGTCAATATGCACAGACAGAATTCTGCAGAAAAAAGAGGGGTGATCGGGCTGGTTTTTCTTGAATTCATGTTTTTGTTTAAAAAGAAAAAAGGAACACTCAGCCACAGAGATTGGTACTGTAAGGCAGTGTCATTGGTGAATGAAAATGGATGATCATTTGATAGAAACACGAATAGATATGCCTTTGTCAATAGCTAAAATAGATTGCTAGTGCCTGAATTATTTTCTACTGCCAACTATGAAACACATTTTAGACACTGTTACATTTTTTTTAAATACGGTATTAAGATTCAATGATTATTTATTTTGTTCACTGTATTTTGTAATTTTGTATTGCAGAGCTATGGTAGAAAGGTTACTTTATTTGTTTCACCAGATAAAATTTAGTTATGAAAAAGTGATTGATTTTATATTTCCTTTCTTTTTTTGACTAGGAGTGTACCTTTTTTTAGAAGTTTTAAACATAATAATACATGCTAATTAGCACGGTCTCATTTAAATAAATATACTTTTTGAAGATGTTGGTCAACTTATAATTTTAATATTTTAATGTTGCTAAAAGTTCTAAACTCTAGGTAAATTCAAGATATCATCTCCTCCTCAGCTGTATTACCACACGATTCTATACAGCATATAGTGATTAAATTTTATAGGTATACTTCACTCCTTTTTATGGCTTAGATTGAAAATTATATGAGCTTTTTGGTTTGTGCAGTGCAGATTGATTTAAAATTATTTGACCATTTCTTCACTTTAGGAGATCTTCAATCTTCCAAATTGGAAGACCCATTTCTCTTATACTGTAAGTATGAAGCAACATACTGTAACAATGTTTAATTCCTTCTACTCTAGCCTGCATCTAAAGCTTTTGGTTTTATTTGAATCATTTTTCCGCAAGGGAAATATGAAACAAGTTTAAAGTGAGGTAAAAAACAAATAAAATAAAAATAGTTTGTGACGGGAGTCACTTTTGGGCACAGGGTGACTGAGAAAATATATCTTGGATTACTTAAAATGGGACAGTAATATTTATCCACAATATCTCCCAGGATATATGTAAAGACTATTCTTGGTTTGTTTGATCCTGAACTCTACATGTTAGTTGAGAGAGCTGATCACATTGGCCTCTAGAACTGGGTAGGAGCTGGACAGTCTACTCCTACTATAGTTTGTTGCCTACTAGGCTGAGAAGGGGGGGGGGGATCACGGTTTGTATTGTTAATTGTAATTAGCTCCTGCTATTGTGAGAAGGTGTCCTGTGTTTATACTAATATGTGAAGCTCAGTGACAACAAGTTTGACCTGTAGTGAAATCCTGATTAATCATACAATGCCCAGGAGGACACGGAGTCACATCAGCTGCTTTAAGGGGTTAGTTAAATATTTTGTGTTAATTCTGTTTCTGGTTACAGTTGTATTGTTTTTTTCTTTTTTCTCTCAGCTCTGGCTCAGCAAGCTTACTGTAAATAACAGCTCCCCTCCCCCTGCTCTGTTCACATTGCAACCTTGAGAGCCAGGGAGGGAAGAGAATGAGCGCCATGGGCGGTGCCTGTAAACTGGCCCAACACCCCAACTGGCTGAGTTGTTATGTACATGGGGGTGGGGGGAAGTATGTTTCTTAAAGTATGTCTATGGTACTTTTAATGTAGTCTTTCTACCATATCTATTGTCTACAATATTTATCTGCGGCGCTGGCTTAAATGCAGCTGGCGCTTCTTAGACGGCAGAACCTCCTGGCAGGAGCAAAACATTACACAAAATACACATTTAACAGAATAAATAAACACAAATAAGTATTTCTAAACTGCACCTTTTATTATTGTATTTCACAATGATTGGATTTCCCCCCCCAAAAAAAAAACTCGGCACTTGGGGCGGACAGGCGATCGTGCTGCGCACCAGGACGAATGGTTTCTGAAAAGCAGTACTACATTACTGTACATAGCAGAGCCCCACCCACCTAGATTACCCCGTGGGAGGCACACGCAGGACCACATACAGTACAGTACTGTCCAATCAATTTTACCATACAGCATGCATGAAAGGACCCTGAAACAGCATTGAGATATTTGATAAGATACTGTACTGTATGTTAAAACATCTGTAAAAAAAATGGAAGTGTACAGTACAGACGCTAAACTGTGCAGACATGATTTGCAAACAATTGCATTTACAATACTCTATTTAATATGCATATATTATTAGACATTTAAAACATACAGTAACACGTATCAAATACATACAGCACTGAACTTGAATATACTCTATTATAAAAAGACAATAAATAAAAAGTTAACTGGGGGAATCGAACTCTGGACACTCGGTGTTAAAGGCTGACAAACAGCCGCTGGACCACCTGCTGTACTGTAGTTTTGCTGATTCACACGCCCTTCTTTAGCCACAGTAGTAGTGCGACGACCCACAAGATGCATCGTCATGAGCCAAAGGGCACATAAAGACAAGTACTATACAGTACTGTAGAAAACAAAGCACGCACGACACCTACAGTACAGTAGTGGTGAAAGTGATTTAGGCAGGAATCCAGAGGAAAAAAAACAATGAATGAGCGATAGAGCTTGGCGCTGGCTCGCTCGAGGGGGTCAATCTGGCCGATACAGCACTGATTTTTTGAACAATCTCGCGGTCACCTACTGTAATAACAATTAACAAATAAACAAAACAACAATTAGACAATCAAGCTACTTTGTGAACAATTTAAGTTTTGGATTTGAAAAAAGATTGGCCATGGCTGGGATTGAACCGGGGTCTCAGAGGAGGACTGAACGATACGAACCCCGCTTCCTCTCGGATCACTCTCCATTCTGGGTGCGCTTGGCTACAGCTGACTTATCTACTAGGCCCTTATGGTGAGTTCATCCATTTTGACTAATGTTGTTTCCAACCCCTAAAACTGTCCCTAAAGCGTTGGCTGAGTTCCTCCAGCTTAATGTGAGGTCCGCTATTAAGGCCACTATTAGGGATTCACTCAATGTGTTCTTAAGAGGTCTTATCATTCTCAAAATTACCGGTATCAAACGAAGGTCAAGGGAGTGGGAGGATACTGTCTTGAATGAAATGCAGCGTAGGGAGGTGGAGCTAGTGGAAAATCCTACTGCAAATGCTCACAGTAGTTGGGTCAAGGCCCAATCCCTTTACAACTTTGTGGTTTTGTCAGCAGTCAAAGAAAAAAGCAACTAATTTTCTTTCAACAGAGTTATTTTGAAGAGGGAGAAAATAATGACCACTTTCTGGCTCTGATGGCTAGAGAGCAGCAGGATGTTTCCACTATTAATTTGATAAAATATATGTCTGGGGATATACATACTGTTAATTCTGAAATAGTATCCATATTTCATCACTTTTATACAGACTTGTATGCCTCTAAAACTCAGGCTACACTCTTTTTACGGGACTGCCCTATTTACCAAGTGTCTGCATTTGACGGGGCTGCATTGAATTCTCCTATTAGCATTGAAGAATTGTCGCAAGCTTTGGCGGGTGCCCCAGATCACAAGTCCCCAGGCTCCTATGACCTTCCAGTGGAGATATATTCCCGATATGGAACTGTGGGCCCTGCGTGCAGCAGCCAAAACAGGACATCTATAAGAAAAGGAAAACTGCACTATTACCTAAAATTACCTAAGCTGCAACTCAAAATGTTATACAACACCAAACAGAAATAAACAAAAATAGTTCCCCAGTGACGACGCCCTGTTGTATGACGAAATGCATAGGGAGTAGCGTCGCACTGACATCACCGCAATACGCCTAGTTCCGGAAGCAATGGGCTTTATTCGAGGCCGGCTGGCTCGATTCTTTTTAATGCTGTATCTTATCTGCTTAATTGTAAGTCTCCATTTGTCTTATGATATTTAAAATAAATGTGAAGGTTTTACACTATGTGAACCTGTGTTGTTCTATGGGGATTCAATTACCATGCCTGACCTGACCTGTGTGAGGACCATCACTGCTGAGGCTGAAGAGTTTAGTGTATGCCACAGAGATTCCGGGCTGGGGTAATAGCCATCTGCTCAGTGTGGTCCCCTGTAATAAGGGACCACCGAGATCTGGTAAGCGGCAGTGTTTGCTGTGGTGGAGGCATTTCTCATCTTTCACGTTTTCTTGGGGTGTTCCATTTTATGTCACCGTAGAAGAGTCACCAGTTATCCTGCATGGGCTATATTTATATTATTCTTGGATTCGATTTTTGATACATGATTGATTTTTTTATGGTCACTATTATCACACATGGACTTTGCTATTCAGCAATATTTAGCTGTTTATTTTTTTATATAGTCCAGCATTTTTTCACTGTCACTAAAAATTTAGGTGTCAATATTTATTTCATTTATATTGTTACTATATTCTTCAGATATTGCTGTCTTTTTTCAATGAAGGTTTTCCGTTGGTGCATTGGTGCTTAATCATTGTGGCAGTGTACCCATATTAAGAGAAATTTTCATTTTTTTATTAATCACAATTTCACCTGTTGTGGTACACTATCCGTTTACATTGTGAGTGTATGGAATATTGCCTCATAGATCAATCAATTTAGCGCAGCTCCCCCCTTTTTTTATTTTTTTAAAACAGGACATCTACCTGATTCTATGAATGAGGCCATTGTAGTAGTTATACCCAAATGCGGGAAGGACAAACTCCTCCCGGACTCATACCACCCTATTTCTTTGCTGAATATGGACGTCAAACTCCTTGCTTGCGTTCTTGCCACCAGACTCTCTCCGGTTATTGGTAAACTAATACATCGGGGTCAGTCAGGATTTATTCCTACTAGGTCAATGGCTGATAATATTGGTTGTTTCTCAGCTTACAGGTACCAGTGAATAATCCAGGAGGTAGGGTCATTCTTTCTTTAGACACAGCCAAAGCTTCTGACAGGTTCGAATGGACTTACCTCTGGGAGGTCCTGGCTCAGTTCAGGTTGGGTGAAAGCTTCTTTAATTGGGTACATGATTTACTCTGAACCCAGAGCTAGGCTCCACATTAATCACTCTCTTTCACCCTCCTTTCCTCTCCATATGGGCACTCTTAATGGGTGCCCATTGTCTACTAGGGATGAGCCGAACACCCCCCGGTTCGGTTCGCACCAGAACCTGCGAACGGACCGAAAGTTCGCACGAACGTTAGAACCCCATTGACGTCTATGGGACTCGAACGTTTAAAATCAAAAGTGCTCATTTTAAAGGCTAATTTGCATGGTATTGTCCTAAAAAGGGTTTGGGGACCCGGGTCCTACCCCAGGGGACATGTATCAATGCAAAAAAAACTTTTAAAAACGGCCGTTTTTTTTGGGAGCAGTGATTTTAATGATGCTTAAAGTTAAAAAAAAAAAGTGAAATATTCCTATAAATATCGTACCTGGGAGGTGCGTGTTTCCCGTGCTTAGAACAGTCCCTGCACAAAATGTCATTTTTAAAGAAAAAAAAAGTATTGTATTTCGCGCTCGCTGCAATAGGAAAAACAAATTTTCCTATTGCGGCGAGCGTGGGGCATACCAGGCCCTTAGGTCTGGTATGGATTATAAAGGGAAACCCCTACACTGAAAAAACGGCGTGGGGTCCCCCCTAAGATCCATACGAGACCCCAATCCGAGCACGCAGCCCGGCCAATCAGGAAAGGGGGTGGGGACAAGCGAGCGCCCCCCTCCTGAACCATACCAGGCTGCATGCCCTCAACATGGGGGGGTGGGTGCTTTGGGGAAGGGGGCGCCCTGCGGGGCCCCCCACCCCAAAGCACCTTGTCCCCATGTTGATGAGGACAAGGGCCTCTTCCCGACAACCCTGGCCGTTGGTTGTCGGGGTCTGCGGGCGGGGGGGCTTATCGGAATCCGGGAGCCCCCTATAATAAGAGGGCCCCCAGATCCCGGACCTCCACCCTATGTGAATGAGTATGGGGTACATGGTACCCCTACCCATTCACCTAGGGTAAAAGTGTCAATAATAAAACACACTACACAGGTTTTTAAAATAATTTATTAAACAGCTCCGGGGGGTCTTCTTCCGGCTTCGGGGGTCCCTCCGGTTCCTCTTCTCCCGGCATCCGGTTGGTTCTTCTCCGCTCTCTCCGGCCTCTTCTCCCAGTGTTCCAGGTCTTCGGCCGGCTCCTCCGCTGTCTTCAGGCCGCTCTCTTGCCAGCGGAGGTCCGGACTTCTGGGCTTCTTGTCTTTTTCCCTCTTCTCTTCTCCAGATGTTGACACGATGCTCTCTCCGGCTGGACTGCTCTCTGAGGGCTCCGTTGTGACTTATATAGGTGGAGACCCCGCAGCCTTATGATGTCAGAGTCCCTGGGCATGCTGGGACTGTGATGTTTTAGGGGGCGTGGTCAACATCACCCGGTGACCACGCCCCCTAAAACATCACAGTCCCAGCATGCACTGTCCTGTCACCATTTGAGGAGGCCACGAGGATGGTAAGCAGTGACATGCTGCGTGGAATAATGGACAGGGCACTTGAGGCAGAACAGAGGCAGGAAGAGGAGGACTTCCTTAGCTCTCAAGGTCCCCTTTATCCAGACAGTGTTTCTGGGTGCCCACCGAACACAGGGAGAGGAGGAGGATTATGTCAGTGTGGAGATGGAGCCTGGCACACAGCATCAGCAGCAGTCTTTAAGGGATCAGTCCCAAGAAACACATGGACTTGTACGTGGCTGGGAGGATGTGGCTGCGGACCATGTCGTCCTTAGTGACCCAGAGGACTCCTGACCGAATGCCTCAGCAAACCTACGCTGCATGGCCTCCCTGATCCTGCAAAGCCTGCGTAAAGATCCTTGTATTCTTGGTATCAAGGAGAAGGACCAATACTGGCTGGCAACCCTCCTTGATCCACGTTACAAGGGTAAGGTTGCGGACCTTATCTTGCCATCGCAGAGGGAGCAGAGGATGAAACATCTTTGGGAGGCCTTGTAGAAAGGTCTGTGCAATGCGTTCCCAGAGACTGGGAGGTTACAAACTCCTGTTTCTGGACAACGTGTTGCTGAGGCTTCGGTCAGTCAAAGAAGGAGCAGTGGAGAAGGTGGCCGTCTGACCGATGTGTTCAGACAATTTTTTGGTCCGCAGCCCCAAGGTATGATCGGTTCCAGCAACCATCGCCAGCGTCTGTTTTACATGGTTCAGGAATACCTAGGGGCAAGATCAGACTTGGACACCTTTCCCACCGAAAATCCTCTGGGTTACTGGGTCTTGAGGATGGATCACTGGCCAGAGCTTGCACAGTATGCAATTGAGCTACTGGCCTGTCCTGCATCCAGCGTTCTTTTGAAACGCACATTCAGTGCTGCTGGAGGCTTTGTAACCAATCACAGGGTGCGTCTGTCCACCGACTCGGTCGATCAACTGACCTTCATAAAAATGAATGAGTCTTGGATCACCACCAGCTACCAAGCACCTGATGCTGATGTAACCGAATAATTTTTTTTGAAATCTCAGATCCCTTCAAAGACTGCCTATGCTGGTGCTGAGTGACTATCCCTGAGTAATTATCCTCTTCCTCCTCAATCATCACACTGATAGCTTGTAAGAACATTTTTGGTTCTGGGTGCCACCACCAGTGCCTAAGGACCAATTTTTCAGCCCCTGTTTAACAGGGGCGTGTAATTACAATTTTTGATGCAATACTTTGCAGCAGGGCTAGTTTCTGCGTTACAACTAGAGTATCTGTGAGGGGTTGCAGTGCAGTGCAGTGCACCAGCACCAGTGCCTAAGTCCCAATTTTTCAGCCCCTGTTTAACAGGGGCCTGTAATTACAATTTTTGATGCAATACTTTGCAGCAGGGCTCGTTTCTGCATTTCAACTAGAGTATATGTGAGGGGTTGCAGTGTTGTGGCACCAGCACCAGTGCCTAAGTCCCAATTTTTCAGCCCCTGTTTAACAGGGGCGTGTAATTACAATTTTTGATGCAATACTTTGCAGCAGGGCTCGTTTCTGCGTTCCAACTAGAGTATCTGTGAAGGGTTGCAGTGCAGTGCACCAGCACCAGTGCATAAGGCCCAATTTTTCAGCCCCTGTTTAACAGGGGCCTGTAATTACAATTTTTGATGCAATACTTCGCAGCAGGGCTCGTTTCTGCGTTTCAACTAGAGTATATGTGAGGGGTTGCAGTGTTGTGGCACCAGCACCAGTGCCTAAGGCCCAATTTTTCAGCCCCTGTTCAACAGGGGCATGTAATTACAATTCTTGATCTAATATTTCACAGCAGGGCCCTATGAGGGCTTACAGTGTTGTGGCCACAACAACACCTAAGGCCCAAATTTCTGCAGAGTATATAGGGCAAGCCCCTACTTTCAAACATCCAACTTACAAACGACTCCTACTTGCAAACGGAAGGAGACAACAGGAAGTGAGATGAAATCTACCCCTAGGAAGGGAAATTCTCTCCTGTTAGAGTTAATATGGGAAAAACGTTTCTCCTTTCCACTGATTCTTTATCACCAATCCTTGTTTCACAAAAAAACCCACATTTTCAAAAAACATTTGTCATTGGGACAAAAAATGAGGTGAAATCTTCTGAAGAGGAGCACAGACAGCAAAACAAATGTCACAGGGGTGATAACCCTTCCCTATGTTTTCCAAAAAGCTTAAAATAGATTTTTTGGCTGGAGCTAAACACGTTAAAAATGTACCAGTTCAAAATTACAAACAGATTCTACTTAACAACAAACCTTCAGTCCCTGTCTTGTTTGCACCGCCTGTATACTGCTGTTCAGAGTATATAGGGCCTGGTGGCCCCACGCCTTTCCTTTTTTCAATTTATGTGCGGGGTTCCCCTTAATATCCATACAAGACCCAAAGGGCCTGGTAATGGACTGGGGGGTACCCATGCTGTTTGTCTCACTGATTTTCATCCATATTGCCAGGACCCGACATTACATTAAAGCCGCAAGCAGTTTTAAAAGACTTTTTTTTTCTTTAAAAATGACATTTTGTGCAGGGACTGTTCTAAGCACGGGAAACACGCACCTCCCAGGTACGATATTTATAGGAATATTTCACTTTTTTTTTTTAACTTTAAGCATCATTAAAATCACTGCTCCCAAAAAAACGGCCGTTTTTAAAAGTTTTTTTTGCATTGATACATGTCCCCTGGGGCAGGACCCGGGTCCCCAAACCCTTTTTAGTACAATACCACGCAAATTAGCCTTTTGAATGAGCACTTTTGATTTCAAACTTTCGAGTCCCATAGACGTCAATGGGGTTCTAACGTTCGCACAAATTTTCAGTCCGTTCACAGGTTTTGGTGCGAACCGAACCGGGAGGGGTGTTTGGTTCATCCCTAATCAGGGGTTTTGCCCAACTCCTTCTCACAATTGTCCTTATAAGGTAGTTTAGTTGGACCCAAAGAATCTGTAAGAGATGCATACAGTGCGGAAACAAACACCTAGAATAGGGATTGGGACAGACCCAACCAGGACAGGGGCTTTTTTTGAGAGCACTTCAGGCCAGCCTCTTGCCTACTGAGTATGGGCCATGGCATTTGAGGGGGTCTATTCTTTGGGAGGTGTGTGCCTGGGGGACCTTTGGAGTAGTTTTACTTCGTTTTCAAGTCCATGTCTCCCGGAACACACAGAGAACTGGAGGACCGGGATGCAACTTTACCTCCTTACCGAACCATTGTGGGATCTTTAACCCAATGTGTAATATTTGTTTTTATTGTTCATGTGGGGACTGCCCCTAAAGTGTATAAAAACCTGTATTTCTGTTTAATAAGGTCTGTTCTTTGTTTTTTACCTCAACATCTTGTCTGTGTACGATGCTTGGGGTAAAGGGCTGGTATTAGCCAATGCCAAGTCATAGACATACTTAACCCCAATTGACCACCACCATAGGCAGGGAGGAAGGAATACAGGGGTACGGAAGAGTCCCAAGAGAGGTAGATGCAGGAAAATGAAACTACAAGAATATTTCACAAGTCCCAATCTTGAAGGGTATGTTGCGGGGTCAGAGTTTGGCCTATGAGTGGGGGGAGTGCAGATTAAGATGTAAATAGGGAAGAGTGAACATTCCACTGTGGTGAAGTGGGTGCAAATAGGCATTTTGTAAGTGGCATGGAAAGAGACAAGAGGAAAGATTTAGACCATTATAGGAGTTTTTAAGGCAGGGTACTGCAAGGCCCCCTGTTCAGTGCCATTTTAAAGTGAAAACAACATTTTTGTGTTGTTTGAGATTCTGTAAAAGTTTACAAGCTCTTTTCATTTACTTTCTGTCCTCGTGACCAGATGCGTATCTAGTGAAAATGGTACCTATGGCAAGCACTGAAACTGTGCCCCTGTCAAAACATTTGAAACCCATCTTTCAGATAACCAGGGACAAGGAGGGACACTGGGAACAGAGAGGGGTGCAGTGCAACGAGGACAGAGAGGGACGCTGGGGACAGAGAGGGACACCAAGGACAGGGAGAGACACAGTGTGACAAGAACAGAAAGGGATGCTGGGGACAGACAGAGGGATGCAGTGTGATGAGGACAAAGAGGAATGCAGTGTGGACAGGGGACACAGGGGGATGTGAGGGGGGAGGACACTACGTGGGGGGACCAGGAGAGTATCCTGGGGCCTTCTGTGGTCCTGTTGGAGTCCAGGCCCCCTACATCTGTACTGGCTGCCCCTCCTCCCCCCTCCCCTGATGGTGGCAGCCCTGGTGTCTCTAAACTCCTGTAAAAAATAATTAGTACACAGGCTCAGCTAATGCCTGTAATAATAAGACCACTCACTCCCTGATGGCCCCTCCTCTCTTCTTGTGCATCCTGGGTGATGTAATGTACAGTACAAGCACCTGGGGTCCACACAGGAGGATTGAAGGAACTAGAGACTGAGTTCAAATAGGCCTCAAGCCTATCCTTCACTGCACTAATAGCACTGTGTTGCACAGAGTTAATTGCATCGGAGACAGTTGCAGGTTACTGCACCACGAGAATAGTCTTCGGCATCTACTTTGTCTAACCCTGGTTTATTTAACCATTGGATTACAATTTATAAATAGCTAGCAGAAGACAGAAGACTGAAAGGACTGCATCTCTCATTGCAAGGCCTTGCATCCTGCTAAAGATAAAAGGAACTGCATTATAAAGTAGGGGGAGCTTGCTAGGAATTGTGTTGTGCATTATTGATTAACATTGCATTCCTGTGATTGCCAGAGTGTGCTGGAAGTGAGAAGGTGCTCAGAGTTAAGGCGTTTGTGCTCTGAGCATTAGTCCCACTCGGAGACGCACTTCCAGGGGTCAGTTAAGACCTTATGTGTACAGATTGTTGTGTATACTCAGTGGGCTGTTTCACTATGTTTGTGTGACAGTGCAAATATTGTAATATTACTTTTATACTGATTCCAGTAAAAGTTACGTTCTTGGTTAAGTACAACTTGTGTGGAGTGTTCTTCCTTTTCCAGCAGGTGGAACATTGGATAACCAGGTAATAACAAAGGTATACTGTTGTTATATTGCACATTTTGGGGTTATCCTTCACTGTTAGTTTCACACTAACACTGCACCACAGCTGTGTCAAGGGGACTGAGCCAAGTTATAGGGGGTACAGGCCCAATCAAATACCAGCAGCTCCTTCGGGGGTCAGTGCTACAGAAATATAGTGCTCAATATAGATTAAATAAATTATAAATATGCATATCCATGGATATCATAAATAAAGTGTAATAAAGTTTTTTGTGCAACAGCTGTTCACAAAACACTTTATTACAGTTTATTTATGATATATATGGCTATGCATATTTATTTAATCCACTGAGCACTATTTTTGGCTGCTTGCTTGGTTCTGCTGCTTGGGGTTCGGGCCGTCATCCAATCCTTCTCCCGTCCTCTTCTCTTCCACACCTCACGTCACATTCTCTGCTCCGGGGAGAAGATGATGCCTCGCAGAGAGGGGTAGGCGGAGCATTAGGCTTCGCCTCCACCACTGTTACTCTACCCTATATGTATCCAATATGGGCAGTCATCGGCCATCATGGGGGTGCCTGTCACTCCCCTCCCCAGGCCAAGTAGCAACATAAGCAATTGCTGTGCCGGAGCCACACTCCAGCAGGCCGGCCACAGGGGCGGAGGCTATATTGGTGCGGGAGATGGCCACGGGAGGAAGGGTGGGTTTTTTTTGTGCGGGAGCGGCTTTTGCTGCCCCCCCCATGTCGCTGCTATACCCTAGATACGCCACTGCTCGTGACAACCAGCGTACAAGCCAAAAAGCACCAGCAGAGTTGTATTTATTGAGAGTCCAATACAGTTAAATCCAACATGTTTCAAGGGTTCAAAAAGTCCCCTTGATCAAGACTCAACAGATGCTGAAGAAAAGAAACATATACAGTGGGGACGGAAAGTATTCAGACCCCCTTAAATTTTTCACTCTTTGTTATATTGCAACCATTTGCTAAAATCATTTAAGTTCATTTTTTTTCCTCATTAATGTACACACAGCACCCCATATTGACAGAAAAACACAGAATTGTTGACATTTTTGCAGATTTATTAAAAAAGAAAAACTGAAATATCACATGGTCCTAAGTATTCAGACCCTTTGCTCAGTATTTAGTAAAAGCAACCGTTTGATCTAATACAGCCATGAGTCTTTTTGGGAAAGATGCAACAAGTTTTTCACACCTGGATTTGGGGATCCTCTGCCATTCCTTCTTGCAGATCCTCTCCAGTTCTGTCAGGTTGGATGGTAAACGTTGGTGGACAGCCATTTTTAGGTCTCTCCAGAGATGCTCAATTGGGTTTAGGTCAGGGCTCTGGTTGGGCCATTCAAGAACAGTTGAACAGTCCTGAGCACTCTGGAGAAGGTTTTCGTCCAGGATATCCCTGTGCTTGGCCGCATTCATCTTTCCCTCAATTGCAAACAGTCCCCCCCAGCATGATGCTGCCACCACCATGCTTCACTGTTGGGACTGTATTGGACAGGTGATGAGCAGTGCCTGGTTTTCTCCACACATACCGCTTAGAATTAAGACCAAAAAGTTCTATCTTGGTCTCATCAGACCAGAGCATCTTATTTCTCACCATCTTGGAGTCCTTCAGGTGTTTTTTTTGCAAACTCCATGGGCGCTTTCATGTGTCTTGCACTGAGGAGAGGCTTCCGTCAGGCCACTCTGCCATAAAGCCCCAACTGGTGGAGGGTTGACTTTCTACAACTTTCTCCCATCTCTCGACTGCATCTCTGGAGCTCAGCCACAGTGATCTTTGGATTCTTCTTTACCTCTCTCACCAAGGCTCTTCTCCCCCAATAGCTCAGTTTGGCTGGACGGCCAGCTCTAGGAAGGGTTCTGGTCGTCCCAAACGTCTTCCATTTAAGGCTTATGGAGGCCACTGTGCTTTTAGGAACCTTAAGTGCAGCAGAAATATTTTTGTAACCTTGGCCAGATCTGTGCCTTGCCACAATTCTGTCTCTGAGCTCCTCAGTCAGTTCCTTTGACCTCATGATTCTCATTTGCTCTGACATGCACTGTGCGCTGTAAGGTCTTATATAGACAGGTGTGTGGCTTTCCTAATCAAGTCCAATCAGTATAACCAAACACAGCTGGACTCAAATGAAGGTGTAGAACCATCTCAAGGACGATCAGAAGAAATGGACAGAGTTAAATATATGAGTGTCACAGCAAAGGGTCCAAATACTTAGGACCATGTGATATTTCAGTTTTTCTTTTTTAATAAATCTGCAAAAATGTCAACAATTCTGTGTTTTTCTGTCAATATGGGGTGCTGTTTGTACATTAATGAGGAAAAAAATTAACTTAAATGATTTTAGCAAATGGCTGCAATATAACAAAGAGTGAAAAATTTAAGGAGGTCTGAATACTTTCCATCCCCACTATATATATATATATATATATATATATATATATATATATATATATATAACAGCAAATTTCAGTTAAAAGTTGTAAAAGTGGAGCAATTATCTAGGGGGACACCTGGGACTTAGGGAATGTGGGGGCACTCTGATGACCAGAGACGACCTTCCGCAGAAAGAATACACTAAGGTAAGGGGGGTGGGTTACTGATATAAGGGGGAAACCTTTATATCAGTGCCTCCTTACATTATTGTATTCACTCCCCCCTTACATCAGTGATCCCCCCAGACTGGCCTGGCGGTGCTGCCACTGACCTCCTCTCAGGTGCACCTTACAGGGCTTAATCAGTCTGCTCCAGTTTGGTGGCTATGGTTTTCCTATAGTCTCCTCTCTACAGTTCACACAAGTCTGACTTCTCCCATGACCCCCATCCCGGCGGCGCTCCCATTCATGACTCCTCTCCAGACTCCCTCAGAGACTGCAGACATGATATAAGACAAGAGATGATCAGAGGTTGTGGACATGATACAAGAGATGGTTAGAGGCTGCGGTCATAGTACAGGAGATGGTCAGAGGTTGCAGACATGATACAGGAGATGTCAGAGTCTGTGGGCATGGTACAGGAGATGTCAGAGGCTATGGGCATGGTACAGAAGATGTCAAGATGGCAGAGGCTGCGGGCATGGTACAGGCGATGTCGGAGGCTGTGGGCATGGTACAGGAGATCAATGCAGCCTCACCAGTGCCCATCAAATGCAGCCTCACTGTGCCCATCCATGCAGCCTCACTGTGCCCATCCATGCAGCCTCACTGTGCCCATCAATGCAGCCTCACTGTACCCATCAATGCAGCCTCACTGCCCATCAATGCAGCCTCACTGTGCCCATTATTGCAGCCTCACGGTGCCCATCATGGCAGCCTCACTGCCCATCAATGCAGCCTCACTGTGCCCATCATTGCAGCCTCACTGTACCCATCAATACAGACTCACAGTGCCTATCATTGCAGCCTCACCGTGCCCATAATTCCAGCCTCACCGTGCCCATCATTGCACCCTTACTGTGCCAATCATTACAGCCTTACCATGCCCATAATTGCAGCCTCACCATGTCCATCATTGCAGCCTTACTGTGCCCATCATTGCAGCCTGACCGTGCATCATCATTGCAGCCTCTCCATGCCCATCATTGCAGCCTCACCGTGCCCATAATTGCAGCCTTACTGTGCCCATCATTGCAGTCTTACCATGCCCACAATTGCAGCCTTACCAGCCTCATCATTGCAGCCTTACCGTGCCCATAATTGCAGCCTTCTCATGCCCATTGCAGCCTTACCGTGCCCACAATTGCAGACTTACCGTGCCCACAATTGCAGCCTTACTGTGCCCATAATTGCAGCCTTATCATGCCCACAATTGCAGATTTACCGTGCCCACAATTGCAGCCCTACTGTGTCCACAATTGCAGCCTTACCATGCCCACAATTGCAGCCTTACCATGCTCATCATTGCAGCCTCACCATGCCCACAATTGCAGCCTTACTGTGCCCATAATTGCAGCCTCGTCGTGCCCATAATTGTAGCCTTACCGTGCCCATAATTGCAGCCTCACCGTGCCCATAATTGCAGCCTTACCATGCCCATAATTGCAGCCTTACCATGCCCATAATTACAGCCTCACTGTGCCCATAATTGCAGCATTACTGTGCTCATCATTGCAGCCTCACTACAGTCAGTGCCTGGCTGAATTGCACACAGCAGGCATCCATCTTCATCCATCACTCTGTGTCACGGTCGGGGTTCAGTGTGAAATGTTCGGCCACGCTGCCTGTGACAAAAGTCCCGCCCTCCTCCTAGACCAGCTCGTGTGATAGACAGAACACTGCGTCTATCATGCGAGATGGTCTAGGAGGAGGGCGGGACTTTTGTCACAGTGCGGACAAACTTTTCACACTGAATTCTGTGCCTGCTGTGTGTGACAGGAGGAGGGAGGGGGAGCACTGCAGCTGCCCACAGCCACGGCTTAGCTCAAAGTGGCCCCAGGTCAAGCAGCCTACCGGGAAATGTCCCAGTATCCCGGTAGGTCAGTCCGGCCCTGCTCTGAGGGCCTGTATGCAAATAAATGGTTTGGTTTCAGAATTTTTTTCATTATATAGAGGTACTAGACATTGGTGTCCCCTGTCTCCTCTGCTATTTGCACTGGCCCTTGAACCATTGGCTGAAGTCGTCCGGCAATCGGAATCTATTTGTGGATTTATTAGAGAAAATCTCATTGTATGAAGCTGATGCTTTGTTGCTTCTTGGGGATAGATAACTCTTTAAGTTCTTTAATGTAGCTTATACAAAATGTTGGTTCTTCTCTGGATATGTTATTAATTGGGATAAATCTGTTATACTTCCTTTAGATAATACCAGTTTGTTCATATTAAGAGAGGTTTAGCAAATTAAAACTGTGTCATTGTTTAAATATTTGGGAATATGGATACATTCTAGGGTAGAAGATTACTTAATATATAGTTTATCTCCTATTCTCACCAAATTCCAACTTAAGAGCATGATGTGGATCAAGCTGCCGTTATCGGTGGTGGGCCCAGCAAACCTTATAAAAATGATTTGGGTCCCTCAATTATTATACGTCCTTCACAATTCACCAATATGGATACCTCTTAAATGGTTCAAAAAAATAGAATCACTATTTCGAAGGCTATTATGGAAAGGAAAAGTCCTAGGATTAAGCTATCAGCAAGCATTTTGTTGGTTGGGGAGTTATGAATTGAGAAGATCCTATATAGGCCCTATTATTAAGAAATTGTTCTTGTTACAATCTTCTGGCTCAGCTGGAATCTGGAGCTTTCGCTTATACCTCTAAAGGTCCAACATTGACAATTATGAATAGGGTCTGGCAGGAAATGAGGAATATAATGAAATAAAAAGGGGCTTCGGAGTACTCACCACTTTGGGGGAATAGGAACTATGTAAATTGGAGGGATTCGAGCGTTGGTGTTCCCAGGGGATTCAATATATAGCCCAGCTTTATTCACATAACGTTCTACACTCCTTTCACGATCTGAAAGAATCTATCAGGAGATTAGTAGACCAGACTATGTGGACTGCACAGAGATAACCCAAATGTATGTAAATGAATACATAATATTTATTAAAAATAAGTGATAACTCAGAAAATACAAACAGTGCAAAACCAACACAACAAACCCACAGCAAACAATAGTATATACAGCAAGGGGCAATACCGGAATCACAGATGTCAGCCAGGCCAGGGTCATACACAGCAGGTAAGCAGGAACAAGGGATAAACCAGAAGCATAAACGTTAGCCAAGCCAGGATCATACACAGGAGGTCAGCAGATGGGTAAGGACGGGAAACCAGCAGGAAGGGGAGAAGATGGATGGTAAAGCTGCAGGGTAGGGATCCAAGGGAATCAGGAGGGACAAGAACAGGATGGGCCTGGGATAGGGATCGGATTGGATCGGATCAGAGCAGAGCAGAGCGGGACAGAGCAGGTTCACAAACAGAATACAGGCAGCAAGGTCAAGGCACAGGGAGAAAGATACCAAGGCGAGCATGTGAGGGCTTGCCGGGTATTTATAGGGCTGACTCTAATTGGCTTCAAGTCACACCTGAGCGCAGGGAGTGTTGTCTGCTCCATACTGCCAGGATCCATCCGCTGGTGGACATCAGTACTGCGGCCAAAAGATGAAATGACACCAGCAGGGAAATATTCTCCTGACAGTTCAACACTGCCAGGAGAAACCTGCTGGTGGACCCCAGTACTGCATGCCAAATGATATATCTTACCAGCGGATGGACCCTTTCCTGACAGAATCTTTTCAATTGCCTCATCGTAATGTTTTTAAATATCTACAATTACGGCATGCGGTACAGTTTAAACAGGAAAAGATAGTGATAAGATCTATGCCACTCTTAATTTCATTAGTAGTGGCGACTGAGAAAAAAGGCATTATTTCATCTTTATACGGCCAACTTATAAGATCATATCAAGATAATGGTGTCAGCCCAGGTAGAAGAGGGTGGGAGATAGACCTAGGGGATATTTCAGATGATGTCTGGCAAACAATTTTGGAAACAGCACCTTTAGTTTCATTATCACCTTGATCTGGGGGGATGGGAGGAGTAGACGTGTGAAGTGAGAGCTCCCTCACACACCCGGACCATAGAGAGAGAAAGCTGCACCTGATTGGAGATTGATAGCCTCAGCTCCAGATGTTAGCTGCACACAGAGGCAGCAGGTGAGAGAGAGCGGTGGAATTACAGTGGAGGTAGAGATGACCACTCGCAGGCATGCAGCTCTTCAGCTAGCCGGAGGGGGTAGCAGGAACGTGACCGGCAGACTGAGAGCATACATGATGCCGCAGAGAGGGGAGAAGATCAGTGGCACTGCAGGAGCAGAGATGCGCCGATATGGAAGCCCAGAAATTAGAGGACTTCAGGGGAAAGCCGGCCGCGGCTCACCCATGCTTCCCACTGCCCACATCCACAGCCCATAGAACCGGAGCCCGCTTACGAACGGGAGAGGCAGGCGGATGTCTGAAGGAGGAGAGGAGCGAAGTGGAGGTGGCTGCAATGGACACACAATGCTCATTGATTTGGAGCAGAGTGGTAGTCCGCAGACACCCAAAGGTATGGAAGAAATTTGGTGGGGAAATGGACTTAAAAAAGGCAAAGATGGACTCCCAGAGCTGGGGGATACCCCAACAGGGCAGGGGCTGGAGACACTAATGCCCTCCAAGGACAGAGCACTACAGTTAGTAAACAAGCCGGGAGTAATCCTGAAAGTAACCCCCAAAGAGAACTCAAGTGACCCAATAAGAACTGCTACCCTATTAGCAGACCCAAAGGGAGATGACCAGGGTTTTGCAGGAATAGGGAAGGGTCCCCCAGAGACAATCCAAAAACCAGATGGATTAACCACTTCAGCCCCGGAAGGATTTACCCCCTTCCTGACCAGAGCACTTTTTACAATTCGGCACTGCGTCGCTTTAACTGCTAATTGCGCGGTCATGCAATGCTCTACCCAAACGAAATTTGCGTCCTTTTCTTCCCACAAATAGAGCTTTCTTTTGATGATATTTGATCACCTCTGCCGTTTTTATTTTTTGCGCTATAAACGGAAAAAGACTGAAAATTTTGAAAAAAAATGATATTTTCTACTTTTTGTTATAAAAAAAATCCAATAAACTAAATTTTAGTCATACATTTAGGCCAAAATGTATTCGGCCACATGTCTTTGGTAAAAAAAATGTCAATAAGCGTATATTTATTGGTTTGCGCAAAAGTTATAGCGTCTACAAACTAGGGTACATTTTCTGGAATTTACACAGCTTTTAGTTTCTGACTGCCTATGTCATTTCTTGAGGTGCTAAAATGGCAGGGCAGTACAAAACCCCCCCAAATGACCCCATTTTGGAAAGTAGACACCCCAAGGAAATTGCTGAGAGGCATGTTGAGCCCATTGAATATTTATTTTTTTTGTCCCAAGTGATTGAATAATGACAAAAAAAAGAAAAAAAAAAATTACAAAAAGTTGTCACTAAATGATATATTGCTCACACAGGCCATGGGCATATGTGGAATTGCAACCCAAAATACATTCAGCTGCTTCTCCTGAGTACGGGGATACCACATGTGTGGCACTTTTTGGGAGCCTAGCCGCGTACGGGGCCCCGAAAACCCAGCACCACCTTCAGGATTTCTAAGGGCATACATTTTTGATTTTACTCCTCACTACCTATCACAGTTTTGAAGGCCATAAAATGCCAAGATGGCACAAAACCCCCCCAAATGACCCCATTTTGGAAAGTAGACACCCCAAGCTATTTGCTGAGAGGCATGGTGAGTATTTTGCAGCTGTCATTTGTTTTTGAAAATGAAGAAAGACCAGAAAAAAAATTTTTTTTTTTCTTTTTTCAATTTTCAAAACTTTGTGACAAAAAGTGAGGTCTGCAAAATACTCACTATACCTCTCAGCAAATAGCTTGGGGTGTCTACTTTCCAAAATGGGGTCCTTTGGGGGGGGGGTTTGTGCCACCTGGGCATTCCATGGCCTCCGAAACTGTGATAGGTAGTGAGGAGTGAAATCAAAAATTTACGGCCTTAGAAAGCCTGAAGGCAGTGCTTGGTTTTCGGGGTCCCGTGCGCGGCTAGGCTCCCAAAAAGTCTCACACATGTGGTATCTCCGTACTCAGGAGAAGCAGCAGAATGTATTTTGGGGTGTAATTTCACATATTCCCATGGCATGTTTGAGCAATATAACATTTAGTGACAACTTTGTGCAAAAAAAAAAAAAAAAAATTTGTCTCTTTCCCGCGACTTGTGTCGCAATATAAAATATTCCATGGACTCGACATGCCTCTCAGCAAATAGCTTGGGGTGTCTACTTTCCAAAATGGGGTCATTTGGGGGGGGTTTGAACTGTCCTGGCATTTTATGCACAACATTTAGAAGCTTATGTCACACATCACCCACTCTTCTAACCACTTGAAGACAAAGCCCTTTCTGACACTTATTGTTTACATGAAAAAGTTATTTTTTTTTGCAAGAAAATTACTTTGAACCCCCAAACATTATATATTATTTTAAAGCAATTGCCCTACAGATTAAAATGGTGGGTGTTTCATTTTTTTTTTCACACAGTATTTGCGCAGCGATTTTCAAACGCATTTTTTGGGGAAAAAACACACTTTTTTAAATTTTAATGCACTAAAACACACTATATTGCCCAAATGTTTGATGAAATAAAAAAGATGATCTTAGGCCGAGTACATGGATACCAAACATGACATGCTTTAAAATTGCGCACAAACGTGCAGTGGCAACAAAATTACTACATTTTTAAAAGCCTTTAAAAGCCTTTACAGGTTACCACTTTAGATTTACAGAGGAGGTCTACTGCTAAAATTACTGCCCTCGATCTGGCCTTCGCGGTGATACCTCACATGCATGGTGCAATTGCTGTTTACGTTTGACGCCAGACCGCCGCTTGCGTTCGCCTTAGCGCGAGAGCAGGGGGCGACAGGGGTGCTTTTTTTTATTTATTTTTTTTCTTTATTTTTTTTTGCTTTTTTATCTTATTTTTAAACTGTTCCTTTCATTTTTTTTTTTTTAAATCATTTTTATTGTTATCTCAGGGAATGTAAATATCCCCTATGATAGCAATAGGTAGTGACAGGTACTCTTTTTTGAAAAAATTGGGGTCTATTAGACCCTAGATCTCTCCTCTGCCCTCAAAGCATCTGACCACACCAAGATCGGTGTGATAAAATGCTTCCCCAATTTCCCAATGGCGCTATTTACATCCGGCGAAATCTAAGTCATAAAATGCTCGTAGCTTCCGGTTTCTTAGGCCATAGAGATGTTTGGAGCCACTCTGGTCTCTGATCAGCTCTATGGTCAGCTGGCTGAATCACCGGCTGCATTCTCAGGTTCCCTGTTGAGACAGGAGAGCCAGAGAAAAACACGGAAGACGGTGGGGGGGGGGGGCATTCCCTCCCACTGCTTGTAAAAGCAGTCTAGAGGCTAATTAGCCGCTAGGATTGCTTTTACATGAAAGCCGACCGCTGGCTAAAAAGAATGATACCAAGATGATACCTAAACCTGCAGGCATCATTCTGGTATAACCACTCAAAGTCGTGAATGGCGTACCTGAAGACAAAAAAATGGTTAACAATAAAGCACAGTAAACGGTAAAGTATAAATAATTACATACCTGAAAAACAAACATGATAAAACATAATAACAATAACAATAAAACATTGCAGAATAGAATACAGTAAAAAAGAGCAGAACAATAGAGAGAGAATAGAGAGAGAGAGAACAATAAAACGACAACTATTTTTTTTAATTTTTGTTTGTGTTTTTTTTTTTTTTACACTTTTTTTTTGTAACTGTAACTTTTATAACTGTAACCGGTTCCAGGTTCGGGTCTCTCAAAATGCGATGGCATCTTGGGAGACCCTGTGAAAGTGTGCCTAGTCTGTGCAATGCTGTACGCTACGCTAATACTCAACTAGTGCATGGTAGCGTTCAAAACATTCACCAAGTGTTACTGCAGTGCTGGTTTGACTACGACCGGGGTGTACTACGCCGCTGGTGCTTGCCAGTTCACCAAAACGCTACAAAGAAAAGTGTCAGTGATCGATCGATACTGCACTTGGGTGGGCTGGACTGGGCTGGGCCGGGCGGAGGGGCAAAACGCAGGTGCTAGCAGGTATCTGGGCTGATCCCGCTAACACTGCGTTTTTGGGAACCCTAAACTGCTGGGGACGCTAGTATAGATCTGATCGGATCAGATATTGATGCGTTCAGATACTATACCACTAAGGGAGGTGTACGGTGCGTGTACGGTGCGTGCGTGGGTGTTCGCGGTACTGGTGCTAATCTGACGCTGCCTAGGGCGACGCATATCACCGCCGGGCGATCAGGGGGCTAAACCTTTATTCGGTAATAAACGACGGGTGCCCTGACACTATAAAAAATAAACGAACTAACCAGCGTCACCCGTAACGGTTATACGGTGATCAGTGGTGAAAGGGTTAACTAGGGGGCCATCAAGGGGTTAAAACATTTATTAGATAGTATATGGGGGTCCCTGTCGCTATAAAACGCTGACGGCGAACCTAAATATTTACGTCCCTAACTAGCGTCACCAGCGACACTAATACAGCGATCAGAAAAATGATCGCTTAGCGACACTGGCGACAGGGGGTGATCAAGGGGTTAAAACTTTATTAGGGGGGTAAGGGGGGTACCCTAGACCTACAGGGGGGTAAACCTTTATTCGGTAATAAACGGCGGGTGCCCTGACACTATAAAAAATAAACGAACTAACCAGCGTCACCCGTAACAGTTATACGGTGATCAGTGGTGAAAGGGTTAACTAGGGGGCCATCAAGGGGTTAAAACATTTATTAGATAGTATATGGGGGTCCCTGTCGCTATAAAACGCTGATGGCGAACCTAAATATTTACGTCCCTAACTAGCGTCACCAGCGACACTAATACAGCGATCAGAAAAATGATCGCTTAGCGACACTGGTGACAGGGGGTGATCAAGGGGTTAAAACTTTATTAGGGGGGTAAGGGGGGTACCCTAGACCTACAGGGGGGTAAACCTTTATTCGGTAATAAACGGCGGGTGCCCTGACACTATAAAAAATAAACGAACTAACCAGCGTCACCCGTAACGGTTATACGGTGATCAGTGGTGAAAGGGTTAACTAGGGGGCCATCAAGGGGTTAAAACATTTATTAGGTAGTATATGGGGGTCCCTGTCGCTATAAAACACTGACGGCGAACCTAAATATTTACGTCCCTAACTACCGTCACCAGCGACACTAATACAGCGATCAGAAAAATGATTGCTTAGCGACACTGGTGAGGGGGGGTGATCAAGGGGTTAAAACTTTATTAGGGGGGGTAAGGGGGGTACCCTAGACCTACAGGGGGGTAATACTAACTGTCCCACCACTGCTAACTGTCACAAACTGACACTATGCAGTAATCAGGAAAAAAAAAAAAAAAAAAACCTGCTTGGTGTCAGTTTGTGACAGGGGGGGGGTGATTGGGGGGGGATCGGGGGGCGATCGGGGGGGGGATCGGGGGTGTAATATATGCCTGGCATGTTCTACTGTGTGTGTGTGTGTTTGGTGCACTTACATGTCATCTCTCCTCGGCGCTGGAACGGAAACTGCCAGACCGAGGAGAGATGACATCACATCCTCTGCCTCTGTGTACTATACAGAGGCAGGGGATGTTTGTCATTGGCTGGGAGCGATCGCGAGGGGGGGGCCACGATCGGATGGCCTCCCCCTCGTCTGTCATCGCTCCCAACCAAATGCCGACCGCAGCTGGCACCGGGGGGGGGTCCGATCGGACCCCCCACCCGCGGGAAGGCAATCACGTTTCAGGTACGTGATTTTGCCTGCCCGTGCCGCTCTGCTCACGTATATAGGCGTGAGGCGGTCGGCAAGTGGTTAACATCACCTGCACCCCATGCTGAGCTGATGGAAGGTGCCACTAAGGAACATATACTCTTCATAGAGGATACAGAAATAGAGAGAGAACCAATAAAGGGTAGCAATGACCAGGACTTTAGAGGCATTAGAGAAATGTTAAGAGTATTACCCACAAAAACAGACATACAAGAGTTAATATCCACGGTAGAGAGGTCATGTAAAGAAGTGGTGGAGGAACTCAGGGAAGAAATAGTGGCAGTGGGAAATAGAGTGGAAGTGCTGGAAGATGTCCAAGACGAGATTAAACAAGCTGTGGGAGAGGTCCAAGACATTATCAGACAGCAGGAAGACATGTTGAATACCTATAGAGATCAGTTGGACGATATTGAGAATAGGGAACGCCGGCAAAATATACGGATACGGGACTTACCTGATAAATATAATAATAAAGATCTGTTAGTAATGGTACAAAAACCTTTTTCGCAAATCATGGGGTCAAGCATGCTGGAACCAGTGGAAATAGACAGAGTTCACTGTACTAACCCTCTGATAAAGCAGAATAAAGAAAGGCCAAGGATGTGATATGCAAAATTCATAAATACCCTGTGAAGGAGATTATAATTAGGACTGTACGAGACACACCCTTGATTAAATTTGAAGAGACACAAATTGCTTTATTCTCTGACATATCATGCAGAACTTTAATGCAGCGCAAAATGCTGCGTTCATTATTGGAAGCAATGCAGCAGTCAGGAAATTAGATATCGATGGGGATTCCCCTTTTGTTTAATAGCCTCACGAAATGGGAAAACGGTGGTACTCCGTACAAAGGATGACCTAAAAATGTTTGTGGAGATATTGGACCTCCCCTTAATTGATTTTGCAGATTGGAGAAGAAATAATGTAAATTTTGTAATACAACGTCCTGAGCCCTAGTCTCAAGTTCCAGAGAAGAGTTGACAAAGGACTTAAAAAGAAAGTATAAATAGAAATGTTATTAATCACTAAGGGGGGATGAAGGATAGGGAGGGGAAGGGGAAAGGGGATTTTTTTTATTTTTTATTTTATTTTAATTTTTTTTTTATGTGCCTCCCCCTCCCCAGTGCCGAATATAGAAAAGGAGTAATAGAAGCAGCCCCATAAGAGAAATTAGAAAAAATTATCCGGGGTATAAATGAGGAAGGTCGGGAGGGTGAGGGGTGGGCAAGGAGTGCCCGTATTGGCTTATCCTCCTGGTAGATGGTACGCCCTAATTAGTAGGGTGTTTTGTTGTGGTGAATTTGGTTTTTTAGATTTCGGTACAGATTCCCTAATAGAAAAGGAAAATATAACAGACGGCAGTAAGTTAAAAATTTGTAGACTTTATGCATTTCTTGAGAAAATAAATGATGGATAATTCACTGAAGATCATGACATATAATGTAAGGGGTTTGAGCTCACCTCAGAAAAGGGGCTGTCTATGGCAGGAAGTACATCACCAGGCTGTGGATATAATCTACATGCAGGAGACACACTTTATGCCAGGATCAGTTCCTAAGCTACCATTATCTCAATATAACCAATGGTTTCACACACTATCCCCAATAGCAAGAGCAAGGGGGGTATCTATAGCTTTTGGGAAAACATGTTCCTTTGATTTCCACGGCAGTACAAACAGACCCAGAGGGGAGGTTTTTATTCATTAAAGGTACATTGTATGGATTATGTTATACGTTTGCCTCCATATATGCCCCACATAATGGTACGGTAGATTTTCTGTTGAAAATGTTAAGAAAACTGGATACATTCAGGGAGGGATGTGTAATTCTGGGGGGGGGGGGATTTTAATATTATTTTGGACCCTAAATTAGACACTACATCAGGAAAAGTAGCATTTTCATTTACAGAGCTTAAACAAGTGAAAAAATATCTACGATGCCTCCATTTGGTAGATAGTTGGCAGGCCTTTAACAAGGGGTTGAAGGATTATAGCTATTACTCAAAGACCCATAAAGTATACTCTAGATTGGATCTATTCATGGTGGATCAATATTATCTGGAACAGGTGAGAGGTGTAACAATAGAACCAATAACGATTTCCGATCATGCACCAGTGGTGATGAAGTTTCTTCCAGTATCTGCGGGTCAATAGGAGCAGACATGCCGATTAAATGAGCCATTGCTAGATGACAAACAGATAGTGGAAGATATACAGAATAACATGATAAGGTACTTTGAAGAAAATACATCAGGAGAAGTATCAGAACAAACGATATGGGAGGCCCATAAGGCCGTCATTAGGGGGGAGTTGATAGCTCATGGTTCACGGGTTAAAAAAAAAGAAAAGGAAGGAGATGGAGGAATTATTAGGAAACATACATGAGCTAGAGACTAAACATAAAAACAGTCTTGACCCTGAGGAAGCTAAACAGTTGGAAACACTTAGAATAAAACTCTCAACACATCTGGACAGTAAGACAAAAGACAAATATAGATTCTTTGCACATAGATTTTGTGAGCATGGGAATAAGTGTGTCATATTATTAGCCAGACAATTAAAAAAACAACAGGAAATTTCCCATGTTCATAGTATCCGAGCAAACAATAAACAGATAATAGACACAAAATCTATAGCTATGGAATTTGAACATATTTATAGGGGCCTATATAATGTCCAACCAATCTCGTTGAGACTAGAAGAAGGGGGCCAAAGGTGGGAAATAAGAGATTATATTAAAGAATCTGCACTACCACCTCTTCCTTCAAAAGTGGTGGAGAGGTTGGAGGAGCAGATTACGGTAGAGGAAATAAAAAAGCGTTAGAAAATCTACCGATGGGGAAAAGTCTGGGGCCAGATGGCCTAACAAATGCGTATTATAAAAAATGTATTAATATTTTGATTACACCACTATGTAATTATTTCAACCAAATTACAGCCATTAATCCGTTACCCCCAGAGGCATTGTTAGCCTTTGTAACAATAATACCAAAACCTGGGAAAGACCCACACTACTGTGCAAACTATAGACCCATTTCCCTTCTAAACTCAGACACCAAATTACTAGCAAAAATATTAGCAACTAGATTGCAGGACAAAGTAATACAGTTAGTACACTCTGATCAAACAGGGTTCATGATGGGATGGGAAACCAAAGATAATACAATTCGGGCCCTTCGTGTCCTCCATTGGATACAGAATGGACCTAACAAGACACTAAGGGTAGTGCTATCAATGGACGCCAAAAGGCCTTTGATAGAGTGAGCTGGATATTCATGATGGAAGTACTAAAGGGAATAGGCCTGGAGGAACGGATGTTGGGGTGGGTATCAGCACTATACGCTGGACCAAGGGCAAGGGTGAAAGTTAATAGGACCCTGTCAGGTGGTTTTGATGAAATGGCGAAATACGAAATGGCACAAGGCAGGGTTGCCCATTATCCCCAATACTATTCACCCTTGTGTTAGAACCTTTCCTATGCAAAATAAGGGAAAATAAAGGAATACTAGGAGTAGGAATTGGATCTAGAGAGTGCAAAGTTTCAACCTATGCTGATGATTTGTTATTTTTTCTTTCAAAACCCCAAGAATCCATTAAAGAAGTGATGCAGAAGGTGATGAGATATGGGAAATTATCAAATTTTAAAATTAATCTAGAGAAATCGGTATTATTACCCAGTCATATGCCACCATCATTAATCACATGCCTGAAAAATAAATACCCATTTATATGGAACAAGAAATCTTTGTTTTATCTGGGAGTACACATATGCAGATGTAAAACTCTTATATGAACGAAACTACAGCTCCCTAAAATAATAGGTGATCTGCACAGTTGGAAAGGACATACGTTAACGTTGTTCGGAAGGATTGACACCCTTAAAATGAACATATTACCCAGATTATTATATATCTTGTATACAGTACCCATACCACTACCCCAAATATTTTTCAAAAAGGTATGTAAAGCATTTCTATCCTTCATATGGAAGAATGGAAGTGCTAGAATAGCATACAACATCCTACGCAGAAGTAAAAGGGAGAGAGGAGTCGGGTTACCAGACATTGCAATGTACTACAGAACAATGTCTCTAGTACGCATTTTAAATTGGTGTCACGACTCTGAAAATAAAGCATGGGTATTGATTGAGAAAAACATGGCAGAAAGAGACTTAGCGGGAGCACCATGGATACCAGACAAGGATAGAGGACTATCCAAATGGACCATTAACTCAAAACACACTAGCAGTGTGGGATAGAATAAACAAAACCGGAAAATATGCTCAGAGAATATCCCCTTTAGACCCATTGGGAGGGTATCCATGGTTCCCCCCTGGAGAAGAGAAGGGAGCATTGGGTCCATGGGAATCAGGAGGGAATACAATGTGTTTAAGATACGCTCCTTTGGGAACTCTTATACCCCAAGTAGAATTGGTATCATCACAAGGAGACATGAAGATGGCAGGATGGAGATACAGCCAAATGCAAAATTTCTTTAAAAAAATAGAACACCAAGTAAGGTCCCAGAATACTTTAACTACATTTGAGAAGATGTGCATGAAGATATTAAAACCCAATCATTTACTTTTGCAAATGTATAAATTATGCTTAGCAAACAAGAAATTACAACACCATATGAATGGGAAAATGAATTAAATTGTACATTCATTCCATCACAAACAAGAAAATTAATAGAAGTAACACATTCCTTGTCCGTAAGCTCATCTATTTAGGAAATGGCATATAAATTCTTGACTAGATGGTACAGAACCCCGGCGCGATTAGCACAGATATATTCAAACACCGATAATCACTGCTGGAGGGGATCTAAAGAGAGAGGTACATTTCTTCATATTTGGTGGACATGCCCTAAGATTAGGGTATTCTGGGACCAAATAGCCCCATAGATCAAAAGAATGTCAAATAAGTGTGTAGAACTAACACCAGTACACTTCCTGTTCCATGGGACTACTGGAGCTATAAAATCTTATAAAAACAGTATAACACCACATTTATTAAATGCAGCAAAGAGATTAATACCAACGTACTGGAAACAGGCTACATGCCCTACATTAGGAGATTGGAAAAGGGAGGTGGATAGGATGATGGAGGCAGAAAGGTGGGTTTATAAGATCAGAAACAAATAGGATACATTTGAAAAAATATAGGTAAAATGGGAAAGTCTTGATCAGGAGTTAGACAGAGATGAAATTAACTAGAAGCTATTGCCGGAAGTTTGGACTAATTTTCAAGGGAAATTTGACAATGGGAAGATAACTAAGGAACAATCCACAACATTTCTTTTTTTCCTTTCTTTTTTTAAGAATAAAGATTATTAAATTGGATTTGTGATTATGTGGCGTATGTTAATTATTTTTTTTTTATTAGGTTAATAATATACACAGAGCACAGACACTAAAGATTTTAAAGTATTCATTTTAATAGCACTCCCAAATGTTTATTTTTTTTTCTCTCTTCCTCACGTATAACACACATATAGAGCACAAGCACTTGAAGATTCTAAATTATTTATTTTTCTAACACTATTGAAAATTTTACTTTTTTTTTTTTAAACGTATTACGTTAAATAATATACAAAAGCACGTGAAGATTTTAAATTATTTAGTTTATAGCACTTTATTAACCAAGTTTATTTTAATCACACGTTTGAGTTTAATAAAGGAAGGGATGAGGGAGAGGGGAGGGAAGTAAGGGGAATGGGGAGTAACCTCCCCCCCCTGTAATATATGGGAAGATTTCACTTAAACAAGTTGTTTCATGTGTAGAAAGAGGAAGGGGAGTGAGTTAGGGGGGAGTGAGTTAGGAGGGAGGGAGGGGTGGGGGATGGGGGGTGTCTTTTTTTTTTTTTTCTTCCACGTATAACATGCACATAGAGCACAAGCACTGGAAGATTCTTCTCCTTCACACATATTTAGGTTAACAATACACACAGAACACAAGCACTTGAAATTATTTATTTTTATTGTATTTCATAAGAAGAAAAAGGAAAGGGTTTTTTTGTCTCTCTCTTCTCCTGGGTATATGGGGGGTGGTGTTGAGGGAGCCATTCGTTAGTAATGATTTGTATATGTAAGTTACCATACTGAATATTATCTTTTTTTTTTCCCCATGTGGATATGCCATGTAAATTTTAATTGTACTAAGAGAAAAATGTTTACTAAAGTATGAATTATAAAAAAAAATTATCACCTACACAATGTTTGTCTCATGCCCACGGTACCAAAAATCTCCCGCTGATCTAATACATATGTTGTGGAAGTGTTCTAAATTGGTTGGATACTGGCGAGAGGTGGTGACTACAATTAATGACGTTTTTTATACTCATATCGATATGGATCCTAAGCAGTGGGGGCTGGTTCTCAAGATTTTTGGGTGGCGCAAACAAACTGAAAAAAAAAAAAACATCAGTTGCAGCCACTGTGCCCATCAAATGCAGCTACTGTGCCATCAATTGCCGCCACTGTGCCATAAAATGCAGCCACTGTACCCATAAATTGCCACCACTGTGCCATCAAATGCAGCTTTAGTTCCTTGCAGTTGTTATCTATATCTATATACCAAATTGAGTATTATAATATAAAACTGTTACTGTCTATATATATTACAAAAACTGGATAACAGACAGCTATGTCCTATAGCCTCATCCAACAATTTAGTGTGGCATACATTTCCATTCCAGATAGTTAACCAAGCATATTGGGTAGGGAGGTATCATTTATAAAAAACTTAAGTTGTTAAATTGTTGACGGGTCTTGTGCTCTCGGCCCTCCCCTGTTGGCCTTCCCCTGTCCCTCGGACATTTAGGGGCAAGATTTAAGTTGTCAGAGTGAGTCAGAGGGCATCAATTAAAGACTATTTCAGAAGTGGGTCAAGTTATACTCCTGTGTCCAAGACATCCATTTTATGTCAAATGAGTGAATTGAGTTGTTTTGACTTGCTATGTACTTTTCACAGATGTAGTTTGTATGCACTCTGTATATAACTTCGGCTTTATTAGGAGCTGTCGTTTTTTTCCAATTATTTGTTATTGTCATTCGGGCTGCTATTAAGATATGGGAGACTATTGTTAAGGATTGTTTGGGAAAACTGTCTAACTGCATTCCAAAAATGGCCATAGTTTGGTTTAGCTTAGTGCTTGTTTTAGTGATATGTGAAATTAAAGCGGGGACTGATTTCCAGAACATTTTAATAATCCTGTATGACCATAAAATGTGGAGTAGGTCACCGGTTTGTCCACAATTGCGCCAGCATACCGCAGATGTATCTGGGTATATAAGGTTAAGTTTGGCTGGTGTCAAATACCAATTGTAGGCTATTTTTATAGCATTATCCCAGTGAGAGGTACAATGGGAGGAGCTCAAAGTCATATTAACGGCTTTATTCCAGTCTGCTAGGGGGTACTCTTTTTGTAAAATTTTTTCGCATTTAATAATTTGAGGAGGTTTGGTCGTGGCCTGTTGATTGTTTAGGTACTTATAGAACCACAAAATTCCTTTCTTGGGTCACATCATACTCTAAAAATATGTCCAGATTGCATTTTTCACCTTGACATAGGGATTGGGGTGATATCTGTGGAAGTGTTTTATTTGTGCTGCTTTATATAAGGTTTGCATATCTTGGGATTTTAGCATCTCGTCTAAAGACAGTTGATCCATATTGGATCTGGGGGCCATTGAAAATGAGGGGATGAGGTATTCATAGGCTGTTGTAGGAATGGTTATGGCTTTGAGGGAATCATTGTAGGGAAGCTCTCGTAGTGATGTTTTCCAAGCTTCCACTGCTGCCAAGATAGTGGCTGCACTGTCTATATAAACTTTCTGATGTGTGGCACTCGCTATCAGTAGGGAAGTTAAGTTTCTGTTTAGTAAAATATTTTTCTCTATATTGACCCAGCGTTTGGTAGGAGTAGGTTCAAACCATGCTTTGAGTTGGTCAAGTATTGTTGCCCTGTGGTAAAGCTGTATGTTCGGTAATCCCACTCCACCTTGTTGTTTTGCTCTGAGAAGGATGTTACGTGCCAGTCTTGGCTTGCCTGACTTCCAAACATTTGCATTAATATTAGACATGTGCACACTGAAATATTTTTTTTCCGGAATTTCATTTTCGTCTGAAAAATAAATTTATTTAGTTACTCCTGAAATTCGTTTTTATTTATTTTGTTTCGTTAACCACTTCCCGCCCGCCCTATAGCGGATTGACGTCCGGGAAGTGGTTCTGTTATCCTGACTGGGCATCATATGACGTCCAGAAGGATAACATGCTGCAGCGCGCCCCCGGGGGCGCGCATCGCGGCGATCGGTGGAGCGGTGTGTCAGCCTGACACACCGCTCCACCGACCTTGGTAAAGAGCCTCCGGCGGAGGCTCTTTACCACGTGATCAGCCGTGTCCAATCACGGCTGATCACGCTGTCAATGGGAAGAGCCGTTGATCGGCGGCTCTCCTAGCAGGGGGGGTCTGCGCTGATTGTTTATCAGTGCAGCCCCCCTCAGATCACCACACTGGACCACCAGGGATGCCACTAGGACCACCAGGGAAGGGGCAACATGTGGATGGCCAGGTATGTACCCTATGGCCATCCACATGTGCCCACAAATGGGCACTGATTGGCATCATTATGTCCTAGATCTGCCCAGCAATGCCCCCAATGTTTAATCAGTGCCACCTGTCATTGCCCATCTGTGCCACCTGTCATTGCCCATTGGTGCCACCTGTCAGTGCCCATCTGTGCCCATCAGTGCCCATCTGTGCCCATCAGTGCCCACCTATCAGTGCCCATCAGTGCCACACATCAGTGCCACCCATAAGTACCCATCAGTGCCACCCATATGTACCAATCAATGCCACCTACGAGTGCCCATCAGTGCTGCCTATGAGTGCCCATCGGTGCCACCTATGAGTGCCCATCAGTGCCGCATACCAGTGCCACCTATCAGTGCCCATCAGTGCCACCTATCAGTGCCCATCAGTGCCGCCTATCAGTGCCCATCATCAGTGCCCGTCAGTGCCACCTCATCAGTGCCACCTCATTGGTGCCACCTCATTGGTGCCCATCAGTGCCGCCGTATTAGTGCCCGTCAGTGCAGCCATATCAGTGCCCATCATTGAAGGAGAAAACGTACTTATTTACAAAAAATTTTAACAGAAACAAAGAAAAACGTGTTTTTTTTCGAAATTTTCAGTCTTTTTTTATTTGTTGCGCAAAAAATAAAAACCGCAGAGGTGATCAAATACCACCAAAAGAAAGCTCTATTTGTGGGAACAAAATGATAAAAAATTTGTTTGGGTATAGTGTAGCATGACCGCGCAATTGTCATTCAAATTGCGACAGCACTGAAAGGTGAAAATTGGCCTGGGCGGGAAGGTGTCTAAGTGCCTGGTATTGAAGTGGTTAAAAAATGCATTCGGCCGAAAATCCGAAATAATTAAGGTCAAATCTGTCATTGAAGGCTTATGGTGTCTGTCGAATGTTCTAAGAAGATTTGGCGGAGCAGCTAAACTGTACGACGCTGCAATCGTACATTTTCAGTCAAATGTTCCGCCTACAAGCTATATTAGAATTCTAATGTTGTATGACACTAGTAATAATTATATTTATTAATTATTGTGACTAGTCAACCAACATTAGAATTCTTCTATAGCCTATGGGCGGAGCATTTAACCATAAATGTCCGATCACGGCGACTGCTTCGTCGAATCTTCATGTCGAATCTTTTCTCTCTATGTTGAATAATCTTGGACTATTAGAGTTATGCAGCGTACACATGACCGGACTTTCCAACAGACTATGTCCAACGGTCTTCCCGATGGATTTCCGACGGACTAGCTGAACGGACGGACTTACCTACACACGACCGGACTTTCCGGCAGACCAGGTCCGCTGGTCTTCACGACGGACTTATGCCCCGTACACACGGTCGGACTTTGTTCGGACATTCCGACAACAAAATCCTCTGATTTTTTCCGACGGATGTTGGCTCAAACTTGTTTTGCCTACACACAAAGTTGTCGGAATCGACAACCACACGGTCACGTACACCACGTACGACGAGACTAGAAAAGGCCGGTTCAGAACCAAGCGTGGCACCCTTTGGGCTCCTTTTGCTAATCTCGTGTTAGTAAAAGTTTGGTGAGAGACGATTCGCGGTTTTTCAGACTCATGGTTTTCAGACCGTTTTCTGCCATTCAGTTTGTGCTTGTGGGTTTGTATTTGCTCTTCAGTGCGTACAGTCAGTTCGTATCAGAGTTTTCTGTGTGATCTTGCCTGCTTGTTGCTGTTTTTCAGGTCGCTCTTCACAGGCCTTGCTGTTCTTCAGTGCGTTCTGTTACTTCGTTCTGAGCAGCCGACCGTTTTCTAGCTATGTTTCGTATGCGTACTCCTCGTAGAGTTCGTGCTGTGCGGGGGCTTGGTGTTGGGGTCCTGACCTTGACACAAGTCCAGTCCATGAACAGGGTGGGGAGGAGTTCATGGACCAAGAATTGGTTGCTTCAGCGTGACCAGTTCTCTCATATGCCTTTACTCCGTGAGATCCGTGAGAATAATCCTGATGATTTCAGGAACTTTCTCAGGATGACGGACCCCGTGTTTCACCATTTGTTGGCTTTGCTGACCCCTTATATTAGCAGGCAGGATACCTGCATGAGGCAAGCCATCACTCCGGAGCAGAGGTTGGTCGCTACCTTGCAGTATTTGGCCACAGGGAGAAGCCTGCAGGACCTCAAGTTCTCGACAGGCATCTCCCCCCAGGCTCTTCTTTGTGGACATTTACTGCTTGTGTTTGTTTGAGCTGACCCTGACAGAAATGTGTGGAGTGCAGAAAATGGCGTGATTGTGTAACCTTACAAAGCACTGTTGGCTGTTATTTACTAAATGCAAAGACACTTTTCACTACAAGTGCACTTGCAACTGCACTAAAACTGCACTTGTAGTGCAAAGAGGATTTCCCCTTAGGAAATAACCCCCATTTTCTCATAAAACAACAATTACTTCACCCCAAAAGTGTTGTAGCGTGAGACAATAATCCACACATTCTTGATGAACAATCTTTTTAATACCTGCACAATCACATGTGCATTTCCCAAAGGTTTTTCTGACAAACCGACATGTTTGTTGTATACCAATTTTTGTGGTGTCATTATCCAAAATCAAAATGTGCATTTTATAGAAAACAGGCCTGTGTAAAACCCACAAGAAAGACACAAATCTTGATCTTACAAAGTTCACATTTGGTAGAACTTGAAGGCAATATCAGACATGAGTATTTAGGAACTGTGTTTGATATTGTGTTCAGATGGGGGGAAATCACCCCTGGAAAAGCCAAATTTGGAAGATGCACACAAATTTCCCAATGTCAACATGTGCTATCTGCCATCACGGGGGATCAAGGGACGTGTTTTGGGGGAGAAAGCCCTTCCTCACCGCTACTTTATTATTGAGGAAGGGGTTGCACCCCCAAAACGCATCCATTGATCTCCCGTGATGGCAGATAGCACATGTTGACACACTGTGTGCATCCTCCAAATTTGACTTTGGGAAAAATCACAAAAACAGTTCGCACATTGTAGCACACAAAAGAAGAAAGTGATTTGGAGGGGCTTTAAACTCGCCCCAAAACATCAATGATGTTTTTATATTTTGGAATAACATCATTGATGTTTTGCTTGATGTTTTCCAATTGTAAATTACACCCCATGATCTCCCCGATCAGGATCTGGCCACTTTCGGATGTGAAAGGATCGGGATCCATAACCTCACAATCACCTAAAAAGAGAGGAACCCCAAAATAAATTAGGTTTCAAAAAAATGCCACCATCCATCTCTTATCTGAGCCTGTGGTCGCAGCCACTCACCTGTTGTGGTGACTAGTTCCACCACGTCTTCCTCCTCCTGCTCAGCTTGTGTTGGGGGGATTTCCCCTTCTTCCAGAGGGGGGGGGCTCTGGTCTCCTCGGATGAGGGGTGGCCTCCGAGTCTTTTCTCCCCTATGTAAAACAAAAATGGTATACTTAGCACACAGATATTTAATGTCAGAACTATAAAGATGAAACATTGCTTGGAAGTGGGGTACAATTGTCTATTTTAGCCGAGTTCCAAGATGTAGCTTTTTTAGTGCCCTTTGTCAAGCTGCAATACTTTACCTGTTTAGTACAAGCTTCCCAGATGGAGTCACCCCTATAGTATACACTGGAGCACCTGTGTGGCCCCCCTAATAAAAATGGTGTTCTGGGGTCCCACACTATAGTGCTCCAGTGTCCAGATGTGAAAACAGTTGCTGAGTGTCCTCTCCTTACACACAATCTAGTTTGCATTTCAATCTAGTAACAAAGCCATCTACACACCCCAATTCTTTGAAGACAAGTATAGGGCGTCAAAATGGTGGCCAAATGCATATGACCTAAACAATGGTATTTTATCGTCCGAAATAACAATGTGTGATCCGAACGAATAATGTGCCCATGAACATGAAAGTTGCCATTTTAAACTGTACAACAGTTCCTAAAAGCACATGGAGCAGCACGAACGTAATAAACATAAAGAATAGGAACACGGCACAACTACTTACTTTTTTGCAACACTCTCCGGATTTTTCTGTACTGCTCATGTTCTCGTAATTTCAGGTCCGACCACCGCTTCCTGAGCTGATCTTTCGATCGTCGTACCCCGAATTTCCGGTGCAGACTCCTGACCACTTTCGCCATGATCTTGGCCTTTCTGACATTGGGGTTGGGGTAAGGCCCATACTTTCCATCATAGTCGGCCTTCTTCAGGATGTCCACCATCTCCAACATCTCCCCAAAGGACATATTTGAGTCCTTTAATCTCCTTCTGGATCGGGACGTTTCAGGCTCCAGCCTTTCCTCCTCCTCCTCCTCGTTGCTACAATTAGCATGATCCTGATGTCTATCCGCCATGTGCTCTTCCCCCACTGCGCCAAACGAAAAGGGGCGGGGAATAGACTAGAAAGAACGTCAGGGGCGGGCGGAGTTATACGCATGCGCAGTGTGTATAAATCGTAACGCGCGCGTCTTACGTACGATCTGTGAGCGGAGGAAGGAGCATCGGAGACGCCGATCGTGCTAACGAAGGTAGGATCTAAACTTGGGCCTATACTGCTTCGAAATGGAAGCCTATATTGTAACAAGATTAGGGGAGTTTGGCCTGACATTAGGCTTTGTCTTGTGTTGTGTCTTACAGAGAAAATGGATGGGTTCAACGACCACAATTTCCTGCCCCTGTTCATAGACAAGTACAGGGAGCTGCCCTGTCTGTGGCAAGTGAGACACCCCCACTATAACCATAAACAGAAGAGGCAGGCAGCGCTGGAGAAACTGCTGGAGTTGGTGAAGCCGGTGGTCCCCACAGCAACCATCCCTTATTTGAAAGCTAAAATTGGTGGCCTGAGGAGCACTTATCTTAGGGAGCGCAAGAAGGTCACAGATTCCCAGAGATCCGGAGCTGCAGCAGATGACATTTATGTCCCCAGGCTGTGGTACTATGAGAGACTGCGATTTCTGTCAGACCACACTGAAGTCAGGGAATCCCTCTCTACTCTTCCTTCCACTCTTCCTTCCATACCAGCTGAGGCTTCCGATGTCCAACCTGGGCCTTCCAGCCAGGAAGAAGTGGAGGAGCCCAGCTGGAGTCAGGTATAGCATTCCTCTACAGATTTCTGGGCAATAAAGAAATGATGTTTACTAGATGTTATTATTGATCACTAATTGCTGATTAAAAAAAGTGTTTTACATATCAATAGACAGTAGTGGGCACCCAAAATTGGGACAAGAATGAAAACTGCTGGGCTCAGAAGGATAGTCTGTTATATTTGTTAACATTCAATTTGCAGCAGTCAGGAGGTGAAAATTGTGTGTGATTGATGAATAAAAAACTAAAACTATGTCCCTTTTTCATACACAGGAAGACCTCAGCCAGGAGGAGGCTGTGGAATGTGGCAGTCAGGAGGAGGCGGGGATTAGTGGCAGCCAGGAGTAGGCGGGGCTAAGTGTCAGCCAAGAGAAGCCAGGGACAAGTCGCAGCCTGACTGAGTCTCAGGTCCCTCCCCTTCGCCTGCCATATAAACGAGCCAGGAAGGCCACTCCGAGTCCCGTGCAGGATTCAGCGTACAGGCTGATCCAGGAGGCTTCGGCGTCTCTCCGAGCCTTCCCCAGTCCTGAAGAGGCCTTTGCCTGCATGGCTGCCACAAAATTGCAGGGCATGCAGGAGGGTCAACGCAAGATCTCTGAGGACCTGATTTATAAAGTCCTACGTAAGGGGGAGAGTGGAGAACTGACACACAAGACGGATGTCATGGAGAGGGACGATCCTCCTCCTCCTCCTGCTGCCACAACTCCACCACCACAGCCACAGCCTGGAAGGAAGCGTGGAAGGAAGACCTGAGAGTGATTGCCCTGGGTTCAGTCTGGTCTGACAGAATCTGCAGTCTCTCGTATGACCACAGCCTGGGGACACAGATGTCATCTGCTGCTTTCCGGATCTCTGGGACTTCTGGACCAGACTGCCCTCCCTTATGATATGGACTCCTCAGGCCACCTATTTTGCTTTTAAATAGTTGATGTCTGCCCCGGGGGTCCAAGGCTTCGCCCACTTCTGCAGTTTCTCCAGCGTTGCCTCCCTCTTTGTTTAGTTGTGAGCCCTTAATAAAATTGTTTTGGGTAAATTCTACTCTCCTGTGTGTGTTTTCATCCAAAAAGGACAGTTTGTTGGTGACGATTCAGGTACATTTCTAAAGTACAATGTGAAATTAACAAGGGACAACAACACCAAACAATCTCCTACAGATTAAATAGAACAACATATTAGTGGTGTTGTGGGAACTTGTCACAAAAAACACACAAACATTTTCGGGAATACAAATCAAAATCACCAAAAAAATAAAAATAAAAAAGAGAAACACAAAAAAAGAATCTACATTAAAGTCCAAAAAAAAAAAAAAAAAATTTGTTGTCAGATGTGAGAAATCAAAATATATTGAGGGAATCCCGATAAATAGTAACAAAATAAGTTTGTGAGAAGTGTGTGTGAATATGAGCATCAAACCTACTTAATTCTTGTCACATTATTAAGAAGAAGAGAGTGCGCTGTATTAAACCATTTTGAACATTGCAGCGTGACGAAAGTGCTGTATCCATTCCGAACGCTACATTTACCAGAACGAGCTGTCCCGTGTCGGAATTTCTTCTGAGCATGCGTGGCACTTTGTGCGTCGGAACAGGCCACACACGGTCGGAATTGACGCGATCGGATTTTGTTGTCGGAAAACTTTATCTCCTGCTGTCCAACTTTGTGTGTCGGAAAATCCGATGGAAAATGTCCGATGGCGCCCACACACGGTCGGAATTTCCGACAACACGCTCCGATCAGACATTGTCCATCGGAAAATCCGACCGTGTGTACGGGGCATTACGGCGGACTTTCCGAATGAACGGGCTTGCCCATACATGGACAAGTTTGTTCATTTTGAACGTTGGGACTAGAAAAGGAAGTCAATCTCGCCGCTTTTATCGGCGAGATTGACACCTTGCGAGGCCCGTCGCGGGGCATACCAGGCCCTTAGGTCTAGTATGGATTTTAAGGGGAGCCCCCTACGCCAAAAAAATGGTGGTGGCCCGGACTTCTGCGTCGCCTTATTCACTCTTCTCTTCTTCTGATGTTGACACAACGCTCTTTCCGGCTGTAATGCTCTGTTAGCGCTCCACAATGACTTATATAGGAGGTGACCCCGCCCCTTATGATGTCACAATCCCTGGGCTTGCTGGGACTGTGACATCAATAGGGGGGTGGGGTCAACATCACCCAGTGACCCCAGCATGCCCAGGGACTGTGACGTCATAAGGGGGCAGGGTCACCGCCTATATAAGTCATTGCGTAGAACGGTGGGTGGTGACACGTACTTTGTGGAAGGAGACACCCAGCCCCCACATCCCTGTATAAATGTATGAAACAGCAAATTTTTCCTCTTAGGGGATTTTAAATTGGGGGAGGGTCTCCAAGAAATATAGCAAAGGAAGTATAAAAAATATATCCAATTTTTATTGTATCAAAAAATTATTAAAAAACATAGCACATACTAAAGGGGATCACAGATACCAACAAATATTGTGGATGCCAGAATGTTCAATTGACAATAATACAACCAGAGAGGCCTGCACTGTCAAGAGCTTCTTGCTCAAGCAGCCTCCAAGGGTCAAGTGTAGTTCAGCCAATCTGTTCTGTATACCTCTGGTTGTATTATTGTCAATTGTACATTCTGGCATCCACAATATTTGTTGGTATCTGTGATCCCCTTTAGTATGTGCTATGTTTTTTAATAATTTTTTGATACAATAAAAATTGGATATATTTTTTATACTTCCTTTGCTATATTTCTTGGAGACCTTCCCCCAATTTAAAATCCCCTAAGAGGAAAAATTTGCTGTTTCATATAAGTCATTGCGGAGCTCTCACAGAGCATTATAGCCAGAGAGCGCGTTGTGTCAACATCAGAAGAAGAGAAGAGGGAAGAAGGCGATGCAGAAGTCCTGGTCACCACTAGCAATAGAGTGGCAGAAGATAGCGGAGGAGCCGGCAGAAGAATCGGACACCAGGAGAAAAGGTCGAACACCAGGAGAAGGGGCCGGAGAGACCCCCGAAGTCAGAAGAAGACCCCCGAAGTCAGAAGAAGACCCCAGGAGCTGTCTAATAAGATACTTTAAAAACCTGTGTAGTGTGTTTTTTTATTACACTTTTTCCCTAGGTGAATGGGTAGGGGTACAATATACCCATACTCATTCACATAGGGTGGGGGGCTGGGATCTGGGGGCCCCCTTATTAAAGGGGGCTCCCGGATTCTGGTAAGCCCCCCGCCCACAGACCCCGACAACCAACGGCCAGGGTTGTCGGGAAGAGGCCCTTGTCCTCATCAACATGGGGACAAGGTGCTTTGGGGTGGGGGGCCCGCAGGGTGCCCCCCTGCCCCAAAGCACCCACCCCACAATGTTGAGGGCATGCGGCCTGGTACGGTTCAGGAGGGAGGGCACTCACTCGTCCCCACCCAATTTCCTGACCGGCCGGGCTGCGTGCTCGGATAGGGGTCTGGTATGGATTTTTGGGGGATCCCACGCCATTTTTTCAGGGACATCATAGCCTCCCCCTCGCGCCTGCCCGCAACAGGAAAATTTGTTTTTCCTATTGCAGTGAGCGCAAGATATAGTACCCTGCCCTTGCGTCATATCTGGTCCGTCGGACCAGCATACAGACAAACGGGCTTTTCGTTAGGAACTGAGTCCGGCAGAGTTATGATGTAAAGATTTGAAGCAGGTTTCAAATATAAAGTCCGTCAGATTTCCGACCGAAACGGTCCGTCGGAAATCCGATTCAACCTTTTTTGCTATTGTCTTTATAATGTCGAATCTTTTTTCTCAATGTCGAATCTTTTCTCTCTATGTAGAATAATCTTGGACTAATAGAGCTAAAGTTAGGCACATTCGACTACAGGTTCGATGGATACAGATTGCTATAGTTAGCGTCATGTCGAATCTCCTATCTATATCGAACTGTTGTCGCAACAAAAACGAAATTTGTTTATGACTCATTTGTTTATGTCGGATCTTTCGGTTTTTGGATTCTGCATGTTCGTTATCGTTTGTTAAAACGATAACGAAAATACTCGAAATTCAGACGAAAATGCATTCGGACGAAAAACGAATGCACATGTCTAAATAATATACTTATTTACAGTGGTGAAGAAACTAGTAGGGATTCTGATAGGTATAGTATGAAAGCAATAGAGTATTTTGGGGAGGGACAGCATTTTGAATGCCGCTATACGGAGAGACTGACACAGACTTTACACCAGCGCTGTCTCAGCACAGCATACCGCACCAAACTTCCACTGATTTTGCATAGAAAGCCGTTATTGTATGGTGCACTGACGCACCAGTGCCATGTGAGTACCCGGTGTGGGGAGCGTTTTCTTTTAATAAAAGCATTTTGACTATATTACACTATATAGTTTCCTTTTCATTCTATGTATGGAGCCACATTGTTTCCAGCTCGAGGAGTGGAGCAGACACTGAGACTGAGCCCAGGGGTGGCTCCAAAGCAATTTTGGACTCAGGGTAGAAGCTGAGTCACACGCTCTGAGGTGAGCACATTAGCTTAAGGGGGTCACGAAGGAGCACAGGAGCATGTTTTGCAGCACTCAGGATATCTTCGGCATGATGTTGGATTGTTGTCACAGCTGAACACCACCTGCACGCATTGTTTTATTATCACTGCTGGACATTATTTGCACACACTATTGAGAGTGCCATAGAGAACTTATTTTTTTTTTTTTTCATTTAAGAAAAGTAGGTTACTGTGTATTGAGCACTAAGCACACTTTTTATGTTAATTAAGACACTATGTATGGTGTAAAAAGCACTAATAAGCACTAATTTATGGTGTAACAAGCACTTGTTTTTTCACACCTTGTTTATTTATTCTACATTTATATTATTTGTATTTAATATTATCGCACTAGTAAGCACAAAGTTGGTTATTATTAATTTTGTTTTTGGGGTCACCCAAACGCAGCGCATAACTTGTAAATTTACCGTCTGAGGCTTGGCGGCCTTTAACAAATCCTACTTGTTCCATATTTATTAGGGAAGGCATAATTTCTGCTAATCTGTTGGCTATAATTTTGGAAAAGGTCTTAAGATCAGTGTTTAGAAGCAAAATTGGGAGGAAGTTTTGCGGAGAGGTTGATGACTCTAGAGATTTCTGCTTTGGTCATAGGGGAGTTTAAGTGTGAGAGTGTGTCTTCATCTATGGTTGGGAGCTGAAGATCAGCCAGATATTTTTGAATTGCGTCCTCTTTGGGTTGTATAGTATCTGGGTCAGTCTGGAGGTTATATAGCGCTTGATAGTATTCTCTGAAGGAATTTGCTATGTCCCTTGTGTGGAAAATCAGGAGTTAGTTCCTGGTTTTAAAAGATATGCTCTTAAATTTTTTGTGCGGCGTGTTTTAAGTTGGTTAGCTAAAAACTTGCCAGCCTTATTTCCTTGTGAGTAGTACGTGGCTTTGAGTCTATGGGGATCATTTACTAATATGAATGCACTGCGCTGGTTAAGACCTTAATTGGTGTGCTGGATAGATCCTTAATTCAGTGTGTTAACCGGCGCACACACAGGAGTACCTACACGCAAGAATGTTTCCAGCGCAACGGTATTGCACTGGTTCTCGGCGAGGTACATCTCGCGCTCGCTGCCATAGGAAAAACACATCTTCCTATTAAAGCAGCGCGAAAAAAACTGGCATGGGTTCCCCCTCTAGGTGCAGGCCCTTCGGTCTGGTATGGATTCTAAGGGGAATCCCCTACACCAAAAAAATGGAGTGGGGGGTCCCCCAAAATCCATACCAGAGCCTTATCTGAGCACGCAGCCCGGCCGATCAGGAAAGGGGGTGGGGATGAGCGAGCGCCCCCCCTCCTGAATCATACCAGTCTGCATGCCCTCAACATGGGGGATGAGTACTTTGGGGAAGGGGGCGCGCTGCGGGCCCCCCCACACAGGCCCCCCCACCCCAAAGCACCTTGTCCCCATGTTGATGAGGACAAGGGCCTCTTCCCGACAACCCTGGCCGTTGGTTGTCAGGGTCTGCGGGCGGGGGGCTTATCAGAATCCGTGAGCCCCCTTTGATAAGGGGGCCCCAGATCCTGGCCCCCCACCCCGCGTGAATGAGTATGGGGTATATGGTACCCCTACCCATTCACCTGGGGGAGAAAAGAAAAAAACACACTACACAGGTTTTTAAAGTAATTTATTAGGCAGCTCTGGGGGTCTTCTTCCAACTTCAGGGGTCTTCTTCCGCGCTCTCCGGCTTCTTCTCCGCATCTTCTCCCAGTGTTCGGTCCTTCTCCGCGCTGTCCGGCCTTTTCTCCCGGTGTCCGGTATCTTCTGCCGGACTCCCCAACTATCTTCTTCCAGCTCTTTTGCTAGCGGGGGCCCGGTCTTCTGCCGCTGTCTGGTTCCTCTCCAGTGTCTTCTGTCGGACCCCCGCTATCTTCTTCCAGCTCTTTTGCCAGCGGGGGCCCGGTCTTCTGCCGCTGTCCGGTTCCTCTCCAGTATCTTCTGCCGGACCCCCGCTATCTTCTTCCAGCTCTTTTGCTAGCGGGGGCCCGGTCTTCTGCCGCTGTCCGGTTCCTCTCCAGTATCTTCTGCCGGACCCCTGCTATCTTCTTCCAGCTCTTTTGCTAGTGGGGGCCCGGTCTTCTGCCGCTGTCCGGTTCCTCTCCAGTATCTTCTGCCGGACCCCCGCTATCTTCTTCCAGCTCTTTTGCTAGCAGGGGCCCAGTTGTATTCTCCTCTCTTCTCTTCTCTTCTTCCGATGTTAACACGACACTCTCTTCTGCTGTAATGCCATCTGCAAGGTGTGAGGCGACTTATATAGGCATGGGGCGTGGTCACCGTGTGATATCACCGGGTGACCCTGCCTCTTATGACAGCATGGTCCCAGGGCATGATGGGTTTGCATGGGGACTTCCTCGAGGCTTTCCCCATGACATCAGAGGGGGCGGACAGGGAAGTCCCCGAGCGTCAGGGTGGCGGGGTCACCGGATGGCCCTGCCCTCCGTTATTTAAGAACCATCAGAAGACGAGAAGCATCACACAGTGGGAGCCTCTCATGGATGCGGAGCAGCCCGAGGAGAAGAAGGGAAGAAGCTGCGGAGGAAGGTGCCAGACGAGAACACCGGAGGAAGAACCAGAAGAAGCAGAAGAAGAAGAAGATGTAGGAAGAAACCAAAGGAATGTAGAAGATAGAAGAAAGAAGATAAAAGAAAGAAGATAGAAGATGGAAAGAAGAAGCATTTAAATAAAGGAATTGTCAAAAACTGTCTCTTGTCATTTTTAACATTTTTGACACTTTTTTGTGAAATGGTAAGGGTACTTTTGTACCCCCTTACCATTTCACACAGGGGGGGCCAGATCTGGGGGTCCCCTTGTTAGAGGGGGCTTCCAGATTCTGATAAGCCCCCCCACCCACAGACCCCCACAACCACCGGGCAAGGGTTGTGGGGATGAGGCCCTTGTCCTCATCAACATGGGGACAAGGCGCGGGGGACCCCAAAGCACCCTCCCAATGTTGAGGGCATGTGGCCTGGTATGGTTCAGGAGGGGGACCGCTCTCTCGTCCCCCCTCTTTACCTGCGGCCTGCTAGGTTGCGTGCTCGGCTAAGGGTCTGGTATGGATTTTTAGGGGGACCCTATGCCATTTTTTTTTTAATTTTGGCACGGGGTTCCCCTTAAAATCCATGCCAGACCTGAAGGGCCTGGTATGGATTTTGAGGGGCACCCCCACGCCATTGTTTTTTTTTTTGGCGTGGTGTTCCCCTTAATATCCATACCAGACCTAAAGGGCCTGGTATTGAATTTTGGGGGAACCCCACGCATTTTTCTTCTGAATTTTGTTTGTTTTCTTAATGTCTGGCACCTCCAACACTGAATGTATGTAATAGCATGGGGTGTGGGGTGTGCTGGAGGGTCTATTGATGTTGGCTGCTGGGGGATCTATTGTCACTGGTAGGGATCTGATTTTGTGTGAGGGTCTATTGTTGCTGATGGGGAATCTATTGTTGCTGGGGGGTCATATGTTGCTGGAAGGGATCTACTGTTGAGGGAGAGGTTGGAGGGAGTTCCTGCACCTATTTTCCAAGAAAAAAAGCCCTGGAAAAAGTTAATGCAAGATACACGTGTGGGTGTATTTTTTCTTGTGGTTGGTGAGATCCAGATAGCAAGGAATGGACATAGCGTAAAAAGAGAAACTTGTGCCGTTGTTGCGCTTACAAAGAAACAACAAAAAAACAAACATGGTAAATGTAAAGCTATGTAGGTAATCAGGTGCATTACTGAGTAGCGGCCGCTACTCTCCGAGTGAGCGAGTAACTACCAGTCCTTTAGGGATGGCTTCCTGAGGGTCATTCTCTTGGGGATTAAGAACTAGGAGTAGAGAAGTCCCATAGCTTCATGGGTGAACTGAGGTGTTCTCTAGAGTGGGATTTGTGTCGATCTTCAGTAGATTTTCAATGCAATGGTCCGAGATGTCATCAGGGTGTCTGGGCTGGGTATCGCTTATTCCTCACTGATCATGGTGGTCGGGGGGGGGGAGGAGGTTCCATGTTCGCAGGAGGTTGAGGCCATCTGCAAGTGTAGTGATTACATGTTGGCTGTTGCCTCTGATAATCACTAATTTAGCTGGCAGGCCCCATCTGTATAGGATCTTGTGTTTTTTTCAGCATTTTTCTCAAGAAGACCAATTGTCTGCGAGCCATCAAAGTATGTTGGTTGAGAGAAATTAATTTTTTCAATATCATGTTGTCTAGGTTTTCCTGATTAGGAATCTGACTCTCTGTGAGCCAGAGGAAATCATCCCTGACCTCATCCGTAGTCTGATGATATGATATCTCTTGTCAGGAAGAACCATGCGTAGGAATAGTTGGGGATGATGGCACCTTATTTTAAGTTGGGTTGGTTTACATGTGCCTATAATTAACTAAACTTCTAAGATGACTTTTAGTTTCTAAAAGGCTTCATTTGTGGCCTGTAATGGTTGCATATTAAACTAGTAGGTCTATTTGTTTCTCTGGTCCTCTAAATTTGTCCTTCATTTTAACTGATGGTTTTTACTATATACATTTTTTACATAAATTTATTTATTTTTATTTTTTATTTCATGTTTATTAATTTGCCTGTTTTATTTTTAGGATATTGGTTTTTGATTAATCATAACCAAAGTTCTGTCTTTAGGCTATAATATTACCATCTTTAGTTGCCACTTCCTGGTACAGAAGGCACACATGACCGATACCTGTAGGTTGTGGGCTTAGTGCTAATTTTAAAAATTCTATTTTTTTCTTTTGTTTTATTCATTTTGTCCGGTCCGCTGTATGGGATTGTCTTTCCAGGAGTCAAAATGGCTGACAAGGACTTCCGCCAGATCTTGAGGTGGAACGCGGATGATTTCCGGATCTGGTCTCACATCGAGGCTTGGTTCTTCCTGTTTATCTATTTATACGCGAGACGTCAGTGCGTCGCCCGTGCCCCAGACAATGTCATTGTATGATGAAACGCACGTCGGGAGGAGCTGACGTGCTGACGTCTCGCGTGTGCCGTTCGAGGGACGGGTGTTTGTACGAGCCGGACGGCTAATCTGCTTTTAAATACTACAATCTTGTAAGTGGCTTTCTCATTTTTTAATAAATATGTCTGTCAGTATTACGCTATGGTACCCTTCTTTCATTTTGGGATACATCTCAACGGTACCCACATCCACCCACACTTGGTATCTGTGAACCACGAGTTTAGCGGTCCCTGCCTGGTATATAGATCAGCCTGAGGGTTCTTCCTGGTATCCATCTGTTTGGCTCCTGACTGGATAAAGGCCCTGGCCGGGTATAGGTCGCAAGCTTCTATTGCTTGCCTGTCTGGTAAGCGAGCATTTTGGGTGTTTAGCACTGGTGGTGCGGTGGAGGATATTATTGAACTTTCAATTACATCACAAGCTTGGTTTTACTACTAGCACTGTGGAATTAAGAAGATGGACTTTTTAGTTTTATTTAATTTGATTTAATTTGATTCATATTTAAATTATTGATCATTTTTTACATTATTTCTATATTGGTCTTCACTGTATAATCTTAATTTTGGTGGGTTTAGCGCTGCTTCGTTCTGGTTTATGAGATCCGTGAATAGTTTGATCCCTGTGTAGGGGTCTGGGAGTGGGTTCGCTTGTCTGGTGAGTTGGAGTAACTTCTGTTTGACGTGAAAGAAATGGATTCTCGCAATGACGTCTCTAAGGACATGTTCTGAGAGGTATGGAGGTTTGGGCAGCCTGTGTACTCTATCAATAACAATTTCTTGTGCTGGGATTTCTGTCAGAAGGGTGGTCATCATTTGATGTATGTAACGTTTCAGGTAATACAGACTCAGCCACCCCTATAAATTTAAGGTTGTTGCATCTGGAGCGGTCTTCGAGGTCTGCGATTTTCATTTTGATCTGTGTTGTGGCATCCCCTGTGTCTCTGTGTGCCTCCACTAAGTCATTGTGGGCCTCTGCATACTCTCCCATTCTGTCCTCCATGTGATCAACCCTGTCTCCCAGCTCTGCTACCTCAGCCTTTAATGAGGAGACTGCTGACAGCATGTCCCTGTGAAGTGTGCTGCGGAGAGCTACAAGCATGCTTTTTAATGTGGTATCCACGATCGGTTGCCCTGTGGTGGGAAATTGAGTGATGAGATCCATAGTATCTGCGGTCTCCTTCATACTGCCCCCCTCCCCTTCCTCTTCATCCATGTCATGTAGAACAGGATCCAGCCTGGGTTTGGACTTCTGGGGGCTGTGGGAAGGTGAGCTGTGGTTACTTACCTTCCCCGGGTAATGAGAGGTCTGTCTTGCTTTGCATCCAGTTTGTGAGGTCCGGAGCGATTCTTGCCTTGTGTAGCGGTGGCGCCATTTTAGCTGAAGGGGTTCCGGGCCTGAGCGAACATGTCCACGAGCTTGCGGGGGGCGCTCTGGTGTTCCCGTTTGCTCATCTCTGGTCTGGGGGTGTGCTGGGAAGTTCTCCTGTACGGGGATGTGATTTGTTATGCAGGAAGGATAGGAGGCCTGTGTATCCCGGAGCTCTCCTACACTGTGGCCATCTTCCGTGCTGCCTGCCACGCCCCCTCCCATTGAGATTTTGATATCAGTTAGTAGATTATTGTATATTGCATGAATGTTAACTGCCCTAAAATGGATGTCTCCGAGTATGCCCGCATTCGAGGAATGGTGTCTCCCAGTAAATGATAACCTTCTGAAGGAAAAACAAATCTATTGTAACAGGGGCATACCTAATAACTTAACCAAATTGTGGAAAACATGGATATTGGCCCCAGGGTTGGCCCCATCTTCATTGGCTCTTGTTGTTCCTTTGTAGGGTGGTCAAATGTGGTTTATGATAGTAAGTATGGTTTCAGAAGGAAAATGGGGATGGAGGGCCACACCAGTGGGTAGATTAGAAAGGAGTGAAATATTCTACCTGCAGCAGTGACTTTTCTTATAGACATAGGGATATAGTCCATTACATCATGTGAATATTTGATTAGTCGCTTGATTTATCTATCTTTGTGTGGGTTTTTTATTCTTGTTTTGTTTTGTTTGTTTGTTTTTGTATGTTTGTGTATTTGTTGTTATTATTTGTAGATGTTTATAATGCTTGTTATATTGTATAGATGATATGTATAAGAAAAAGAAAGAAAATTTCAGAACTTGCTTTGGATTGACCTTACGTGATGCTTTGGAAATAAGGATTTTTTTGTATTAGATTAATACTGAAATATGTGCTATATTCTCCAGTAAGAATGTAATTAGCTCATTCTGTAATGATGACAATTTTTAATAAAAAAATATAAAGGAAATACAAATACCAAAAAAAAATAAAAAGTCAACACTACTTCATCTTATTCCTTAAGCTAAGTGCACAGTCTCTGCTCCCTTATGTAAGTCCATCCCAATGTGTTTGTTCTGAGACTTACATTGGCTTTCCAATTATAAGCTACAGAATAGTAAGACAATTTGTTTTCATGTGTTTTGTACCTGATGATCAGCAACAACCTCAAAGAGGAAGGACTGATCTATAAAGAGGAAACCACTGAGTGCTGCAATGTATCAGAGATGAACAAGTACACAAGGGAAATTGCTGAGCAGTGGTTGGAAGAGACACGTAACATATTCTGGTATAACATTCTGCAAAGTGTTTATGCTTTGAAACAAGATTGCTCAGCTTGGCTCCCTGCAAAAAGAAGAAGCATTTACAAAGGAAATCAAAATAAATAGCCTGGGTTATTTTCCTCACCTTTTAATGCATTTCCTCAAAATACATGACAAACCCTGTAAATGAAAAGTATGACCCAGGAGAGGGATAGACAACCAAATAGGCTCCAGATATGCTGTAATACTGACAGTCTTTACTTTACACCACTGTGTTATTGTGACAGAGCTACATCTCATTGTTTGCCATCAGTACTAAATCAGCAAATTCATCTTACTAAAAAGGGTAGAGAACAAAGAAAAGGTGAGCCCTACAGAGTTCCTACAATCAAGCAACACACCTGCGAGGGACATGAAACCATATTAGGATGGAGGAAACATTATATGGGCAACTAGGAAAGAGTCAAAGCAAGATGTTCTCAACAGAATGCCCAGTGGGCAAAGTGGTGTGCTGTAGAGAAAATATCACCATTTCCTACTCCTGTATATACCCCTCCTCAGCACCAGGTTTTTGTCTGGTGGGCCTATAACCATTGCCCCTTACATACGCTTGAAGGCAGGTGCAGTTTATTTTCTCCACTGTAGATGGTGCTCATCCGCAGCGACAATGCAGGTGAAGGAGGAAGTCAAGAGGAACCTAGTTTGGTTCCCTTGATCAATGAGGGACAACAGCCAATTCGATGCCGGCACCCCATGTGCATGGCATGCATTTTGCATGTGGTAGTGTACCCATCTGTCAGGGACAGTGCTTAGCATCTGAGAAAGGTTCTGGAGGAATGAGAAAAGGGAAGGGACATGCCATCCTTCCTGGAAACCTCCCCATTTGGATATGGATTGGCCAGGCCCTGCATTCTGCTCCTTGAGACAGATGCTGTCAGCTTCCCTGAGATTACCATCTTCTGTCACACCGCTGTAACATTTTGTGAGTGTTCCCAGTTTGGTTGCCTTCCCGCTGGACCTGTTGTGTATTGCTGAAATCTTTTTACAATACATTCGTGTTTTTGTATCTGGACTTGCATCTGGAAAACTGGTGTTTTCTGCCCACCGCACCAAGCTGCACCTACCCACACTCTCCTGAGCACCAACCTGTAATAAAAGCCACGGGACCCAGACTGGCTATAGGGCACACTGGGCATTTTACTGGTGAGCCGAGGCCGCATGTCCTGGCAGGAGTGGCCTGTTGGTGAGCAGGCCACGTGGCCAGAGGTGGGGGGGCGGCTGCGGTCCGGATGGGGCTGATGCGGCCTGCAGTCACTGCTTGCCCCAAGCTGTGAAGCCATGCCTGTGTCTCCTTCAACTGTATCCTCTGCAGCAACTTTGTATGCGCCGGATTCAGGCAAAACATGCAAAGCATGAAGCTGCACCCAAAGAGGTAACTGAACTCAGTTAACTCCTTACATGCTGAATGGTCAACAGGGACACAAGCATGACACGACCTTGATATCCAAATGGGGACACAGTCATGAGTCATCATTATTAACAGTGGCTGTAGCATTAAGATCGGGTGAGGGGGGTTTGGGGGTCTGTCAGTGGAGGGAGAGGGTGGTATTTGGGGGGCTTGGGGATCTGTCAGTGGTGGTTTGGGGTTGGTGGTTGGGTGGTGAAGGTCTGTAAGCAGGGGGTGGCGGTTGGGGGTGGGGGTTTGTCAGTGGTTGGAGCGGGTGGTAGTTGCTGTGGGGGAAAGGGCAATAGGTGGGGGTCTGTCAATGTTTTATTTTGGGGGGAGTAGCAGTTGATGGGGTTTGTGTCGTAGTGCAGGGGACCGGCTCCGTGGGTGACCAGTTGCCCCCCCCAGTCCTTGGAAGTAATGGATGCTTGGTCTGAAATGCCCAGGCCTGTTTTTTTTCTCCCAGTCTGGGCCTGCCCACAACCACCACTTAGGGTTGTTTAGGGCACAGGCCCATGTTCTCATCAACATGGGAACAAGTCTCTTTGCCAGGGTAGGTCTGATATGGAATTTTATGGGGACCTCACACATGCATTTTAGGGGGGAAGTCTGCACAATTTTTTTCCATTCTTGTTGTAGAAAAAAAAAAGTCAACAAATGAAACTTTATTGTTGGCTTAAAAAAAAAAAAACACAGCACACAGATCCCTCCAAAGGTCCCCCAAAATATATAACAGACCCTTTGAGGTGCTCTATGTATTTTGGGGGATCTTTGGGGTATATGCGTTGCTATTTCTTTTAGAAAAAGAAGCCAGGAGGGAAATGTCATTTGCCAGCAATTTAAAACTCTTTTTTGATTTGCATATCAGTGCTTTAAAAAGGTGTTGCTCCCCCCTTGCCTATTATCCTTGAAAATGGGCAATTTTAATTTGTTAGATTTGGCTCCCATGAATTTCAATGTGGTTTGGATACCACATCCCTACTTCTTTTAGGTTCACCAAACCTTGCTTGAACTGAACCCAGGGCAGTTTGTCTCACCACTACACAGAACCACCACTAAAGTGCACTGCGTGTTCCAAACAAACATATGGGAGGAGTAAGTTCACACAGGATGGTACAAGGAGGCAGAAAAAACACATTAAGAAACAATTTAATGAAAAATAGATTACAGGGCCATTAAGTAGTGGATATGTATGGATTTTTTTTTTGGAGAATAATGTTCTTTAGTGTCATTTTTTTATTCACAAAAAGTGGGATGACATCTCTGGAGGATATTCGGTGATTCATTGGAGATCTAATGAATAATGAACATGAAATCCAATGGTGGTTCCTGGGTAACAAAGCTAATAATTAGCCCTGTACGAGAAGGAGGAATAGATTCATGTTTACATGGAGCTAAGATTCTAAACTGAACTAATGGAGTGAAAGAGAACAGAAACACAAGATAAAGAGAAAAAAGAGGGGAGGGAAGATGAGTATAAAGAAGGGAAAATTGTTAGCTTAGAGAGGGGAGGGAGGAAGACTGTGAATTGGTGGGGTTACCGCTAGGGATGAGCTTCGAGTTCGAGTCAAACTCATGTTCGACTCGAACATTGGCTGTTCGCAAGTTCGCTGAACAGCGAACAATTTGGGATGTTCGCGGCAAATTCGAATGCCGCGGAACACCCTTTAAAAGTCTATAGGAGAAATCAAACGTGCTAATTTTAAAGGCTTATATGCAAGTTATTGTCATAAAAAGTGTTTGGGGACCTGGGTCCTGCCCCAGGGGACATGGATCAATGCAAAAAAAAAGTTTTAAAAACGGCCGTTTTTTCAGGAGCAGTGATTATAATAATGCTTAAAGTCAAACAATAACAGTGTATTATCCCTTTAAATTTCGTAGCTGGGGGGTATCTATAGTATGCCTGTAAAGGGGCGCATGTTTCCTGTGTTTAGAACAGTCTGACAGCAAAATGACATTTCGAAGGAAAAAAGCCACTCGCGGCTATTGCATTGCCGGTCCGACAATACACATAGAAGTTCATTGATAAAAACGGCATGGGAATTCCCCACAGGGGAACCCTGAACCAAAATAAAAATAAAAAAATGACGTGGAGGTCCCCCTAAATTCCATACCAGGCCCTTCAGGTCTGGTATGGATTTTAAGGGGAACCCCGCGCCAAAAAAAAAAAAAAAGGCGTGGGGTCCCCCCAAAAATCCATACCAGACCCTTATCTGAGCATGCAACCTGGCAGGCAGCAGGAAAAGAGGAGGGATGAGAGAGCGCCCCCCCTCCTGAACCGTACCAGGCCACATGCCCTCAACATTGGGAGGGTGCTTTGGGGTAGCCCCCCAAAACACCTTGTCCCCATGTTGATGAGGACAAGGGCCTCATCCCCACAACCCTGGCTGGTGGTTGTGGGGGTCTGCGGGCAGGGAGCTTATCAGAATCTGGAAGCCCCCTTTAACAAGGGGACCCCCAGATCCCGGCCCCCCCTGTGTGAAAAGGTAAGGGGGTACCTCGTCTGACGGTTCTTAAATAACGGGGGGCGGGGCCACCCGGTGACCCCGCCCCCCTCTGACGCACGGTGACTTGAGGGGACTTCCCTGTGATGACACGGGGAATGCCACAGGGAAGTCCCGTCATGTGCGTTAGAGGGGGGCAGGGTCACCAGGTGGCCCCGCCCCCGTTATTTAAGAACCGTCAGACGAGGAGATGCCGTCACACAGCGGGAGCCTCCCTCCATGCCAGCATGGATGCGGAACGGCCCGGAGAAGAAAATGAAGAAGAAAGGAAGAGAAGAAGAGAAGAAAAGAAGAAAATGAAGAAGAAGAGAAGAAGATGAAGAGAAGAGCAGGTGCCTCCCCCCATGCCATGGGTGCGGAGCAGCCCTAGGAGAAGAAGATAGAAGACGCCGCGGAGGAGATGCTGGACGAGAACACTGGAGGAAGAACCAGAAGAGCCAGAAGAACCAGAAGAAGAAGATGAAGGAAGATAGAAGAAAGAAGAAGCATTTAAATAAAGGAATTGTCAAAAACTGTCTTTTGTCATTTTTTAACATTTTTGACAGTTTTTTTAGTGAAATGATAGGGGTACTTTTGTACCCCCTTACCATTTCACACAGGGGGGGGCGGGATCTGGGGGTCCCCTTGTTGAGGGCATGTGGCCTGGTACGGTTCAGGAGGGGGGGGCGCTCTCTCGCCCCCCCTCTTTTCCTGCGGCCTGCCAGGTTGCGTGCTCGGATAAGGGTCTGGTATGGATTTTTGGGGGGACCCCACGCTGTTTTTTTTTTTGACGCGGGGTTCCCCTTAAAATCCGTACCAGACCTGAAGGGTCTGGTATGGAATTTAGGGGGACCCCCACGTCATTTTTTTTTAAATTTTGGCCGGGGTTCCCTTTAATATCCATACCAGACCTGAAGGGCCTGGTATGGAATTTAGGGGGACCCCCACGTCATTTTTTTTTTTTAATTTTGGTTCGGGGTTCCCCTGTGGGGAATTACCATGCCGTTTTTATCAATGGCAGAAAAAATATATATAAAAATTTGCGCTTCAAAATGTCTAAAATTATAATAAAAAAGCAGCGATGTCTAAATGTGACACAAACACATAAATAAACAAAGGAGAAGATTGAATGACTCGCGCTATATGGATATATGTGTGGCCAAATTTGTCACACAAAGAGCACTAGATACAATATCAGTGAATATATAAACCATCTGTGTAGTGATATATCACAATCAGTGCAAACAGATCACAAAAATGATCAATGAAACATAAATCATCAGTGCAATAATGTATCACAATCAGTGCAAACAATTAAAAAATAAAGTCCAAATAAAATACACTGGAAAGAAACCCATGTGAAAGAATCAAAAATAGTCCAAAAAAAGAACTCAAGACAGAGTGAGTTTGGCAATCGCAGGTCTTGCAACCACATGGAACCTCGGCTCCCACTTGCGCTGTGTGTGGGGTTGCCCCTTTGCATGTTGTGTGTGGAGGCTAGCGTCGGGCTCTCGCGCGTGCGCGCGGGGATCTGACGTTCTTTCCCTTGAGCGGGTAGTACCTCTCCTCTGACGTGACATTGAATGGGTCCGCACATGCGCGGTAGCGCTGAGTTCAGGGACGCTTTAGGCTCCCTAGGAAGTCTAGTTCTCTTCCGCACATGCGCACTAGTAATCTATGCGCTCGAGGCTAATGCGGAAGTCCGGTGTGGGGGATTCCAAGGTGAGGCTTATCATTTACTATTTAAGGGAGGTGTTGCGATGAGCAGCTCGTGCCCCTGGAAGACGCAATTCTTTTGCGAAACGCAGCGTAGGGCTGAGCGGCATCATCGCGCCACCTCCCACTGTCGCTGTACTTTTAACAGGACAAGCTATCTGTGGTCATCCGGCCGGTGCCACAGTTCGTTTTTCCGATTGATGATGTTGATTGTCTTACCTACATGTGAGTGTTTTTGTTTTTTTCTACAATAAATTACCAATTGATTTTACACTATGGGAGCCCTCCCTTTTTTCTCTCCTATGATGACACCACTATGCTGAGGGTTGAGCCCCCTTCTTGTGGATCCATCCATTTCTACTCCAGCACCTGATGCCCTTTTCCAGCTTCCATTCCCATCTCTGCTCCATCTCCGTCCCTGGGAAGTCCGGATTACTAGGATCTCAAAAGCCCTTTCAGACCCTCTGTAACGGGGGGTCATGGGGTTCTGGTAAGCGGCCAGGCTCTTACTTTTGGTGGTGGTTCTACATATTTGAGGTTCCATGCGGTTGCAAGACCTGCGATTGCCAAACTCACTCTGTCTTGAGTTCTTTTTTTGGACTATTTTTGATTCTTTCAGATGGGTTTCTTTCCAGTGTATTTTATTCGGACTTTATTTTTTAATTGTTTGCACTGATTGTGATACATTATTGCACTGATGATTTATGTTTCATTGATCATTTTTGTGATCTGTTTGCACTGATTGTGATATATCACTACACAGATGGTTTATATATTCACTGATATTGTATCTAGTGCTCTTTGTGTGACAAATTTGGCCACACATATATCCATATAGCGCGAGTCATTCAATTTTCTCCGTTTTTATCAATGAACTTCTATGTGTATTGTCGGACCGGCAATGCAATAGCCGCGAGTGGCTTTTTTCCTTCGAAATGTCATTTTGCTGTCAGACTGTTCTAAACACAGGAAACATGCGCCCCTTTACAGGCATACTATAGACACCCCCCAGCTTCGAAATTTAAAGGGATATTACACTTTTATTGTTTGACGTTAAGCATTATTATAATCACTGCTCCTGAAAAAACTTTTTTTTTGCATTGATCCATGTCCCCTGGGGCAGGACCCAGGTCCCCAAACACTTTTTATGACAATAACTTGCATATAAGCCTTTAAAATTAGCACTTTTGATTATTCATGTTCGTGCCCCATAGACTTTAACGGTGTTCGCGTGTTCGAGCGAACTTTTTTCCTGTTCGCATGTTCTGGTGCGAACCGAACAGGGGGGTGTTCGGCTCATCTCTAGTTACCGCGAACCTCGGCCAAACAGTAATACCCACATGTGTTGATATCTCTGATTACAAGTTTACATGAGTTCCTCTTATATCATGGTCCCCATGAGCCTTTGTTTGACCTCAGCAAAATTGATTGATGATTGTCTCCAAGCTTTATTTAACATTTGCAAGGCATCCAGGAACATGAACCCCACCAGTAACTGCTCATGTTTAGGTTAGAGTTAGGTCTGTATATTAATGCTTCACATGGATTGCAGGTAAGATCAATGTTTAGGATCGACCCAGTCAGATTATATACACATGTGCAGAAGCAGAAGGACTTGGGGCTTGACCACCAAACATGGAGAAGGGTGCCTTGCTCACTGCAACCCCAAAAGAAGGTTGAGGGGATATTGGGGAGAAATTTGGCTATTTGGTCAGGAGACATATACCAACGTGAGACAAATTTGTAAGCATTTTTCTGAGCTAGAGTGTTATACAAACATTTGGAGGTGGCTAGCCAGATTTTATTCTACTCTGCATGATCAGGGGTTTTGCCCAACTCCTTCTCCCAATGCTCCTTATAAGGTAGTTTAGTTGGACCAAAATAATCTGTAAGAGATGCGTACAGAGCGGAAACAAACACCTAGAATAGGGATTGTGACAGACCCAATCGGGACAGAAGCTTTTGGAGGGCACTCCAGGCTATCCTTTTGCCTACTGAGTATGGGCCATGGCATTTGAGGGGATCTATTCTTTGGAAGTGTGTGCCTGGGGGACCTTTGGAGTAGTTTTACTTCAGATTCAAGTCCATGTCTCCTGGAACACACAGAGAACTGGAGGACCTGGATTCAACTTTACCTCCTTACCGAACCATTGTGGGATGTTTACCCCTATGTGTAATATTTGTTTTTATTGTTCATGTGGGGACTGCCCCTAAAGTGTATAAAAACCTGTATTTCTGTTTAAGCACTTGCCTACCAGGCCAATTCTGACATTTCTCTCCTGCATGTAAAAATCATAGGTTTTTTTTGCCACAAAGTTATATAGAATCCCCAAACATTATATATGTTTTTTTTAGTAGAGACCCTAGAGAAAAAAATGGCAGTCATTTCAACTTTTTATCTCTCATGGTATTTGCGCAGCAATTTTTCAAAGGCGTTTTTTTGGATGCATTAAAAAAAACAGTAAAGTTAGGCCAATTTGTATGGGACTTTGGACTATTTATGAGTCATTTATTTAGGTGTGGAGCCACACTGAATTTATTTGAATGTATTACTTTAGTGTTATGGAATCAATTATAATGTTTGGCTGTACAGCACATATTTGATTTTTTAAGAATGTATATTAACCACTTAAGGACCGGAGGGATTTGCCCCCTTAATGACCAGGCCATTTTTTGTGATACGGCACTGCGTCGCTTTAACTGACAATTGCGACGCAGTACCCAAACAAAATTGACGTCCTTTTTTTCCCACAAATAGAGCTTTCTTTTGGTGGTATTTGATCACCTCTGCTTTTTTTTCGGAGGCACCCAGGCATGGTGCCAAGCAGTCCGTCACAGGGACCCTTCCTAAAGTGGTTTTCAAAAGTCATCAAGCACGTAGGGCACTCAGTGTGGTGAGATTAAGCTTGAGAGATAATGCTTTATTTGGGCATAACAAAAAAGTTCCCCTGCAGATAACTTCCAATGTTCCTTCAGATAAGGAAGGGATTTGATACCATCAATAGTTAAAGCTGATGTCCAGGTTTCATGTCACTTTAAATAGTTTGTTTGGACCAACTTGGTCAGCACAAACTATTTCCCTCACTAAGTTCTGCAGTTTCCCTAAGCAATGTATGTACTGCATGTAACTTCAGCTAAATAAAGTACACAGTACTTGGTTCCCATAGCTTCCAACTGTCCCTGATTTGGATGGACTGTCCCTGATTTGGAACAATGTCCCTCTGTCCCTCTTTCCTCCTCATTTGTCCCTCATTTTAGGCTGATCTATATAGTTGTATACAAAATGCACTATTTATCTTTCAAAAGGTGTCTCCCAGTGCTAAAACTTTCATCCAAGTGCTTGTAAAATTTTAAAAACCAATATAAAGAAATAGTAGTGGTAAAAAAAAAAAAAGCACTTGTGGGTTTTACTTATTTTTTTGTATAATTCTCCTTTAAGGGGGAGTGCCAGGAGGTGTGTCCTATGCCTACATACTTTTGCTAATAGGTGTCCCTTGTTCCCATCTCAAAAGGTTGGGAGGTATGGGTTCCAGCTGTGAGACAGAGACTTCCCGTCTCCCAACCAGCCTTTCATAGGCACTTTGTATTATGTGAATGAATACAAAGCTTCCTCTGATTGGCTAAGTCTGAGAGCGTGACGTCATTAGTCTGCCCCTCCCACTCAGCCAATCAGAGGAAGCTTTGTAGTCATTCACAAAATACAGAACTGCCTATGAATGGCTGAGCGCTGTTCAGCCAGACTCTGCTTGCTCTGGTGTGAGATAGGAAGTCTCTGTCTCACAGTCGGAACCAAGCACAGTGTACTGTTGGTGGCTGAAGTTACATGCAGTGCAGACAGTTCTTAGAGACACTGCAGGACTTAGTGAAGCAAGTAGTTTGTTTTGATCAGCTTGGTCCAAACAAACTATTTCAAGTGACATTAAACATGGACATTAACTTTACCAAGTCATAGACATACTTAACCCCTCTCGACCCCCACCATAGGCAGGGAGGAATACAGGGGTATGGAAGAATTCCAAGAGAGGTAGATGCAGGAAAATGAAATTACAAGAATATATCACAAGTCCCAATCTCGCATTGAGGGGTCAGAGTTTGGGCTTATGAGAGGAGTGTAAAAAGGGAAGGGAGAACATTCCACTGTGGTGAAGTGGGTGCAAATAGGCATTTTGTAAGTGGCATGGAAAGAGACAAGAGGAAAGATTTAGATTATTATATCAGTTTTTAAGGGAGGGTATTGCAAGGCCCCCTGTTCAGTGTCATTTTAAAGTGGAAAATTTTTTGTGTGTTTGGCAGAGATGTTGTAAAAGGTTACAAGCTCTTTTCATTTACTTTCTGTCCTCGTGACAACCAGTGTGCAAGCCAAAAAGCACCAGACAGAGTTGTACTTATTGAGAGTCCAATACAGTTAAATCCAACACGTTTTAAGGGTTCAAAAGGTCCCCCTTCATCAGGGCTTCACAGATGCTGAAGAAAACAACATATACACTGGTCTGATGGCTTTAATGTGACTTTTATTAAATACAACTGGACTTCATGCAACAAGATTCATTTACTAAAGGCAAATTGATTGTGCACAGCTTAGTAAATGATGGGAAGCTCTGTTGACGTCCATCATCCAATCATGTGCAAGCAAAAATGCTGCTTTTTTAAAATAAATTTCCTTGCATGTGATTGGGTATTCTTTGCAAAGTGAAGCTTTACCTCATTTACTAAGCTCTGGAGCAACTTCACTATACAATATATATATATATACAGGTGCATCTCATAAAATTAGAATATCATTAAAAAGTTAATTTATTTCAGTGATTCAAGTCAAAAATGAAACTCATACCCCGTATATACTTGAGTATAAGCCGAGTTTTTCAGCAGAAAAAACCCACCTCGGCTTATACTCGAGTGAGTTAAAAAAAGTCCGAAATGGAGGAGAAAAAGGGGCGGGGCCGTGCCGATGGATGACGCTCGTGAATCGGCCCGGCGCCCCTTCCTCCCATGCTGTTTCAGATTGCCACGCAGCCAGCCGCATAACAATATGCCGCCTCCTCTTGTGACAGACGGCACAGTGATCCAATGCTAGGAATCATTGTGCCGTGTGTCATAGGAGGCGGGACATCTTTAACGTGGCTGCACGGCGATTCAGATCCAGCTCTCCTCTCCCTGCAATCAGCACAGCCCGCTCTTTCCCAGAAGAGCCAGGACACATCCCTGAGTGCCAGAACGGAGCCCCCACTGCCTCCACTGGGAACCCCAATGTAAAGCAACCCTGCAAAGGCAAAAATGCTCCTGGATACCTCTGCAGTCAGCCATGAGGTGAGTCTCAGTACTGCATTAACCTCTTCCCTGCCGATACAAAACCCTCAGCCTGACTCCATAGCTGCCTTCCCCACTGTGGGACAACCAGCGTGAGATCTCATTACCAGGCAATGGGAGGCTGTACCTGATGGGCACTAGCACCCTGCATGTCATGGGCACTGATAGGCTGTACCTGATGGGCACTGGCAGGCTGCATGTCATGGGCACTGATAGGCTGTACCTGATGGGCACTGGCAGGCTGCATGTCATGAGCACTGATAGGGTGTACCTGCTGGGCACTGGCAGGCTGCATTTCCTGGGCACTGACAGGCTGTACATGATGTGCACTTTTGAAATTTAACAGTAGCTGCTGCATTTCCCACCCTAGGCTTATACTAGAGTCAATAAGTTTGCCCAGTTTTTTTGTGGTAAAATTAGATGCCTTGGCTTATATTCGGGTCAGCCTATACTCGAGTATATACGGTATATTTTATATAGAGGAGTTACAAACAGAGTAATATATTTCAAGTATTTCTTTCTTTTAATTTTGATGATTATGGCTTATAGCTAGTGAAAACCCAAAATTCAGTATCTCAGAAAATTAGAATATTACATAAGACCAATAAAAAAAGGATTTTAAATACAGAAATGTTGGCTTACTGAAAAGTATGTCCATGTACAGTATAGTATGCACTTAATACTTGGTCGGGGCTCCTTTTGCATGAATTACTGCATCAATGTGGCGTGGCATGGAGGCGATCAGCCTGTGGCACTGCTGAGGTGTTATGGAAGCCCAGGTTGCTTTGATAGCGGCCTTCAGCTCGCCTGCATTGTTGGGTCCGGTGTCTCTCATCTTCCTCTTGACAATACCCCACAGATTTTCTATGGGGTTTAGGTCAGGCGAGTTTGTTGGCCAATCAAGCACAGTGATATCATGATCATTAAACCAGGTATTGGTAGTTTTGGCATTGTGGGGAGGTGCCAAGTCCTGCTGGAAAATGAAATCAGCATCTCCATAAAACTGGTCAGCAGAGGGAAGCTTGAAGTGCTCTAGAATTTCCTGGTAGAGGGCTGCGCTGACTTTGGACTTGATAAAACACAGTGGACCAACACCAGCAGATGACATGGCTCCCCAAATCATCCCTGTCTGTGGAAAATGTTGCATTTCATTTAGAAATCAAGGTTCCGGAGTCTGGAGGAAGAGTGGAGAGGCCCAGAATCCAAGTTGCATGAGGTCCAGTGTTAATTTTCCACAGTCTGTGATGATTTAAGGAGCTCAAACCCACAAAGTTTGAGAGCAGGATATAAAATTTTCCGACAACAAAATCCATTGTCGGAAATTCCGATCGTGTGTACACAAATCCTATGGACAAAGTGCCACGCATGCTCAGAATAAATAAAGGGATGAAAGCTATTGGCCACTGCCCCATTTATAGTCCTGACGTACGTGTGTATGCAAGACAAGTTTGAGCCAACATCCGTCGGAAAAAATCCTAGGATTTTGTTGTCGGAATGTCCGATCAATGTCCGACCATGTGTACGGGGCATTATAGCTGCAAAGGGCGGGTCAACTCAATATTGAACCCTACGGACTAATGCCCTGTACACATGGTCGGATTTTCCGACGGAAAATGTGCAATCGGAGCTTGTTGTCGGAAATTCCGACCGTGTGTGGGCTCCATTGGACTTTTTCCATCGGATTTTCCGACACACAAAGTTTGAGAGCAGGCTATAAAATTTTCCGACAACAAAATCCGTTGTCAGAAATTCCGATCGTGTGTACACAAATCCGACGCACAAAGTGCCACGCATGCTCAGAATAAATTAAGAGATGAAAGCTATTGGCTACAGCCCCGTTTATAGTCCCGACGTACGTGTTTTACATCACCGCGTTCAGAATGATCGGATTTTCCGACAACTTTGTGTGACCGTGTGTATGCAAGACAAGTTTGAGCCAACATCTGTCGGAAAAAATCTATGGATTTTGTTGTTGAAATGTGTGATCAATGTCCGACCGTGTGTACAGGGCATAAGACTGGGATGTCATTAAAGTTCATGTGCTTGTAAAGGCAGGCGTCCCAATACTTTTGGTAATATAGTGTATATACCTTGGAGAATAAGCCAAGCATTGGTGATAAAGTTCCTGTATTATATGGAGGAAACAGCCTAGAGAACAGTTTATTTTTTATGTTTTGAGTTTATTTTCCTTTCTACTGCTTTCCTTTAAGATGATGAACAGTTAAGAAGTGGGCGGGGCAGGTTTTATTCTGTCATAGTACAGAGCAGGTGGGGGAGGGGGGATTTATGAATGAAGCTGTCTTATTATCATAGCTCTGTCTCATAATCTGTCTCACTGCTCCTGTTAGGCATTGGCCTGTTTTGGGGCAGACTTGTTACCTGCCCCACCTTAATTACTAAAATATTTATTGTTAATTTTTTCTTTGAGCACTGTTCCTCCCTTTACAAGTAATTCTGGAATCACAGCAACAACAATGCCCTTGAAAGTGTCTGTGATGGGTTTATACCAGGCCGGATCGCTCTGTTCTTTTTGCTCTTGCTGTATTTCTTTGATCTGCTCACGGTACATGTTGGCACACTTCGGAAGTCCCTGGTCCATGAAAAGCTGCTGATTCTAAGAACACATTGGGAGTCAGTATATATATTTATATATGTAGATCTACAACAACAGCTCTTCTCTGATATGTAGTTTTGATACTGTTTGGAGCAAACATTTGATTGTCTACTTAGTAAGGTGCAAAACATTTTACAGCGCACACATTCAAGAATGACATTTCCTGCAAGGCTAGTTAAAAACACCTGAACATATTAAAAAAATACGGGGGTTTGGTCACACTATATGGTCATATAGTGCTAAGCCCACTTACTGCGACAAAGTACCCCAAATTAATGGGTCCTACTTTAGTAATAGAATGTTTTTTTTGGGCTGTAGCACCCCTCCCCCTCCTCATTACCTCTTATTTAGTGGCCACCTGTGCACTTCAGTTCTCCCACATAGAGAAGTTCAGCTCCCATGGTTGAGACAAAGGATCTTCCATTCTATTACTAGAGTAGGACCCACTAATTCGGGCTTCAAAAGGCTTCAAGGGTTCTAAAAGGAGATATCCTCTCTTCTTTCCTCCATAACAGGGACTAAGACAACTCTCTTACCTGCTTCATCTTTACTAAGCATTGTTAGTATCATTCGAACAGTTGTTCTTCTCATCCTGCTTGCAGCCCGAATTGCAATTGCAAAGTTTCATGATCAGGGGGTAAGATCACCTGGGATTGTAGCTTAAGATCTAGCAGCCAATGCAACAATTAACCAGGTGTACCTGGGTATGGGTCCTCACAGATGTGTGATCACACACAACGGTGGTGTGCCAGAGTCACAGGATCTAAGGACCAACACATTCTTCCCCAGAGCCACTGGTGGTGTGGATGTTGTGCTGTGTGACAGCCAACAGGTTGCGGCTCTCTAGCACACCCGTGTGGGCACAGTGCTACCAAGTAACATGCTGGAGGGACACGGGGTACACACAGGAGTCTAAGCAGAGATAGAAACACACATTTACAGGAAATGCAGCAAACCACTGACAGAAACCAAAGGGAATATACAGCAAAGTCAGAGGGAAACACTGAGAACAAAGACAGGTTCAAACAACACACAGAATGAGGGAATACTCGGAACAGCAAACACCAGAGGAACAAGAGGTTCCAGCTTCAGCATGGAGATACGTTGCTCAAACGCTAAGCCACAGGTGCACCGACTTAATAATACGTACTGTAGGTTCAGGCTGTATTGGCAGGAACCCGATCAGCTCCAACAGGAGGTAAAACCCAGCGCCGGGTCAATGTACACGGAACCGTGACACAAAGGAGTGGATAACAGCGATTCCTCCCAAAATTATGGAGGTGATATTCAGGTTAAATACACAATGCCAGTTAGAAAAACTGATGGCTTATAAGGAACATAGGGGTTGATTTACTAAAGGTACAGGTTCCACACATTCTCCTGCAGATTCAATCTCTAATTTTCCTGTTGCTGTAGGCAGTCCCCAGATCAGTTTTGTTGGGCTTGTTAGCATTTTGTTTGCTGTTGCCCACTCATCAGTTGGACTGCTTTTGGATGTTCTGAGTTCCCACGCCCTTCAACAGACAAGAAACAACATAGAAGTTGTGTACTCACTAATTCACTCCCTCATTAAAATCATTTTCTTGATGTCCATTGGGGGACACAGTTCTACTTTCTATAGACTGAGGCATGGAAAAAAGTGGAGGGGTCATCCTGGGTCCCTCACTGAGCTCCCAAAAAAAGATTTCATTGGGAGTGTAACAGGGGAAGGAAGTGAGACAAAATCTCCCAAATGTGACCATGGACAGAAATAAAAATCTGACAAAAATTTGAACTCTTCCCCACTCCATCCAAAATGAAAAAAAACTCTGCTGGAGTTAGGCTTTAAAGAGAATGTGAACCCAACATTTCATATTCATGATATGTGCCTGCAATACCATTTACATGTATGATAAAGTCTCCTGTTCTTTCTGTATTGCTTCCTTTGTGTTAAAATCCCTGGTGTTCCTGCCAGTCCCTCTGCTTTCGTATTAAAAACTGACCACACTAAGCAGGGGAACACACCGTGGTCAGGTCTCTAGCTATGCTGGGAACTCAACCTGCTCTCCTCCAATGATCAATCATGTCCTGACATGCCCCCGCTATTTCCCCTTCTCTAGCTCTCAAGCTCCTTATGCAGCTGAGAGGAGAGGGTATGTGATCCCTTATAAAAAAAAGAAAAAAAAATGTTTTTTAATTTTTTTATATCTATACACAAACGTTTTTCCTTTCATTTATATTTTAAACTGAAAGTATTGTTTTACAAGGTGATTGTTTATAATCATTTTAAAGGGGTTGTAAAGGCAGAATGTGCATTCTATGCATTAAGATAAAAAACCTTCTGTGTGCAGCAGCCCCTCTCAGCCCCCCTAATACTCACCTGAGCCCCATCTAGATCCAGCCATGTTGCACAGGAGACTCGGCTGACTGAGGCTCCCTTCCTTTATTGGCTGAGCCAATGAGGAGATAAAGGGGGCAGTGCAGGGCTGCAGCTCGGCTCGGGTTCTCCTATAGCAAGCTGCTGGCTGTGGGAGCACTCAACAGGAGGGAGGAGCCAAGAGCACCGAAGAGGGAGGAGCAGGGCTGCTCTGAGCTAATCCACTGCACGGAGCAGGTAAGTATAACATACAAACATGAAATTTATTTTTCATTTTTTAATGAAAATAAATGAGACTTTAGTATCACTTTAAGTGAGACAATTGCACGATGTGTATTTGCATTACCCTCTCCTTCTGTCGCATGGCTTGCTCCAGTTTCTCATTCAATATTTTTTTGTCTTCCTCCATCTTCTGCATGAGCTGGTTAAAGGTCTTTTGCACATTGTCCCTCTCCTCTTCTATCTTCTGTTCTTTTTGAGTCTCCTGCAACTTTTGCAACTCTTCTTCCATTGCCACAATTTTTTTCCTTGCGTTTTCCTCTGACAAAAAGCACAAACAAGATATACAAAATCACAAACAAGATATACATTGAAAAATAACCTGTTTTATTATGGATCAGCATAGGGGAAGAGGAAAAATATGGCGTGTACCTCTTTGGCCCTTCAATAGAAAAAATATGGTGTGTACCTCTTTGGCCCTTCAATAGGAAATGGCTACATGCTCAGATTGACAAGTACTCATTGCAGAACAATAATGGTAGTGGAAACCTTGGCAGTTGCTATACTGAGTCTGGTAAGTGATCTACCTGTCTGCTAACTAGGTTGCTTAGGTCTGATAACTGTGAAATATATATATATATATATATATATATATATATATATATATATATTTATTTATTTAATACTTTTCCTGGCCATTCACTTTCAGATATCAATTACAGTGATTTAACATGTACGGTGTATAAACTGTTTACATTTTTGAGTAAATGAGATTACATAAACCACTGACCTTCCTCTTCCTTCTGTTTCTGATTGAGAGCATTGTCCTCCTGTATAATTATAATTTCAGAACTTTGTTGGGACTTTATGAATTCCTGTAGCACCTCTTCCGCCTGTAGAACAGTAGAGAAGTATTTGGTTTGGAGTATATAGGAGCATATACCGCCTTCAGGACTAATACAAATGGTCAATCTCTCTAAAGATTATATGCTCATAGACAAACAAAACATATCCTTGTGGTATTTACTATGTGATCCCGTGTCACAATACCTTAGCAACTTATTTCCCAATATGTGTGTTCCTCATAAATAATCAGGGGTACCCAGAAGCAAGCCAAATGGGTCACAATTACTATGATATGTGTATGTGTTAATGATAATGGGACCAAAGGGCATAATACAATCAAGAATTGAAGTCTATAATTTTATGATACATTTAAACAATTTTTAAATGATATAAGTCCACCCACCTTTACACCCTTTCCACTTTCCATCTTGTACTTCTTTTCTATGGCTTTCAAGTCATCCTTGAACTTTGCGTGTCCTCCCTGGGTGTGGTACGCTCCATCCTTCAAAGCTTTGTCAAAGTCCGCTGAATGCTTCTTAATGAGAGCCTGACATACCTCCCGAGACTTTGCCTCATTCATGGCACTGAATTCCTCTTTCTTCTTATGTATGTTTCCCTGATGGTGGGGAGATATACGGACATTGGTCATGTTAAGTGTTGTGATTTAGTGCCTCCTCTAAACCATCCCGATGGGATTTCAACAGTGGAGCTTTTAGGCATGCAAACGTTGGTCCTAAAAGGAATATCTCTTTTCTAGAACTATTTACACAAAATATTTTCTATTTGTGTTACTGGGCTCTACAGATTAATACAATTTTGAAAAGTTCAATCATTTACGGTTCAATCAAACTTTAAAAAAAATTGCAAACCTCAGAAATTTCACATTTGGACTGGAAGCTCCATTAATTCAAAAGTAATCCAAGCAAAACTCCAATTAAAACAGCAAAAGTTGTAAAATTGTGTAAATCGATTTGGGAAGCTCCTTGCAGCCCTGCCTGATGAAATAATAGGGCCAAAAAACAGCTTAAAGTGGTTGTCATTCTATGCATGAAGGTAAAAAACCTTCTCTGTGCTGCTCTTCCCACAGTGGCGACTGGTGCTGAATATTTTGGGGGGATAGGTTTGGGGGTGGCAAACAACCACCCCCCAGGAGATCAGACAGGAAGGCGATCCGTGCCTTACCTTCCGATGACTAGGCGGTGCTGGATCCTGGAAGTGGCTGTTGCTGCCCCTTCGTTCTCTGCTCCTCACTCCAGCTGTTGACGGGTCGGGCCGTGGAACTCCCTGGTCAATCAGGTCTCAGAACCCGCTTTTTGATTGGCCAGGAGGAGAAGCAGAAAGACATTAGCATATATTAACACGCAACTGGGTGGGCTCAGGGTGCAGTGCCCTGCACCCCAAGCCCACCCTTTTTTGAAGGCAATTAGAGCCTCACCATGTGCTTCTAACAAAAAAAAAAACATTGAAATACATGCAAGTGTGGCAGCCTGCATGTAGCTTGGGGGGGTGTGCCCCTGTGCCCCTAATGGAGCGGCCGTCCCTGGTCCCCCTAATACTCACCTGAGCCCCCTCTCAATCCAGCACATGTACATGTGCACAAGAGCCTCAGATGTCACAGGACTCATTCTTCTCATTGGCTGAGACAGCAGCAGGAGCCATTGGCTCCCACTGCTGTCAACCAAAGCCAATGAGGACAGAGCGAGGGGCGGGTCTGAGCCGTGGCTGAGCCGTGGCTCTATGTATCTTATGGACCCATTGGGCAGGGCTCGGGAGAGAGCACACACCAGTGCCCCAATAACATAACAGCTTGTTATTGGGGGTCATTGTCATGGGTGAGGATCCAGGAGCACTGGCGGGGAACTGGGGGAATGGTTTTGCACAGAGCAGGTAAGTATGATATGTTATTTATTTTATTATTTTTTAAAGCCAAACCTTTAAGTCACTTTAAAAAAAAAATCTACCAGGAATATGAAGATAGAGGGATGGGACCTGATGGAATTGGTAGTCAAGCTAAGGGTGATCAGGCAACAGCAGAAGTCGATATAAGGCAGACAAAGTCTTTGGTCTCTTTCTTTTATTTTTCCTTAAAAATGATCTCTCAATCTTTGATTTTGCTGTTACTATTGTTGAGTTTACCTCTGTGGAAAAATATCAGTAATATTGGAAGTGAAGGTAAATCTCTCTAATGGAGCCTGGATAGCAGGTTTCAATCTTTCCCTCCCTATCCAAAATGTAAACAATACATTTCGCCTAGCTATGCATTTTAAAGGCTGAATAAATCAATATTTTACCTGCCCCCATTGTCTATCTGATGAAAATAGTATATCACAAGTCAGACTTTACATAAAACAAAAAGCTAATTTAGCTGCTTGCTGTTTTTTTTTTTTAAACCCAATAAAAAAAAATCTTACCATATATTCTTGAAGAAACTGCTTATCCTTGTCATTGAAGGACTTTTCCAGAAATATTTTCCGAGCTTCATCCTCATACTGACTGCTCAGAGTCATGAAGTCATCAAGAGTTTCTGTGGGCAACTCAACTGTCTTCACCTTATCCTCATAGTGCTGTGTCGCTTCCTGGACGGCCGCTATGTTCTCCTTCTCAGCTAAAGAAAGTGCGGCGTCCTCCATGCAGGCAAACTTGGAGGAGCTTACAGCTTCAGTGTAAATTTTAGCCAGCTCACCCAACCCTGAGATGAGGAGACACATGGATGACTTTTTTTTTTTAATCCAAATGTTATGTCTGCTAAATCCCTTATAACTTACCGGAACTAATTTAAATAACAAGAAATAAACATGGATACTGTAATGTTGGGATGACCTTAAAGTCACTAAAGCAGACCAGGGTGTGACATCATTTTTTTTTAACATACCGGGGATCGCACTTGCAATAGGGTTATTGAATGTTTGTTTCCTATTGAGTGGAGAAGGATTTGCATATTTTGCAGTTAGGCTAATTTTGTTAAATTTTTAGGCAATCTCTTGGAAAAGTTGGATGAAATGTTTTAATAACACCAAGACCATTGCTCACCTGCAGAATTTACAGTTTTTTTTCAGAAAAGGTGATATATATTAGGGATATATAAATGTATAATAATAATAGTGTGTGACTGTGGGGGGACATTAGAGTGTAAGCTCCTCTGGTATAGAGACTGCGACTGGCTTAGTGTTCTCTGTACAGCACTGTGGTATATGTCAGAGCTATAAAAAAGTATAAAAACAATAGAAATAATAATTGTGATTGACTGTGGTGGGGGCATTAGAGTGTAAGCTCCTCTGGTGCAGAGACTGATGTGAATGATTTAGCCTCCCACAGACAGACCCCTTTATGTACAATGGGTTACGAAGAAACGTTTGATGAACTCACTGTGTCCGGTCACTTTGACTGTTTCATTCACTCTCTTTGTATCAGCATTTTTCCAGATGTAGTCACAGAATTCTTTGCACTGATCCACAAAGTTCTTATTGAGCTCATCGTCTGGGACTTCCTCCAATCTCTGAAGAAATTCTTTATCGGTAGTGGGAAAATCAAACACGAAGCATTTCCGGTTTCCAAAATACATTTGGAGGCAAATTCTGGGCTTATTATATTCCATATTCCTCGGTAACATTTCAGCTGTGTACATGGATTAAGAAATGTAGAAAAAGATAGGTATTTAGGTAGGTGTTAGTTGATTTACTGTCAACTGTTGACATCTGCTGACATTGTGTCTTCCTGCCCCCCCCCCCAACACCACCACCAAAGAGTTACCACCTTTCCAATTTTTGAAGTTCAGTGTGAGTTGTTTTCTTGCAGCACTTGTCCTGTTAGCAGTGGTGTGGTGAGGTTGGCAAGCCCTGGGCATACAAGGAATGCCCCACAAAATCCCAATCTTTAGAATTTGGGCATACCTTGAAAGCTCTGAGATTACCCTACCACACCTTTATCTGTTGCTGTAATCATCTTTATCCTGTATCCTAGTTTGTGTATCAACAACACTGCAAATAACAGCTACGGGCTTTAATTATAAGCACACAGCAATAATATTGTATTATGTTCTGCTGCTTTTTTTTTTTTCAAATATTTTATTTAACCAGAAAGGCATTTTCCATGTCAACAAAACAATAATAGAGAGTTAGTGATACACCAGTACACAAAAAATAGGCATACACCTCTTGAGAATGTCCGTGTGACGGAACGCATTGGGGCAGTACCGGATGTGATGCCATCAAGCACACTGCACCCGGAAGTGATGCTGCATACAGGAAGGAAGTAGAAAGTTGCCAGCAAGTGGTAATATTACACATGTTACATTACACAGAATGACGAGAGGATTGCACTGAAGCTTAGTTTAATGTACCATATTGTTTATACTCCTTGGTGCGAGAAAAAATGTTTAAAAAAAGAAAAGACATGAAAGGGGAGAAGTGGCGGCGTAGGAAAGAAAGGACAGAAGAGAATGGATAGTGGGGGGGAAAGAGGGGGGTGGAGGGGGGGTTGTAAAATAAATATATACTAACTGTGGGTGTGTCCCAGCGGGGGGCATCACTAAGCAACCTTTGATCAGCAGCTTATACATCAAAAACAGTTTTCCCCTCTTCAGAGTAGACAACCATATTCCACGATGTCCAGGTTTTGGAATAACGTTCACACTTATGCTGTGCTGTAAGGACTAAGTCATCCATCTTATTTATTTCTTCCACCTTGTTAAGCCAGAGACCAATGGTCGGTGGCTACGGATGCTTTCAAATAAGAGGGATGCAAGATTTGGGGGCTTTGAAGATGTGACAAATTATATATAATTTGTAATTTTTATCTGGGATGTCGGAAACATGGAGAAAAAAAAGGTCGGGTCATCCGGAACTACATGATCTGTAAGTTTTTGGACATTCCTCCAGAACTCTCTCCAGTAATGATCAAATTTGAAGCAGGACCAAAAGATGTGTAGCATTGCTTCCCGCTCCTTCTGGCATCTCCAACAATGATTGGTAGTGTTTGGGAAGAATTTATGTATGGCAAATTTATGTATGGTGTAATGATACCAACACGTCAGAATTTTAAAACTGGTTTCCTGGATCCTCGTACAAATTGAGGATTTGAGGGTGAACCTGATAATATTGTTCTGTTGGAGTAAATGTACGGTCAAAGTCAGCTTCCTATTTCATTATACAGAGCAGTCGGTGGTCCTCAAGGGGGGGTTATCAATTGATTATAGGCTTTGGAAAGTACTTGGGGCAAAACCCCTTTGTTTGGAACAATAATCCTTGAAGGTTGTGAGATGGCGACTAAAGATAGGTGGAGACGGTAAAGAATGCAAAAAGTGATGTAGTTGAAGGGCCCTGCAAAAGCCTAAGTGAAATGGACAAGTAGGGCTCACTAATGAAGAAAGAGAAGGCCAAAGGTGCACTGACAGGAAGTGAGAATCCTGGTAGTGACTGAAGTCATGTAAGGCTCAAAAAGTCATGTCATGGAGACCCGGGGAGAATTGCGGATTTCCCAGCACTGAGAATAATGGAGAGTCTAGGGAAGAAAGAGAGGTATGTACAAATAGCTGAGAGCATGTTCATGTCTTTGGTCCATAATTAATTGATGTGTTTTCAAAGAAAAGAGCGTGGTCAGGTCTCAAAGCAACCATGGTGCTCTAGGCAATGGTACTTGTTCTACTGCTTTTACGTACAGTAGATCGAAGGCTGGTTGGCATTTTTTAATTCAACTGATCAATTTTATATTCTATGGTCTAGCTCCAGAGTTGGGGTTGATTTACTAAAACTGGAGCACACAGAATCTGGTGCAGCTGTGCATGGTAGCCAATCAACTTCTAACTTCATTTTGTTTAATTAATATTTTACAATAAAATCTGGAAGCTGATTGGTTTCTATGCAGAGCTGCACCAGATTTATACAATCCTTAATTTTAGCAAATCCACCCTCTTGAGCCTTTTTCTTTTTTTTTTTTTTGCAGATAAGCTGAAGTATGAGTATTTTTGCATAGTTACATCGATCCAACGTGGACCCAATGTAACTACTGCATTTTCCATACCTGTGGGATCTCCATGGAAGCTGAAGTCACTTACTTGGCACAAGCACCATTCAAAGAGCACTTTGCACATTTTTGCAATGAGTGCAAAGCATTCTCTGATTGGATGAGGCAGGGAGGTGGGTGGTGACATCACAATCTCCACCTCGTCCAATCAGAGAAAGCATTTCATTCTTTGAGTAAAGGCAAAGTGTTCTCTGAATGGCATCTGTGCCCACTGACTTCTTGTGTTAACAGTGCAGCAGGGCAGTCGCTCAGCATAGGATATGGAAGCTAGTGGAGATCACTGTAGAAGTGGTGTAGTAACGGTGCCTTCCACTGTAGCTTCCACGGGAATCTCACAGGTATGGCACATACTGTACATACTTACATTGGTACAAGTTGAGCAAATGTAACTTTGCCAAAAAGCCATACCTAGAATTCAGATTTAGTTTGGCTGAACCCAACCAAAACTGCATTGTAACATTGGGAAAGTAATACATGTAATGTGCAACCAGTTCAGGCCCTGAATATCGCAACAAAAAAATTCAACCACAGCTTCAGTAACGCAATTTGTATAAATATTTTAAAAAGTGTCCCTGTCACCTTGGTGAAAAGAAATAGCTGATAGCCAGGTTGTAGGATCAATATGTACTTGTCCGGTGACTGGTGAGTCAAGTTTTTTGTTCCTTCAAAAGTTTTTAGGTGTCACTGACATTTTCCTGCCCACCGGACAGATCCATACTGATCTTCTTTTACAGCCTGTCCATTATCTATTTTCTCACACAGGTGACAGGGCTGCTTTAGAGCATGGATAATACAGAATACATACGTGTTTTAAGCTTTAAAGCATTCTCCAGGTAATCGTCTGCTGACACCCGTCCCCCTTCGATCTGCAGACTCAGATGGAAGTCTCTCACTGCCCAAATAAAAATAGGGAAATGTCTTGAAAATTTCTGCTCCTCGTCTTCATTGTCCTTTGTTTTCACCTTTATTATTTCACTAAGTTCCCCTACAAATCTATCAAAGGTTATTAAGGAGATATAGAAAAGAAAAAATAACAGTGCCAAAAAGCCTGGTAGCAATCTATTGAGTGTATAGGATAATGCATAGGGAAAGTCCATGAAGCAATAGGAATGGTCGGGGTCAAAAACACTGAAGGCTTCTGCAGTACTACTTTAGAGGCAGGAAATCAGGCGAAAGCCACCCATAGTCGGCTGTACCCCATCACTGTCTTTTGCCGGCAGTATCAGCTCCCCCCCTCCCCCCCCCCCACTGGGAGAACACAATGGGGTGGATTTACTAAAGGCAAATAGAATGTGCACTTTTCAAAGTGCAGTAAATGAGCAAGAGCTCTGCTGACTTCCATCATCCAATCACGTGCAAGCAAAAATTCAGTTTTTTTATTTAGCTTGCATGTGATTGGTTATTCTTTGCATTGCGAAGCTTTAACTCATTTACTAAGCTCTGGAGCAACTGCACTTGCAGAGTGCAACTGCATTTTGAAAAGTGCACAGTCTACTTGCCTTTAGTAAATCAACCCCAATGACTTAGCGGGAGGGTTTCCCCTGCCAACACTGATTGTGTTGATGGGGGAATGGAGCGAAGAGAAAGAAATTTCCATCTATGGCCGGCCAAACTCCCGCTGGTAACCATGTAAAGAGGTAAAGAGACCCTTCCCTTTGTCATTTCACATTATTAGGAGAATACAAAGAAATACTTTTTTTTCCCATGGAGGGACTTTCAGAACAATAATTGGTCAAAATGTAGCCAGTTAAAGTATAACTAAAGGCAAACATTTTAGTTTTGGATTGTGTGTGAAACTGACAAGCAGACTCCTTCCTGTCAGGTGAAATCATTCTGGTGGTTGTGTTGCTGCACAATTGCTCACACACACCCCCAAGACCAGAGTCCCTCTGCACCGCCACACCCTGCCATTTTTTCTGGGCTCCGCTTGTCCATCTGGGGGCCCGGGACTGACATGGTGGGTGTCGGTAGCTGGAGGGGAAGGAGAAGAGAGGACACACATCCACTCTTCTCCCCTTCTTGCTATGACCCAGAAAGTGACGTCTATGATGTCACTTCTGGGTCAGCTTAGCCAGAAAGCAATGTTGTGCAATGCGATCTGCATTGCAAAACATTCAGTGGAGCACAGGGGAGACAAGAGGGGTCTTTTGGACCCTGTATGTCTCATTAAAGAGAACCTGGCACCTAAAAATTGTCACAGAGGGGACTTTTTGTCCCCTCTGTGATGAAAAAAAAAAAGTTAAGCAAAAGAATTGAGGTTTTTTTTGCCAAAAAAAAAGTTACAGCCAAGCACATAAAATCCATCCTCCCCCAATTTTTTTTTTTTCGAGGCCCCCTACCCCCAGATATACGCACATATGAGCCTAAACATATGTGTCAGGGACAACTATGCATGAAAGCATTAATTGAGATACACATGTTACATATCGCCACACACCGGAGTGAGATCAATAATTCTAACACAAAACCTCCTCCATAACACTTAACTGATACCTATAGGGGGCATTTGAAGCGTTGCATATAAATGATATAGGGTACTGAAGTTTGTCGCCATTTTACTGGTGCACACAAATTTAAGGTTTGATGTGCTGGGTATCTCTTTACTCGGCACAACCTCATCTTTTATATTTTACCATCATTTGAGCAGTTTATTGCGTTTGTTTGCCCTAATTCTCAATTGTGTGTGTTTCTTACTGAAATTTTGTGTTTCCTAGACCTTTGCGGTAATAGTGTGTGACATAAAGAAATTGGAACTACCACCATTTTATTCTCTAGGGTGTCTGCTTTCAGAAAATATATAATGTTTGGAGGTTTTGTGTAAAAAATGATTTTTTAAACATGTGTGCAAAAAAATGCAAAAACGCCTCTGGCAGCAAGCGTAGGAAAATCTCCCCAATGGGGTACAGATGGCAAAAAGAAAAAAAAAGAAAACATGAAATGGGTTGCAATCTTCCCTTACTCTTTATACTCTTAAAAAAAAAAAGTAGCTGATTACTCCTCTTAAAATATCTATTTTTCTGTCCTTTCTCTCCAATTTCTTCAAGATTAACGAGCAACATGAAACCACCAAGACCCTAGGATGAAAAAGGATACTTTAATTTATCTACTGCATCCTGGTCGATTGTTCCTTTGCTGTTATACACCATGGCGCTGCTTAGCAGGAGAGCGAGGGTAAAAATCCAGATATCATTTTTGCTATCCCCCTAAAAAGAGGCAGAAACAAATTCACATGAAGGTAAGACAGGATTACTGAAATTGAAGCTTCCTGCACTTTCCTGGTAACCGGAACCAGCACTGCGGCTCTTCATGCAATGTTACAGTTGGTGGTATTCTTTTTTGCTCAGAATGATAGAGTGACAGCATGGTGGGGGTAGGAGGTCAAAGCTGCCGATCCTTTAAAAATGAAACATCCTATTGTTGTATTAGAGCTTCCTTGGGAGCCCTGTATATTGGGGCCCTCTAATTTGCAAACGAAAACCATCTGTGTCTAACACTAAACTTTCTGCCTCCTTCACCTTTCTGTTGGTCAGTCACTTTGAAAGGTGGCCTCTTACATCAATAGTGAGTTGTGGAAGAATGTAAAGGTGGCCATAGATTGATTGAAATTCAGCCGGTTCTGCAGGGACAAGCTAACATTTGATCCATGTGTAGTCACTTCAGTTCAACAGAAGTCAATCTACCAATACATTTCTGTTCAACCGCTCTGTTGGATAAAAGCCACCAATGGCTGCAGGGCTGATTTGCAGTCTTTTGATAAGAGACAAATGGGTATCTGGTCACTGTCAAAGAAAACATGGACCAATGCAAAAAAATAAATGTAAACACCATTCAGCAGAGAAAGAGTCTTTTCATGTGACTTAATGGATAACAAAAAAGAATTGATTTAAATAACATACTTTTTGTTTGTTTGTTTGCTTGAATGTCTTTCACCAAAGGGCCAGTATAGCATCTAAAAAAAATAAAATTAACCTCTTTGCGCCCATGCTATAGCCAAAAGACTGCCACAGCGCGGGCCTAAGTTGCCAGGAGGGGGACCATGTACGTTCTCACCTGCATGTGAAGCCAGCATGCCCCCTGTGGGGCGCACGCAGCCTCGCTCTGTGATCAGCGAGTCTCATTGAGACATGAGACAGATCCCAGCCCCTTACCACGTGATCAGCTGTCAGCCAATGACAGATGATCACGTGATGTAAATAGAAGCCGGTAATCTGCTTTTCTCCCCCTCATTCTGATAGCGTGAGGAAAAAAAAAAGCAGATTACCATTTGAAGTAAACGGGACATCGTTCTTGCACACTCCAGACTCACTGCTGCTAATGCTAATGCCCACCAGTGCCACATACCAGTGCATATCAGTACTGCAAAGCAGTGCCCACCAGTGCCACATACCAGTACCCAACAGTGCCAGCTATCAATGCCCACCAGTGCCACCTATCAATGCCCATCAGTGCCCATCAGTGTCACCTATCAGTGTGGCCTATCAGTGCCCTTCAGTGCCACCAATCAATGCCCATCAGGGCCCCCTATCAGTGCCTTCTGATCAGTGCCCACCGGTGTCATTATCAGTGCCACTTATCAGTGCCACCTATCAGTGCCCATCAGTGTCACCTATCAGTTCCACCTATCAGTGCCCATCAGTGCTGTCTATCAGTGCCCTTCAGTGCCGTCTATCAATGCCCTTCAGTGCCACCTATCAGTGCCCATCAGTGCCACCTATCAGTGCAGCCTCATCAGTGCCTTCTGATCAGTGCCTTCTGATCAGTACCCACCAGTGCCACCTCATCAGTGCCCATCAGTGCCACCTATCAGTACCGCCTTATTAGTGCCCATCAGTGCAGCCTATCAGTGCCCATCAATGAAGGAGAAATAGTTACATGTTTGCAAAAAAATTTTTTTCCAAAATTGTTGTTTTTTTTGTTTGTTTATCAAAAAATAAAAAAACACTAGTGATTAAATACCACCAAAAGAAAGCTTTATTTGTGTGAAAAAAATTATAAAAATGTCATATGGGTACAGTGTTGGATGACCACGCAATTGTCATTCAAAGTGTGACAGCGCTGAAAGCTGAAAATTGGCCTGGGCAGGAAGGGGGTATACAGTATGTGTCCAGTAAGCAAGTGGTTAAATATGGCCAGTTTGTTCACCCATTTACTAGCAAACAGGCTTGACTCAAATTGAACTCACATTCAATCCAATCCTGAAGCTCATCCAAAGTAAAGTTTAGCAACATTTCTGTTTACCTTTGCACAAGCACTTCCAGTTGTCTGCACACATTTTAAGAATATTTCCTGGTACTTCTAAAATTCTGGCCCTCTATTTTGCAAATAGCAAATGGAGATGATAAAACTAATAACCAATATTACGGTACATAGCAAGGGATGAGGTGGTCTGCCATGGTCTACCATGCTCTGACCACCATTCTCAGCACAGAAATCCCATTGGTTTTAAGGGCCCCAGGGCTCTTGAAATGTTCTGTAAATGTGAGCTGGAGGTGTTTGCACTACGACCTAGGAAAATAGACCAGGAAGGAAAATTAAAAGGGAAGAACAGAAATAATAAGAGATAAGTAGGTGTGTGTGGAATAGTGACACAAAAAAGAACAAATATGTTGAAGTATAGAAGTTTAAAAAAGTAAATTGGCCTGCTAACAATACCTGCAAAACTGAGCAGATCATGACATTCATAAACAAACACAATTCAGAACCTACAAGAAAAGGAAATGACGGTAATCGTATTTAATCATTTCCAGTCTTATATTCCCACCTTCTCTACATCCCCCAATCCTTCGGTGTCCAGGAGAACCAGAGTGTGATTCTTCTTTAAGGGGTGAGGAACACACCACATCCAGATGCCTTTAGTTTCAGCTTGAATGGTGGCACCCAGGTTGAAGCCTATGGAAATTAAATATGGAAAACCCTTATTAAAGGGGTTGTAAAGGTTCAGGGTTAAAAAAAAAAAAAAACATGTCATACTTACCTCCTCTGTGCAAGGGTTTTGCACAGAGGGGCCCCGATCCTCCGTCTAGGGTCCCTCCGTGGCCCTCCAGGCTCCTCCTCTTTTTGGGTGTCCCGTCGGAGAAGCGCTCTCCTTTGGGACACTCCTGCGGGCATGCTCCCATGTCCTGCTGCTGCGTCCATAGACACAGACAGCAGGACTCGGCACTGGCCCCTGCGTCATTGGATTTGATTGACAGCAGCCAACTGCTGTGCTGCTATCAATCTATCCAATCAGGACACGAGACACCGGCTGGGAAACCCAGGGCTCAGGTAAGTATAAGGGGTTCTCGGGGGGGCTGCTGAATGACAGAATGTTTTTCACCTTAATGCATAGAGGTGAAAAACTTTGAGGGTTTACAACCCTTTTAACATCATCAACATGCAACAAAAACTTACTACTAATGATATATCACCTTTCTGAGCTCCGGCCAGCTTGTTCATCAGGTAGGACTTCCCTGTTCGATACATGCCTACGATGGCCACCACCACCACTGGTTGGTTGATCCCAGACAGTAAATGTATGGCCTCAGGGTTCACCACAAGCTTTCCATTTGCTGTGTTTTCAATTAGGCAGATGGGGACTTCCATTTGGATTGGTGGATCCATAGGGGAAGATACAGTCAGGTCTGAATGAAGGAAAAATAAAGTGACCATTCCAAAATAATTAATGCAAATCAATAGGCTATATGTCAGCAACAGCCAATCCCATTAAAATTTTGTGTAAAAAATACCTGCTGCTTCCAAACTTTGGCTCAAGTGGCCCAAAACCCAGGATGCTTCAAGCAAGAAAGGACTATTATTATGGGTACCTCACATCATAATAGATAATAAAGAGTTTATTTTCACACATACTGTGCCTTGAAAAAGTTTTCATACCCCTTGACATTTTTCACATTTTGCCATGTTGCAACCAAAAATGTAAATGTATTTTATTGTGATTTTATGTTATAGACCAACACAAAGTGGCACATAATTGTGAAGTGGAAGGGAAATAATAAATGGTTTTCATTTTTTTTTTTTTACAAATAAATATCTGTATGCATTTGTATTCAGCCCCCTTTACTCTGATACCCCTAACTAAAATCTAGTGGAACCAATTGCCTTCAGAAGTCACTTAATTAGTAAATAGAGTCCACCTGTGTGTAATTAAATCTCAGCACAAATACAGCTGTTCTGTGAAGCCCTCAGAGGTTTGCTAGAGAACCTTAGTGAACAAACATCATCATGAAGACCAAGGAACCCCCCAGACAGGTCAGGGATGAAGTTGTGGAGAAGTTTAAAGCAGGGTTAGGGTATAAAAAAATATCCCAAGCTTTGACCATCTCACGGAGCACTGTTCAATATATCATCTGAAAATGGAAAGAGTATGACACAACTGCAAATCTACCAAGACATGGCCATCGACCTAAACTGACAGGCTGGGCTAGGAAAGCATTAATCATAGAAGCAGCCAAGAGGCCCATGGTAACTCTGGAGTAGCTATAGAGATCCACAACTCAGGTGGGAGAATCTGTCCACAGGACAACTATTAGTCGTGCTCTCCACAAATCTGGCCTTTATGGAAGAGTGGCAAGAAGAATGAATGAATGAGTGACTTGTATAGCGCTACCTATGCAAACTGAATCGCCTCAGGTCGCTTTTTGCCACCGATGTCCATCTGCGGGATAGCGCGGCCCTTTACCCCATGGGGTCCTGACGCGCTTACAAACGCATACACATACAACACAAAGATATTTGGCCAATTTTTTTTTGACGGGATCTAATTAACCTACCAGCATGTCTTTGCAGTGAGGGTGGAAACTGGAGTACCCAGAGGAAACCCACGTAGGCACAGGGAGAACATGCAAACTCCAGACAGCTGCTAGGTGAAAGTGCTAACCACTACACCACTGTGCCATTGTTGAAAGAAAGCCAAAGACGTTTGCGAGAAGCCATGTGGGGGACACACCAAACATGTGGAAGAAGGTGCTCTGGTCAGATGAGACCAAAATTGTGGCGGAAAACTAACACTGCACATCACCCTGAACACACCATCCCCACCATGAAACATGGTGGTGGCAACATCATGTTGTGGGGATGCCTTTCTTCAGCAGGGACAGGAAGCTGGTCAGAGTTGACGGGAAGATGGATGGAGCCAAATACAGGGCAATCTTAGAAGAAAACCTGTTAGAGTCTGCAAAAGATTTGAGACCGGGGGGAGGTTCACCTTCCAGCAGGACAACGACCCGAAACATACAGCCAGAGCTACAATGGAATGGTTTAGATCAAAGCATATTCATGTGTTAGAATCGCCAAGTCAAAGTCCAGACCTAAATCCAATTGAGAAGACTTGAAAATTACTGTTCACTGATGCTCTCCATCCAATCTGACAGAGCTTGAGCTATTTTTCAAAGAAGAATGGCCAAAAATGTCCTCTCTAGATGTGCAAAGCTGGTGGAGACATCCCCAAAAAGACTTGCAGATGTAATTGCAGAGAAAGAGGCGGTTCTACAAAGTATTGACTCCGGGGGGCGCCATACAAATGCCCCCCACACTTTTCACATATTTTCTTTTTTTTAAATGTTGAAAAACTTTTATCATTTTCCTTCTACTTCACAATTATGTGCCACTTTGTGTTGGTCTATCATATAAAATCCCAATAAAATACATTTACGTTTTTGGTTGTAACATGACAAAATGTGGAAAATTTCAAGGGGTATGATTTTTTTTTATTTTCAAAGCACTGTACCCCCAAGCATAAGATCCCCTCTAATGCACAACATTATAAATACAAACTAGCAATGGCTTAGGTATCTAATGGGGATAAGGGATACGATTAGCAGCTGGGCAAACTGTCACCACTTTCTCTGAATGGTGGGGTACTCCACCCAGGTTTTATCAGCCAAGAAATGTTATTATGATTTAGTCCCATTTTATGTTCCGCAGGTGTGCCAGAATTTACTTCCCCTGACTCCTTAGTGGAACAGAATTACATTTTAAATAAGGCAACACCAAATGGCAGAGCAATTCATGAAGCAAATTAAATTTGCAGCATATACAACCCACATATAATGTGTTCTTTTAGATAGCATTTTGTTTATTACTAAACCAACAGTCCCAGATCACTACACCGCCAAGGAAATAATTCTAATGCCGCGTACACACGGTCGGACTTTGCAGCTACAAAAGTCGGACAGTCTGTCCGACATACTTCCGGCGTACCTTCGGCGGACTTGGGGCAGACTTTCTTACGAACGGACTTGCCCACACACGACCACACAAAAGTACGCCAGTTTAGTACGCTGTGACGTACACCAAGTCCGACGAGACTATAAAACGGAAGTTCAATAGCCCGTACGACACCCTTTGGGCTCCTTCTGCTAATCTCGTGTTTATCTCGTGTTAGTAGAAGTTTGGTGAGAGACGATTCGCGCTTGTGAGACTCGTATTTTTCAGTTCGTTTTAACTGGTGTTCAGTCTGTGCTTGTGAGGTTTGTATCTGCTTTTCAGTGCGTTTGGTCAGTTGGCATTGAGAAATCTTTGTTTTATTGGCCGCTCGTTCCTGATTTTCAGGTCGTTCTTCACAGGCCTTGCTGTTCTTCAGTGCGTTCTGTTTAGTGCGTTCTGACCAGCCGACCGTTTTGAAGCCATGTTACCTGTACGTACTCGTCGTAGAGCTCGTGCATTGTATGTGCTTGGTGCTGTAGTTTATTCTTCAGCCCAAGACCAGTCCATGAACAGGGCGAGGAGGAGTTCATGGACCAAGAATTGGTTGCTTCAGCGTGACCAGTTCTGTCACATGCCTTTGCTCCGTGAGATCCGTGAGAATAATCCTGAGGATTTCAGGAACTTTCTCCGGATGACGGACCCCGTTTTTGATCGTTTGGTGGCTTTGCTGACCCCCTATATCAGCAGGCAGGATACCTGCATGAGGCAAGCCATCACTCCGGAGCAGAGGGTGGTCGCTACCTTGCGGTATTTGGCCACAGGGAGAAGCCTGCAGGACCTTAAGTTCTCGACAGGCATCTCCCCCCAGGCTCTGGGGATCATTATCCCAGAGACCTGTTCTGCCATCATACAGGTCCTGCAGAAGGACTATATTAAGGTAAGCTATTTTTAGTTTATTAGCATCACATGTTCTTTTATGTAATCTTTGATAAAGTAATGTATTTCTTGCTTCAAACACTACTTCCCATCATTGCAATATAGTGTGAATGTCCCCTTTTTATCCTCACACATGCTGGGATTTTTTCCTGTTATTTTTTGTCATGCATGTATAGTTTCCTTCAATAACCTTCCCAGCATGAAGTGATGGGAACATATCCACCTAGTCTACTCATTTTGAATGTATTTTGTTGGAGTGTATTTAGTGTGCTTAGAATTAGCAATTAGCTAGATTTCACAACCCCCCCCCCCCCACCTGAACTCACTCCAAATAGTGTGCTGCTAATTAGCAATTAGCTAGATTTCACAACCCCCCCCCCCCCACCTGAACTCACTCCAAATAGTGTGCTGCTAATTAGCAATTAGCTAGATTTCACAACCCCCCCCCCCCCCACCTGAACTCACTCCAAATAGTGTGCTGTTAATTAGCAATTAGCTAGATTTCACAACCCCCCCCCCCCACCTGAACTCACTCCAAATAGTGTGCTGCTAATTAGCAATTAGCTAGATTTCACAACCCCCCCACCCCCACCCTCGTTAAAATTTGCTTGAATGTTCTGTGGTGTTGATTTGTCTAAAGCAAATCTATGTTGCACTTTGCAAAATGCATGTGCACTCTACAAGTGCATTTGTTCCATTGCTTTAGTAAATGAGCAGAAGCTCTGCTGATTTCCATCATCAAATCATATGCAAGCCTCAAAGTGTTTTCATTAATTGCCCTTGCATGTGATTGTGTACTGTTTACAACATGAATGCCTTTTGACATTACCTCATTTACTGTAAGCTGGTTTGCAACTGCACCTGCAGAGTGCGACAACTGCAGTCTTGTAGCCTTTGTTATCCCTAAATTCCTGCGTGTTGTTAAAGTAATTTTTTTTGGGGATTTCACAACCCCCTAAAATGTAATCAATGTTCTATCAGAGGGGGTGAGCAATCTGATAAGTGTGCCTTTTTCCATATTAGTTATTCCAGAAGAATTAAATTATTGAATGTTATACTGATGCTGGGGAATAATGTTTTTAATTGTCTAATTTTCTTGCAATGTTAGCTTCCAAATTAATTGATTTTTGTTTTCTTGTTTGATTCCCCAGTTTCCTTCAACGCCACAGGAATGGCAGACTGTGGCATCCCATTTTGCAAGCCGTTGGGACTTTCCCAATTGTGGAGGGGCTATAGATGGGAAACATGTCCACATTGTGCCACCACCCCATTCGGGGTCATATTATTTTAATTATAAGGGGTTCCACAGTATTGTTTTAATGGCGGTGGTGTCGGCACACTATGATTTTTTATATGTGGACGTGGGGAAGAATGGCCGGATGTCGGATGGAGGAGTATTTGCCCAGACGGAGTTCTGCCAGCGTCTCCAGAGTGGTGGCCTGGGATTGCCACCTGATGAGGATAACGTGGAAGGACTCCCCTTTGTCTTCATTGCCGATGAAGCCTTCGCTCTGAGCAAGCACCTCATGAGGCCATTCCCCCAAAGAACCCTCACCCCGGAGAGGAGGGTTTTTAATTACCGGCTGGCCAGAGCTAGAAGAGTGGTTGAGAATGCGTTTGGAATTCTGGCCAGCCGGTTCCGCCTGTTTCAAACAGCCATTAATTTGGCGGAATACAAACTTAATTTTATAATTTTATCATGCTGCATTCTGCACAACTTTTTAAATAAGCATTCTGCCAATTATATAGGCACAGTTGGGCCTGAGGCCGGACAAATAGAAGCCAACCTTACAGGCCTGGATACTGTCCGTACTGGCTTGGCCCCCCAAAGTTCCCGTCAGGTTAGACAGCAATATGTTGATTATTTTATGGGTAGGGGGGCCATTGCAATGGGCCAGGATATATAATTTTTTTTACAATAAAAAAAATATTGCTGAAATCTGGCATTATATTTATTGCTTGCCTTTCTTTTGGGCTGTCTCCTAGGTTATGGTCGAGCAGTTGTAGTGCCAACTGTATTAGAATTTTCAAAATGTCTAAATAAGCTCCATTGCCACTGTAAACAACTTTTTGACAATTATAACCAAACTGATACTGAGCCTTGAAATAACAAACCACACATTTGTTAAAATCCTATAAAAGGAGATGTTTTTATTAATGGTTGGTATGCATTCAGTTCTGCATTTAGTATAAAATGTTCCGAGACAAAAATATAATGGTATCTTAATGATGTAGCAAAATATAATTATATTGAAATATTTCTACCTAATCCACAAAAAAATATTTTGGGCTTTTGGATTTTCAAAAACAGGCTTTGTTTTTGGAAAATCAAGTTTTGTTTTTTTTTAAAAGCAAGTTTTCTTTTTTTTTTTTTTTTTTTGTTTTTTAAAATCATTTTTTTTGTTTTTTTTGGGGTTTTTTAACATTAATTTTCTTAATTTTTTTGGTGTTTTCAAATCAATTTTTTTTACTTTTTTTGGTTTTTGAAAATTAATTTTTTTTTTTTTTTTGGGTTATTTAAAATCACTTTTTTTTTATTTTTTTGGGTTTTTTAAAATCACTTTTTTTAATTTTTTTGGGTTTTTTAAAATCACTTTTTTTAATTTTTTTGGGTTTTTTAAAATCACTTTTTTTTATTTTTTTTTGGGTTTTTTAAAATCACTTTTTTTTATTTTTTTTTGGGTTTTTTAAAATCACTTTTTTTTATTTTTTTTTGGGTTTTTTAAAATCACTTTTTTTAATTTTTTTGGGTTTTTTAAAATCACTTTTTTTTATTTTTTTTTGGGTTTTTTAAAATCACTTTTTTTTATTTTTTTTTGGGTTTTTTAAAATCACTTTTTTTTATTTTTTTTTGGGTTTTTTAAAATCACTTTTTTTTATTTTTTTTTGGGTTTTTTAAAATCACTTTTTTTTATTTTTTTGGGTTTTTTAAAATCAATTTTTTTTTTTTTTTTGGTTGTTTTTTAGAAAATCAATTTTTATTTTTTTGTGGATTTTTGACAGCCCTCCTTTTTGACATTAGGTTAAACAGCCATTTATGTTAGGCCAAAAAAACAAAGAGAAGGCCCAGAATGGGGTCAGCAAAACAGGAAATGAAGGACATGATTGATGTTTTGGGGTTTAAAAAAGGGCATTTAGATTCGACCCAAAACATCAATCATGTCCTTCATTTCCTGCTGCATACGATCCAGCCTATTACGCATTTGATCCATGTCTTGATTCCAGCCCATTATTTGACCAATTAGACGTTGGGCACTTTCCGAGGTGAAATGGTCACTTCTTGTTGTTCCTAAAGTGGAATGAAACCAAAAAATGTCTTTACAAATATGCACACATACATAGTTTACCTTACCAGAACTAAAGCTGTTGTCTCAGACACTGACCTGGTGGGGTGGCCATGTAGCCTAATTCCTCCACATCCTCGGGGGTGTCACTGTTGCTTGAATGAAGCAGATCCCCTAAAATAGAGTAGACAAATTCAATTAAACAAAAGGCAGCCATGCATAGATTAACGTAAGCTGGTGTGTCAGACACTCACCTGGTGGGGTGCCCATGTCGCCCACCTCTCCTTCCTCCACATCGTCAATGGGACTTGGACTGATTGCCCAATCCTGTTTTGCTTGGGGTGGACTGTGTTCTTTTGGTTGGCTGAGTGATTTTTCCCCTATGTGAAACAAAAAATTAGTAATCTAATTAGCACACAGATATTTTAGGACATAATAATTTTCCAACATTTGTAGTGAAGTGGTTTGTGTAGAGTTCCTATTTTAGTTCAATATTTCAAATTATAAAGACATACCGGATAGATAGATATCAATATCTCAAAATATAGTTAATAATCTTTTGATCTCTCTCTATATCTGTAACAAAATCTCTAAATATCTAACTAAATGTAAATCCAAAAAATTAAGAGAATTTAAAATAGATATATAATATATATATATAGATATATATATATATAGATATATTATAGATATATATATATATATATATATAGATATATAATATATATATATATATATAGATATATAATAGATATATATATATAGATATATTATAGATATATAGATATATATATATATATATATATAGATATATATATATATATATATATATATATATATATATATATATATATATATATATTTATATATATATATATTTCTATATTTTTTTATATATTTATATTTTTATATTTTTATATATTTATATTGTTATCTATATAGATATAGATATAGAGAGAGAGATAGATATAGAGAGATAGATATAGAGAGATAGATAGAGAGATAGATAGAGAGATAGATAGAGATAGATAGAGAGATAGATATATAGATATGGATATGTAACGAGGTTTCTTCAAAGATCGTTTAGAACGATGAACAAAAATCGTATAGAAAGGAAAAGCACATGGAGCAGTATACAAGGTAATAAACACAAGAGAAAAACACGACAAGTACTTACTTTTTTTAAGAACTTTCCGGATACGTCGGTATTGATCCGGCTCCCTGATTTTCAGGTCAGACCATCTTTTGCGCAATTGATCCTTGGAGCGCTGGACCCCAAATGATGCCTGCAAAGTGTCCACGACCTTTGCCATGATTTTGGCCTTGCGCAAATTTGGCCGTGCGTACGGCCCATAATTGCCATCATAGTCGTCTTTGCGAAGAATGGCCACCATCTCCACCATCTCTTTGAAACTCATATTAGAGGCCTTAAATCTAGGCCTCACAGATTTGGTTGACGTTCCAGACGTTCCAGCCTGCGGGCTGTCTCCACTACCTGAGGTCGTCAACATTTCAGGTGTCTCCGCCATTCTTTAACTCCACTACGCGCCGTAACAAAAAAGGGGCGGAGAACATGAGTACATTTCGAACGTCAGGGGCGGGCGACGCAGGCGGAGTTTCACACATGCGTAGTGTATAAAGGAGGGCCTTTCGCGCGTGTCGTACGTACGTTCTGTGCGTCAAATTAGGGGGCGGAGAACATGAGTTCATTTCGAACGTCAGGGGCGGGCGACGCAGGCGGAGTTTCACACATGCGTAGTGTATAAAGGAGGGCCTTTCGCGCGTGTCGTACGTACGTTCTGTGCGTCAAATTAGGGGGCGGAGAACATGAGTTCATTTCGAACGTCAGGGGCGGGCGACGCAGGCGGAGTTTCACACATGCGTAGTGTATAAAGGAGGGCCTTTCGCGCGTGTCGTACGTACGTTCTGTGCGTAGGTGATAGTGGACCAGGACGTTCCAAAACGAAGGTAATTTGAGATATATATTTTTTTTGGGGGGGGTTTATGGTCATGACTTTGTAGCAAGCGGCCTATATGGCTTGATAGATTGATGAGGCCTACATAGGGAGAAGATGATGAGGGGTTAGCAGAAACATATAATAAGTTTTTTTGGTCTTGTGACTTTCTCTTTTCCAGATATAATGAATCCCCTATTGAAGGATCCAGAGTTCCTTACTTCTTTTATTTCAAAGTATCGAGAGATGAGGAATTTGTGGGAGGTGAAACACCCTCAGTATTATAACAAGCATGTGAGGAAGTCAACGCTGGAGAGACTTCTGTCCTTTGTCCAGGAGACCATCCCTGGAGCAACAATGGAGACAGTGTACAAGAAAATTGGGGTCTTGAGGAACATGTATAAAAGGGAGCATAGGAAGATCCAGGAATCAAGGAGATCAGGAGCATCAGCAGATGATGTTTATGTACCCAGGCTGTGGTACTACAAACAACTCCGTTTTCTTGATGACCAGAATGAAGCCAGGGCATCACTTTCAACCCTTCCCTCCACCCTTCCCTCCACCCTTCCCTCCACCCTTCCCTCCACCCCAGCAGAGGCTGATGAGGAGCAAGCTGGGTCTTCCATCCTGGATGAACCGGATATGACCATCTGGAGTCAGGTAAATTATTTTAACAAAGATTTACTGTACTAATATTAATGATGTTAACTGGATGTTATAATTGTCTCAAATAATTTAGCACTCCAAATTGTGTATACATATCAAATGATAGTAGTGACTAAATATGTTTGGCACCTGCTTGAAATAATTAGGGTGTCTGATTAGACTCTTTTATTAAAGAGATGTATTCACATTGAATTTGCTAGTCATGAGAAGCAAACTGTGTGTCATTGATGAACCCAAAAAAAGAAACTAAAACTATTGTCCTTTTTTTATACACAGGATGAGTCCATCCAGGAGGAATGTGGGGAAAGTGGCAGGCAGGAGGAGACCGGGCCCATGGACAGCCTGGAGGAGGCCGGATTCACCATCATCCTGGAGGAGGCTGGGCCCAGTGTCAGGCAGGAGGTGGCTGCTCCCAGTGAGGTGGCTGGGCCAAGTGAGGTGGCTGGGCCAAGTGAGGTGGCTGGGCCAAGTGAGGTGGCTGGGCCCAGTAGGAGCCTCACCCAATCCCAAGTGCCTCCCCTCCACCTTCCCAAAAAAAGGGCCAAGAAGGGGATGGTCACACAGGACGCATCCCTGCGCCTCATGCAACAGGCCACCCGTTTTTTAACAAGCCCCCCAGAAGCGGAAGAAGCCTATGGCTGCTACTTAGCCAGCAGGCTTCTTCAGATGGATTGGGAGCAGCGCCTCATTTGTGAGCGCCTATTTGGGGAAACAATCCATAAGGGGCTGCAGGGCACGCTAACCAAAAACACCCAACTACATGAGGCAGCCCCCCCCCCTCCTCCTCCTCCTCCTCCTCCTCCTCCTCCTCCTCCTCCTCCTGCCACAACTGAAACACCAGAGCCACAGCCTCAAAAGAAGGCTACAGGGAAGGCTACAGGGAAGGCTGCAGGGAAGGCTGCAGGGCAGCGTGGAGGAAAGGCTGCAGGGAAGAGAAGAAAGTGATGACCTGGGTTCAGTCTGGTCTGACAGAAGACGCAGGCTGTTGTAGGACCACAGTCTGGGGACATCTAGATCATCTGCTGGTGCTGTTGATCTCTGGGATTCTTGGACCAGATTGTGCTCCCTCTTATATGGACTCCTCAAGATCCCAATTTTCTTGTACACCGACTTTTTCCAGCGTTGACTTCCTCTTTATTTTATTTTGACCATGAATAAATGGATCTTTTTTGAGTTTAGCAAAAGACTTTTATGTGTTTTCTTTTAAATCATTGATTTTACACACAATGTTAAATTAACAAGGGACAACAATCTCATTGAGTTTTAAAAAAACACACCAAAAATACATTACTAATGTTAAGAATGTTCAAGTGGTAAGTCTTGAAAAAAAAATATATACATAAACAAAAACGGTGCTTTGGGTTAACTTTATCTAAAAATTAAAAAATAATCACTAGAAAAAAAAAAAAAAAAGAATAATGGGTTCTTTGTGGTAACTTTACAAACATAAAAAAAAAAAAAAAGGGAAAAAGTATTATTAGTATGGAAACATTGTTTATAAAAAGCATACTATATCATTCATGAGATCAAAGAGAAAAAGAATTCAGAAATCAGTTTGGGAGAACTCTGATTATGAACAGCAAAACACCTTCGTTCTTTAGAGCATTCGTAAAGAAGAAATAAAATGCGCTGCATTCAACGATCACAGATTTTGCAGCGTGATGAATGTGCTACCTACAATACGAACACTAGTTTTACTAGACCGAGTGCTTCCGTTTAGTTTTTGCTTATGAGCATGCGTCGTTTTTTTGTCCGTAGGACTAGCATACAGACGAGCGGACTTCGGGGTCCGTCGTAGTTACGACGTAAAGATTTAAAGCATGTTTCAAATCTAAAGTACGTCGGATTTGAGGCTAAAAAAGTACGTTGAAAGTCCGAAGCAGCCCACACACGATCGGATTACCAGCCAACTTTAGTCCGTCAGCGTCCGTTGGACTTTTGTAGACGAAAAGTCCGACCGTGTGTACGCGGCATAACAAAGGAAAGCTTTGTGTACATCCTGATGGCACCTCAGGCTCATGTCAAGCTTCTTGCACTATTGCCTTTCCCATCCAATACAAATGCCTCTTGCCACAGAGAATTGCCACTGAAAGTATTAAAAAATGTCTTGAAATATATAAGTTATCCACCAGACCCTTCAGTCAGGCTTAGATGGGCAAACTGTGTATAAACAGGAGTGCAAAAGCTAAATGTTTGTATCTTTCATCTGTTGGGTGTATTATCCTGCAAGGTAGGGTGTGCTGGGTGTAACGTTCTGCAGTGTGAGCTGTGCTGGATGTAATATTCTGCAGTGTGAGCTGTGCTTGGTGTAATATTCTGCAGTGTGAGTTGTGCTTGGTCTAATATTCTGCAGTGTGAGTTGTGCTGCATGGAATATGCTACAATGTGAAGACATGTTGGGTTTACCATTCTATGGTGCATTGAGTTTACTGTTCTGTGGTGTGTTGGGTGTAATATGCTGCAGCATGTGTTGTGCTGGGTGCGATGTGCTGCAGAAAGAAGTGTGCTGGATGCCAATAACACACAATGGAACAGATATATAAAATGTTACTTACAGTATTATGTCTTCCTTGCAGTGTCCTCCTGAGATGTGGCTGGGAGAATTCTGATAAACAGTCTGAAGCAGTTGCAGATTTTATAATATTCAAAGTGAAAGTGAAAATGAAAAGCGATAAACAGAACAGATGTGCACCGTGAACATTCTCCAGGGAAAGTCACCGCAGTTCCTGCAGTCTGTACTGGCTGTGTTTACAGTGACATTTATCAGACACCTCCTGTCTGAAAGAACCCGTCACCCCAAAATATAATTTTCACTTACATAGCCCATCTTATTTTTTTACTTTTGTTTCTATTTCATACCTCCGCTTGGAACTTGAAAATGAGGGATGCCTTGGGATGGAGAAGGCATGCAGCAAAATTAGACGAGGCTAAACAATGCTGAATATTGGGCCTGGCTTGTCTACCACTTATTTATAAACAACTGATGGTGTCAGCGTCTTCTGTGGGCTCACTTTGGGACAGCTGGGGTCCAGCGCCAAGCCCAAGAGCTGATACAATGTTCTAAAAGTAAATAAAACACTTCCAGGTTCTGTTTACATAGGAAAGGATGTGACATCATGGCGCTCTCTGTCAGTATGGTGGATCGGGTGGAAATGTTACAGTTCTGTCCCTCCGGTCCAAACAGCAATAGATCACTGCTATTGGGACATATTACAGGATGATTGCATCCAGCAATAAATCACTAATAGAAGTGATCCACTGCACAGTTGCACAAGCAAAGGGGGGTAGGGCGGGCTGGATGTAGAACCATTGACCAGATCCAGACACCCCATGAAGAAAAAAAAAAACAAGAAAATTGAAAAGAAATAAAAGAAAAAAGTTATGTAGCACCCTTCTAGGTAGGTTCCTAATAGTTGATACAAATTTACTTTTGGCTCCTCTGTAACAGATGAGCAATGTTCATTTGCTTTTGACTGTTCTGGGTTCTGCTGGTTGCAGGCTCTGCTGCTTTCCAAAGGATTTTGGTAGGTCCCAGAATTTAGTGAGTGGAGGAGGCAGATCCTCACCTGCATATTCATACAGCCTCAGCCAATTTGCTTTGCTTTGGAAGAATAGATCACCTTTAACTTTGTGTGTCCTACTTGGACTTGTGGATGTTGCTGCATTATGTAAAACTATTATAATAGCTTTTACGTTTTAGAATGGGGTGCCTCGAGATTGTCCGTAATTTTTAAAAGGTGCCTTGACTGAAAAAAGGTTGAGAAACATTGGTCTAACCTTCTCATGTTCGGATGTGCCATAGAAAGTTTATAGAGTTTACTGGCCTCTGTTTGTTTTGATATTCTACGTCATCAGTCCCATTCCAAACTTTATTGCCACAAGACTCAGTGATGACTCAGAGACTCAAGGTTCAGTTGGCTTACTTTTTCACCACTTGCAGTTTCAGCATTTGGACTTTGGTCATCTTTTTCACAATCCTTGGATTTTTGGCAGAGGGGATGACTTTTGCTGGGAGCAGTATGCCAGCTGCCCCCCCTTTTATTGTACAGAAAGATGAATGCGGCCAAGTACAGGGATATCCTGGACGAAAACCTTCTTCAGAGTGCTCAGGATCTCAGACTGGGCCAAAGGTTTACCTTCCAACAAGACAATGACCCTAAGCACACAGCTAAAATAACGAAGGAGTGGCTTCACAACAACTCCGCGACTGTTCTTGAATGGCCCAGCCAGAGCCCTGACTTAAACTCAATTGAGCATCTCTGGAGAGACCTAAAAATGGCTGTCCACCAACGTTTACCATCCAACCTGACAGAACTGGAGAGGATCTGCAAGGAGGAATGGCAGAGGATCCCCAAATCCAGGTGTGAAAAAACTTGTTGCATCTTTCCCAAAAAGACTCATGGCTCTATTAGATCAAAAGGGGGCTTCTACTAAATACTGAGCAAAGGGTCTGAATACTTAGGACCATGTGATATTTCAATTTTTCTTTTTTAATAAATCTGCAAAAATGTCAACAATTCTGTGTTTTTCTGTCAATATGGGGTGCTGTGTGTACATTATTGAGGAAAAAAATGAACTTAAATGATTTTAGCAAATGGCTGCAATATAACAAAGAGTGAAAAATTTAAGTGGGTCTGAATACTTTCCGTCCCCACTGTGTATGTATATATATATATATATATATATATATATATATATATATATATATATATATATATATATATATATATATATATTATATTACCAAAGGTATTGGACCCCCCGCCTTTACAGGCACATGAACTTTATTGGCACCCCAGTCTTAGTCCGTAGGGTTCATTATTGAGCTGGCCCACCATTTGCAGCTATAACAGCTTCAACTCTTCTCAGCAGGCTGTCCACAAGGTGTAGGGATGTGTCTGTGGAAAGGTTTGACCATTCTTCCAGAAGAGCATTTGTGAGGTCAAGCACTGATGTTGGACGAGAAGCTCACAGTCTCCACTCTAATTCATAACAAACGTGTTTTATCGGGGTGAGATCAGGACTTTGTACAGGTCAGTAAAGTTCCTCCACCCCAAACTCACTCATCCATGTCTTTATGGACCAAAACAGTAATATTGTTGCTTTCATTTATTTCAACAATGGCATACTGGTTACTTGTGCATTCGCTGAAATTGTTTATCCATCTGCACAAGTTGTAAGGTTCAGGGTGAGGCTTTTTGGCTAATATTGAATAACCTTGTTACCATTTTTTTTTTAAGATTATATACATTTTTTTTTCGTTCTGAAAGTAGGAATGTCACACTTACCTTCCTTGTAAATATGTCTTCTCATATCTATTTATTTATGTTTTTTTTTGCCAAGTTATTTTATTACATTTTTGCAAGTATACAGTAATCAAAACAGTATTGTATAATGCATAGTCATTAGACAAAACCATGTAGACAAGAAAATTGAGAAAAACAGTGGTATCTATGTAGGTCGATAACTTATCTTTGCTGTGAGGAGTATCTGTGGTTTAAACAATTTAATCGAGGTTTGTATGTATCTCTGTTTAGGTAATCTAGACCGTGTCAAGAAGAGTAGGATTGATCTACAGTTTTCTATACCAGAAAGCTGGGGTATAATTGTGAGATGAGCTCAGTGGGAGTTATGAATGTGTACCAACCATGGTATCCCTCGTCTCCGAACACCCCTAAAGGGTTCTGACTGTGTCCAGTGGTTGGGTCTACATATGTGAAGACAAGACGTATGTCTGGTTAATAGGTCATGTTGTATAAAGGAGCCCAAGATTTGTAAAGGAGAGTCCTATGCTCCAGAGGATTTAAGATTGTAGGATAAAGGTTAGAAATGGTGTCTTGTCAGCGGAGTGAGCCTGTTTGGGTAGGCTTTACGGAACCTAATTTGGACTGTTGATAGAAGGAGTGATTCAAAAGGCTGAATATATGTATAAAGAATATTGTTAGAGATGAGATAGGGTATGGGAAGGTGGAGGGGGGGGGGGGGCGGAGGTATATGGTGTGTATCTGTCACCAGAGGTTATGTGCTGTTTTAGGAGGTGGAAGAAGATGTAGTGTTGGGAGTATTTGCTGTTAGCGATTCTCTAAAGTGTGACCAGCATGTCCATGTTGTTTTGTATTTAGACGGTTCCTCTCTATATTTATATGTTTTTTATGTCTTGCTTTCACAGTTGAGATTAATATTGTATAGAATAATTTTCTGTAATACCCATTTTCATGGGTTGTGATTTATGTCAATTGATTTTAATGCAACAGCAGGCTGATGGTTAATTTCAATAAAATTGCAGTTTATATGGTATATTTTTTTATTTCATTCAATTGATCAACCACTAGATGGATTAACATGGACATTGGGTTTTGTGCAGCCGATGATTTTCATGTGCTCGATCCATAATTTTGTCTTTTCTCTCTTGACCACAAGGGAGCATTGGATCTTCTTTTGTTGTTTTATTTTTAGTACTGTTCAGACATCTGACCAGTAGAGGGAGTATGTTCATGCCATTGGTTTCTGCTACTGTCACTCAAAGTCAGCCAGCCAATGGCATGAGCATTGGAGTCCCAGCAGCCGAGACAATCCTACAACACTGCTGGATAGAGAGGAGGCTCAGGTAAATATTAGGGGGGCTGAGGGCGGCTACTGCACAAAGAAGGCTTTTTATCTTAATGCATAGAATGCATTAAGATTAAAAACCTTCTGCCTTTACAATCACTTTAAGGATGCCGGGGCTGCTCCAAGGAGATTGGGGGGAGTTGGGCTTCAGGGGTAACTATATCAAATGTTGTTGGCCATCTGCATCAGGAAGCTCATCCATTCATACCGCTGAGTTTCAAAGTTGACACTCTCATGCAGGTGGAAGTTTACAGCCTGCAAGATGTCTTTCAAAAAGTTCAGAAAGTTGAGATGCTTGTGCCTGTCACTGAAATGGTCGGAGATAATGTAATTTTCTATAGGACGAACATTCTCTATCCCCATCTGGGCAAATTTGGTTCTGAGTCCGGAGTCCTTTCTATCCTTGGTCAGAACAACAAAGGGCTGAATACCTGGAGAGATATATACATAATCAGCATCAACATCAGCATCAGTTATTCTTATATTTCTATATTGATAAAAGCACATTTGTGATTATAAGTAGGAATATGGATGAGCCAAACTGTCCAGGGGTAAATTTGAGCAGGGTTTTGGTGATGCCAAATCTCAAACTCCACTGAAATCAATGGGGGCAGAATAATAATAGGCAAGGGGGATTCAAAAATAGCATGATGAAGAGAAGGTGCCATTGCCCTGGGGAAGCATGCACCATTGCAAAAACAATTTTAAAAAAAATTGCATTTGGCCAGAAGAGGTGATTTTTTTTAATTCTTAAAGTGAAAGATTAAAAATTCCCAATTCCTCTAAATAACAAGCCTGGGGTGTCTCCTAGTCCTTCCTTTTGAGGAGGTTCATCACTGTGGTGTACAGAAAATGCTGCAGCAGCACTGATATTTACAAAGGAAATAAAAAGGCTGGCAAATGACCTTTCATTGCTGGCTTCTTTTTAAATGGAAAAAATTGTCTGCTTTGCATTTTGGGGGAACTTAGAAGAGGTCTGTGTGCTGTTTTTTTTCTTTGCAAATGTCACTTTAGCTGTATCACATCCTACTGCAAAAATTAAACAAAATTTGGTATAGCCCCCAAAAATTCATACCAGACCTTTTGCGTTTGGTGTGGATTTTAAGGGGGTACCCCAAAGAAAAAAAACATAAGAAATGTGCAAGGTACCCCAAAAAATCTATGCTATAGTCTTAATCAGAGCATGTACCCAGTATGGTCAGGAAAGGGGATATATGAGTTTGTGCTCCACCCTCCCCTTCCTGGACCACACCAGACCAGATGCCCTCAACATCAGGGGAGTCCCCCCCGGTGAAGAACCTTGTCCCAATGTTGACAAGGGCAACAGTGCCTTCCCCACAACCCTTACCTGGGGTTGTAGGGGTCTGTGGGTGGGGGCTTATCAGTCAATGCAAATGTCTAACAGTTGATTTGCCATCATTTCGGTGTCAATAATAGATACTTTAATTATTAAAAAGGACTAATAGCAGTGGCGGCCTTTCCATTAGGGGCGCAGGGGCACCACCCCCCCTAATCTATGTACTGGCTCCTAATCTACATGCAGGGCGCCGGACGCATGGATTTCAAATAATTTTTTTTTTAAGCACATGATTAGAGCCTGAGGATCTAATTGACTTAAAAAAAGGGTGTGCCCTGATCTCACCCTGCTGTGTGACAATAGCAAATTAATCTCACTATTGTCTTCCTGATTCTCCTCCCGGACAATCAGGAAGCAGGTCTTAAGACCCGATTGGCAGAGAGGAGAAGTGACCGTATTGGCCAGGAGCAGGGGGAAGCCAACAAAGCTGCCTGCGACCTGGATGGGGTAAGTGCGGAGCTGATGGGCGGACGGACAATCAACCGGGCGATGGGGGAGGGGGTTTGACTACTGACTGACCGAACAATCGACCAAGTGATGGGGGGGGTTTAACGGACAGACCGTCTGACCGTCTGACCGATCAACCGAATGAACAGAGGGGGGTTAGGTGGTCTGTTTGCAGCCCCCCAAAAATAGAGCACGATCCACCACTGGTGGGAGTGTACTCCCTCTTATAAGCTTAAAGGAGGCACTGCCTAAGTAGAAAGGACTTCCCCTTGCTAGCATGCCACAGAGAAGAACTTTTGTGTTCCATGTTGAAGCAGCAGAGAGACAACTGGTTCCACACAGTGAGCAAAGGTTTTTCTCTGCAGCATTCTTGCAGGGGATAGGATTTTCTACTCGAGGCTGTGGCTGCTTTCTCAAAACAGAATAGATTCCAATATATTGCTTTAGCTGACTTAATAGATTTTTTAAATCAAAATTACCATTACAGCAAATTTAGTGCTCTCTTACCAGTAAGTTGATGAGCCTTTCTTAAGAACATTTTGATGGAGCTGGATTCAGCATCACTAAGGTTATGTTCAGAGCTGCAGAGGAAAATTCAGAGTTATTCTAGATTACTTCAAGATCTCAAATATATAAATATATATAATTTATTATAATATAATATAATTTATTTAAAATATGAATATAAAATATATATATGAAAGTTATTTCTAAATAATAAATAAGTGTACAGGATGCTGGGAATGTGTCCTGGACAGCAGGTATATTCCCCCACTGTTTGGGTTTTGACCCTAAGGGGAATTATTCTTTTCAGTTTGAGTACTCTGGTGTTCTCAGCCATGTAGGGTGAGGGGTTCTGGGATAATCCACTTGGAGAGGACTAATTTACAGTGATTTCAGGATTGGTAAGTCCTTGTTTGGGAACAAGTCATCCGCGCTGCCCACAAAGAAAAATTAATGAATGAATATGGTAGCAGCCAGCAATGATTTGTTGATTACAAAAAAAAAAACACATAAGAGTCCAAGAATGCAACGTTACTGAAAAGCAAAGTTCATGTGTAATATTAGTCTATCAACCCGCAATTCAAAGGATAGATGAAAAAAAAGGGGCCCCACACCAGCTCTATTGCAATAGGACAACACACAGCAGCGCAGATTTTCTAGCGAGTCTCCTTACCATAAATAAGAAGTTAATAGGCATATACTAAGTGTGAATTTCACAAGTCAGCTCCGAAGATCTGACGGGCAGCTTAGTTTCAAATTTATTAAAAGTAATGTACTTACAAAATGACTAGTCAGTTCAAACATTTTAAAAACATCCAAGGAAATAGCGTGCTTGCGCCAGGTCACGCCTTACGCATTTCATCTTCAATAGACATCACGCCTCTGCATTTCCTTGGATGTTTTTAAAACGTTTGAACGGGCTAGTCATTTTGTAAGTACATTTCTTTTATTCAATTTGAAACTTGATTAATGTCCTTCAGCATGGAGGCTCTTTATTTGTTATCCCGGTAAGTCTGAGGTTCCCTAAGAAGCTGGTACTTTGGATGCATTATGTGGAGTTATCTGCTTGGTGCTTTATTGATGTTAACTGCCCGCCAAATCTTCGAAACTGACTTGTGGAATTCACACTCAGTATATGCCTATTAACATCTTATTTCTGGTGCAGAGACTTACTAGAAACACTGCAGTGCTGTGTGTTGTCCTATTGCATTGCATATGGTGTGGGGCCCCTTTTTTCATCTATCCTTTGAATTGCAAGTTGATGGACTAATATTACACATGAACTTTGCTTTTCAGTAGCTCTGCATTCTTGGACTCTTAAGTCCTTGTTAGGGACCTGGTATTCAGAGTCTCAGAGAGATTTTTGGATGGGAAAGAACCTCTAAACCCTGATTACAGGGACTTTGGTGCTGAAAGTGTTAACCCGTCCAGAAGAGGAAACAGCCACCTGTCTGTGAGGTTGAGTTGTGTAGAACACAGGGATCAGTGTGGACTAGCTTGTGGTTGAGACATGGTTGCTGAACTGTGGAGACCTCCTCTTTGGGATCCTGGAGGAAGATGGCAACTTTCAAGAATCCTGTTAAGACAAGCGTGACTGGCAGTGAGCCAAAATTGATGGACTATTTTGTTTGCTGGGGATAAACTGTTTTTCTGTTTGTCAATTCTCTACCAACCTCAGAAAAAAAAGATTGAAAGCTAATTTATGTCATAGGCTGGTGAATTTTAGCAAAATGAGGGTGCCATTGTTTTTCTTGCTCAGTTTTTGGGTTCATCATACCTCATTACTGTCATGGAGCAAGGTAATTATTCTGTTGGAGGGGTTACTTTAGATTTTGGGATTAGTTTAGGGTTAAAGCACAATTGAACTTTCAGTTTAATACACCTAAATTCATTCCAGGTGCATGAAAAAACAAAACGGTGTGCAGTATCCTGAAAGTTGTTTTCTTAAGAAAGCAAGCAAACTTTGCTCCATGTGTGGAAGCAATTGTCTTCTTGCAGAGGTCTGACTCCCTGCTGATTTAGAAGAAAAATTCTCCAATCAGCAAAGCTCATCTGCCCTACCAAGACCACGTCAGAAAGACCATTGCGTCCAAACAAATCCTCTCCTCAGGCTGTAGCTGTTTTCTCATGATGACAAACTGAAAGACTTGTCAGACCTTTTTTTTTGGTGTACCTGGAAAGCATTTAGCTAATTTAAACTGAGAGCTCAGTTGGGCTTGAAGGTTAGTTCTCTGAACAAATTTACTTTACTGTTAGGGTCAGCATAATGGCAGCCTACCGTCTTTTAGACAGGGTAATTGAAAATGAATAATACATTATAGTTAGGTTAGGGATTTATTTTAAGGATAAAATAAAAGTAAATTTTAGGCTGTTAAGTATACAAGTAGGGAGAGGAATAATGTGTATATAGCTAAAACATTTTTTTATTTAGTTTTGGATGGAGTAGAAAGGGATTAGATTCCTTGCCACTATTACTGTCTGTGTCCAACTTGAGGATATTCAAGTTCTTTATTTGTGCCAATGACATATGTTACAAAACAAAAAGCGACTGGAAATCCAAAATGTTACAGCTGCCACCAAAACAAAAGGTAAGGGGAAATATTCCAATGAGGAAACTTGTTGCAATGAAACTTTTGCTAATCTGTATTATGGAGCAAAGGAAAACTTTGGCCATACATACAATACACTTAAAGTGTAAAGGGATACGTCATTGTTAAAGACCCTTCACATGTTATGGGCACATACTGTAGATCAGCATTAGTAAAATATATACAAAAATCCCCAAATCTGTAATACACATGCAAGCTAATTCAATTTATCTTATGGTTTTGGTATCCACACTTTTGGGGGCTTGGCTATATGCAAGTGTAAGAGTGTTTATGTCACCCACTGGTTACATAGTGATGGGTCAAAAAGATACACAACCATCATGTTGTTTGCATGTAACCTTGAGACTACACATCCTTACTTCTAATAGGGGATAAGTCTTGTGTTTACTACTACAATAGGTTTGAGATTCTTAGTCACTGCCAGTGCAAGAGCAATGTGCACCTAAATCCATATAGGTGAAATAAAAGTTAGGCATACACCAGTTAGGTCCCCTATCCCTGATTAAAGCTTATCTGTTGCCAAATGTGCATCACGTATTGCATATGACTACAGATTCCAGAGCCAGAGGGATAATTCTAGAGCCATTATACACAGTTAACCCTAATTTGATAAGCTGCAGAAGTTCCTAAAGTGTCATATGAGTAAAATTGTGAGTAGCACAGTTTGTCGCAGTTTAGCAGTTGCATGTCATTTTGAGAACTGACACATTTGGCATCTATTTACTCAACACAATCTCATATTTTAACAAAATATTTTAACAAAACTTAATGTTTTTTGCTGAAAATAAAGTTTTGATAAACAGTTTTGCAAATATCCCGCAACTTAAAAATTTGCAACTACCATGTTTTATTGTGTAGGATCCCTGCTTACAAAAATACATGTTTTGGGGGTTTTATATAGTCTTTAGGCCAAAACACATGTATCTTAGCATGTGTATAAAAAAATGGTCTGGCAGCAAAAGCGTTTCTTTTCTCTTCTTCTTTTAACAAAATTGGAGATTATATTGTGTTTCTGTTCAGTATTTTTTTATGTTTTTTTGCTGAAAATAAAGGTTTGATAAACAGTTGTGCAAATATCCTGCAACATAAAAATGCGCAAGCCTGTGCAATCCTTTAAGGATTCTAAATGATCCCTGTTTTCAGAAATATAAAATGTTATGGGGATTATAAATATTCTTAAGGCCAAAATGTTTGTAAAAGAAAAAAACTATAAAAAAAGGTCTATCAGTGAAAAGGGGCCGATACCAGCCATATTTACAGTGCGGTATTCTCTGCAGTACCTTAATTCTTGTAGTAAAACACATGCAAGTGATCTTTGTCTCCAGTATTTTTTGGTCATTTTTTTCTCATTAAAAATGTCCTGCTGCTGGTCAATTTTACACGACTGTGTTATCTACAATCCCTTAATTTATAATAGGGGTTTGTTATAAATTGTCCAGCGAAAGGAAAGCTTTGTATCATTGAGAGAAGGGACAACCACAGCTGCTGGCCAGTTTCTATCTGCCACACAAAGCAAGCTTTTTTTACATTTGATGAAAATCCATGTGTTGCTGCTTAAAGCGGAGCAACCCCCCCCCCCCATGAAAAAAAATTAAATCTTTTAATATTAGGACACTTACCTCTCCAGGGATCACTCAATGTTGGCAAATCAGATGATTTTCGGATTGGCTCTTGGGTGCTGCCGCCACCATTCATGGTAAGGGAAACCTGTAGTAAAGCCTTTCGGCTTCACAGCCGGTTCATTGCTGCACAAACACAAAGTGTACTGTGCTTTCTAACTGGCTCGGTGGTAGAGGAAAAAGGAGGGGGGCCGAACTTTCGAGGGATGTTGCCGTGGTGCAGTCTCCCGGAAGTGGGGACTGGTACCTGTCAAAAATGAGTACCCATTCCCCCCTCTCCCCTGAAAAGTTCCAAATGAGGGAAGGGGGAGGGGGAAAGCAGATAAGCGGATCTTTCACTTTTGGGTGGAACTCAGCTTTAAGCTACCTAAAAGAAAAAACTTTTTCAAACTGGAATGAATCAGATTTCTTGTGAAAAAAAACCCATAAATTCCATAGTCAAGTATATGAAATATTTGTGTATTATCTTCAAAGCCACATTAAAACACTGTCTTCTCTCTAAACAGTATTTTGCAAAAAAAAAAAATTGCAGTGGTACTTGTAACCCGTGGCAGTGTCCAGCTTCAAAAGATTTGTTAATAGAATTTAACAGAATTTAACAACAAGTTCCCCCCAAGACTTTAATAGGATTTGGCTCTGAATTTGAAAGTTTGGGTTTGCCAAATCTTGCAAAAGATTTGTCAAACCCTTGTTAAATCAAACCCGGGTAGATTTGCTGATCACTATTTCAAATATAACAAAGAATTAAAAGCATTGATATTTACATTACAATATAATTTATATTTCACTGATCAGATTCACAAGCTATAAAGTTACCTGCACACAAAGACGGGAACTATCAGGTCAGGAGTTTTATTTTCCTTCATTTTTCGTATTAGTCCATCGTTTCGTACTTGAAAGCTTTTATTCCACTCCACCTTCTCGTTAAAAGGTGCAAAATTACCTTTTAAAAATATAATTATCATTATAAAAAGTGATTATTGAAATGTTCCATCATTTCTTCCCTACAGACATAGTTTTCACTGTAAAATAACATTATTTAAAAGGAATCCTTGAATAGGCAAAGCGTTGGGATGCCTTGCTAACCCACCTTCCCTCTTCCTTCCTCCTCCCTACCTCATTTAATGCTATGTGCTGTATGACTGTCAGAGCCCTTAGAAATATCCAAATACCTCCAGCTATAGGGAGCATATGACCCACCCCTTCCTTCCTGAGTGTAGTCCATCACCAAGATCACATTGACTGAGCGCAGTATTTTTTTCCATATAAAGTATGTTCCAGATCAATAACTTGAGAGGTCAGCAAAGTCAGCCCCATAATATATATATATTGTGGGACCCCCAGAAACAGGGCTTTGCCAGAAATAGACTTCCTTTTTTAAATTATTATTGGGATTTTTTATACCAAAAATATGTAGCAGAATACATATTGGCCTAAACTGATGAAGAAATTAGATTTTTAATTTTTTTTTATTGGGAATGTTTTATAGCAGAAAGTAAAAAATATAGTTTTTTTTCAAAATTGTTGGTCTTTTTTTTCATATATAGTGCAAAAAAAAAACTGCATAGGTGATCAATTGCCACCAAAAGAAAGCTCTATTTGTGGGGAAAAAATCACATGTTTTTTCTTTGGGTACAGCATCGCACGACCGCGCAATTGTCAGTTAAAATAATGCAGTGCCGTATCGCAAAAAATGGCCATGAAGAGGGGTACACAAAAATATTTACAGATAAAGATAATACACAAATTAAAAAATAGTAGTAACAGGAAATAAATTACAATGCAACATAAAATAATAGTCTGATGCAATGTAAAATAAAGCATTATAATCATTAGATCTCAGGATAATTATTTTTGTATATGAGTATCCAGGGGTACTATGTACACAGAGACTATAGTAAACAAATCACGATTATTCAACTCCATGAGTTGCATTTAGTGACAGAGAAATTCTGTTCTGAAATTCCAATGTTTGTTTAGAATTAGAAATCAACTTACATAATTGTGCATAGATTTCCCAAGCTTCTGCATCCCCCAACGTTGCAAAGCCACGATTGTCCACAATAGAGATTGTGCTGGTGAGCTCATACGCTCTCCTCTCCATGGTCTTCCCACCATTGGATATTCCTTCTCCTGCCCAGTCCTGGAATTTGCCATTACTCAATGTGTAGACACAGGAATTCACAAAGGAGGACTTTCCATGGCCAATGTAACCGAAGAGCTGGATAAGAAGACGGTCAAATCGGCCAGAGGGTAGCTGGTAATCTTGAACATAATCTGACAGCTGGTCGCAATCCCGGGAATCTCCTCTTTTTAGTTGTTTGCGCTTTTTAGCTGTAAGAGAAATTTGCCTTTACAAGAGCAGCTGAAATGTAATATACTGTACGTGTTTGCCGTAAGATAATGTGTTTATAAGATTGCAGTAACAAGGAAGGAAGACTTACCTGCTTGGACAGTCTTTGGTATTGTGTTTCCTATGCCTTCTAAATAGTCAGAAAGCTCCTTAAGAAATTCTTGGGCCTGTAATAATAAAATGTGTTTGAAATCATCAAGAGGTATTTTATAGACATGTGCACTGCCGAAAAATTTGTTCGTTTTCATTTTTCATTCATTTTTTTGTTTTTTTTTTCAAGTCATTTGTTATGATTGCAATTCATAAATTCGAAAATTCATAAATTTGAAAATTCGAAAATCTGAAAATAAGAAAGAAAATCTGAAAATTCAAAAGAATAACTAGCTAACTAACTATTACTAACTATTAAATTATAGGTTCCCCATCCTTCTCTCCTCCCCCTCCCCCCCTTTTTTTCCCCTTCCCCCCTTCTCCCATTTCCCATCCCCTAGTCCTCTTCCCCTTCCTCCCCTTCCTTCCCTTGTCCCCCCCCCTCCCTCCTCTTTCTCCACTCCTAACCAGTCTCTCCGTTTCTCCACCCCCCCATGTTTTCCTTTCCCTTTTTCCCTTTCCTCTCCCCCTTTCTCCTCTCCTCTTCCTTCCTCTCTCCCTCCCCCCTTCCCTGCTAATTATGTATTTTCTTTCCCATTCCCCCTGGTCCGTCCGTTCCTCCCACCCTCCCTTTTTCCTCTCCCCCCTTCTTCCCTTCTCTCCCCCCTTTTTCCCTCGGGGTCTTTCTTTCCCCCTTCTCCCCCCCTTTCTTTCTTTTGTTCTCCCTCCTGCTCCACCCCTGTACACAGTGACATTTATGTCTTGGCAGCACACCCTCATCGTTGTGGTTTTTAAACCTACACAGAATATTTACTCTTTACATATATATTTTTTTGATTACCCATAGTCCGTCCTATCTGCCCCCCGTGTCCGCCCACAGGGGGAACACCCAGGTTGGGTGTCTCAATATTGCCGTCTTTCATTTTGTTGGTGAGTCTGTGCTATATAACGTATTAATACTCCAATATTTTCACTGTCATTGTGTCATTATATTTTTTATTGTATCTTGTATGTAATTTTTATAATTTACCTCTCCTAGATGTTAAAAATTGGACACCTCCTGAGGAAGCAGCAGTGGCCGCAAAACTGTTGAGGCCTAAACGTCCATTATCACATCAAAGCACCTCTACCTACTCATGGGGGCTGTATTGAGTATTGTTTTAATATTTGTGTAATTATGTATTTTGTAAACAACCTTGATGTTGCGTTCGTCTGTATAACAATGTTTGTAAATTAAATAAATGGAAATTTTTACCGAAGGTTTACTATCCTTTCGGGTACCGGAATAGTCCAATATTCTTCCCTTGGGGAGGTAGGGCTTTGTTGGAGTAGCCCTTATTCCACATTCTCCCCACCACTTCTAGTATATTAAATTATAGGTATTGGAATTTCCTTTCAAATTTGGCTGTTAGTGAATGTAACAAATACGAATTTATCCGAAGTTATGAATTATCCGAAATAACAGAATAATTCCATCAAAACAAATGGAACGGAACAAATTAATAATAAATAATAATAATAATTATAATAATACATGTTTATTATTATTATTTTTATTTCTTATTAATAATAATTTGTTACGTTCCACGATTCATTGAGATACGGCATTCATTATTTTGGATAATTCGTAACTTTCGATAAATTTGTATTCGTTACGTTCACTTACAGCCAAATTTGAAAGGGAATTCCAATACCTATAATTTAATAGTTAGTAATAGTTAGTTATTAGTTAGTTATTATTTCAGATTTAGAATTTTTGTATTTTCGGATTTGCGAATTTTCAAATTTACGAATTTACGAATATTCAAAATTACGAATATTTCGAAAAATGTGTTAAATGGTTTTTTGTTAATTTGGATATTTCCAAATTAACAAATTTGTCGAAATTCGTTAAAAGACTAATTTGAAACAAAATGAATTGCACATGTCTATTATTTTATTTCTTTATCTTTGTTTTCCTTTAACCACTTCAGCCCCGGAAGGATTTACCCCCTTCCTGACCAGAGCGTTATTTGCGATTCGGCACTGCGTCGCTTTAACTGACAATTGCGCGGTCATGCGACGTGGCTCCCAAACAAAATTGACGTCCTTTTTTTCCCACTAATAGAGATTTCTTTTGGTGGTATTTGATCGCCTCTGCGATTTTTATTTTTTTGCGCTATAAATAAAAGAAGAGCGACAGTTTTGAAAAAAACGCATTATTTTTTACATTTTGCTATAATAAATATCCCCCAAAAATATATAAAAAAAAACATTTTTTTTCTTCAGTTTAGGCCGATCGTATTCTTCTACATACTTTTGGTAAAAAAAATCGCAATAAGCGTTTATTAATGGGTTTGCGCAAACGTTATAATGTTTACTAAATAGGGGATAGTTTTATGGCATTTTTATTAATAATTTTTTTTTTACTAGTAATGGCGGCGATCAGCGATTTTTATTGTGACTGCGACGTTATGGCGGACATGTCGGACATTTTTGACACATTTTTGGGACCATTGTCATTTATACAGCGATCAGTGCGATTAAAAATGCACTGATTACTGTGTAAATGACACTGGCAGTGAAGGGGTTAACCACTAGGGGGCGGGGAGGGGTTAAGTGTGTCCTAGGGAGTGATTACTAACTGTAGGGGGATGGGCTGTGTGGCTGACGTCACTGATCTCTGCTCCGATGACAGGGAGCAGAGATCGAGTGACACTTGTCACTAGGCAGAACGGGGAGATGCTGTTTACAACGGCATCTCCCCGTTCATCCGCTCCGTGAGGCGATCGCGGGTCTCCCCGCGGCGATCGAGTCCGCGGGACCCGCGACCCGACTCACGGAGCTCCCGGCCGGCGCGCGTGCGCGCCGCCGGCGGCGCGCACGCACGGGCACGGCGGGAAATTCAAATGGACGTACAGGTACGCCCATTTGTCCAGCCGTGCCGCTCTGCCGACGTACATCGGCGTGCGCCGGTCGGCAAGCGGTTAAGCTATAGCAAAATTACAAATTTAAAGTCAGCCTAATTACTAACAGAATGGTAGAAATTTGACTTGATATCAGTGTTTCAGTGATTTGTAATTTGTTTTTTTAAATCCAGACACCCCCATGGAAACAAACATAATAGTAATGAATTATAAGTGCATGTCAAGATGTTACAGTGGGGACAGAAAGTATTCAGACCCCCTTAAATTTTTCACTCTTTGTTATATTGCAGCCATTTGCTAAAATCATTTAAGTTCATTTTTTCCTCATTAATGTACACTCAGCACCCCATATTGACAGAAAAACACAGAATTGTTGACATTTTTGCAGATTTATTAAAAAAGAAAAACTGAAATATCACATGGTCCTAAGTATTCAGACCCTTTGCTCAGTATTTAGTAGAAGCACCCTTTTGATCTAATAGAGCCATGAGTCTTTTTGGGAAAGATGCAACAAGTTTTTCACACCTGGATTTGGGGATCCTCTGCCATTCCTCCTTGCAGATCCTCTCCAGTTCTGTCAGGTTGGATGGTAAACGTTGGTGGACAGCCATTTTTAGGTCTCTCCAGAGATGCTCAATTGGGTTTAAGTTAGGGCTCTGGCTGGGCCATTCAAGAACAGTCACAGAGTTTTTGTGAAGCCACTCCTTCATTATTTTAGTGTGTGCTTAGGGTCATTGTCTTGTTGGAAGGTAAACCTTCGGCCCAGTCTGAGGTCCTGAGCACTCTGGATATCCCCGTACTTGGCCGCATTCATCTTTCCCTCGATTGCAACCAGTCGTCCTGTCCCTGCAGCTAAAAAACACCCCCACAGCATGATGCTGCCACCACCATGCTTCACTGTTGGGACTGTATTGGACAGGTGATGAGCAGTGCCTGGTTTTCTCCACACATACCACTTAGAATTAAGGCCAAAAAGTTCTATCTTGGTCTCATCAGACCAGAGAATCTTATTTCTCACCATCTTGAAGTCCTTCAGGTGTTTTTTAGTAAACTCCATGCAGGCTTTCATGTGTCTTGCACTGAGTCTTGCACTGAGGAGAGACTTCCGTCGGGCCACTCTGCCATACAGCCCTGACTGGTGGAGGGCTGCAGTGATGGTTGACTTTTTACAACTTTCTCCCATCTCCCAACTGCATCTCTGGAGCTCAGCTTTGGGTTCTTCTTTACCTCTCTCACTAAGGCTCTTCTCCCCTGATAGCTCAGTTTGGCCAGACGGCCAGCTTTAGGAAGGGTTCTGGTCGTCCCAAACATCTTCCATTTAAGTATTATGGAGGTCACTGTGCTCTTAGGAACCTTAATTGCAGCAGAAATGTTTTTGTAACCTTGGCCAGATCTGTGCCTTGCCACAATTCTGTATTTGAGCTCTTCAGGCAGTTCCTTTGACCTCATGATTCTCATTTGCTCTGACATGCACTGTGAGCTGTAAGGTCTTATATAGACAGGTGTGTGGCTTTCCTAATTAAGTCCAATCAGTATAATCAAACACAGCTAGACTCAAATGAAGGTGTAGAACCATCTCAAGGATGATCAGAAGAAATGGACATCACTTGATTTAAATATATGACTGTCACAGCAAAGGGTCTGAATACTTAGGACCATGTGATATTTCAGTTTTTCTTTTTTAATAAATCTGCAAAAATGTCAACAATTCTGTGTTTTTCTGTCAATATGGGGTGCTGTGTGTACATTAATGAGGAAAAAAATGAACTTAAATGATTTTAGCAAATGGCTGTAATATAACAAAGAGTGAAAAATTTAAGGGGGTCTAAATACTTTCCGTCCCCACTGTATATAACACCCACAAAAGCACATAAATACCAACCGGAAAAATCACCACTCTGCTGGAGAAGATGTGGGATGAGAGGGACAATGACACATATATGGTGGGAATGCCCAAAAATACAGAAATTTTGGCAGGAAATTATACAACAGATACAGGAAATAACAGGAGAAAGCATGCCTAAAAGTCCTGAATTGTACTTATTCCATAATACCATTCTTACAATAAAGTAATAGAAGAAAACAATGATACCTCACTTAATAAATGCAGCAAAATATATGATTTCAAAAGATTGGCAGGTACCAGAGAGTCCAACGTTAAAGCGGAGTTCCACCCAAAAGTGGAACTTCCGCTCATCCGACCCCCCCCCCTCCGGTGTGACAATTGGCACCTTTCAGGGGGGAGGGGGGTGCAGATACTTGTCTAATACAGGTATTTGCACCCACTTCTTGGGGACACACATGTCCCAGGAGATAGCGGGGACCAGTTAGGACGTGCATCGTGACTTGCGCATGCGCAGTAGGGAACCGGGAAGTGAAGCCGCAATGCTTCACTTCCTGATTCCCTCACCGAGGATGGCGGCGGCAGCTGCTGAGACCCGAGCGATTGATCGGCTTCGACTGCCCACATCGCTGGACCCTGGGACAGGTAAATGTCCATTTATTAAAAGTCAGCAGCTGCAGTATTCGTAGCTGCTGGCTTTTAATATATTTTTTTTAGGTGGACTCCCTCTTTAAGAGATTGAGTTAAAAAGGATTGAATGTATCTATAATATGGAAGAACTGTATCATTATGGAGAGGACAGAATAGAAATATTTGTAAATATCTGGAAAGGTCGGATAGAGTTTAAGAAGACAAAGAGATATACTGAGTTAATGGAAGTATGAAAAAGGCTAGGTAGTGGAAATGGAAGAAGAAAGATTTTGTATCTTTATAAAGGTTGAAGAGGAAGAGGGATTGGGGGAAAGGGGGAGGGGGAGGAGAGGAAATGGGGATTTTATGGAGCAGTCTTTTTTTTTGAATAAAGTATATGTACCTTGTATGTGAAAATTAAGAACATTTAAATAAAAAAAAATCCAGACACCCCTGCCAGACACTAAACCCCGACCATTTACTTTACTCTACTGCAGTCATAAAATTACAGCTTGGTCAGGGCTGTGATTGGATAGTAAAAGAACTACCCCACCACCACCTAAAAACTGTACTTCGGCCATCTCCATCAGATGATCTCCTGCAGCTATGATCTTTTGTAGCACCTCCCCCTCCCTTTAGAATGTAAACTCCATCAGCGGGGCCCTCCCATTCCTTTTGTACTGAACTGTATTGTAATTGTACTGTCCCCCTTTATACTGTAAACTGCTGTGCAAACTGCTGGCCCTATATATATTTTAAATAATATTAATAATAAATTAAAACTGCACTTACATATAAGTGACTTGCTCCATGCATGCCACCAAAAACAGCTCATTCATTTAATCTGCACTATACAGTGAACTCTATTTCTGTTTCTTATGCCACGTACACACGAGCGGACTTTACGGCAGACTTTGCTCGGCGGACTTTTCGACAGACTTTACGACGGACTTTCTGAATGAACGGACTTGCCTACATGCAATCCACCAAAGTCCGTCAAATTCGTACGTGATGACATACGACCGGACCAAAACAAGGAAGTTCATAGCCAGTAGCCAATAGCTGCCCTAGCGTGGCTTTTTGTCCGTCGAACTAGCATACAGACGAGCGGACTTTTCGACCGGACTCGATTTCGACTGGTTGATTTAAAACATGTTTCAAATCTAAGTCCGTCCAACTTTTGAGAAAACAAAGTCCGCTGGAGCCCACACACGATCGAATTGTCTGACGAAATCCAGTCCGCCGGGCAAAGTCTGCCGTAAAGTCCGCTCGTGTGTACGCGGCATTATCCTTACATGTATATTTGGTCCTTGAAAATATACACAGTGCCAGCAAGGATTTACACCTGCTTGGAACCTGTATAGCATATTACATTTGAAGATTTTATTGAGTAATATTAGTATAAACCAATGTAACGGGGATATCAAAATATACCAAATCTGCAGAGCAAGAAATTTGGAAGACCATTTAAGTTTACCTTGACGCCTTTGTCGGTTTGTTCATTATACACCCTTATTGTATTATCCTTGTCCTTTAAAAATGCATCATATCCTCCAGAGACATGGTATTTGTTTTCCTTGAGGGCCTGGTCTACATCATACTTGAGTTTCTTAAGTAGATCCTCACACTTTTTCAGAGAGGAATCCTCAAAAATCTTCCAGAGCTCCCCCCTCTTTCCCTTTAGGTCTTTCTGCCAAAACAATTGCCAACACAAAATGAATAAATGTATCAAATGTTTGGGGCACATTACAACCTTCACATGAACTACCTCTAGCTGATGGAGGTATTCATCTTGACTCTTCTCATGCGTGACATAGCTCTTTTCAAACTCACGGAGAGCTTCTTCCAGTAAACTCTCATGCAGCCTTTGGAACTCTTCTTCAGTGTTGAATTGTTGAGCTTTCATTTTGTTTTCATATGACTCTGTAGATCTGCGTATTGAGCTTTGATTCTTCTCCAGGGTCATGTTTGACATGGAACGCTCCAGGTGGGCAATATCACATTTAGTGACAGAATCAACATAGGACTTGAGAAGATGAGAGAAATCTGAAAAACATTGTGGAAAACATTGAATAAGTCTGTCCATCTCCATAAACGTTTGTTATTTTTTAAAAAATATTCAGCATTAGGTAGTTCTCATATTGCACACTGTGACTTGTCACAATTATGCCCCGTACACACTGTCGGATTTTCCGACGGAAAATGTGTGATAGGACCTTGTTGTCGGAAATTCCGACCGTGTATGGGCTCCATCACACATTTTCCATCGGATTTTCCGACACACAAAGTTTGAGAGCAGGATATAAAATTTTCCGACAACAAAATCCGTTGTCTGAAATTCCGATCGTGTGTACACAAATCCGACGGACAAAGTGCCACGCATGCTCAGAATAAATAAAGAGATGAAAGCTATTGGCCACTGCCCCATTTATAGTCCCGACGTACGTGTTTTACGTCACCGTGTTCAGAACGATCGGATTTTCTGACAACTTTGTGTGACCGTGTGTATGCAAGACAAGTTTGAGCCAACATCCGTCTGAAAAAATCCTAGGATTTTGTTGTCGGAATGTCCGAACAAAGTCCGACCGTGTGTACGGGGCATAAGGGTCCCTAGAGTAAAAAAAAAATAGAAGTTAAGGATTAGAGCCCCTGTAATGTTCATTTTGTAAAGAGCTGCACAAACTGTTGGCGCTATATAAATCCTGTATAATAATAATAATAATAATATTGTTGACTGTGACCCCATCGAGCAGATTCAGCCTTTCTATTTGTCTTAGTAGGTTGTAAACCTTCCCTACTTTATCATTATTAAATCAATCAATCAATTATTCAATCAATCAATAAAGCAAGTATCAGTTTTAAATACTTGAAGGAGAAATCTCCTGAACACAACCATATGCAAAAAAAAAACCTTTTAACTCTTTCAAAACGTATACATCTATAAACTGTACAACCCAAAACATCTACTTGTGATTCCCCCAAATGTTGTACAGGAATATCTTGGATTATGAGCATAATTCGTTCCAGAAGCATGCATGTAATCCAAAGCACTCACATATCAAAGCGAGTTTCCCTATAGGAAATAATGGAAACTCGGATAATCCATTCCACAGCGACCGCTGGTCTATGCAGTACTGTATGTGGCCAGAGGTGAGGGGGCACCGATGTATGCAGTACCCCAAGAGGCCAGAGGTGCGGGGGCTCCGGTGATGATCGAAGACGCTCTGAAACACTAGGAAACACTCAGAGACACTTGGGAACTGAGTTTTTCCGAGTGTCTCTGAGCGTCTCCGAGTTTTCCACAAAGCACTGGGAGCCCCCAGTGCCCCCAGACCTCTGGCCAAATACGGAAATGCACAAACCAGCGGCTTGAATCCTGCTCAACTTGTGGGACAATGCTCGCAAATCGAGTCAGGATTTTTTTAAAAAATAGCTCGTATTGCAAAACGCTTATAAACCGCATTACTCACAATCCGAGGTTCCACTGTAATTATTTTTTAAGCCATAATACAAAACCATTCCAGTCTTTAACAGCGCTGATTTGGATATAAACTAATGCAGTTGTGCTCAAAAGTTTGCATCCAATGGCAGAAATCATGAAATATTGGCATTGAGATTGAAAATATGACTGATCATGCCCAAAAACTGTCTTTTATTTAATGATAGTGATCATATGTAGCCATTTATTATCACAGTAGTTGTTTCGCTCATAAGTCATAATTATAACAGAAATCCCCCAAATGGACCAGATGAAAAGTTTCCATCCCCTGAAATGTTTGGCCTTGGTACAGACACACAAGATGACACACACAGGTTAAAATGGCAAAAAAGGTTAATTTTCCACATTTGTGGCTTTTTCAATTGCAATTAGTGTCTGTGTATAAATTTTGTTTCTTAGCTCTCACATGGACGTACTGAGCAGGCTAGATACTGAGCCATGGGGAGCAGAAAAGAATGGTTAAAAGCCTGCATAACAAGGTAATGCAACTTTATAAAGATGGAAAAGGATACAAAAATTATATCGAAAGCCTGGAATATGCCAGTTTGGGATACAAAGAGAAACCCACAGGTAACCTGTGGAAAAAGATGGTGTGGTTGTTTCAAGGAGCACATTATGATGATACTTGAACAAAAATTGGCTGCATGGTCGAGTTGCCAGAAAGAAGCCTTTCCTGCGCCAATGCCACAAAAAAGCCCAGTTACAATATGGCTGACAACACCTTGACAACTTTGGGACACACTGTATTCTGGAGTGACAAGATCAAAATAGAGCTTTATGGTCACAATCATAAGCACTATGTTTGGAGAGGGGTTGCAACTGTATTTAAAGTGTGAGCTTGACTATAACAGTAGCACCACATTGTTTAGATCACAGTGGTCATATTTTGCAGCCTGGACTGTGGCCCCTTTAGCTTACCCTGCAGGACATTTCTCCAATGCATCTTGTTACTTACTTTTTTGTGATGGGAGGACTGGCTAGACAGAAAAAAAGTGTCCTCAGTGCAGGTGTTGTGGTGACTGCATCAATGAGTGAAGAGAGGCAGCACCCATAATGGAGGCAACCATGGACAATGCTAAAGGTGTCCTCAACATAGGGGGTGGCCATTTTGGAAGGAATGAGAAATTTATAGGGAAGGACTCTGATTAGCCGCGCAGTGGTCTGAAGCCCCACCTATCAAATCCGGAGGAGTATGAGAGATGTAGTCCCTTCATAAAGACAGAGACCTGTGGAGAAGGGGACTAAGACTACAGATCCCAAAGTGCCTAGAGAGCAGGGGGGATTAGGGAGAAGGAAAATCGTGCATAAGGAGGACAGATATGGTGGGGGAGAATGAGATGTACAGGTTGTAGGTGTGCTGTGGCTAGAGGTCAATTGCAGGGAGATTAGCTCTGCCTGACTTATCTGTTCTGCTGCTACAGGTCTTAGACAGGAGAATTAGAAATTACTGAGATGTACTGCCCCATCCTGCTGCTGTGTGCTGATTGAGGGGCTGGCATTGTTGCCCAGAAGTGCTGCCTGCTATGAGCCTGTGAACAGGTGTGCTCAGAGACTTTCCCCTTGCATTCCTACATTTGTGGACTCGGCTAATGTCATGGTTGCTTGCACAGTGGTTTGCTTTTGGATTGTTCTATTTTATCCCTACTTGCAAGGGACACTATGCTGGTGTTACTGGGACCTGAACTGTGATGTATGGGACTATAAGAATAACTGTGTCCATATGAAATTGAACTATACAGACTGCCATTCAAGATCCGTGTTTCCAGGTATGCTAATTCTAGGGGGTGAGCTTTCATCTACACTGTTGCTAAAAGGACTGCTTGTAACAGCTGGAAGGAGTTGGCTTAAGAAGGAGGACCTTTTTGTTGAGCTCTGTGGAACTACCCAGGTGCCTGCTGCACTGATGAGATGCCTTGTGCAATTTCTTGTTGCTGTCTTGCTTTACTCTATGCAATTACAAGTGTCCTTAACAGATGCAAGCTCCAGTACTCAGACCCCGACTTTCATTAAGAAACCACTGACAAGTGGTATAGGGAGGGATCTCTGATAGCTGCCCCTGTGTTCTTATCCTTTGGGTCCTTCTTCAGCCCTGACATACTGATACCTGAAATCTGCTTCCTTATTACATAGGTATTGTGCATAATTTGTCACAACGCCATTGGTTGATCTTTATTGCTGTAGTATTTATACTATTTACCCAGCTGGGCATTGTTTGCCAAAAAAAAAAAAAACACTTTTCAGCTTCAAGGTGTGTTGAAGAGTGTGGTAACACCTAGTAGGTCTGTCAGCATCAAGAATAGGGATGAGCTTCGTGTTCGAGTCGAACCCATGTTCGACTCGAACATCGGCTGTTCGGTCGTTCGCCGAATTGCGAACGATATGGGCCGTTCGCGCCAAATTCGTGTGGCGCATCACGGCCCATAATTCACTGCGGCATCGCAGTGCATTGCTTGCTGATGATTGGCCAAGCATGCACTATGACCCGCATGCTTGGCCAATCACAGCGCCGCCTGAACAGAGAGCCGTAATTGGCCAAAGCCAAGGAGGCTTTGGCCAATTATGGCTCAGGGGATTTAGTACACGCCCCACACTATATAAGGCCGCCTACACGGCGGCCCTGTGCAGTGTGTTCCGGTGTGCTTAGAGAGAGAGAGAGACAGTGTCATTTCATTTGAGTTAGATAGATTAGACAGGACAGTCAGTCAGTTAGCTGCACTTAAAGTGTATTGTGTATATATATGCATCCCAGGTGTACACTGTATTCAGTTTAGCTAGATCCGTTCCTGTTATCTTCTAGACTATTTACATTTAGTGCAGTGCGTCCTGCTCACAGTGTTCAGCTAGATCCGTTCCTGTTATCTTCCTACTGACAGGCAGGCTTGTCTTGTTACAGTATATAAAGCTACCTGAAGAAAATTACTGGTGTTCTTTTGATCCTATTAGTACCACGGTCAGGCAGCTAGACTATTTACATTTAGTGCAGTGCGTCCTGCTCACAGTGTTCAGCTAGATCCGTTCCTGTTATCTTCCTACTGACAGGCAGGCTTGTCTTGTTAAAGTATTTACAGCTACCTAAAGAAAATTACTGGTGTTCTTTTGATCCTATTAGTACCACGGTCAGGCAGCTAGACTATTTACATTTAGGGCAGTGCCTCCTGCTCACAGTGTTCAGCTAGATCCGTTCCTGTTATCTTCCTACTGACAGGCAGGCTTGTCTTGTTACAGTATATAAAGCTACCTGAAGAAAATTACTGGTGTTCTTTTGATCCTATTAGTACCACGGTCAGGCAGCTAGACTATTTAAATTTAGTGCAGTGCGTCCTGCTCACAGTGTTCAGCTAGATCCATTCCTGTTATCTTCCTACTGACAGGCAGGCTTGTCTTGTTACAGTATATAAAGCTACCTGAAGAAAATTACTGGTGTTCTTTTGATCCTATTAGTACCACGGTCAGGCAGCTAGACTATTTACATTTAGTGCAGTGCGTCCTGCTCACAATGTTCAGCTAGATCCGTTCCTGTTATCTTCCTACTGACAGGCAGGCTTGTCTTGTTAAAGTATTTACAGCTACCTAAAGAAAATTACTGGTGTTCTTTTGATCCTATTAGTACCACGGTCAGGCAGCTAGACTATTTACATTTAGTGCAGTGCGTCCTGCTCACAGTGTTCAGCTAGATCCGTTCCTGTTATCTTCCTACTGACAGGCAGGCTTGTCTTGTTACAGTATATAAAGCTACCTGAAGAAAATTACTGGTGTTCTTTTGATCCTATTAGTACCACGGTCAGGCAGCTAGACTATTTACAGTTAGTGCAGTGCGTCCTGCTCACAGTGTTCAGCTAAACCTACAAGTTAGTGGGGTGCGTCCACCTCACAGTGTTCAGCTAAAGCTACCTGTAGAAGGTTGGTGGTGTTCTCATACTACAGGCAGGCAGTCACAAGCCAATAAGAGAGGGCAAGCAGGCTCTGTGTCTAGTGCTGGTCGTGGAGACGGTGCATCCTCATCAGCACGTGGCCATGGGACACGCTTGGCCTTTTTTTCAGCAGCTGGCCGTGTTGAGCGGCAACATGCGGAAGACTTGGTCGAGTGGATGACCAAGCCGTCCTCATCCTCCTCATCCTCTCTCACCCATGCCCAGGGTGCTTTGTCTGGCAAAGCAGCGGCCTCTTCCCTCGGCTCAATGTCATCAGTGACTCCTTCCCTAGCTCCACCATGTCCTCCTGAGGAGTCCCTCGAACTGTTTGACCACAGTGTTGGGTACATGCTCCAGGAGGATGCCCAGCGTTTGGAAGGCTCTGATGATGATACTGAGCTCGATGAAGGCAGTAACATGAGCACGGACAGAGGGGGTGCCCAAGAAGGACAGCAATCTGGCAGTCATGCTCCCCCTGCTGCAGCATACTGCCAGGTTTGCTCCAGTGATGAGGAGGGAGGGGATGATGAGGTCACTGACTCAACGTGGGTGCCTGATAGGAGAGAGGAGGAGGAGGAGGAGGAGGAGGCGGCACATCACCAACGAGGCAGGATGCCCTCCAGGGGCCAGCCTAAGGGCAGCACATTGACTGCATCACATGTGCAGGGCGCTGCAGTCTCTGCGCATTATTCAAAAAGTTCTTTGGTGTGGGCCTTTTTTGAGACGAGTGCATCAGATCGCACCGCTGCTATTTGCAACATATGTCTCAAGCGTATCTCATGTGGCCAAAACATCTCCCGCTTGGGTACCACATGCTTGACCAGGCATATGTTGACCTGCCATGCACTTCGTTGGCAAGCGCATCTAAAAGACCCACACCAAAGAACAAAGAGGACCTTTCCTTGCTCCTCATCAGCTGAGATTTCCAACCCCACTAGACCTTCAGTCCTCTCTGAGACCTGCACTGAGAGGAATGAAGGTGTAGAATTAGGTGTGTCACAGCCAAGTACTTGTGGGCAATCTGATTGTACCAGGCAAATTTCCCTGCCCCAGCTGCTGCACCGCCGAAAGAAGTTTGCTCCCAGCCATCCACATGCCCAGCGGTTGAATGCTAGCTTAGCAAATTTGCTAGTACTTCAACTGCTGCCTTTTCAGTTGGTAGACTCTGCCCCCTTCCGTGAGTTTGTGGAATGTGCGGTTCCTCAGTGGCAGGTACCCAAACGCCACTTTTTCTCACGGAAGGCGATTCCGGCTCTCTACCGGCATGTGTCCATGCCTTGCTGGACAGGGCGGTCAGCGGTAAGGTGCATATTACCACTGACTCATGGTCCAGCAGGCATGGACAGGGACGTTACCTAAGTTTCACGGCGCATTGGGTGACTCTGCTGGCAGCTGGGAAGGATGCAGGACAAGGTGCAGTAGTGTTGGAGGTTGTTCCGCCACCACGCCTCCAAAATGCTAATGATTGTGACACACCCCCTCCTCTTCTTCTTCCTCCATGGCCTCTTCCTCGGAACCAGCGGTGCTCCGTAGTCGTTCAAGGGGCTACGCAAGTACGCAGGCCAAAAGATGCCATGCGGTGCTTGAGCTGGTGTGCTTGGGGGACAGGAGCCACACTGGGGCAGAGGTTCTGTCAGCTCTGCAGGGGCAGTTTCAGAGGTGGTTGACGCCACGCCAACTTAAGGCAGGAATGGTGGTTTGAGACAATGGCACCAACCTCCTCTCTGCCCTCCAACAGGGACAAATGACCCATGTGCCCTGTTTGGCTCACGTCCTTAACTTGGTGGTGCAGCGGTTCTTGGGCAGTTACCCGGGCTTACAGGATGTCCTGAGGCAGGCCAAGAAAGTCTGTGTGCATTTCTGCCGGTCATATAATGCCAGTGCTCGGCTGACGGACCTCCAAAAGGAGTTTAACCTGCCCAAGAACCGCCTAATCTGTGACATGCCCACCAGGTGGAACTCAATGTTGGCCATGCTGCAGCGGATGCACACACAGCAGAGGGCCATCAATGAGAACCTGTGCGACTATGGCACCAGGACAGGGTCAGGGGAGCTTGGTTTTTTTCCCCACGCCAGTGGGCCATGATCAGGGATGCATGCACTGTCCTGTCACCATTTGAGGAGGCCACAAGGATGGTGAGCAGTGACAGTGCATGCATCAGTGACACTGTCCCCCTTGTCCACCTGTTGGAGCACACGCTGCGTGGAATAATGGATAGGGCACTTGAGGTAGAACTGAGGCAGGAAGAGGAGGACTTCCTTAGCTCTCAAGGCCCCCTTTATCCAGACAGTGTTCCTGCGTGCCCGCCGATCACACAGGAAGAGGAGGAGGAGGAGGAGGAGGAGGAGGAGGAGGAAGATTGTGTCAGTATGGAGGTGGAGCCTGGCACCCAGCATCAGCAGCAGTCTTTAAGGGATCAGTCCCAAGAAACACATGGACTTGTACGTGGCTGGGAGGAGGTGGCTGCGGACCATGTCGTCCTTAGTGACCCAGAGGACTCCGGACCGAATGCCTCAGCAAACCTACGCTGCATGGCCTCCCTGATACTGCAAAGCCTGCGTAAGGATCCTCGTATTCGTGGTATCAAGGAGAAGGACCAATACTGGCTGGCAACCCTCCTTGATCCACGTTACAAGGGTAAGGTTGCGGACCTTATCTTGCCATCGCAGAGGGAGCAGAGGATGAAACATCTTCGGGAGGCCTTGCAGAAAGGTCTGTGCAACGCGTTCCCAGAGACTGGAAGGTTACAAACTCCTGTTTCTGGACAACGTGTTGCTGAAGCTTCGGTAAGTCAAAGAAGGAGAGGTGGAGAAGGTGGCCGTCTGACCGATGCGTTCAGACAATTTTTTGGTCCGCAGCCCCAAGGTATGATCGGTTCCAGCAACCATCGCCAGCGTCTGTTTTACATGGTGCAGGAATACCTAGGGGCAAGATCAGACTTGGACACCTTTCCCACCCAAAATCCTCTGGGTTACTGGGTCTTGAGGATGGATCACTGGCCAGAGCTTGCACAGTATGCAATTGAGCTACTGGCCTGTCCTGCATCCAGCGTTCTTTCGGAACGCACATTCAGTGCTGCTGGAGGCGTGGTAACCGATCACAGGGTGCGTCTGTCCACCGACTCGGTCGATCGACTGACCTTCATAAAAATGAATCAGTCTTGGATCACCACCAGCTACCAAGCACCTGATGCTGATGTAACCGAATAATTTATTTTGATATCTCAGATCCCTTCAAAGACTGCCTATGCTGATGCTGAGTGACTATCCCTGAGTAATTATCCTCTTCCTCCTCAATCATCATGCTGATAGCTTGTAAGAACATTTTTGGTTCTGGGCGCCACCACCAGTGCCTAAGGCACAATTTTTCAGCCCCTGTTTAACAGGGGCGTGTAATTACAATTTTTGATGTAATACTTTGCAGCAGGGCTCGTTCCTGCATTCCAACTAGAGTGTCTGTGAGGGGTTGCAGTGTTGTGGCACCAGCACCAGTGCCCAAGGCCCAATTTTTCTGCTCCTGTCTAACAGGGGCGTGTAATTACAATTTTTGATGCAATACTTTGCAGCAGGGCTCGTTCCTGCATTCCAACTAGAGTGTCTGAGGGGTTGCAGTGTTGTGGCACCAGCACCAGTGCCCAAGGCCCAATTTTTCTGCTCCTGTCTAACAGGGGCGTGTAATTACAATTTTGATGCAATACTTTGCAGCAGGGCTCGTTCCTGCGTTCCAACTAGAGTGTCTGTGAGGGGTTGCAGTGTTGTGGCACCAGCACCAGTGCCTAAGGCCCAATTTTTCTGCCCTTGTTTCACAGGGGCGTGTAATTACAATTTTTGATGCAATACTTTGCAGCAGGGCTCGTTCCTGCATTCCAACTAGAGTGTCTGTGAGGGGTTGCAGTGTTGTGGCACCAGCACCAGTGCCTAAGGCCCAATTTTTCTACCCCTGTCTAACAGGGGCGTGTAATTACAATTTTTGATGCAATACTTTGCAGCAGGGCTCGTTCCTGCATTCCAACTAGAGTGTCTGTGAGGGGTTGCAGTGTTGTGGCACCAGCACCAGTGCCCAAGGCCCAATTTTTCTGCTCCTGTCTAACAGGGGCGTGTAATTACAATTTTTGATGCAATACTTTGCAGCAGGGCTCGTTCCTGCATTCCAACTAGAGTGTCTGAGGGGTTGCAGTGTTGTGGCACCAGCACCAGTGCCCAAGGCCCAATTTTTCTGCTCCTGTCTAACAGGGGCGTGTAATTACAATTTTGATGCAATACTTTGCAGCAGGGCTCGTTCCTGCGTTCCAACTAGAGTGTCTGTGAGGGGTTGCAGTGTTGTGGCACCAGCACCAGTGCCTAAGGCCCAATTTTTCTGCCCTTGTTTCACAGGGGCGTGTAATTACAATTTTTGATGCAATACTTTGCAGCAGGGCTCGTTCCTGCATTCCAACTAGAGTGTCTGTGAGGGGTTGCAGTGTTGTGGCACCAGCACCAGTGCCTAAGGCCCAATTTTTCTACCCCTGTCTAACAGGGGCGTGTAATTACAATTTTTGATGCAATACTTTGCAGCAGGGCTTGTTCCTGCGTTCCAACTAGAGTGTCTGTGAGGGGTTGCAGTGTTGTGGCACCAGCACCAGTGCCTAAGGCCTAATTTTTCAGCTCCTGTTCAACAGGGGCATGTAATTACAATTCTTGATCTAATATTTCACAGCAGGGCCCTGTGAGGGCTTACAGTGTTGTGGCCACAGCAACACCTAAGGCCCAAATTTCTGCTGAGTATATAGGGCAGGACCCTACTTTCAAACATCTAACTTACAAACGACTCCTACTTGCAAACGGAAGGAGACAACAGGAAGTGAGATGAAATCTACCCCTAGGAAGGGAAATTCTCTCCTGTAAGAGTTAATATGGGAAAAAAAATTCTCCTTTCCACTGATGCTTTCCAATCCTTGTTCCACAAAAAAAACCAAATTTTCAAAAAACATTTTTCATTGGGACAAAAAGTGAGGTGAAATCTTCTGAAGAGGAGGAAAGACAGCAAAACAAATGTCACAGGGGTGATAACCCTTCCCTATGTTTTCCAAAAAGCTTAAAAAAGATTTTTTGGCTGGAGCTAAACACGTTAAAAATGTACCCGTTCAAAATTACAAACAGATTCTACTTAACAACAAACCTACAGTCCCTGTCTTGTTTGCACCGCCTGTATACTGCTGTTCAGAGTATATAGGGCCTGGTGGCCCCACGCCTTTCCTTATTTTAATTTGGGTGCGGAGTTCCCCTTAATATCCATACAAGACCCAAAGGGCCTGGTAATGGACTGGGGGGTACCCATGCCGTTTGTCTCACTGATTTTCATCCATATTGCCATGACCCGACATTACATTAAACCCGCAAGCAGTTTTAAATGAGATTTTTTCCTTTAAAATGACATTTGGTGCAGGGACTGTTCTAAACACGGGAAACACGCGTCACTTTACAGGCATACTATAGACACCCACAGGTACGATATTTAAAGGAATATTTCACTTTTTTTTTTTTACTTTAAGCATCATTAAAATCACTGCTCCCGAAAAAACGTCAGTTTTTAAAAGTTTTTTTTGCATTGATACATGTCCCCTGGGGTAGGACCCGGGTCCCCAAACCCTTTTTAGGACAATACCATGCAAATTAGCCTTTAAAATTAGCACTTTTGATTTCGAACGTTCGAGTCCCATAGACGTCAATGGGGTTCTAACGTTCGTGCGAACTTTCGGTCCGTTCGCAGGTTCTGGTGCGAACCGAACCGGGGGGGTTTTCGGCTCATCCCTAATCAAGAACAAAAAAACCCAAACACCCAGCAGCTCCTTCAAGGGTGGTGCTACATTTATAATGGCCCTGTAGATCCCTTCTGACATTAGGTTGCTTTTCAACTCACCAGATCCAGTCATAATTCTGTCATCTCTTAATCTTTTTGCTGATGCTTCTTGAAGAACGAACTTGCAGAAATCCTCAGCCTTCCTGACAAACTCAGGCACTAGCTCTGATTCAGGAACTTGGGACATGTTTCTCAGCACCTCTTTCTCTTTGGAAAATGAGCTCTGATAGTCCTACGCATCTCATTTTGCCTGTGTCCCCTGGGTGTTTTCACAGCTAAAATGAAGAGAAAAAAATCTTAAAACTAATAAACTTGAATACAGTGAAACTGTAAGTATAGGACAAAACCACAATTAAAAAGCTAGGCTTATGTAGGCCATACACATAGCAAACTTCTTATCTGCAACCACAGGTGAGAGAGACAACGTTGACAAGTTGAGCCATTATGTTCTCCAGGCCGGGGGGGGGGTGCCCCAGGAGAAGACAGTGATTATTGCTAGCAGCTATACCAGCCACTAGTAATAATTGCATGTAAAATCTGGCCGGCTGGTTGTACCAAAGATGATCGATCGATCAACTTGGTACATTCAGCCTACCCACACATGGCTCAATTCTAACTGTCTATGGCTGGCCTTATTCAACAAAGTAACATTATGTAGTGTTATATAATCCAAAAACTTTGCCAAAAACCCCAATCCTCTATTCAACCAACCCTGGGTTCCCTTTAATTGGGTCTGGATGACTAGCTGTCATAGTGGTCACATGTTTAGGAGCTGGTTGTGCCAACTTCCTATCATTAGTAAATACCAGGAGTGCAATCTAAACACAGAAACTTAAGCCATCCAAGCATCATATATTTGACATGTGGGTGTTAAAACCAACCCTCTTTGCTGCTGTACATATGTGTAAGAGGTTAACAAAAATATCAGTATTGGGAACCATAACATCAGCATTGGGTGGACTGTCACTGTAAATGAGGAGAACTAACTTTATTCCAGTGACTAAGCTATCTGGCTATGGGAACTAAAAGACCTAAAATGATTTTTAGGTATACAAATAATAGGTAAAATAATTTAGCATTATTGAAAAAAAGATGCCAAAGAGTTGAACCACAGGTCAGAAACGTACGTAGGACATTCTTTAGACAGTTTTCCAAATATTCATCAGCGGTGACTGAGTGCCCATCCAAGTCTGACTTAAGAGTAAAATCCCGTATGACCCAGACAAAGAGAGGTGCCATATTGTCTTTATCTTCCTGACTCTGAGTGTTCATCTTCTGAACTGAGGCTTTGTGTACAATCTCAATATATACATTTAATGTAGAGCTGTGAACATATAAGGAAATTAAACCTTTAGTGATCAGGGTTTGTGTCTGAAAGTCTGTGCAAAGCCAAAACTTTCTCTTTATTTTTAGAGAAAGTAAGAAAGGGCTAATACCCCTGTCACTGGGGATTTCATTACTTAGACAGTCATTACCAGAATAGGTGTTCCAGTTAAAACATTTCCATGCACTTCTTGTTCTGGTGACAATGCTAAAACTTCTCAGAGGGATAGAGTAGGCAAATTTCATCTGGAAATGACAGTGTATTTTTTCTGAGACTTAAAATGTGGACATATTTGCAGCACAGCTTTTAATCTTTTTTAATAGGCCGCTATTTCAGAAAGAGAGAGCAAGTAGATTTAATCTTTAAATAAAAAATGTGTCTTTTTTCTGAGAATGAGAACAGATAAATTGTGCAGATTTGCATTATAGTCTGTGCTCCTTATTTTGCTCAGATGCAATTTCAGAAGGAGTTAGCAAAAAGTAATCTGAAAATTATAGTGTATTTTTTTCTGAGACAGATTTTCTGTACTTTACATTATCCTTTGAATAGAATGCAATTTCAGAGGAAGAAAGCAGGCAAACTTCAGCTGGAAATTAAAAATCATAGTGTCTATTTTCAGACTCAGAAAAAATATACAGATTTGCTGAACATTATGTTACCCTTTCTAATGTGATGCAATTTCAGAGGAAAAGAGCAGGCAGATTTCATATAGAAATTAAATATTACAGTGATATTTTGTGAGACTGAAGGCAGGGAAACTGGACAGATGGACAGTATTTACCCCTTTTTTAGTTAGATGTACTTTCAGAACAGAATGCAGATTTTACAGAAGCATAATAAATAAATAGTTCAGGTTTACTGCACAGTATGCTATCATATTTAATAGGATGTAACTTCAGAGTGAGAGAGCAGGCAGATTTAAGCTGCAAATACCTATAACAGTGTATATCTGAATTTTTATGAGACAGTAAACACAGTACAAATTTTATTCACAGAGTATTATCCTTTCTAATAAGATATCATTCCAGAGGGAGAGAGCAGGCAGACCGCATCTAGGAATAGAATTTTTTTTTTCTGAGACAGAACACAAAAACTGTACAGAGTTTCTGCACAGTTTTTATGCCTTTTTGATAGGGTACAGATTTAGAGAGAGAGCAGGCTGTTTATAATCAAGGAATCACTGTTAGATCACACAATTTCAAAGAGACTATATCTACAAATATTCTTGATGGGCTCTTTAACATGATCTTATTCTTTACCATGATAGGTGCTGCGATGTGCCCGAGGGACATGGCACACCACTGATTGGTATGTTGCATGCCCCCCTGACCACGCTTGAATCCCAGAATGAGAGTGCTCTCACCCATCATTTCACTATACAGCAGGCAGGAAGCAGTTATTAAACCTCTAAAAACACTGCTCTGTAAAAAATAACTAAATCATATAACTCAAACTATAATAAATAGGGATAAATAAAGTGTTTTAACAATGAATCTATAACAGTGAAAACAATCTTGCTGCCTCCTTTATAAGAAATACCAAAAAAGCATGACATGTTAAAGTTAATTAAAAAGTCAGTGCAAGAGTTCCACACATGATATAACTGCAAATAGCTGTGTTCCAATTGTGCAATAAGGATAACTTTATTATTTCACTCCACAAGCAGTCACCTCCAGTGCTCACCCTGTGATCACACTCACCAAATGGTTATGCTTCACATATACTTTAAATGCTCGACATAAATCACTCAGAATTTGCCACTCCCTCTGAGGAGTCTTCCCATACACTGGTATAAATGATAATCTGGTGGTTCCTCAGATATTGGGCAAAGAAAAGGGAACTCCTTTCCTATCCAGCCTAACTGTCCTTGGCACTCTTTTTCATTCATTAAAGTTCAGTTCTTTCAAACATGGAGGCTCAGTATCATATGTTAACATTACCTAAGAAGGTCTGCAAGCAAATGCAGTCTACCTAAGGATGCCCACTCCTCTAGACTGACACTCACCCATGAAGATATTTTTGATTTTTGCTTTACTCCTCGCAAGACCCAGCCCACTGCTTGCATCTGGACTGAAGGCTCTTGCAAGGAGTACTGAGTCAGGATGCTGTGATAAGGAAAAGGAAAGAAAAAATAAAAGGAAAGGGAAATGGAAAGGTTGCTGCAGGAGGAACAGCTTGTCTTCCGACAAAAAGGATACTTTACTTTCTCCAGGGCATCCTGATTGATAACCCCACTACTGTTGTAGATGACAGCACTACTCATGAGCATGGCCAATGACAGGATCATACAATCATTGTTCTTGTCTCCCTAAAAGACAGATATTGAAGTCAATATTGAGAAGTGTGTGCATTAAATTAGTTTTAAATTATCATCCAATGTTTACCTTCCCTGGGTCTCCAAGTCCTTCTGTATCCAGAAGTACCAAGGTATGATCACATTTTATTGGGTGTGGCATGCACCACATCCAGATGCCTTTGGTATTTGCCTTAATTGTAGAATCCACAGAGAAAACACCTGGAATAAGTAGACACAATGCTCAAAAAGTTTTAATTATATGCAGTGAAAGTATAACAGTATAATAAAGTCCATTTGATGTTACATAGTTACATAGTAGGTGAGGTTGAAAAAAGACACAAATCCATCAAGTCCAACCTATGTGTGTGATTATATATCAGTATTACATTCTATACCCCTGTATGTTGTGGTCGTTCAGGTCCTTTTCTAAAAAAAATTTTTAACTATTGATGCTCCCCACTGATACCACTACCTGTGGAAGGGAATTCCACATCCTTGCCGCTCTTACAATAAAGAAACCTCTATGTAGTTTAAGGTAAAATCTCTTTTCTTCTAATTTTAATGAGTGGCCACGTGTCTTGTTAAACTCCCTTCTGCAAAAATGTTTTATCCCTATTGTGGGGTCACCAGTATTTGTAAATTGAAATCATTCACTCTCAAGCGTTTCTTCTCCAGAGACAATAAGTTCAGTGCTCGCAACCTTTCCTCATAACTAACATCCTTCAGACCCTTTATTAGCTTTGTTGTCCTTCTTTGTACTTTTTCCATTTCCAGTACATCTCTCCTGAGGACTGGTGCCCAGAACTGGACAGCATACTCTAGGTACCGCCGGACCAGAGTCTTGTAGAGTGGGAGCATTATCATTTTATTTCTGGAGTTAATCCCCTTTTTAATGCATGCCAATATTCTGTTTGCTTTGTTAGCAGCAGCTTGGCATTGCATGCCATTGCTGAGCCTATCATCTACTAGGACCCCCAGATCCTTTTCCATCCTAGATTCCCCCAGAGGTCCTCCCCCCAGTGTATAGATTGCATTCATATTTTTGCCACCCAAATGCATTATTTTACATTTTTCTACATTGAATCTCATTTGCCATGTAGTTGCCCACCCCATTAATTTGTTCAGAGCTTTTTGCAAGGTTTCCACATCCTGCGGAGAAGTTATTGCCCTGCTTAGCTTAGTATTGTCCTCAAATACAGAGATTGAACTGTTTACCTCATCCTCCAGGTCGTTTATGAACAAATTAAATAGGATTGGTCCCAGTACCGAACCCTGGGGGACCCCACTACTCACCCCTGACCATTCCGAGCACTCTCCATTTATCACCACAATCTGAACTCGCCCTTGTAGCCAGTTTTCAATCCATTTACTCACCCTATGGTCCATGCCAACGGACCTTATTTTGTACAGTAAACATTTATGGGGAACTGTGTCAAATGCTTTTGCAAAATCCAGATACACCACGTCTACGGGCCTTCCTTTATCTAGATGGCAGCTCAACCCCTTTACAGAAGCTTAATAGATGTAATATTTATCTTCTTCCCAGAAGCAGAACCTTCCCTGGAACTCCACCACTAACTTTTAAATGCAGATTCATGTGATTAAAACCCAACAATAAGAATGATAACCATTTTGTGAAAATAGGCACTGGGCCATTACAATTAAGTGCCTTATGCCGCGTACACACGAGCAGACTTTACGGCAGACTTTGCCCGGCGGACTTTACGAAGGACTTTACGACGGACTTTCTGAATAAACGGACTTGCCTACACACACTCCACCAAAGTCCGTCGAATTCGTACGTGATGACGTACGACCGGACTAAAACAAGGAAGTTCATAGCCAGGAGCCAATAGCTGCCCTAACGTGGCTTTTTGTCCGTCGAACTAGCATACAGACGAGCGGACTTTTCGACCGGACTCGATTTCGACGGATTGATTTAAAACATGTTTCAAATCTAAGTCCGTCCAACTTTTGAGAAAACAAAGTCCGCTGGAGCCCACACACGATCGAATTGTCTGACGAAATCCAGTCCGCCGGGCAAAGTCTGCCGTAAAGTCCGCTCGTGTGTACGCGGCATTATAGATATTCTAATAGCTCAAAAAATCATCATACATTTGACTTTTCCCAATGGTGACACCCTAAAGCTGGCCATCCTATGACTGGCATATGCAATATTTAAATGAGTTCAGTCAATTTGTGCTTGTTGCCATTCTCAGAGATTATCCAACATGCTGAACTACCTTATAAAACACAATTTTTCAATTATTTCTCAAAAAAAACAAAAAAAAACAAAGAGATGAAGACTTTCACCAAGCAGATCTCTGTTTTTCTAGCTGAAAGAAAAAAAAAAACTGCGGTTGGATTCCAATGCTAAGGGATAAAAGTGATGTTGTGTAGCTATCTCACCAATTATTATTTTAGTGAAAGATCTGCTGGCCTTAGGTAATTTTAGAGCTAAACTTATAGGTGTTTTTACACTGTTTTACACTGTTTTTACCCACCAAAAATGTGTTTTTCTGTCCATCTAGTTCTGAGATTGACACAATTCTACTAGACTGTACAGCCAGGTTGGCCAGGTTGGTCACCTGACTTTTTTCTACCACATACCACAAGGTAACCTCTCTGTGGTTAGACAAGGAAGAAGCAGTAGCAAAAGACTGAGGAGTTCATGTCTCTCCTTTTGTCAAGTTCTTTGTTATCACATGTGCATTCCACAACATCTCACTGGCCCTTAGTGCAGCCCCTTTTCTCCCAGTACGGTTTTACCATGCAGGGGATTACAGGAAGTCACATTCAGGTACCTAGATCAATGTTAATCAGGTGCAAAGAATTTGCTGGCTACCATACTTTCAGGTCATTTTTCTGGTCATTTGTACATTATTCATCCATCTGTGGTTAGGTCTTCCATTGAGCTGTTGACTGTATGTTCTCCATCCATTAGAATTAGATGATCAGTTTCTTATGGACTTTCTGGCATTTTTGCCCTACCTCTCTTTCACCTTCTTAAAATTCTTCAGTCTTACCACAGTAACCTGGTTTTATCCAAATACCATGGCACACATTTTCTATGTATGTATTCAGGCACACAGAACAAGTGCAGGTGCTTGGTGTTTGGCTAAACTGCCTGACATTCATCTCAACCTGTGTTTCTTCTTCCATCTCTTAATTCTGTACAGTTGCTTAAATTATGGATCTCCTGGTACAGTCCTAAGGCAGCCCATAAGGCAGTCAGTTTTCTGTCAGAAGGGAAATGTTTCTGTCATCAGAGTTCACAGATCAGGCCTGCTAGCTATAGCCTACAGCACTGATCAAGAGGCAAAGATCCAATAGGTTGGTTGTACGGAAGTTTATTGGTAGATCGACTACCATACAACCTCAATGCCTATACATGGATCAAAATTTGTCCGCTTCCTGCTGAACCGACCAGATTTTGATCAATGTATAGGTGGCTTAAGTCTTAAGTTCCAGTAGGCTTCTACTTAAACCCTTGGCATTGCTTCCGACAAAGCTGGCTTGACCTCTGGTTACATGTCTCTTAGATATTTACCTAAGCCTGTATAGCGATATCCCCATAGGGGCTGCTGGTAGTTGTGGTCTGTCTCTCACCCTGCACAGCCAGGCACATAATCTTCAGACACTCAGAAGTCAAGGAGCAGTCCTTGTACTTTGTTTTTATGTTTTATTCAGGGGAATTAAACTTGAATGGGGTAAGGGTAAGTATGGGATGCTCACTTGATTGAAGAAATAAGGAATTAGGGACTTTAACTATATACACTCCTTGTATATACACCTCCTCACTTCTAGCTCCAACACATCACTTGATTACTGATCTCACTCTTCAGCACATCACCTGATTGCTGATCTCACCCTCCAGCACATCACTTGATTCCTCACTTCCAGGAACAGCTAGCACTATAGTTTAGGCCTGACACTGGCTCCACCAGGCCTTAGCAAATGCCCTTTTCAGGCAGGCACCGTGGGCCCCTTTGGTGTAGCAAAAAGAATGGGAGTCCTAGTGCTAGCTGTCTATGTGGCTACTGATCCCACACCACATCCCAACTTCATTTTCTCGGCTCGTTGTAGTGTTGTACATCACCGCTTCCTTGATGGTCGAAAGTTCAGCAAACTTTTGTGTGACCGTGTGTATGCAAGCCAAGCTTGAGCAGAATTCTGTCGGAAAAACCATCCAAGAATTTTCCGACGGAAAATCCGCTCGTGTGTATGCGGCATTAGGCTTTAATCCTAAAACACATCTCATGGAAACAGAACATTTCTAAAGTCTCTTTCTTCTTACCTCTTTGCCGGCCTGATAATTTATTAAGTAGATATGATTTTCCAGTCCTGTAGGGCCCCACAATGGAAACCACAACCAATGGCTGTGTGATCTGTGCCAGGATTGTTTGGGCGTTCTCATTTACAACCAACCTTCTATCAGCAGAATTCTCAATCAGACAGATGGGGTTGTCCATCCTTGGTATGAGAGCCATGGTAAACTAGAGCAACAAAAAAAAAGAAAAAGAAAAACAATCTTATGTTGTCCCTTGAAAACTGGCTAATAACATTGTTCTAAAAAATATGAAAGAAAAAATGGGTGGGCACAAAAGACGTGTCTCCATCCTATCCCGCGTTGCTTGCAGGTCCCTTACCTCAGCCCCCGGGACAGGCTATCCCACGGGTCCCTGGTTGGACCATACCATATGTCTTGCTTATTAGCTCCATGTAATTTTCGTAGGATTGGATACTTCCTTTCCTTGTTATTATACATATTTACATTATTGGTATTTGTTAATTGTTGAATCTTTTTTGTGACATGTATTTGTTTTTTTAAAGACAATGTTTAACCACTTTAAGAGGAATGGCAGTCTGCTCACATAATTTGTAATAAAAACATCTTTGCCATTCTGAAGCTTCCCTCCAACCACTTTGCATATTATTTTATATATACTGTGATTCTGTACTTGCCAAATATGCTGCAGAAATCTCCCTCCACTGAGTCTGGCTGCAACCATATTAACTGTGGGCAGCTGAAGCTGCTGCCTGTTCACTTCCTGGATTTACACAGACACACAGAGGCACACCTCCAGCTCTGCAGCCCTATAGCTCTCATTGACCCTCTTATGACTCCCCCTCCCTTCCTGAGAAACTCCAAGGAGAGTGAGAGAGAGAGAGCTATGCATGATATCATAAGCCTAGGCTAATGACCAGACAAGAAACAGGAAGTGGGCTGTATAAGGTATTTATTGACAGAAAAAAAATACTTTCCAATCCAAAGTTTAAACAACTACAAGGGCAGAAGATTTAATAGATGGAAAGATAAAAAAAAAATATTGAAGGTCCATTTCCAGCTCCAGAAGGTTTTACCCCCTTCACGACCAGGCAATTATTTTGCGATACGGCACTGCGGTCATGCAACGCTGTACCCAAATAAATTTTTTTTTCACACAAATAGAACAAAAAAAGACCGACAATCTTGAAAAAAAAAATATATTTTTTACTTTCTGTTATAAAACATATCCAAAAAATGTAAAAAATCTAATTTCTTCTTCAATTTAGGCCAATATGTATTCTGCTACATGTTTTGGTAAAAAAAATCCCAATAAGCGTGTATTGATTGGTTTGTACAAAAGTTATCAAAGGGTTAAGTGTGCTCCTAGGGAGTGTTGGCTAACTGTGGAGTGCTTAGCAGAAACACAAGAGCTCTATTTTCTTCCCCCACAGAACGGCGGTCTGCCTTGTTTACATAGGAAGACTGCCGTTCTGCCTCTCCAGAAAATGATCGCCGGTGTCTGGCGGCCATCGTGGCCGCCGGACCGGCTGATTGGCTCTCGCTGTGGTGCTCGCACGTGCCCCAGACCTCGTGCATGAGATCATGTACAGGTACATAATTTCACGCAGCCGGGCCACCCTACCGAAGTATTTATGTGGTAGGCGGTCTGGAATTGGTTAAAAAAGTATCGAAAATAATGTCTCATTAGAAACAATTCCCTTCACTTCTTATCCTATAGATACAACAGGGAGTGAGAGAAATCTCATCACAATCCCTCCATACATTTTATAGGAAATAGAAAGCAAAGTTTTGGCTTTAGATGTTTTTAACCACTTCCCATCTAGTGATGTAGTGCTACATCACTGGATAGGAAAGGTGATATGTTGGTCATCGCTGCAGTGATGATCGAGGTATCGGTGCTTCCAGCTCGTAATTCTGAAGCCGGTAAAGTAAACTGGTAATCTCTAAGGTTGGGTTCACACTGCACCCACCTTCAAAGTCTCGCAAACTCTGTGCAACTTTGAAGTCTGACCCCAGCGTGATTTTGGCACAGCTTGCATGCATCTTCTGTAAAACAAGGCAATGCAAGACGTACCAAAGTCGGACCAAAAGTAGCGCAGGAACCTTTTTCTAAGTCAGTGCAACACAAATCGCATCAATTAGAATGGTTCCATTGCACAGAATGGGGTCCGACTGTGTTCTGACCAAAGTCAGAGCGATTGTCGCATCAGTGTAAACTGGGCCCAAGTGTTGCGTGAATTGATGCGATTTTAAAGTGTGACGTGTTTGGTATCTATTTACTCGTGTAACATCATCTTTTAGATTTCACCCAAAAATGTAGTATTGTATTACATTATATTATGCTTTGTGCATTAAAATTCATTAACCACTTCCATTCTCCGTGAATTCCAGCATTGCTCTCCTACATATAAAGATTACTCAGAACCCCAAAACATTATATATATTTTGTTAGCAGAGACCCTAGGGAATGGAATGGCGGTCATTGCAATTTTTTACGTCACATGGTATTTGTGCAGTAATTTTTCAAATGCAATTTATTTGGAAAAAAACACTTTCATGAATTAAAAACGAACAAACAGCAGTTTAAAGTTAGCCCAATTATTTTATATAATGTGAAAGATTACGTTACGCTGAGTAAATAGATTCCTGACACGTCACACTTTACAATTTCACACACTTGTGGAATGGTGCCAAACTTTGGTACTTAAAAATATCCATAAGCTACGCTTTAAAAATGTTTGCAGGTTACCAGTTTAGAGTTACAGAGGAGGTCTTGTGCTAGAATTATTGTCCTTGCTCTAACGTTCATGGTGATACCTCACATGTGTGATTTGAACGTTGCTTACATATGCAGATGTGACCTATGTGTGCGTTCACTTCTGCATGTGAGCACGCGGGGACAGGGGCGCTTTAATTTTCTTTTTATTGTTTATTTTATTTTCATTTTTTTTATTTTTACACTTTCCCTTAAAAAAAAAATGTTATCCCTTTTTTTTTTGTAAACATCCCTTGTAATAGGAATGGGGCATAACAGGTCCTCTTTATGGAGAGATGTGGGGTCTATAAGACCCTACATCTCTCCTCTAGGCTGGAAAGAAGGTTCGCACCAGAACACCACGAACAGGCAAAAAATTTGTGCAAACACCTTTAAAGTTCATGGGACACAAATGTGAAAAATCAAAAGTGCTAATTTTTAAGGCTTATATGCAAGTTATTGCCATAAAAAGTGTTTGGGGGCCCAGGTACTGCCCCAAGAGACATGTATCAATGCAAAAAAAAACGTTTAAAAACCTTTTTTAAGAGCAGTGATTTTAATAATGCTAAAAGTGAAACAATAAAGATCTTTAAATATTGTGCCTGGGGGTCCCCTTAGTCTGTAAAGTAGTGCACCTTTCCCATGTTTATAACAGTATCGCAGCAAAATGACATTTCTAAAGGAAAAAATGTAATTTAAAATTGCTTGCGGCTGTAATGTATTGCCGGATCTCGGCTATATACATAAAAAATCATTGAAAATAAACGGTGTGGGTCCCCCCCCTTCGGGTTTGGTATAGGTATTAAGGGGAACTCCACGCCCAAAGTTTGAAGTGGATTTTAAGGGGAACCCTGTGCCAAATTTTTTTAAAAAATGGCATGGGGTCTCCCGCAAAATCCATACCAGACCCTTATCCGAGCATGCAACCTGGCTGGCCACAGGAAAAGGGGGAGGACAAGAGAGCGTCCTCCCTCCTGAACCATATCAGGCCACATGCCCTCAACATGGGGAGGGTGTTTTGGAGTCCCCCCCACAGTACCTTGTTGATAGAAACAAGGGCCTCATCCCCACAACCCTTGCCCAGTGGTTGTGGGGGTCTGCGGGTGGGGGGCTCATTGGAATCTGGAAGCCCCCTTTAACAAGGGGGCCACCAGATCCCACCCCCCATATGTGAATGGGTATCAGGTACAGACAGTTTTGGACAATTCCTTTATTAAAAAAAAAGATGTAATCCACCATCAATCACGGCACCCAGCGGTCCCGAATAATATAAAAAAAACACAGCTTTGACAGCTGTTATATGGGCAAGGGCGGGGCCACCCGGTGATGTAACTGAGTGACCTCACCCCTTCTGACGTCATGTGATGGCAAGTGACATCAGAGGGGGAGGGGTCACCCTTTTTTTTCGGGACCATCGGACACTGTGATTGACGATGGATGTACATGGCGGGACACTTTTTTTTTCTTTAATAAAGGAATTGCCCAAAACTGTCTCCTGTCGTTTTGACTTTTGTGACACTTTTTTTGGTAACTGGGTAGAGGTACAATGTACCCTTTACCCATTCACATAGGAGGGGCGGGATCTGGGGGCTCCCTTGATATGCCCGCAAACCCCCACAACCACCGGGCAAGGGTTGTGGGGATGAGGCCCTTGTCCCCATCAACATGGGGACAAGGTGTTTTGCAGGGGGGGGCACCCTCTCATTCCCCCCTTTTCCTACGGCCTGCCAGGTTGCGTGCTTGGTTAAGGGTCTGGTATGGATTTTGGGGGGACCCCTATGCCATTTTTTTTTAAATTTAGGTGCAGAGTTCCCCTTAACCACTTCAATACACTGTGTTACTGTATACATACCACACTGCCTGCACTGACTGTATATAGAGTCTACACTGAATATCTAGTCTACACTAAATGCAGAGTATATACTAGACTGACTGTATATATATAAATATATATATACTGTGTATATGTATATATATATATATATATATATATATATATATATATATATTACACTGCCACTAAATAACCTACCTGCTTAATCTAGCTCTAGCTCAATCTATCTCTGTCCACACTCTACTATACACGGCCTATATGTAAGCAGCCTTATATAGTGTGGGGCGTGGACTTAGTCCCCCTGAGCCACGATTGGCCGAAGGCACCTGCCTTTACAACTGCAGGGACCGAACGTGACGTCATAATGTCACGCCTAGCCTCCGAGAGTCATAGAGATGACCAGGTACCTCGGTCAGCTCTATGGTAAACTTCCTCCGCCGGCGTTTGAAAACCTGCTTCACAAACACTATGTGAAATAAAAATATGCAACACCCATTTTTTTTTCTCTAGAGCCTTTGCTTAATAAAATATATAATGTTTGGGGGTTCTAAGTAGTTCTCTAGCAAAAAAGTATGTTTTATCCATGTAGGAGAGGAATGACAGAACAGAGCAATTTCACATTGAGCATTGATGGTTTAACAAAGATATCAGCATAACACATGACTGCTAATCACTAGAGGTTACCTGTTTTCTATGCAGTAGTTCTGGAAGAGTTAATCCTGTGCGTTACACTTTCTGGAGCTTCCTTGAGCCTCACCGCCTAAGGGGATCTCTTCTGAGTCCTGTATGTGATACTTTGTTTGCATTAACAGTTAATTTTTAAGGAAAATTTTCAGAGAGATTTGCTTCCCTTTTCAGGTGGTCTGTGGCTCTGCAAACTTCCTCTATGTCTTGGTGAATCTCAGCCCATGCAAAGTTCCTCTATGTCTTCTTGGTGTCTCACACCCTTCCTCGGCCCCTCCTGTGCTTCATAAATTTTTCAGGCTGGAGTTTAATTACCACAACAGTCCAACGTTGTTAGATAACCAGATGTGCTTTCATCACGGCACGTTCCTCAGTCTATTACATTTCTTCACTTCAATTGGTATTTCTTGTAACTTCAAGTGAAAGTGAAAGTAGTGAGGACAATGATTATTTCCGAGGGAGCCTCACCCAGTATGTCGGCAGATAAGCAAAATATTATATTTTGAGTAAACTGGGGAAGGATTCAAGCTTGTCACACATTATTTCACTTTGTGTCCCCATCAGTGTTGTCAACCCCCCAAAGTAAAATTTACTGACAAGACACACACAATTTACTGACAGCACCACTTTTTTATGGCAAAAATCATGAAATTTACTAGCAGAACCATATTTTCTACTGACACTTTAAAAAGTATAGAAAATGGACTTGCAAAACAGTGCAAATATCAATATGTAAGCTACAAACATATAGCTGGTGAAATTAGCAATGTGTTTAAGTCATAACAAAAGTCCAAAAAACATATTTCTCCATGTACATGAAGGTCAGGTTAAAATAACTCTGCACAGAGTTCCCCCTTACATCAGAGTCTGCAGGATTTCCCCTCACAGTGCAAGGGGAACTCTGATGTAAGGGGAAATACTGTAGATCATAATATAAGGGGGAATGCTGCAGACTTTGGTGTAAAAGGGAACTCTGATATAAGGCGGGCTCTGATCACCAGAGCTCCCCTTTACATAAGTTCCCACTTACATCAGGGTCTGCAGATTTGCCATTTACATCAGGGTCCGCAGAGTTCCCCTTGCACTGTATCCCGCATACTCTGATGTAAAGGGGAACTCTGAGGACAATGATTTGAGGTGGAACGCTGGGAACTCTGATGTGGGGGGGCTGGTGATCACAGACCACATTCCATAGAGTGAATAATGTAAGGGGGGTTACTGATATAAGGGGCAACCTTTACTGTACTGCGGCGCTGTCACTGATCTCCTCTCAGGTGCACCATGCAGGACTCAGTCAGACTGTCCTTTCCGGGCTCCAGCTTAGTGGCTCTGGTTTTATCCTATATTCTCCTCTCCATGGTCCACACACGCCTGACTCCTCCGTCACGGAGGCGCACCCACTCTTGACTCCTCTCCAGGCTCCCCCTCTGTGACTGCAGACATGATACAAGAAAAGAAATGGTCAGAGATTGTGGACATGATACAAGAGATGGTCAGAGATTGCAGACATTATACAAGAGATGGTCAGAGACTGCAGACATGATACAGGAGATGGTTAGAGGCTGTGGACAGGATACAGGAGATGGTTAGAGGTTGTGGACAGGATACAGGAGATGGTTAGAGGCTGCAGACAGGATACAGGAGATGGTTAGATGCGGCAGACAGGATATAGGAGATGGTTAGAGGCTACAGTGAGGATACAGGAGATGATTAGAGGCTGCATTTAAGATACAGGAGATGGTTAGAGGCTGCAAGCAGGACACAGAAGATGGTTAGAGACAGCAGACATGATACAGGAACAGGAGATGGTTAAAATCTCACCACTGCCTGTTGTGCCTCCTCTTATGTAGTTAGTTTCTTCCAGACCATGTTATAAGCCTCCTATTAGCTGCCATGCACTCCAATGCATGGTAAATTTAAAAAAAAAAACTGTGCTATATATACCAAGCTGCAACTCAAGATGTTATACAACACCAAAAAAGAATGCAAAAAGAGGGAAGCTGTGCTAAATAAATTGACCTGTGAAGCACTGACCAATCATGAGCTAGTAAATGCACTCACAACTGAAGAAAAATGGTGAATAAAAAACCTAAGAATAATGTGACTAATAAGTTAAACCAAAAAACACGTGCTGACGTCACCGCGTGTTACGCAAGTCCCAGAAGCAATGGGCTGCTATCGAGAGCCGGTTGGCTCGATTAACTTATTGCTGTTTTAACTTATTAGTCACACTTTTCTTAGGTTTTTTATTCATAATTTTTCTTCAGTTGTGAGTGCATTTACTAGCTCATGATTGGTCAGTGCTTCACAGGTCAATTTATTTAGCGCAGCTTCCCTCTTTTTGCACTCCAATGCATAGATGGGGGGAAAGGGGGTCCGTCCCCCAACTGCCAGGCTCCGGGAGCCATGCCCATTGCTGATCTAAGGCAGCCTAATTATGGTGATGGGCCAGTAGAAATGTGCACAAGGCTGGAACCAGCCCTTTAAACTGTTCAAACTTGCCTGGATTTCAGCTCCCATCTGTGTCTCGGCTCCCTGACCAGCTCCCATTTTCCGGCTCCCTGTCCAGTATTTCATAATCATAGCATCAACACAAGCCCACTCCCATCCAAACCTGCCCAGCTTCGGAACTGCGTAAGCATAGTTTCAAAATCATCCGGAAGCCATTTTTTTTCATGGACATAGATCGTCCATAACGGAAATTTATGGACAGTGTAAAAATCATCCAATTTTTACAAATTGTCCCTAAATGTACAGACAGTTGGCAACCCTGGTCCCAATTGGAAAACTTTCAGATCACTTCCTGTTGCATTACCAAGATAAGAAAATTTCTGACATAACAGGAAGTGAAGGATAATCTGTCTATGAGGAATCCAGTTAGAAACAACCTGCCAGAGAGTCTATTTCTTCTTTACTCTAGATAAAAAAAAAAAAATTGTCTACAGATAAACTTTGCTGTGAACTAGCCCATGCTGAATTTTAGATGTTAGAGGTTCATTTTGGCTGAATGGTTTTTGATCTCTGAATGACTCAAAACACTTAGGTACGCATTGCTGCCCAATCAGTGGCTGGTGGGTGAAGACAAGCAAGAGCTAACAATGTAAAGGTGAGAGAAGAGGAGAGACAAGAACTAACTGATAGTGAGGGGTGGAGGGAGGCAGTGAGTAGTAGGTAATCACGTGTCATTTGAACAGGATGGAGAGAAGGACTTGTCAGACTGCGGAGTGAAGCTAGAAGCACAAACAAGGACCAGTCATGGACTAAAGAGTGTAGAAAAAATTCAGAGGGGAAAGAGACTTTGCTTATTACTCACCTGCTCATGAGGTTTACTCCAGGATTGATTGTTTTTTGTAGACAAATAAAATCTTCAAAAAATTACCGTATCTGCTCTTGGGGTAATTGCTTGGTCAGACCACACCCCTATCTTCATTGATGTGCTGCCCGGCAATGCATCAGGCTCACCAGCCCCATGGCAGCTTAATTCATCTCTGCTAACCAACCAAGGCTACAAACATCAAATTGAATCAGAGATAATCTCCTTTTTTCAAATTATCAAGGAGTCTGTCACCGACCCAACCATACTCTGGAATGCCCACAAAGCCTTCATCAGAGGCAGGATCATAAAACTCTCAACTCGTGAGAAAATGTGATGCACCCAAGAAATAACTGACTTAATTGCCCAAATTGGACTACTGGAATACCACAATAAAGCCCATCATGACACTCGTCTTTTCAATGAGATTTACTCCCTCCGTAACCAGCTTAGCTCCCTTATGCACAAGAGCTATGACTTCTATATCAAGAAATTATGTGCTAGGTAACAAACCAGGAGCTTTTTTTAGCAACACAATATAAACGTTGTGTAGCTGCATCTAAAATTCTCTTCCTTTTAGATTAATCTTGGTGCAAATGTATCAACCCCTCCGAAACTGCGGAACAATTTTGCAACTACTATTTCACCTAATCTAATTTAAAAAAACACCCACATAAAAAACTCCATGCCCCCCCCCCAAAAAAGACATCCAGTCTTTTTTAAATGCCATATGGCTTCCCACCTTAACTCCTTAACATCTCTGGGACATTTAGGCACCTTTTACGGAAGATTAATTCAACAAAATCATAACTCAACTACCCCTTCATAAATCCCCACGTCCAGACAGCTTCTTAAATGAATATTATAAAACTTTTAAACTTTTATGCCCCACCTAACCCATCACCTCACCACCTTCCTAAACCATATTGCCGACCGAGGTTCATGCTCTTCTGAATTCTTAGAATCTATTATAATCACTATCCCCAAACCAGGCAAATCTTCAAATTCCCCTGCTAACTTCCACCCCATCTCGCTCCTAAATGCAGAAACAAAACTATATACCAAGCTCATTGTTAACCACCTAGCTAAACTTACTCCATTACTGATCCGCCCTGACCAGGTTGTTTTTTTTCCGGTCGCCAAACCTCTGACAGCACCAGAAGATTTGCCAATCTAATACAATGGGTGGATCATTATAAAACTCCATCACTGCTAATATCAGTGGACGCGGAGAAAGCTTTTGACCGAGTCCACTGGTCATATATGCAAGCAGCTCTTGACAAATTTGGCTTCTCTAGTCATATTTTATCAGCCATATCCACTCTATATACCACCCCAACTGCTAAAGACTGGACCTCGGGATTCCTATCCTCCTCCTTCCCTATTACAAAAAGAACAAGATAGGGATGCACACTTTTGCCACTCATCTTCTCGCTAATCAAAGAACCACTAGCCAAACATATAAGATCTCATTTTCAGGCCACAGTCTTAAATATAGAAGCCACACAGCATAAAATAGAGCTTTATGCTGATGATATTCTCATCTTCCTAACTAACCCTTTACAATCTCTTCTGCCTTTATGTCACCTTCTAGACCATTTTGGATCAATTTCCCTATATAAATCAAATCACTCCAAACCCAACATGTAAGCCATTGGGCTTAACACTTATCTCAAGCGCCCAATCACGTTTGTTGCTGCTTTATCATGGGCCTGTCTCGACACCCTATCTTACCTGGGCATCCAGCTTACATCTCCGAGCTCTAGAATCCCACTCCTAAATTTGTCAAAACAAAAAGAGATCATCAATTGTATTGTAAGGTGTGTGGTCAGCTTGGTCTATTGTCAGGGCTGGACTCAGCCCTTCTTTCTCTGAGCTGGCCGCTCAGCTGTCGGCTAATTGCCAGCTCCCATCTCTCTCCACAGTTACTCAGCTGTTGATGATCCTGGTCCTCAGTCTTGCCTACTTAAGCCGTCCAGTTCAAAGGAGCTCTGCCTTCACCTTGGTCACATCACAGGAAACTATCTCCTGCATTCCTGTTTAAAGACTGGCTTTGCTAACATCCCTTCTGGCTCCAGATCCTGCTTGCTGTTCCACTACTTTGATCCCTGACTTCTGGCTTGGCTGACTATCCATTCCGGTTACTGAACTTTGGCTATGTTTTGACTGCATTTGTTCTTTTTATTTTTATTAATAAACAAGTGTGATTTAACTGTACTTCTGTCTCAGTCTGATTTCATGGTTTCTGACACCTATGAAGCTGGTTTAAAGTACATCCTCCTGTGTGGCAGTTTAAATTAGTCCCATATCCAATTACTATATGAGGCACAAGCCTCATATAGTAAAGTCAAATCATCCCCTATTTGCATCTCACACTCACCCCCTCCCAGACACTGCAGCTCACAGTGGGATGGGTTCAGCAACAGAGGAAGGGCTGTCTATGTAGAAAGCAGTGGATAAGACTAAGTGTAGTCATGTGCTGAATGACAAGCTGCAGGCTTGTGAAACAGAAGTGACAATTCTGATAGCCACACCCCCTGTGTCATCTTCTCATCCCATTGTAGAGCATACAGGCAAATCCTACATGAGAGTGACAACCGTGCTTTGAGTTCAAAAGCAGTGCAATAATGTTGTCACTCCATCATAAAAGGTGAAATTCACTGGCAGGCTAAACATGTAATCATGTGACTTTGCAAGCAGACTAATTGTACATTGTAGGAAGAACTTTACTTACAGTAAGGTCTGCAGTGCATTTTTTAACAGGAGGCCATAGTTCAGCTTTGATATATAGTCAATCCTATATATACAGACCTTTACATTCCATAGCCATAAATCTGTGACGTGTCAATTAGCCAATTAGAAGCAGATGTCTACTATATAACTACACCTGCTCAGTATCTGTAGCTCTTCTTTTACACACATGGGCTTAAAGGAGAATCAGCCAAATCTATTTTGGCTGTACTTCTCCTATGGATCACAGGAGTGCTAACACTGTTGGCTGGCGTCAGCAGCTCCAGGCTCTGGAAAGATCCCAACTTTACAATTGAGATTCACCTAAATGCCTGAGGAGTAGCTGGCTCAGCCTCTCATCCTGGGAGACTGAGCCAGCCTCTCCTGCTCTCCCCCCACAGCCCAGCATTCCAGTGAGCGGTGGAGGGGCAGAGCAGAAAGTCGGTGACTGATAGTCAAGGCTCTTTGGGAGGGGGGGGAACTGAGCAATCGCTCAGACTTTGATCACTCAGTTCTCAGTGCAGAGCCAACAGGGGACAGATGCAGCATCGGATCTATGCTGAATCCACCTAGGTGAGTATAAGGCCTCACGCCCATGGGCGTTTTTACAGCCACGTTTAGGAGCTTTTTTACAGCTTAAAAATGCCTTTCCGTGATTTCTGCTGTGTTTTTGCCGCAATTTTGCACAGGTGAAAAGGTCACCAATGTAAAAAGCAGAAAAACGTCTGTAATTTGCCCAAAAAGAAGCTCATGTACTTTTTTGAGCTTCAGGCATTTTGCTTCAGACTACAAAACGCTCAGATGTGAACAGGGGCCATTTAAAATAATGTGATTTTGCTTGTTGGGCGTATTTTGGGTGTCTTTTCTGGCGTTTTACAAACATTTTACGAGCTGAAAATGCTCAGGTGTGAATGCAGAAGTGGCATAGGCGTTTTTAAGCTCCAAAAAAAAACAGGACCAGAGCCTTCTGAGGCTCCAGCGCTAGAGCTATAAAAATGCCAGATGCCTGTAAAAGCTGTTAAACGCGGCTTAACACTGTATACAGAGCATAAAGCCTCATCAGGCATTTCTCTGCCTCTATTCAAAATCAATGGTTCCCTATAGGATCCCATTGATTTAAATAGAAGTCGCACCAGACGTCAGATCATGATGATCCCACATGCAGTGTGCTGAGGATCTTGAAGGGGAACCCCCGCCAAAATGAAAAAAAAATTACCAGACCCTTATCTGAGCATGCAGCCTGGAAGGTCAGGAAAGGGGGGTGGGTGAGCGCCCCCCCTCCTGGACAATACCAGGCCACATGCCCTCAACATGGGGGGTGGGTGCTTTGGGGCAGTGGGGGCCCTGCACCCCCCACCCCAAAGCACCTTGTTCCCATGTTGATGAGGACAAGGGCCTTTTCCCGACAACCCTGCGGGCGGGGGCTTATCGGAATCTGGAGGCCCCCAGACCCTGGCCCCTCACCCTATGTGAATGAGTATGAGGTACATTGTACCCTACCCATTCACCTAAAAAAAGTGTCAAAAATAAACACAGTACACAGGTTTTTAAAGTATTTTATTAAGGAAGCTCTGGCATCTCTTCTGATTTCTTCTCCCCTCTCCGGCTCTTCTCCTACTTCTGGCGACGCCTTCTCCTTCTGCCGGTCCTACTCCCTCTCCGGTTCCTCTCCTACTCCGGTTCTTCTCCTCTCTCTGCTGTCTCCTTTCTCCGCTGTCTTCTCGCTCTTTTGCCTGGTTTCTCCACTGTCTTCTCGCTATTTTGCCGGGTCTTCTCCCTCTGTTCTTCTCGCTCTTTTGCCGAGTCTTCTACCTCTTTTCTTGTCGCTCTTTGTTGGGTCTTTTCCCTCTGTTCTTCTTCCAATGTTGACTTGACGTGATCTCCCGGTGTAATGCTGAGTCCGCTGTGTGCAATGACTTATATTGGCATGAGGCGGGGCCACCCACTGATGTCAACTGAAGGCCCTGCCCGATACCAATTTTCCTCTTGCCTTGCAAGCTCCTTCAGTTAGCCATTGGGCTGCCATCCAGATAGACCTGATGGGAAGCCCAACAGCAATCACTGCCGGTGATTGAGAGACCGTGGATTATATTTGTCAGCATGCCACAGGAAGTGATGTTCCTGGCAGGGTCTTCAGGTAAGAAACTTTGCAACAAAATGCATGATTGCATGCAAGAGGCAAGATGTCAAACATCCTGAAAAAATGATACTAGGCAGATAATCAAGAGGTTAATTGTAGAAAATCATTACCCCCAACTGGAACGTTTAAGGCAGAATGTGAAAAACAGTAAAGTTATATAACAAAGATTTTAAAAAGTATACAACATTTTATTAGTATTGATAAAAGAAGGTTGACCACATGGTCTAAACCAGTGTTTCTCAACTCCAGCCCTCAAAGCTGATGTGCTTGGCGGCGCATCTATCAGAGCATGCCATTGCTGCATATATTTTTTTTATACTTATGATAATATGTAAGTATTTCAAATTGATATGCTATATATCTGCCATTCTGTGTTCATCTGTTGTTGATTTGTTCATTTCCAATTTGCTTGGTGAACATCCACAATAATTTTGTACCTTCACCAAATCAGGGCCAATATGATGTTCTAATTGATCCAAGCTTTAGGGTGTTCTGAGTGTATGTAACTTTAATGTCCTCATACGATGGATTTTATGATGTGATGTAGTTTAGACCATGTAGTCAACCTTCTTTTATCACTTCTAATAAAGTTTTGTATACTTTTTAAAATTTTTGTTATATAGCTTTACTGTTTTTCACATTCTGCCTTAAAAGTCCCAATTGGAATGATACATTTATACAATTCAACATGCTCAGGATGTTGGCAGAATCCTCTTTGCAATAAAGACCAGTACTTTAGTGGCCGATCCCCTTCCCTTCCTCCGATATTCAAGAGGTTATGCTATGCACTCTAAACAAATGACCTAATAAAGAGCTATTCCTTCAGAGCAAAAATTGGTGGTGGCATGAAGAGTGGAGGAAACTGGCTCTAAGGCAGAGGATTGGAGGACAGAGGAGCAAAGATCTTAAAGAGGAACAGCAGGAATAGAAAAATGAGTATGGAGACCCTCTTATTATATAACGGGTCACAGGAAATCCGTTGTGTGAGTTTTCCACAAGGTGTATGTGGATAAGCACTTGTGGGTCATCTGTCCTCATGCACGTAGGGTTATCTCTAATGCAGAGCATGCTCATTAATGTCCAGGAACAGGCAGAGACAGCGGCCATGTGAAAAATCGAACATTAAGGCAGTTCCTTGACTTAGAGATGAGCAGTCACTGTGTACAGTAATAATACAGAATTCCTTTGAAAAGTGACTTGTCCTATGTCACTACACAATGTAACCTGTATGCCGCATTAGGAAGGATGTTCTGAGCCTGTGCCCTCTCCATCAGTCCAGCGTACCTCTGTTACCTCACTCCCGGTAATAGAATGGGGTCCCGCCGAGCACCTAGCGTGGACCTCATGTGTGCTCATTAACTCCTTCCTTCCCTACCTTGTGACCAGGCCATAGATCTCTGTAACTCAGATTCAGATCCGGTTGCTATTGAACACTGACCTCTAGGGAGGGAGCTAGCATATCGACCCCCTCGCTACCGGAGGACTTGTCACACTTACCAGGAACCACGCCCAACTGTTTGCTTCGTGTCTTGAGCTTATACTAGGTTACTCTTAGCATCTACAGTCCTCTTCTTGACTTTCCAAGTTAACCCTTATGTAATGGTGTTTCTTTATATTCTGTAGTGCTGTTACAGACCCTGGTTCTTTTGGATACACCAGAACCAACATGCACCCCTTTGAATATTGAAATATACCAGGCTCAGAATAGTTAATGTAACTCCTAATACTGTAGTGTGGCTGCCTGGGCGTACCTCCATGAGGTGAGAGTCCATAACGGCATTGTCCATGGCTTGGATGTCCTCTGAAAACCCCAGTTTCTTCAGCTGCACCAACGACTGCGCTCACAGCTGGACCCACTTCAACACCGCTTTTTTTGGACCTCAGCCAGCCTCCTTTTTATAGCACTGGTGACCAAAAGCCAGGGAACTGAGCTTGAAACATTTAACTCTTTCCACAGGCTGGGCATCCAAGATTCAACCTGCCTACACACATATCGCTATGGTCACTGGATTCTTGTTGAAGGACAATGTCCTGTGAAATATTACAGAATTGGCATTGAAGATATTAATATTTACACTGACATTATATCAAGAGCATTTTTTTTTTTACTGAGCACTTTATTGGTTTGCACCTATTATGAGGTAGCACATTTATACATGAACATTTTGAGATGCATAGTTTCCAGAAACATAATGAGGAAGATTTGTGTATTTATTTATACTATAAGCGCCAGGTATTAAAACTACTTGCCGACCGCCCCATAGCAGATATACTGCTACAAGGCGGCCGAACTGGGCAGAATTACGTATATACAGTATACGTGAGATTCTGCACTTCCGGGTAGGAGGCCAGCACGCCGCTTCTGCTGTGATTAGTCAGATGCCGGCCAATGGATGTCCGCCGGCACCTGCTGACCGTCAAGGAGAGAGGCTAGACAGAGCTCTGCATATGTAAACAATACAGAGCTCTGTCCTGTCAGAGGGGATGTGATGGAGGGAAAATCCATCACATTCCTTTGTAAAAGCAGCACATACAGTACACATAAACACTGTCTAGGCACACAGTTAACCCTTTGATCACCCTAGACATTTAACCTCTTCCCAGCCAGTGTCATTAGTGCCGCGACAGTGCATGTTATTTAGCACTGATCACTGTATTAGTGTCACTGGTCCCCAAAAAGTGTCAAAAGTGTCACTAAGTGTCAGATTGTCTGCGGCAATATCGCAGTCCTGCTATGAGTCTCTGATCGCCGCCATTATTAGTAAAGAAAAAATAGTAAAAACTCCAGTATATATCCCACAGTTTGTAGACACTATAACTTGTGCGCAAACTAATCAATATACGCTTATTGGGATTTTTTACCAAAAATATAGCAGAATACATATTGGCCTAAATTGATGAAGAAATTTGATTTTATAAATGTTTTTACTGGATATGTTTTACAACATATGGGGGGTTATTTATTAAAGTTAAATCCACTTTGCACTGAAAGTGCACTTGGAAGTGCAGTTGCTGTAGATCCAAGGGGGATATGCAAGGAAAATAAAAAAACAGCATTTTAGCTTGCACATGATTGGATAATAAAATCAGCAGAGCTTCACCTCATTTCATATCTACCCCTTAGATTTAGAGCGACTGCACTTCCAAGTGCACTTGCAGTACAAAGTGGATTTGCTTTTCGTAAATAACCCTCATGGTCTTTTGTTAAAATTGTCGGCCTTTTTGTTTATAGAACAAGCAATAAAAAAATGCAGAGGTGACCAAATACCACCAAAAGAAAGCTCTATTTGTGGGAAAAAAATAACATAAATCTTATTTGGGTACAGCATTGCACGACTGCGCAATTGTCAGTTAAAGTAACGCAGTGCTGTGTCGCAAAAAATGGCCTGGTCAGGAAGAGGGCTTATTCTTCCAGAGGGCGAGTGGTTAATTTGTCACTCAGAGAATAATTTTACACCAGTGTGGATTTAGATATATTTTTATTTTAGGAATATTTGTACAGAGCATATAGTGCTGCACCTCTTGAATATCTACCTAGTATCTCTACCTTCCTTATCTGAAAAGTAAATAAGTGTCTAGCAGCTGTAATTAGTAACCAGCAAGTTGTACTTTCCATAGGCGCACAGTTAACCACTTCAATACCGGCCACTTTCACCCCTTTCTGCGCAGGCCAGTTTTCAGCTTTCAGCGCTGTCACATTTTGAAATACAATTGCGCGGTCATGCAACACTGTACTCAAACAAAATTTATATCATTTTTTTCACACAAATAGAGCTTTCTTATATAAATAAAAAAAACATTTTGAAAAAAAAAGTTTTTCTTTGTTTGTTATAAAATTTTGGAAATAAGTATGCTTTCTCCTTCGCCGATGGGCATTGATGAGGTGGCACTGATGATGAGGCACTTATATGCTGCACTGATGGTCACTGATAGGCGGCACTGATGGGCACTTATGGGTGGCACTGATGGGCACTTACAGGCGGCACTGATGGGCACTGATAGGTGACACCGATAGGCAGCACTGATGAGGAGGCACTGACAGGCATCCATAATGGGCACTGGTTGGCATACCTGATGGGCTCTATTGGGCATCCGTGGTGGGTCTGCACTGATAATCAATGCACTGCCCTGTCAGGAGAGCCACTGATTGGCTATCCTCTACTCGCATCTTGTCAGTGTAATGGAAATTTGTAAGTTCTGTATATAATTGTATTGTATTTTGTATGTATTGCACACTGCCCTCACTGTGCACACGGCACTAATAATATTTTCAGTAAATGTTTACATTCTTTTGAGTCCTGATTAGAATAAGCCTGCCTATGTAACGCCCCTTGTTACCATAAACGTACAATTGTAATATTAATGTGATACCTACGTAATCATGTGCATAAAAACCTTCAATTGCGTCATAATAAAGCAGAACAGTAATTTGGAAAGATGCTGAGCGTATCTTTTGTGTCTGTTCCCTACTGCAGTAGTTATTATTAATTTGGAACCACTAATCAATATGAGGATAGGAGTTGCCTATCATCAATTCAACCGAGTCAGCATGGCGAGCTTTGCCTTAGGAGGGGATTCCAGGTGACCCTGAGTATCCGAAACGAGGAGCTTGAGACGATCCGGGAATTTCTGATAATCAGCCGGCTGAGGTAAGCCTTTAGCTTACATTTGAGTTATCAGACTTCCTTGATCGGTAAGGCATATTCGGGACAAAGGGTACCTATTTTACTCCCCTTAATCGAACTATATTGATTGGTGGTTATATGTTATGTTGTCCCTGTCTATTGTCCATTGGAGTGTTATAGATAAGAAAGGGAAGAATAGTGCTGTTCACAGGTATATGTAGTACATCTGCTAGATAAAGTAGTTTAGAGGCAAGAGGGTATAGGCACAAGTAGAGAAGAGAGAAGACTGGCCAGTCATTATGGGCATTGAATTAAGTAAGGGAATGAAAAGTAAGAGACCCTCAAAAATGCCCAGTGCAAGAGGAGCGCTATATATGAACCAAAGGTGCGGTTCCGCCTATACTGAGCCCCTAGATTAATGGTTAGAGTGGACAGGGATCCACAATGGGTAACTGGGTTACCAAAGGCCATAGGGACTAAGAATCATGCAGAGTAAACAGCTAGAGAAACAGCTATCTATGTGAGCAGGATGGATCAAGGGTGACATTAACACCAGACAGAAAGGGACATTTTCATGTTAAGTTGTGGGATGAATTTGGGGTCAGGCACTACAACTAGTAAAATCAGAAACAGAGAAATGAGAGTTATATCAGAATATTTTATATGTTGTCAGAGAGGGAAGATGGGATGAGCACTCTGGCTCCCCGTCTGATCATAGAGGCTAGATATAAAAGTTATTTGAACAAAATAAGGAAAGCAGAATTTAGGCAGGGAAATATTAATGAGAGTTAAAAGAAATTGAGAGAATGATATGCATGTGTTGTGTACAAATGGGAAAAATGTAAGCGATTTTAGAGAGATATTGGTGTATGTGTGTGCAAATGCTGGGACCTTTAGTTCTATTGCTTGTGTGTGTCATTTACGCAGATGTGACCCCCTCCTTTGTGCTCTCCTGAAAGAATGTCCCTGAGAGGTCAGTGATAAGCTGGAAGGACACAATGCCAATTCCAGTTTTTTAGACAAAACATGTGCTGGGTTAACGAATCTAATGGTAAACAATGTGATCACAATTATTTTGAATCTGTTTTCCAAACATGGTAAAATGAAGGTTACATTTAACCGTGTATTACACAAATTGAATATCCTTTGATAGTGGAAACAGTGCATTTTAAAAAGGGAAATTAAGTAAAATTAAGTAATAATGAGTATTAATTTCTAATATGAGTTTAACAATTTTATTAATAATATAGATATATTGAAACTGGTTTAGACAACCTTTGGTTGGAAATGAAATTCAGGTTAATGGGGAAATTTATAATGAAAGAGATTAGTTTAGATTAAGATAACAATTTTGTAATTTTACATTTATACAATAAGCCCTTATTGAGAGAAAAAACGATTAAGATGAGGTTGTTATTTAGAATAAAGCTGCCATAATATTTAACAAAGCCAAGATGGATGGGATACATAAGAAGTTCTTCTACAAAAATGAAATTTTAAGGTTTTTGATAATAACTTGATGTGCGGTCCATGATGTGAGAGTAATAATAAATAAAATGTAAATATAACAGACCCATCACATCAAGTCCACACACCCTGTTAGGATAGATGCCACCTGCAGCCAGTTGTTTTATAGTTTTTGATGCTTTCTGGTCCATCACACAGATTGTTGATCCTTTTGTTTTATTTATTTTTATTTTTGAAATCCAAAGCAGAATGTGTGGATTGTGAAATGATGTGCCCCTTTTCCTTGTAAGTGCCGTGGTATAAGCAGAAGAATATTTTGGATTTATGGGCATCTCGGCATCTCTGCATGACCGCAGGGTATTGTTATCATTTATTATAATATTGCCAGGAAGAAGTTGTCTTTTGAAACATGAAACTGGAGTTCTTACACAAACAGCGTGATAGAAAACAAGCCATTGTAATATATTTATGCAAGCTGGACCCAGTAATAAATGGTTCATCCCGATATATCAGAGCTGTAGCTTTTATGCAAAGGTGCTATTAGACAAAGTTAGATATTGTTTTGGTCAAACATTTAATTTTTAATGGTCCGACATTCTGTGCAGCAAATATACAGATAACTAAATGTCTGTCTAATGAAAGGTTTAAAATATGAGTTTGTTTATGTACAAATCTAACAATGAAAAATGGGTACATTTGAATCCAGCCACCTTATTGCCTCTATTGGAGGAGGCTGGAGACAAAGGAAGACGTGTGTTAAATTGATGGTGTAGGAATCAGCTGCTGTGAGCCCAGTGCAGGACACACTCCCTGAAGACCCAGATATTAAATTTTTTGTAGATTTGAATATGCAGTTTATCACCCAGAAGGATACTCTGTATTCAAAGTCATTGGATCCTTTTTCCCCAGCTCAAGAAACAGAGCTCCATGTTTTAGCAAAGCCTGTGAGCTATAAAAAGAGTGTATATTTATATAGATAGTCGAGATATAGAGAGCTTTTGGTTTCATTTGAAGGGCCAGAAGTTTGTTTTTACTTCGGCAGGTAAACCAATAAAGCATGCCAAGTTAATTTGATCGGCTGTTTTCAGCCTTCCAGGTTCTTGCTGAGGTAGCCATATTAACTTTCACACATGGAAGCAGATCAGGTGACTAAGGATGCTGCATTTACAGCCTCGGACACTTGATGGGTCTGTGCAACTCACAGATTCCACCCTAGTTCTGGCCCAGTATAGCTGGGATTAATAATACAACTTTAGGGACCCCAGAATGAGAAGAACAAGTGGTCCACAGGGGGCGACTTCTTATGAAACAGGACTTTGGAAAAAGGTGATCATTTATGTCTGCCAGCCACTCTTTTCCCTCCAGCTCGACAAATGGACCGTGTCATCAGTCACAAGAAGTTATGGCTGCCTTAGTAAATGAGCTTGGGATAGAGCCAGGGTTCTCCACAGTTGTTTTTATAACATACCACTTCTTGTTTTACCTGTTACCAAAGGTGTTACCAAAAGCTGAACATCCCTTCCAGATATTACAAAAAGATATATCCATATGCCCAAGTCAGGATCTTACGAGTATGTATTTTGTCTGTATGGACATGTTTTTTGGATGTCCAGTGGCAAATCCTACTGCAAAGGCCACAGTAAAAAGTGTTATCAGAAGTAGTTTGTAAGTACAGAGTGCCAGAATCTACAGAGAGTAACAGAGGAAATCATTTTTTATAGGAGAGTCCTAATGGAAGTTTTGAGGTTTTATTTTTACACCCCCTACTGTCTACAATGTAGCGGACAAAGTAGAGTAAGAAACTAGAAAACTTTTGCCTGAATGTTTTCTTATATTTTATGAAGCCCCTAAGGGGAATGTTGGACTCTCTCCCTATGGGATTTGGTTTGGGAGTGTGTTACTCACTTGCTTATATTTTGTCTCAGCAGCTGAAGTCCTCCTTTCGGATCTCACAGAGAATGTTGCTGATCTTTTAAGGTTTTTTGACAAACTCATTTATGTGTTTTCTCCCCAATTCCAGATCCTAAAAGTTTGGAAGGATCTAAAACTAAAGGCAGGTGACTTGTGGATTGTTAAGAGACATTTATATATAAGGAAAAGTTTGGAGACTCAATACAGCATCTATTTCATGTACAGTTTTTGCAAAACTTGAAGGAAAAGTCACCTGGATCCACACCAGACACTGCAAAAATGACTAAATTAAAGAAATCTCTGTGTTTGATTTGTTTCCCTCTTGTGATCACAGTCTAGGGTACTTTTTGATTAAATTACTTTAATTGTAAGGGATATATATATATTTGAAAAGTAGTTTAGCCATGTTGAAGTCATATTTTGTCTTTTGTACGTCTTCCATTTTATGTAGAATTGTCTGTGTTTACATATGCTGATCAGTCAGCATGCCCACAATTCAGCTAGAAGGTCATTCTGGCCACAGGAGTGTACAGCCAGTACTCTGTAAATATGTCTTATCAATCATTTGTTTTTCACAATGAAAAGTCATTTTGTAATGAAAAAGTTGCTCAGCTATTATTTTCTCCACAATGGAGTTTTTTTTGCCTCTTTGGCCAGGACTACCTCCACCTAAGCGTGTGGAGGTTCCAGGTTAAAGGTGATAGCAGGTATGGTTAGTGATCAAAATATTGATCAAAAGAGGGGAGACTGTAATGGAAATTTGTAAGTTCTGTATATAATTGTATTGTATTTTGTATGTATTGCACACTGCCCTCACTGTGCACACAGCACTAATAATGTTTTCAGTAAATGTTTACATTCTTTTGAGTCCTGATTAGAATAAGCCTGCCTATGTAACGCCCCTTGTTACCATAAACGTACAATTGTAATATTAATGTGATACCTACGTAATCATGTGCATAAAAACCTTCAATTGCGTCATAATAAAGCAGAACAGTAATTTGGAAAGATACTGAGCGTATCTTTTGTGTCTGTTCCCTACTGCAGTAGTTATTATTAATTTGGAACCACTAATCAATATGAGGATAGGAGTTGCCTATCATCAATTCAACCGAGTCATCAGTACGGGTAGAGGAAAAGCTGATAAACGGCACTTCCTGGTTACCATGTGATGAACTTTGATTGGACACAGCTGATCACATGGTAAATAGCCCACAGTACGTCATAGGCTTTTTATCAGGAACAGAGATGCGGTGCATCTATCGTCGCGCTGCGCGCCCTCGTGGCCACGCGCGTGCAAGCAGCTTATCCTGCTGGACGTCATATGATGCCCAGTCAGGATAACTTAACCAATTTGCAGTCGTCATTCTGATTTATGGCAGGTGGGAAGTGGTTAATATTAGAATTACCGTATATACTCGATTATAAGCCGAGTTTTTCAGCACATTTTTTTGTGCTGAAAAAGCCCCCTCGGCTTATACTCGAGTCACTGTTCTCATCTGCAGCCTCATGCGCCTAAACTCCTGGCGCTGTGACATGCAGTCAGACTAGTTGGCGGCTGTGCAGTGTAACAAAGTCCCTCCTTCTCCTCGACCTTGTCAGTGATAGGCGGAACACTGACTCACTGCTGGGAAGCTGAATCAGTGTTCCGTCATGGATGAGGATGAGGGGGAGGTGGTGCTTTGTTACACTGCACGGCGCCAACTAGACTAACTGCATGTCACAACGCTTTGAGATCAGTTACATGAGGCTGCAGATACAGTGAGGCAGGGAGATGGCACAGTGGGGCATGCAGATGGCACAGTGGGGCATGGAGATGGCACAGTGGGGCATGGAGATGGCACAGTGGGGCATGGAGATGGCACAGTGAGGCATGCAGATGGCACAGTGGGGCATGCAGATGGCACAGTGGGGCATGCAGATGACACAATGACACAGTGGGGCATGAAGATGGCACAGTGAGGCTGCAGATGGGCATTGTTGACCCTCTTTTCCACTTACAGTAGCTGCCGCATTTCACAACCTAGGCTTATACTCAAGTCAATAAGTTTTCCCAGTTTTTTGTGGTAAAATTAGGTGCCTTGGCTTATATTCGGATCGGCTTATACTCGAGTATATACGGTATACTAAAAATAGACATTGGGTTTAAATAAACCTCACTAATGGTGCCCACCTACCTCTTCCTAAAATGGTACATGAAAGCAGAAAAGAAACCTGTGGGAAGAAAAGCTGGATATTTTACATACCTTATCCCCATCTTCCACCATTGGCCCCTAATCACTTGCCACCCGCCGGCTGTCATATGACGGTCAGGCGGAGCTGCTCTCGTTCTGGGAGGGCGTCATATGACGCCCTCGCCTTCCCAGTCCACCAGGGGGCGCGCGCGTGCCGCCGGCGGCACTTGCACACACCCGCCGCGTCACTGGGAACCCGATGCATGTGCCAGCGGCCGCTATGTCCGCCAGTACAGAGGAACACCGATCGGTCTCCTCCCCTTGTGAGTCCCCGCCCCCTACAGTTAGAATCACTCCCTAGGAAACATAATTAACCCTTCAATCACCCCCTAGTGTTAACCCCTTCCCTGCCAGTCACATTTATACAGTAATCAATGCATTTTTATAGCACGGATCGCTGTATAAATGTGAATGGTCCCAAAAATGTGTCAAAAGTGTCCGATATGTCCCCCGAAATATCGCAGTCACGATAAAAATCGCAGATCGCCGCCATTACTAGTAAAAAAAATAATAATAATAAAAATGCTATAAATCTATCCCCTACATTGTAGACGCTATAACTTTTGTGCAAACCAATCAATATATGCTTATTGCGATTTTTTTTACAAACAATATGTAGAAGAATACATATCGGCCTAAACTGAGGGAAAAAATGTGTTTAAAAAAAAATATATATATTGTGTTATTTTCTAACTTTTCACTCTTCTTTTGTTTATAGCGCAAAAAATAAAAACCGCAGAGGTGATCAAATACCACCAAAAGAACGCTCTATTCGTGGGAAAAAAAATGATAACAATTTCATTTGGGTACAGTGTTGCATGACCGCGCAATTGTCATTCAAAGTATGACAGCACTAAAAGCTAAAAAATTGCTTGGGCAGGAAAGGGGTGCAAGTGCCCGGTATTGAGGTGGCTAAAGGATAAGTTCACCTTTGGGAACATGTGACATGTTCCACTTGTTTTTAGGGTGGTTCCCGCTTTTGCAACTCTCCCCCCTCCCCCCCCCATTTCCCCATGACAGTGGGCCAGGGATCTTACAATTAGAAAAAAAAACACAAACACAGTTTATGCCAATTCCTTTACTAAAAATCCAAAGACAGTGTCCACTGATTTAGATCCATTGTCAATCACGCCACCCGCCGCACTGTCGGTCCCCCCAAAAAAAGAAAAAGAAGCTCAGCACTCGTCGAAGGCTAACTGCCATCTGCCTGCTCCGCCATCTGACAGTTCTTAAATAGGTAAGGGGCAGGGTGTTTTTTTTTTCTAATTGACACTTTTTGGTGAGGGGGGCCAGGATATGGGGACCCCCTTGTTAAAGGGGGCTTCCAGATTCTGATAAGCCCCCTGCCCACAAACCCCCACAACCACAGCCCAGGATTTTGGGGAAGATGTGCTTAAGGGTGGGGGCCAAAGCACCCCCCCATGTTGAGGACATGGGGCCTGGAATTGTTCAGGAGGGGGGGAGCTTGCTCGTCCCCTCCCTTTCCTGACCTGCAGGGTTGCATGCTCAGATAAGGATCTGGTAAGAATTTGTGGGGGGGCATGCTGTTTTTTTATTTTATTATTATTTTGGCGTGGGGTTCCCCTCCAAATTCATTCCAGACCTAAAGAGCCTTTTTTTTCACACATTTTTTGCTGGCATTGGTTGTCAAGGATTCGGTGGTCGTCTTCCTGGCCCGCTCCTTAGCAACCAGCTTTCAACAGTGTGTTAAAGAGAAAAAAATGCAAAATGCATCAAAACTGCACGAACGCATCAAAAACGCAGATTTAAAAATGCAAAACACACTGCAAAACGTGCTTGAAAATGACAGCAACCGCATAGATGTGAACCTAGCCTGAATCTTCCGAGACTCAAGTAATTGCCTGTCCATATCGGATATACGAGCAGACAGCCACACTGGCAGTCTGCAGGAGCCGGACCATGAACCCATGATCTGCTGATCATGGATGCAATGCTTTACCTAAGAAAAAAATTAGTTAGTGAACATTTTTTTACCTGCAAAAATTTGCATTTGTTTTTTTTTTGTTTTTTTTTTAAAGTGAACTTATCCTTTAAGTAACAGTGATATCATGCTCCTTCCAGTAAGCTCTCACGGGGACGTCCGGATGACGTCATCTGATGGCCACGCCCCCATCGCTATCTAAGAAATGCTTGACATCGGCGAGGACAGATCAGCGGGACGCAGCATTGGAGGAGGGTCTTTGGCGGGAGCGGCATGGAGGAAGAAGACCGGAAGAAGACGTGGGAGAAGAAGAAGGCCAGAGGAAAAAGGAGAAGACCGGAGGGAGAAGGAGAAGCCCGGAGGAAGAAGAAGACATTTTTAATAATAGAATGTAACCTCTACGAGCAGGGCCCTCCTGTCCCTTCTGTATTGAACTGTACTGTAATTGTGCTGTCCCCCCTGTACATTTATATATTGTGCATATATAAATCATGTATAAAAAATAAAAAAGGACTTGTCAAAAACTGTCTACTGTATTTTGTCACACTACACTACCTGTTTTCGTGAATGGGTAGGGTTAAAATGTACCCGATCCCATTCACATGGGAAGGGGCCGGAATCTGGGGGCCCCCTTGTTAAAGGGGGCTTCCAGATTCTGATAAGCCCCCCGCCCGCAGACCCTGACAACCACCGGGCAAGAGTTGTCAGGAAGAGGCCTTTGTCCCCATCAACATGGGGACAAGGTGCTTTGGGGTGGGGTGCCCCCCCATGTTGATGGCATGCGGTGTGGTATGGTTCAGGAGGGGGGTGCTCGCTCGTTCCCCTCCTGATCTGCTGGGCTGCATGCTCGGATAAGGTTCTGGTATGGATTTTGAGAGGACCACACAGCATTTTATATTTTTTATTTTGGCATGGGGGGTCCCCTCCGAATCCATACTAGATCCAAGGGCCTGGTATAGACCTGGGGGGGGGCACACAGTTTTTTTCACACATTTTTTTAGTCTGCAATTCTTATGGCAAGCAACGCAAACAGCACTTCAGAAATGCTCAAAAGCAACATGCATAGATGTGAATTGAGCCTAAGAAAAACCCACATCCTTATTGTGGAGGAAGCATATAGTGAGAAAAAAACAACAGATACTGATGACTTCATGTGTTTATGGTGAATATTTTATTGCTACATAAAAAAACAGGAAGCAAGAACAGTTGTAATTTAAAAGATAAAAAAACACTCCAACACAGTTCAATTTCAAAGCAATAAACACAATAGGGGTTATTTACGAAAGGCAGCTCCACTTTGCACTACAAGCGCAAACTACAAGTGCAAAGTGCACTTGAAATTGCACTGAAAGTGCACTTGGAAGTGCAGTAGCTGTAAATCTGATGGGTAGATCTGAAATGAGGGGAAGCTCTGCTGATTTTATTATCCAATCATGTGCAAGCTAAAATGCTCTTTTTTATTTTCCTTGCATGTCCCCCTCAGATCTACAGCGAATGCACTTCCAAGTGCACTTTCAGTGCACTTTCAAGTGCACTTTGCACTTGTAGTGCAAAGTGGATTTGCCTTTCGTAAATAACCCCCAATGTCTATATGTCATCAAATAAGATTTTTTTTATTAAGCCTTCTTCTTGAAGAAGCCATGTGCCGTCCTTACCAGGCCCGCAACAACGGCCCCCTTCCATGAAAAAAATTGTGCAATACCGCAGAACATATCAACTGCAGAATCCACCCATGAAGTTTCTTTCAGTTTTTCCGCCTCTCCTTTTAAGTCCTTAAGCTGTTGGCGGTACATGTCAGCTTCTTCATAAAACCCTTGACTGGTGTACAAGCCTTGTTCCTGCGGAAACACAAATGACAAAACTGATTAATAGAAAAGCTGCCATAAGAAGTTTTATTCAGAAAGCTCCAATTCTGTTGAATTTCCTTCATATTTTGGTACACTTGTCTCTATCCAAAACTGCTATTGCCTTTAATCTCTACCATATCCCTTCTTTTCTAGCATTCCCAACTGCCATCATGTCCAGCCATTGACACCCCACTTTCCTTTTGTATTCAATTTACCCAACACTTTATATCCCTGTCAGTAACAGCTGATGGTGACAGCTTGTAGTATCACCAGGGCTTTTTTTCAGCGGGAACATGGGGGGAATGCAGTCCCGGCACCTCCACCACTGAATTTATGTAATGGCAAGGGGTGCTGGGGTATGCTGGAGGGTCCATTGATGCTTGCTGCTGGGGAATCTATTGTTGCTGGGGGGTTTATTGTTGAAGGAGGGGTCTACTGTTGCTGGGGTTGTCTTATGTTGCTGGGGGGGGCAATTGTTGCTGGAAGGGATCTACTGTTGAGGGAGGGGTCTATTGTTTCTGGCTGCTGGGGGTCTATTAATGTCGGCCTCTGGGAGATCTACAGTTGGCTGGTTGGTAGTGGTTGGCCAAATATCGGTCTCCCAGTAGCCATTGCTGGCTGGTAGGAGTCTATTGTCCCTGGGGTGGATCTGTTGTTGCTAGGGGGTATATTTTTGCTGGAGGGTCTATTGTTGCTGGGGGGATCTATTGTTGTTTTGCGGGGGTATTGTTGCTGGTTGCAGGGGATCTATTTTTACTGCATTTCTTATTATCATTAACAAATTACATACAATTTACTTAACAAAGCAAAATTATACTTGATACAGTTTTCTCTAAAAGGGGCGGTACTGGGAGGTGGGTGAGACCACAGGACGGAACTTGGAGATGGGTAGGGGGTGGAGACAAGGGGTGACTTGGAAGAGAAGAGTACCTGTACTTATTTTCTGAGAAAAAAGGTCCCTGAGTATCATAGAGGGTTCTTCACCTCTCACATATCCCTGGATTCACATAGAGCTCCTATAGCACTTACTCTTTCCTTTGCTTGCATTACTAGATTCAGTTTTTCTTGCAGCGTCACGTTCTCACTCCACTTCTTCTCCAGCATTGCTGTACAGTTCATATCGGCAGTTCGCTTTTCATCTTCAGCTTTTTTAGACTCTTGTGACAATCTTAATTCCTTTATTTTCTTTTCCAGTTCCTCCATTTTTCTACATGATTTGTTTTCTGTCAAATAGGGAAATCGGTTTTGAATTTGATGGTGATATATCATTCTGAATTAATTGTAAAGCCAAGGTTGAAGCAGAGATTTTATAACTTTTAGCTCTCACACCAGAAAAAAGAAGGATAGGGAAGCATAGATAAATCACAGAGTTTGATTGGCTGACATGTCCACATGTGTGAGCAAATTTGCTTGTTCGCAGTTCAATAACCTAATTATCCCCTTGGTCCCCGACCTGTGGCCCTTTTGCCATAAATGTGTAGGACTCAGGGACCCTGGATACAGTAGTCTGTGCTGCCTGGCATTCGGCACTACTGTCACTGCAGTCATACAGCCCTGGGCTTTCCCTCTCTATGGCTGAAATTTGTGGCTGGTCAGGGGAGAGAGGGAAAGTGACTCTGCTATGGCTGTAACCATGGTTTAAGCTCCACCCGCCAAACAGCAGGAGAGGTGAACACTGTCTTTGGCCACAGTTGCGGCACTGAGAGGCTTGTCCAATAATGATGGGAGCTGCAAGGACTAATGGGGAATGTAGTCCCCAGGCAGGCATGGCTCATCAAGAGGAAGACTGAATGAGACTACAAGTCCCAGAAGAACTCTGCCCTGGAGGGTGAAAAGGAGACTGGGAAGTCTCTGACATGGGAAGGGATAGGAGAGAGTGCTACCTAAAGCTCCTGACACTCTAGTGAGTTGTGGAGTTTCACATGAAGCCTGGAAAAAGAACAGGTGCTGAGCCTATGTGCTTGGTTGATGTGCTGGGTCTATGTGCTGGGTCTATGTGCTGGGTCGATGTGCTGGGTCGATGTGCTGGGTCTATGTGCTGGGTCTATGTGCTGGGTCAATGTGCTGGGTCGATGTGCTGGGTCTATGTGCTGTTTCTATTTGCTGGGTCGATGTGCTGGGTCTATGTGGTGGGTCGATGTGCTGGGTCGATGTGCTGGGTCAATGTGCTGGGTCTATGTGCTGGGTCTATGTGCTGGGTCGATGTGCTGGGTCTATGTGCTTGGTCGGTGTGCTGGGTTGCCAGTGAAGGACTGAGTACTGAGGTTTGTGTGGGTTGTGGTGTCCAGATCTGTGTTGTTGTGAAAGAGCTGTGAAACATCCAAAACTACATGGAGAATGAGACGCACTTATAGCCAGTACAGCTACCCTACACATCTTGCTTGGGGAATCTAAGAAGCAGTCAGTCTTTTTTTTTTTTTTCTCTCTCTAAGAAGTTCTAGATTTTGAATTATATTTTACAAATTACAAAATATTTTTACCAGGATCAGATGACCATATGGACGCCCAGGGCGTCAATCTCAGCGGTAGGCCTGTTTCCACTGGTTGGCGCCAATTGCGTCTTTCCCTAACCTTTATTTGGACTTTGTCCACATAAATGGCTGCAGTTAATTTTCCTTCTTTCCCGGTTGCACTTCTTTCTTTATTAATGGTTATATTCTCTACATATATTATTCTTTATGTTTCTTTTGGCCTTGTTGGTTAGGGATGAGCCGAACACCCCCCGGTTCGGTTCGCACCAGAACCTGCGAACGGACCGAAATTTCGCACGAACGTTAGAACCCCATTGACGTCTATGGGACTCGAACGTTCGAAATTAAAAGTGCTCATTTTAAAGGTTAATTTGCACGGTATTGTCCTAAAAAGGGTTTGGGGACCCGGGTCCTACCCCAGGGGACATGTATCAATGCAAAAAAAACTTTTAAAAAAGGCCGTTTTTTCGGGAGCAGTGATTTTAATGATGCTTAAAGTAAAAAAAAAAAAGTGAAATATTCCTTTAAATATCGTACCTGGGGGGTGTCTATAGTATGCCTGTAAAGTGACGCGTGTTTCCCGTGTTTAGAACAGTCCCTGCACCAAATGTCATTTTTAAAGGAAAAAAAGTCATTTAAAACTGCTTGCGGGTTTAATGTAATGTCGGGTCATGGCAATATGGATGAAAATCAGTGAGACAAACGGCATGGGTACCCCCCAGTCCATTACCAGGCCCTTTGGGTCTTGTATGGATATTAAGGGGAACCCCGCACCCAAATTAAAATAAGAAAAGGTGTGGGGCCCCCAGGCCCTATATACTCTGAACAGCAGTATACAGGCGGTGCAAACAAGACAGGGACTGTAGGTTTGTTGTTAAGTAGAATCTCTTTGTAATTTTGAACGGGTACATTTTTAACGTGTTTAGCTCCAGCCAAAAAATCTTTTTTAAGCTTTTTGGAAAACATAGGGAAGGGTTATCACCCCTGTGACATTTGTTTTGCTGTCTTTCCTCCTCTTCAGAAGATTTCACCTCACTTTTTGTTCCAATGAAAAATGTTTTTTGAAAATTTGGGTTTTTTTGTGGAACAAGGATTGGAAAGCATCAGTGGAAAGGAGAATTTTTTTTCCCATATTAACTCTTACAGGAGAGAATTTCCCTTCCTAGGGGTAGATTTAATCTCACTTCCTGTTGTCTCCTTGCGTTTGCAAGTAGGAGTCGTTTGTAAGTCAGATGTTTGAAAGTAGGGTCCTGCCCTATATACTCAGCAGAAATTTGGGCCTTAGGGGTTGCTGTGGCCACAACACTGTAAGCCCTCGCAGGGCCCTGCTGTGAAATATTAGATCAAGAATTGTAATTACATGCCCCTGTTGAACAGGAGCTGAAAAATTAGGCCTTAGGCAATGGTGCTGGTGCCACAACACTGCAACCCCTTACAGACACTCTAGTTGGAATGCAGGAACGAGCCCTGCTGCAAAGTATTGCATCAAAAATTGTAATTACATGCCCCTGTTAGACAGGAGCAGAAAAATTGGGCCTTGGGCACTGGTGCTGGTGCCACAAAACTGCAACCCCTCACAGACACTCTAGTTGGAATGCAGGAACGAGCCCTGCTGCAAAGTATTGCATCAAAAATTGTAATTACACGCCCCTGTTAGACAGGGGCAGAAAAATTGGGCCTTAGGCACTGGTGCTGGTGCCACAACACTGCAACCCCTCACAGACACTCTAGTTGGAACGCAGGAACGAGCCCCGCTGCAAAGTATTGCATCAAAAATTGTAATTACACGCCCCTGTTAGACAGGAGCAGAAAAATTGGGCCTTGGGCACTGGTGCTGGTGCCACAACACTGCAACCTCTCACAGACACTCTAGTTGGAATGCAGGAACGAGCCCTGCTGCAAAGTATTGCATCAAAAATTGTAATTACACGCCCCTGTTAGACAGGAGCAGAAAAATTGGGCCTTGGGCACTGGTGCTGGTGCCACAACACTGCAACCCCTCACAGACACTCTAGTTGGAATGCAGGAACGAGCCCTGCTGCAAAGTATTACATCAAAAATTGTAATTACACGCCCCTGTTAAACAGGGGCTGAAAAATTGTGCCTTAGGCACTGGTGGTGGCGCCCAGAACCAAAAATGTTCTTACAAGCTATCAGCGTGATGATTGAGGAGGAAGAGGATAATTACTCAGGGATAGTCACTCAGCATCAGCATAGGCAGTCTTTGAAGGGACCTGAGATTTCAAAAAAAATTATTCGGTTACATCAGCATCAGGTGCTTGGTAGCTGGTGGTGATCCAAGACTGATTCATTTTTATGAAGGTCAGTCGATCGACCGAGTCGGTGGACAGACGCACCCTGTGATCGGTTACCAGCAGCACTGAATGTGCGTTCTGAAAGAACGCTGGATGCAGGACAGGCCAGTAGCTCAATTGCATACTGTGCAAGCTCTGGCCAGTGATCCATCCTCAAGACCCAGTAACCCAGAGGATTTTCGGTGGGAAAGGTGTCCAAGTCTGATCTTGCCCCTAGGTATTCCTGCACCATGTAAAACAGACGCTGGTGATGGTTGCTGGAACCGATCATACCTTGGGGCTGCGGACCAAAAAGTTGTCTGAACGCATCGGTCAGACGGCCACCTTCTCCACTGCTCCTTCTTTGACTGACCGAAGCCTCAGCAACACGTTGTCCAGAAACAGGAGTTTGTAACCTCCCAGTCTCTGGGAACGCGTTGCACAGACCTTTCTGCAAGGCCTCCCGAAGATGTTTCATCCTCTGCTCCCTCTGCGATGGCAAGATAAGGTCCGCAACCTTACCCTTGTAACGTGGATCAAGGAGGGTTGCCAGCCAGTATTGGTCCTTCTCCTTGATACCACGAATACGAGGATCCTTACGCAGGCTTTGCAGGATCAGGGAGGCCATGCAGCGTAGGTTTGCTGAGGCATTCGGTCCGGAGTCCTCTGGGTCACTAAGGACGACATGGTCCGCAGCCACCTCCTCCCAGCCACGTACAAGTCCATGTGTTTCTTGGGACTGATCCCTTAAAGACTGCTGCTGATGCTGAGTGCCAGGCTCCACCTCCATACTGACACAATCTTCCTCCTCCTCCTCCTCCTCCTCGTCCTCTTCCTGTGTGATCGGCGGGCACGCAGGAACACTGTCTGGATAAAGGGGGCCTTGAGAGCTAAGGAAGTCCTCCTCTTCCTGCCTCTGTTCTGCCTCAAGTGCCCTGTCCATTATTCCATGCAGCGTGTGCTCCAACAGGTGGACAAGGGGGACAGTGTCACTGATGCATGCACTGTCACTGCTCACCATCCTCGTGGCCTCCTCAAATGGTGACAGGACAGTGCATGCATCCCTGATCATGGCCCACTGGCGTGGGGAAAAAAAAAACAAGCTCCCCTGATCCTGTCCTGGTGCCATAGTCGCACAGGTACTCATTGATGGCCCTCTGCTGCGTGTGCAGCCGCTGCAGCATGGCCAACGTTGAGTTCCACCTGGTGGGCATGTCACAGATTAGGCGGTTCTTGGGCAGGTTAAACTCCTTTTGGAGGTCCGTCAGCCGAGCACTGGCATTATATGACCGGCGGAAATGCACACAGACTTTCCTGGCCTGCCTCAGGACATCCTGTAAGCCCGGGTACCTGCCCAAGAACCGCTGCACCACCAAGTTAAGGACGTGAGCCAAACAGGGCACATGGGTCATTTGTCCCTGTCGGAGGGCAGAGAGGAGGTTGGTGCCATTGTCGCAAACCACCATTCCTGCCTTAAGTTGGCGTGGCGTCAACCACCTCTGAACCTGCCCCTGCAGAGCCGACAGAACCTCTGCCCCAGTGTGGCTCCTGTCCCCCAAGCACACCAGCTCAAGCACCGCATGGCATCTTTTGGCCTGCGTACTTGCGTAGCCCCTTGAACGACTACGGAGCACCGCTGGTTCAGAGGAAGAGGCCATGGAGGAAGAAGAAGAGGAGGGGGTGGAGGAGAGAGGTGTGTCACAATCATTAGCATTTTGGAGGCGTGGTGGCGGAACAACCTCCAACACTACTGCACCTTGTCCTGCATCCTTCCCAGCTGCCAGCAGAGTCACCCAATGTGCCGTGAAACTTAGGTAACGTCCCTGTCCATGCCTGCTGGACCATGAGTCAGCGGTAATATGCACCTTACCGCTGACCGCCCTGTCCAGCGAGGCATGGACATTGCCTTACACATGCCGGTAGAGAGCCGGAATCGCCTTCCGTGAGAAAAAGTGGCGTTTGGGTACCTGCCACTAAGGAACCGCACATTCCACAAACTCACGGAAGAGGGCAGAGTCTACCAACTGAAAAGGCAGCAGTTGAAGTGCCAGCAATTTTGCCAAGCTAGCATTCAACCGCTGGGCATGTGGATGGCTGGGAGCAAACTTCTTTCGGCGGTGCAGCAGCTGGGGCAGGGAAATTTGCCTGGTACAATCTGACGTCGGTGTACCAAAAGCAGATTACCCACAAGTACTTGGCTGTGACACACCTAATTCTACACCTTCATTCCTCTCAGTGCAGGTCTCAGAGAGGACTGAAGGTCTAGTGGGGTTGGAAATCTCAACTGATGAGGAGCAAGGAGAGGTCCTCTTTGTTCTTTGGTGTGGGTCTTTTAGATGTGCTTGCCAACGAACTGCATGGCAGGTCAACATATGTCTGGTCAAGCATGTGGTACCCAAGCTGGAGATGTTTTGGCCACGTGAGATACGCTTGAGACATATGTTGCAAATAGCAGCGGTGCGATCTGATGCACTCGCCTCAAAAAAGGCCCACACCAAAGAACTTTTTGAATAACGCGCAGAGACTGCAGCACCCTGCACATGTGATGCAGTCAATGTGCTGCCCTTAGGCTGGCCCCTGGAGGGCATCCTGCATCGTTGGTGATGTGCTGCCTCTATCTCCTCCTCCTCCTCCTCTCTCCTATCAGGCACCCACGTTGAGTCAGTGACCTCATCATCCCCTCCCTCCTCATCACTGGAGCAAACCCGGCAGTATGCTGCAGCAGGGGGAGCATGACTGCCAGATTGCTGTCCTTCTTGGGCACCCCCTCTGTCCGTGCTCATGTTACTGCCTTCATCAAGCTCAGTATCAGCATCAGAGCCTTCCAAACGCTGGGCATCCTCCTGGAGCATGTACCCAACACTGTGGTCAAACAGTTCGAGGGACTCCTCAGGAGGACATGGTGGAGCTAGGGAAGGAGTCACTGATGACATTGAGCCGAGGGAAGAGGCCGCTGCTTTGCCAGACAAAGCACCCTGGGCATGGGTGAGAGAGGATGAGGAGGATGAGGACGGCTTGGTCATCCACTCGACCAAGTCTTCCGCATGTTGCGGCTCAACACGGCCAGCTGCCGAAAAAAAGGCCAAGCGTGTCCCATGGCCACGTGCTGATGAGGATGCACCGTCTCCAACGACCAGCACTAGACACAGAGCCTGCTTGCCCTCTCTTATTGGCTTGTGACTGTCTGCCTCTCCTTCTTGGCCTTCCAGACATACTAATGGCCTGTAGCTGCACTAAGCTGGGATATATATATATATATATATATATATATATATATATATATATATACTGCAGCTAGCAAAATCAACTACCTGCCTGTAGTATGAGAACACCACCAACCTTCTACAGGTAGCTTTAGCTGAACACTGTGAGGTGGACGCACCCCACTAACTTGTAGGTTTAGCTGAACACTGTGAGCAGGACGCACTGCACTAACTGTATATAGTCTAGCTGCCTGACCGTGGTACTAATAGGATCAAAAGAACACCAGTAATTTTCTTTAGGTAGCTGTAAATACTTTAACAAGACAAGCCTGCCTGTCAGTAGGAAGATAACAGGAACGGATCTAGCTGAACACTGTGAGCAGGACGCACTGCACTAAATGTAAATAGTCTAGCTGCCTGACCGTGGTACTAATAGGATCAAAAGAACACCAGTAATTTTCTTCAGGTAGCTTTATATACTGTAACAAGACAAGCCTGCCTGTCAGTAGGAAGATAACAGGAACGGATCTAGCTGAACACTGTGAGCAGGACGCACTGTACTAAATGTAAATAGTCTAGCTGCCTGACCGTGGTACTAATAGGATCAAAATAACACCAGTAATTTTCTTCAGGTAGCTTTATATACTGTAACAAGACAAGCCTGCCTGTCAGTAGGAAGATAACAGGAACGGATCTAGCTGAACACTGTGAGCAGGACGCACTGCACTAAATGTAAATAGTCTAGCTGCCTGACCGTGGTACTAATAGGATCAAAAGAACACCAGTAATTTTCTTCAGGTAGCTGTAAATACTGTAACAGGACAAGCGTGCATGTCAGTAGGAAGATAACAGGAACGGATCTAGCTGAACACTATGAGCAGGACGCACTGTACTAAATGTAAATAGTCTAGCTGCCTGACCGTGGTACTAATAGGATCAAAAGAACACCAGTAATTTTCTTCAGGTAGCTTTATATACTGTAACAAGACAAGCCTGCCTGTCAGTAGGAAGATAACAGGAACGGATCTAGCTGAACACTGTGAGCAGGACGCACTGTACTAAATGTAAATAGTCTAGCTGCCTGACCGTGGTACTAATAGGATGAAAATAACACCAGTAATTTTCTTCAGGTAGCTTTATATACTGTAACAAGACAAGCCTGCCTGTCAGTAGGAAGATAACAGGAACGAATCTAGCTGAACACTGTGAGCAGGACGCACTGCACTAAATGTAAATAGTCTAGCTGCCTGACCGTGGTACTAATAGGATCAAAAGAACACCAGTAATTTTCTTCAGGTAGCTGTAAATACTGTAACAAGACAAGCGTGCCTGTCAGTAGGAAGATAACAGGAACGGATCTAGCTGAACACTGTGAGCAGGACGCACTGTACTAAATGTAAATAGTCTAGCTGCCTGACCGTGGTACTAATAGGATCAAAAGAACACCAGTAATTTTCTTCAGGTAGCTTTATATACTGTAACAAGACAAGCCTGCCTGTCAGTAGGAAGATAACAGGAACGGATCTAGCTGAACACTGTGAGCAGGACGCACTGTACTAAATGTAAATAGTCTAGCTGCCTGACCGTGGTACTAATAGGATCAAAAGAACACCAGTAATTTTCTTCAGGTAGCTGTAAATACTGTAACAAGACAAGCCTGCCTGTCAGTAGGAAGATAACAGGAACGGATCTAGCTGAACACTGTGAGCAGGATGCACTGTACTAAATGTAAATAGTCTAGCTGCCTGACCGTGGTACTAATAGGATCAAAATAACACCAGTAATTTTCTTCAGGTAGCTTTATATACTGTAACAAGACAAGCCTGCCTGTCAGTAGGAAGATAACAGGAACGGATCTAGCTGAACACTGTGAGCAGGACGCACTGCACTAAATGTAAATAGTCTAGCTGCCTGACCGTGGTACTAATAGGATCAAAAGAACACCAGTAATTTTCTTCAGGTAGCTGTAAATACTGTAACAAGACAAGCCTGCCTGTCAGTAGGAAGATAACAGGAACGGATCTAGCTGAACACTGTGAGCAGGACGCACTGCACTAAATGTAAATAGTCTAGCTGCCTGACCGTGGTACTAATAGGATAAAAAGAACACCAGTAATTTTCTTTAGGTAGCTGTAAATACTTTAACAAGACAAGCCTGCCTGTCAGTAGGAAGATAACAGGAACGGATCTAGCTGAACACTGTGAGCAGGACGCACTGCACTAAATGTAAATAGTCTAGCTGCCTGACCGTGGTACTAATAGGATCAAAAGAACACCAGTAATTTTCTTCAGGTAGCTTTATATACTGTAACAAGACAAGCCTGCCTGTCAGTAGGAAGATAACAGGAACGGATCTAGCTGAACACTGTGAGCAGGACGCACTGTACTAAATGTAAATAGTCTAGCTGCTTGACCGTGGTACTAATAGGATCAAAATAACACCAGTAATTTTCTTCAGGTAGCTTTATATACTGTAACAAGACAAGCCTGCCTGTCAGTAGGAAGATAACAGGAACGGATCTAGCTGAACACTGTGAGCAGGACGCACTGCACTAAATGTAAATAGTCTAGCTGCCTGACCGTGGTACTAATAGGATCAAAAGAACACCAGTAATTTTCTTCAGGTAGCTTTATATACTGTAACAAGACAAGCCTGCCTGTCAGTAGGAAGATAACAGGAACGGATCTAGCTGAACACTGTGAGCAGGACGCACTGCACTAAATGTAAATAGTCTAGCTGCCTGACCGTGGTACTAATAGGATCAAAAGAACACCAGTAATTTTCTTCAGGTAGCTTTATATACTGTAACAAGACAAGCCTGCCTGTCAGTAGGAAGATAACAGGAACGGATCTAGCTGAACACTGTGAGCAGGATGCACTGTACTAAATGTAAATAGTCTAGCTGCCTGACCGTGGTACTAATAGGATCAAAATAACACCAGTAATTTTCTTCAGGTAGCTTTATATACTGTAACAAGACAAGCCTGCCTGTCAGTAGGAAGATAACAGGAACGGATCTAGCTGAACACTGTGAGCAGGACGCACTGCACTAAATGTAAATAGTCTAGCTGCCTGACCGTGGTACTAATAGGATCAAAAGAACACCAGTAATTTTCTTCAGGTAGCTGTAAATACTGTAACAAGACAAGCCTGCCTGTCAGTAGGAAGATAACAGGAACGGATCTAGCTGAACACTGTGAGCAGGACGCACTGCACTAAATGTAAATAGTCTAGCTGCCTGACCGTGGTACTAATAGGATCAAAAGAACACCAGTAATTTTCTTCAGGTAGCTGTAAATACTTTAACAAGACAAGCCTGCCTGTCAGTAGGAAGATAACAGGAACGGATCTAGCTGAACACTGTGAGCAGGACGCACTGCACTAAATGTAAATAGTCTAGCTGCCTGACCGTGGTACTAATAGGATCAAAAGAACACCAGTAATTTTCTTTAGGTAGCTTTATATACTGTAACAAGACAAGCCTGCCTGTCAGTAGGAAGATAACAGGAACGGATCTAGCTGAACACTGTGAGCAGGACGCACTGTACTAAATGTAAATAGTCTAGCTGCCTGACCGTGGTACTAATAGGATCAAAATAACACCAGTAATTTTCTTCAGGTAGCTTTATATACTGTAACAAGACAAGCCTGCCTGTCAGTAGGAAGATAACAGGAACGGATCTAGCTGAACACTGTGAGCAGGACGCACTGCACTAAATGTAAATAGCCTAGCTGCCTGACCGTGGTACTAATAGGATCAAAAGAACACCAGTAATTTTCTTCAGGTAGCTGTAAATACTGTAACAAGACAAGCGTGCCTGTCAGTAGGAAGATAACAGGAACGGATCTAGCTGAACACTGTGAGCAGGACACACTGTACTAAATGTAAATAGTCTAGCTGCCTGACCGTGGTACTAATAGGATCAAAAGAACACCAGTAATTTTCTTCAGGTAGCTTTATATACTGTAACAAGACAAGCCTGCCTGTCAGTAGGAAGATAACAGGAACGGATCTAGCTGAACACTGTGAGCAGGACGCACTGTACTAAATGTAAATAGTCTAGCTGCCTGACCGTGGTACTAATAGGATCAAAATAACACCAGTAATTTTCTTCAGGTAGCTGTAAATACTGTAACAAGACAAGCCTGCCTGTCAGTAGGAAGATAACAGGAATGGATCTAGCTGAACACTGTGAGCAGGACGCACTGCACTAAATGTAAATAGTCTAGAAGATAACAGGAACGGATCTAGCTGAACACTGTGAGCAGGACGCACTGCACTAAATGTAAATAGTCTAGAAGATAACAGGAACGGATCTAGCTGAACACTGTGAGCAGGACGCACTGCACTAAATGTTAATAGTCTAGAAGATAACAGGAACGGATCTAGCTAAACTGAGTACAGTGTATATATATATATATGCAACACCTGGGATGCATATATATACACAATACACTGTAAGTGCAGCTAACTGACTGACTGTTCTGCCTAATCTATCTAACTCAAATCAAACACTGTCTCTCTGTCTATCTCTTTCAACGCCGGAACACACACTACACAGGGCCGCCGTGCAGGCGGCCTTATATAGTGTGGGGCGTGTACTAAATCCCCTGAGCCATAATTGGCCAAAGCCTCCTTGGCTTTGGCCAATTACGGCTCTCTGTTCAGGCGGCGCTGTGATTGGCCAAGCATGCGGGTCATAGTGCATGCTTGGCCAATCATCAGCAAGCAATGCACTGCGATGCCGCAGTGAATTATGGGCCGTGACGCGCCACACGAATTTGGTGCGTACGGCCCATATCGTTCGCAATTCGGCGAACGACCGAACAGCCGATGTTCGACTCGAACATGAAGCTCATCCCTATTGTTGGTCATTTACATCACTGCTTACAGTCCTTAGAGGTGATGTCTCATCACTTCCGGTGCGCCACCTAGTGTCACTTCTGGTGTGCTTTGCACCATTATCTATGCTGATCTGATTGATGTATATCTCTTCCTGATTCAGTCAGAAGTGTCACTTCCGGTATTTCTGCCTATGGGCAGCCGCCCCTGCAATGTCCGCCCTCCTCAAGTCTTTGGCGCCAAACTTGTAGAGGGGGAGGGTATTTAAAGCAAAGCTCCGACGAAATTTTTTTTTTTTAAAAGTCAGCAGCTACAAATACTGCAGCTGCTGACTTTTAAAACATGGACACTTACCTGTCCAGGGTGCCCACGATGTCGGCACCCGAGGCCGAACCATCTCTCGGTCCTCTGGTGCTGCCGCCTCCATCTTCGGTAAGGGAATCAGAAAGTGAAGGCTTGCGGCTTCACTTCCCGGTTCCCTACTGCGCATGCGCGACTCGCGCAGCGCAATACGGATGGTCCCTGCTGTCTCTGGGACCCGTGTGTTTCCCAGCAGACAGCGGGGGGGAACAGGAAGTTGCATAAATAACCGCAGATTCATGCGGCTATCTATCACGGAAGTGGGTGCAAATACCTGTAATATACAGGTATCTGCACCTCCTCCCCCTGAAAGGTGTCAACTGTGACACCGGAGGGGGGGGGATCCGATGAGTGGACGTTCCACTTTTGGGTGGAACTCCACTTTAAGCACTCTGGTGGTGGTTCAATAGAGATCCAGCCTGAGAAGGAGGAGGATGCTATTTTCTTCATACACCATTTGATCCAGGTATTTAATGCCAGTTATTGAGGTACCCTTCTTTTGGTCCAGGTTCTTTTGATTGATTCCTTTTTTCTTTCTTTGTCTTTCTAGGTTTTTTGCTGTCTTTTCCCTTTTTGGGGCTTTGCCTTGGGAAGGACACTGATTAATGTAGCAAAGCAGCTTGAACCTTTGGTTTAGAATTAGTTCCTATTACAGGTACAGACTCCGGTGGGTTTTTTTTGTTTTTTTTTACCAAAAATTAAAAAGTAATAGATAAAAAACAAAGAATCAAAAATGATAAAAATCAAAGATTGCAACAATGAAAATTTCTTCATCCCTTTCTCCTTCCTGATTCTAGGATCTCTTCCATCAGTTAAAAACGTGATCTTACTTACCCTCTGTGGTCATCAGATGATCCTTTGGCTGGGTTCGCTTCCTCATTTTAGTGGTTCACACATAAGAGTTCATATTCAATTCATTATTTAATTTTTGGAAAGACCTACATACAGGTAAATAAATCCCCCTTTGGCTGAAGTGTTGTGTTGGCAGATCGGATGTGTGGTATTTTTGATTTGTACTCATATTGATTTTTTGATTGTTTTATATGTTGTTATTGTTTATTGTGTAATTTTTGTATTCCCCTCTTCAGTGCCTGATAGATATTACTCTCCTGAAGAAGCCACTGCATTTGGTGAAACATGTTCGTAAACAGTTCCTTCGGTTGCACTATTCAAGATTGTATTGTTACATTGAATATAGACTCTCTTTATAGATATGTTTTTATCAACTTTTCTAGATAAAATGTGAATTTCTTACATAAATTTTGTGTTATCCATTGCACCTTTAAAATCCCAGCTTCTCCTATGTTCTTTAAGAAGCAGTCAGGTGCCTTGCCATTTTCTACAGATATAGAGCACCTGCATTCATTGATTGCAAACCTTGTTTTACCAGTTGAGCTGATCTGTTTATCCTATGGGAGGACAACCTTGTGATTTTTGGTAGCCAGAGACAGTTTCAAGTCCTCAAGTTGCATTCAAGTTACAGTTCTGGGCATCCCATACCTTCCCATCTCCATCCAAGTTCATCCCTATTAAACCAAAAACAAAACACCTGGGACTGGTTCTTGACTACTGAGTGAATTCCGGGAAATTCATGTTGCCTGACTGTGCTTGTGAGGGGGAGCCAAAAATCCAATGGCTCCTAAAAGGGTAGCGCTACAATAGTAACAATGATGACTGTGTTTTAATATTAATAATTTGATACCTTCATCTTTCTTCTGCTGCTCAGTCAAAGTCTCATCAGCCTTCATAATGGAGATTTTAATAGTTTCTTTTGTCATAATAAAGTCCTGAAGCGCAGACTCTGCCTGCAATATGAAATCTAATCTAATTATTTTGAAAAACTTATAGAACATTATAAAAACATTAAATAAATTAATAATTATATATCTTTAAAAAATCTTCACCAATTTGATCCAGAAACCGTGAACATTTTATATAATAATGATTTTTTAAATTTTTCGGACAGTTTTTTGGGAACACTTTTATTGTTAATGAGTTTTCAAATGCAGATTTATTGAGTTTTTTTTGCAATGATAAATAGCTCCATCCTAATGTAAAAAAAAAAAAAAAAAAAAAGAAATCTTGTTATGCCACATAAACAGAACACTGACCTGTAGACCTTTCCCTGGTTCCTTGTTGTATCTCTCCACTATCTGCCCCATATCCTCCTGAAACTTCTGGTACCCTCCTGGAGTGCAGTACAGACCTTGTCTCATGGCTTCCTCATGGTCTTTGGAATGTTTCCTTAATAGCTCCTCACAGTATTTGAGGGACTTCATCTTATTCATTTCAGAAAATTCATGTTTTTTCTGATCCATGTTCTCCTGTTGGGAAGTTAAACAGACTGATGATATGAGGGTCCATCCATTGACCTAACATGAAACTATAAATTTGGGAGATTTAGGGCTGTTTAGGATGTACTTCAATGACTAAAGTGACCCAACACAAAGACACATCCATGGAACATGGCCATATGTACAATCTGTCAAGCGCATTTGGTAGGTGTCAAAAGACACTCGCTAACTCCACCCTTTAATGTTTGACTTCATGCTAGCAGTAGCGGATGCTCTCTTTTGAAACTTAATAATATCAAACCTAACAATATCAAATAAAAGAGCTGATATATAGTATAGGAATAACCATGGAAAGCTATTGTTTGGTGCAGTTATCCATCTTCAGGAGTTATGAGACACACTATGGGACAATTCATTAAGCATTTTCAACACTTTTCTGGAGGCATGGTCCCTTTAAAAAGTACATAATTCATGAAAACCTTGTGACAGTCTTGTTAAGAGTTTTAACAGGTTCAGGTAGCTCTTATGTGCACCATTTTCACAATAGGTCACTATTGCTACATAAGAATTAAAAAAAAATGACCTCCAGTTTGGAGATAGGGAAACTAGAGGTGATAAAGGCCAACTCTATGATGGTGTACAGAGACAAACCAGAGTGCTCTGAGCATGGCCACATTGTGTATACATATTTGCATGTACCACTCCTCCAACTGTCACTAGTTTCTAGGACATTATTGGCTATACAGTTACATTGGTTTCTAGGATGCTGTGCAGCTGACAACATCCTAGAAACCAGTGTGGTCCAGCGGATGAACATACACTGAAGATGTAGTGTCTGTGGTATGTAAACTTCAGTCTCAGTATCCTCTCCACCATGCCTCCGTGCAATAAATTCTTGGGCCTGTTATCCACATTCGTTGGGTGGAAGTATAAAACTCTTTAAGAATTTCAGGAACTGAGTATTATAATATCATTAGGCAGATATCAGGGCCACAACTATCACTTCTGGGACCTCCCAGTTTCAGATCCGTCCACAGAAAAAGTAATTTAAACCTGATTAAGCATATTTATGCAACTTTCATAAGTGAGCTCAAATCATTTCAACAATGAAACATTTAGGCATAAGCCTAATCTAATATTTTTTGACCTTCAGATATACAATGATATAAAAAAAAATTGTATATATGCTTTCCTGATGGGGAAATGTTATATTTCCTTATTAAAGTTGTCTCACAATATACAAGAAAGCAAGCCTCCAAAGTCTAGTTACCTTAAAAGACTTGATGCTATAAGAATGCAATTGTAAATTGACTATATGGACAAGGTGGCCCACTAATTTTCTTTCAGGAATGTGCTATCTTCCTTAGAAGGTAATGTTGTTTACAATTGATCAAATCTTAACAACTCATCCTATATACATTACAGCTAAAACTTGGAATATTCAGTATCGTCTCCAGAGCTGCATCACGCATGCATCTGGTCTAATCATCTGTGCCATACAGCGCAAGTGGGCAGGACTCTGTGGTGAAAAATCATCTTTAGTTAAGTATTCCTGTTATATTTTCTAATATTATTACATTTGTTATCTGTATCGGTCATTACTCCATAGGTTGGACTTGATGGACGTGTGTCTTTTTTCAACCTCACCTACTATGTAACTATGTAACTATGTAAATGTTATACCTACAAGTGTTTGTGTGATCTTTCATTGCACATCTCGAAAACAACCCCAAAAATGTAAACTATCACGTAACCATGATAAAACATTACCATATACTTTTTCTGGAAGCTGAGTTCAGAGTCCTTGAAGGACTTTTTCATGAATATCTGAAGAGCTTCTTTCTCACACTCTATGCTCAACTCTGTAAACTCTTTGTCCGTCTCTGTGGGGAATCGTCCTCTCTCTTTCATCATCTTCTCATAGTGTTCAGTTGCCTCCCGGACAGCCGCTTCATTCTCTATCTGAGATATACTCATTACTACATTCTCCATGGAAGTGGCTTTAGAAGACATTATGGCTTTTGTGTAGAGGGTCGCCAGCTCTCCCAGCACTAAGAATGGAAAAGACATTTAGGAGCCTTCCAGAATGGAAAATCTGTTCCTTTCAGCATCCACACTATTATTTTGGTGTGCCTTGTATAGCTATGATGTCGTATGCCGCGTACACACGGTCGGACTTTTCAGCTACAAAAGTCCGACAGCCCGTCCGACAGACTTTCGACAGACTTTCAACGGACTTTTGGCAGACTTTTGGCAGACTTTCAACTGACTTTCTAATGACTGGACTTGCCTACTTTTTTTATTTTTTTTCACTGTTTTTACACATATTTTTCTCATTTTCACACATTTTTTTCAGAACACCACACTTACAATCATCCCCACACATGTGGAATGTGTTCCAGCATTCGGGCATGCTACGTGGAGGTTTTCTTGGCTGGGGTGGGGTTCCTCAGCTCCGGAACAGACAACCATTTGGGGTCCCATGCTCCTCGATGCCAGCCAAGCACAGTGCTCCAGCTGACCTGTGAGTATAAATCTCTTTCCCCATGAGGTCTTTTCTCCCTCTAAAGGGGTAGAACATATTTGCTAATATTACATATTTATTTATATTTACAGTTTACTTCTGTACCCAACTCCTGATGAATGGCATGTAGCCATGAAACGCGTCGAGTTTCCATGGGGTGCTTAGACAAGTCTGGCTTATTACTTACTTACTGGCCCATATATACTTTTTATACATCCAAAATTCATTGAGTACTATGTAATTATCAATGTGTATGTGTACCTATTTTATAGCAGCTCTTTTGCATATGATGTACTAATGCCTGCCAATATGAAACCTCTTGTAGTATATTAATTAACATTTGCTATATTTTATGTGTTGCCAAGCTAATGTATATGTATCCATTATGTTTATGCCATTGTGCATGTATACATATGAAAATACTTTTATACTATTGTTACAAATAAAACATGATTAATATATATACTCTACCTCTACAAGTCAATTGCCTCATTTAAAGTCCAACACTCCCTTTTTATGTAATAAAATAAAGGGGTGTCACAGGCTCTCATCAAGAGAGCCTGACTATGCCAACCCTTTCTACCCAGGTGCCCTATTCATAGCCATATTACAGCTTCTATGAATGGAAAGTGATCTCTGAATGGGAGCAGTGCTTTCAGGCATCAGCTAATACTCCATTTCATTCACAGAACCGGTATGCTTCTATGAATGGCAGATCTTGGTAGGCGCTATTCGGCAGTTTTAACCCCCGCTAGCAGCCGAAAAGGGCTTAAATCTGCCGGCGAAACGCCGCCACATCGGCGTTCTGCCGGCGGTGTGACAGCGCTGCCCCATTTATTTCAATGTGAAGGCTGGGTAGAGGAGCGGTGAGTTCACCGCTCCAAAGAAGCTTCTGGCAGGACCTTTTCTGATGCCCTGCCAGCGCAACGCTGCAAAACACCCCAGTGCGAAAGAGGTCTTACTTTGTTGAATCAAGCAAATTTCTTACCTGCAACCTGCGGTTGCAGTAAAAAAAATTGCTCCATCTATTGCAGACCTTAGGCCATAAAGTTGAAGTCCTGCCAGTTAAACTCAATCCCAAAACAATACCCTCAACCCTCTCTTGCTAATCGCTCCAGTAATATAAGTTAAGTGTCCCAAATATTCACCTAAATCCACTGCCTTGTGATGTGCTGGGTCCTGGGTCTAATCTCCCCTGGACTGCAGAGTAGAATTCTTCTTAGGGTGCCCAACTATTGTATGTGCTGGGCTTTATGAACACTCAATGGGTCTATTTGGGTTCCTCACAAGGTCGGTGCTCTGGTGTGAAGCACTGTATGCAGGGCTACCACTAGGCAAACTAGGCAGCTGCCTAGGGCGCCCTGCTGCCTAGGGCACCCAGGCACTGGTTTTCCTACTCTCATCTCTCTGCAGCAAGGAACTAAGTCTCAGCATCAGCAGGCAGCTGCCGCTCTGTTCGTGCATAGTGTCAGAGACGCAGTGGTGGCGGAGGACTATGTCTGTGTCCCGACTGAATGGAACCAAGCAAACATTTGTTAATGGGCACTGGTAGGCTGCATTAATGGGCACTGGTAGGCTGCATTTGAGGGACTCTGGTGAGGCAGGCTGCATTTGATGGGTGCTGGTGAAGCTGCATTTGATAGGTGCTGGTGAGGCTGCATTTGATAGGTGCTGGTGAGGCTGCATTTGCTGGGTGCTGGTGAGGCTGCATTTGATGGGTGCTGGTGAGGCTGCTTTTTATGGGTGCTGGTAGGCTTCATTTGATGGGTGCTGGTAGGCTGCATTTGATAGGTGCTGGTAGGCTGCATTTGATGGGTGCTGGTAGGCTGCATTTGATGGGTGCTGGTAGGCTGCATTTGATGGGCGTAAATGAGGTTTTGCCTAGGGTGTCAAAAAGGGTACTGGTGGTTCATAGGACAATTCAGCAGAGGAGGGCATGGAAAAGGAGGAGGAGGGGGTAGAGCTGACAGATCTCACATCATCACCATCAGCTCTATGGAGACGTGGTGGCAAAACAAGCTCCAGCACTGAGCCCTGTCCTGCATCCTTCCTAGTTGCAAGCAGAGTTACCCAGTGTGATGTGAGCTAAATATATCATCTTCTTCCAACTAGGGCCCTAGAAAGCACTGTGCAGTGAGCAGTGCACTGTGGGCTGTTCCATGGATGAACATCCCGCCGAGGACCCCGCAAATTTTTGTTTTTGCCAATCAGACGAACAGGCGAGGTTCTGGTCAAACTTTTGCTCAGTTTGAACTGTTCGCCCAACTCTACTCATTGGGTCCATTGGTTCCTCACAAGGTCGGTGGTGTGGTAATATAACAACAAGGGCCAACAACAATAGTGATCGTCAATGGGCCTCGACTGCCACAGTGGGCACTGGTCTTCAGTCCCAAAAGAGGCATCACATAATGGTTTATTTAGGGGTGTTAAAATTGGCTTGGGATTATTGATAGTTTTTTTGTAATTATAAATGGGTGGCAGCAGGATGGATGGAAGACCCATGCATGACTGCCGTTTTGCTCAGAGATGGCTTTAATATATGGGGATCCCAGCTTTAATGGTGTTATGAAAAACATTAACCACCATCCCCTTGATGTAATCTACTACTAAGAAAGTAGCATACTCCTAAGCAATAAGTACTAAAAGCTTAACTTTAAATCACTTTACCAAAAAGTTAGGATAGCTTACTTTTTCCCGTCGCTTCGTGAATTTGATCCAGATATTTCACTTCAGATTTTTCGTAAATGTATGTACAGAACTTCTCAGCCTGAGCCAGAAATGTTGGGCTGATTTTTTCCTCGGACACTTCATCCATCTTCTGAAGCACATTACTGCTCCCGGAGGGAGGGTCGAAAACAAAACATTTACGGTTCTTGAAGTACATGCGGATGCATCCTCTGCAATGGTTACGTTCCTCTACCCTTTTGGGGTTTTGCACAACATCAGCTTTACAAAAAAAATAACAAGTAAATCAAATTCCATAATTGCAATCATTATCCTTACATAAAAGGGCATACCTTTGCCGGTTCAGTTCATACAGAAGTACAAACGGGGTGTTGTGTTTTATGGAAATTCTGAAATTCACAGATAAATTACCATACAGTACAGTACCATAGTATCCCTGTTGGCAAATGTACTGGATTTGAGGTTTTCTAACTGGCAAAATGTATTGAATTCAGTCCGAGTCTTATTTTACCAAAAAGGTTAATGAAATTCATAGTCTCACAAAAAACCTTTGAATAAGGGGGAAAACCAGTGTGCAACAGGTTAAATCTGAACTGCAGGTAAACAATTAAATACACAGATAAGATGCTTTACTTTCCAAACAATTTGTATCTACTAGTATATTTGTCAATCTGCTTTCTCTATCTATGCATGTTTTAAAAGGTTGGTTCCTTATGGGTATGTTCCCTCCCCTATTATGATATATGCTTTACAGGAACTGCAGGACTGAATCTGGGCCAAATTCAGGTACTTACACTGCTTGCATGAAAAAAAATACAATCAGGATATATTTATGATTATAGAGTTCAATTCTTTTGTGTCTTTTAGATCTGCCTGTCTTTAACCACTTGCTTACTGAGCACTTAAACCCCCCTCCTATCCAGACCAATTTTCAGCTTTCAGCACTGACGCACTTTGAATGACAATTGCGCGGTCATACAACACTGTACCCAGATGAAATTTGAATAATTTTTTTCCCACAAATAGAGCTTTCTTTTGGTGGTATTTGATCACCACTGGGATTTTTATTTTTTGTTAAAAAAATGTAAAAAGACTGAATTTAATTTTTTTTTAATATTTTATTATAAAAAATTTAAAACCGGAAATTTTTCTCCTTCATTGATGTACGCTGATGAGGCGGCACTGATGGGCACTGATAGGTGGCAGTGATGGGCACTGATGGGTGGCAGTGATGGGCACTGATGGGTGGTAATAATGGGCACTGATCAGTTACACTGATAGGCAGCACTGCTAGGTGGCACTGATTGGCACCACTGGTGGGCATTGATAGGTGGCACCTGTGGGCATTGATAGGTGGCACCTGTGGGCATTGATAGGTGGCATTTGTGGACATTAATAGGTGGCACTGTGGGCACTGTTAGGTGGCAAAGATGAGGCAGATGTGCCTCTTCCTCTTTGGGGCCGATGTCCCTTGAAGCTAACCAGGTGATCCGCTTTTCTTTCTCCTCATGCTGTCAGCGCGGGGAGAAAAAAAACGATTACCAATCTTTTGTTTACATCATGTGATCAGCTGTCATTAGCTGACAGCTAATCACATGTTAAGGGACCGACCTCCTTACTCGGATCTGTGATCACCCGAGTCTCAGTGACTCGGTGATCACAGCGAACCCCGCTTTCGCCCTACAGGGCGCGTGCACAGGGGAGGACGTCATATGACGGCCTCCCAGGAATTCAGGTCCGCGCTGTGGCCGTCATTCGGCTATAGTGTGGATGGCAAGAGGTTAAAGTGTCATTAACCACTTGCGGCTCCCCCAGGCACCGCAAAATACCTGTACATTGTGGTGTTCATGCGCACTGTGCGCCTTCCCTGGGGTATGCAGTGATACCCTTTACAACCGCTTTGTCCATTGTTGTGCTCTGTATTGGGCTGCTGTAGTGTAGTGGCCCAGATACCATGTGACCGATGTGCGATCATATGACACATAGTAAACAAGATTCATGAATGGAATCCATTCACAACATCATTGTTTACCACTATGTGTGATCTGTAGTTGGTCACCAGTGATCACATGGTACCTGGGCCAATCACAGCACCCTGTACCATGTAACAACAGTGGGCCAATCACAGCATCACCATAGTTAGGAATGAGTCATGAATGAAAGCCATTCATGGTAGTTCAAATCCCTAATCACCCCTCACTATGGTGACAGTGAATTACTCTGATGACAGTATGTAAAAAAATAATAAAATTAAAAAGAAGTTTAAAAAGTGGAATAAAAAATGATTTATTTATTTTTACATACTGTCACCAGTCAGTGTCCATGGTCACTGCCACACCGTTCATTGGATGATGCTGTACTGCACTGCTGACAGTATCTTAAAAAAAAAATACTGAAAAAAAAATTCTTAATTTTTCAAAAAATTGTAACAAGAAAATTACAACATCAAAAAACTTGCCATGCCTCTTACTAAATACCTAGGACTGTCTACTTTCCAAAAAGAGGTCATTTTTGGGATACTTGTACTGTCCTGGCATTTTATGGTTTCAAGAAATAAGAGGCCGTCAGTACATCAGGATTTTTAGGATTTTAATTTTTAGATATACAGTATACCATAGTTTGTGGACTCTATAACTTTTCTACAGACTTAATATAATACACTGATTTGGGTTATTTTCACCAAAGAAATGTAGCAGAATACATTTTGGCCTAAATTTATGATGAAAGATTATTTATTTGCAAAATTTTATAACAGAAACTAAAAAAAATAGGTTTATTTGTAAATTTAGCAAAAAATAAAAAAGTCAGTAGTGATTAAATACCACCAAAGGAAAGCTTTATGTGTGTAAAAAAAAGTACATTTGAGTACAGTGTTACATAACTGCCCAATTTCCAGTTAAAGTAGCTCAGTGCTGAATAGCAAAAAATGCCTTTGTTGTGAAGGGGGTAAAACCTTCTGGAGGTCAAGTGGTTTATTCATTTATTTCAGGTACTTATATAGCGCCGTCAATTTATGCAATGCTTTACATATAGTCATTGTACATCAGTCCCTACCCTCAAGGAGCTTACAATCTAAGGTGCCTAAATCACATTTATACATACACATACTAGGACCAATTTAGACAGATATCCGATTAACCTACCAGCATGTCTTTAGAGTGTGGGAGGAAACCAGAGTACCCAGGGGAACCCCAGGCAGGTACAGGGAGTACATGCAAACTTCAGGTAGAGAGTGTCATGGTTGGGATTCGAACCAGCGGCCCTTTTTGCTGCTAGGCGAAAGTGCTAATCACTACACCACTGTGCTGCCCAAACTGGGTTTTCCAGACTATGAAAAACTCTCATTATTCGCTATATAACAGAGTGTTCATACTCACAAAACCACTTACGCATTTGTTTTGTGTAGAATGTGTGTTCTGAATTTTGCTTTTGATATTTCTTGCCTGTCTGTATGAGACTTTAGGTTAGTCTGTCAGAGTGGTTTTGAGATTGGACAGACAAACCTAAAATTTCATACAGACAGACAAGAAATATCAAAAGCAAAATTGCACCAAGTAAATTGAAATGTAACGGGAATCAGAACAATCATCCACTCACCTTCTTTGCCTTAAATGACATGTATCAGTGTCGGAAGTTGAGGTGCCTCACGTGTAAACATGTCCGGCATGGACCGAAAGACTTCACACACAAATGTACCACCTATGTTCTTTCCAAATTTTCCAACTGTTCTACAGAGTTTATCTTGTACTGTCTTTCCTGTCCTTACGGATTACTATACGTGAGGCACACTATACGTACTTTAAAAAAATGATTTGAGGAACACCGAAGGATTGTAGAAGAAGGTTTCAGACAAACACAGTGTCCCCAGACACTTCATATAATTTCATAACCAATCATCAGATGGTCTATTTGTGTGGATATTAGAAGCTATGCCCCGTATTTTCCCTGTAGCAGAATGTTTTAAACTTCTCCGTGGAAGGGAGACATACTGCATTTTTGCATTGGACACCCTGGCCCCAGGTGGACTAAATGAAGACCTGGATATCCATACTGTGTTATGACCACATCTCAGTGATTTCAATAAAATATTATCATTATATTCTAGGCCCACTTATTCATTCCATATGCTGATTTCTCTATAAAATTTGTAGAGGGTCCCGCCGTCCCTCATACAACTTGATTTCATCGATAGAAAGTCTCAGCCAACTCAACGTTTAGGCCAGTACCATCATAACAGCATATATATCATGTTTTGTTAATATAAATGGATCTTTATAATAATAATATTTTGACTTTTATTATTTTTGCACTTTTTCTTGCTGCCTCCTACCGATATACAGAATATGATCTATGTGAATGAATTATGGCAGTTAAAACTTCTTTGTTTAGTATCATGGAAAATAAAAATAAATAAAGTGCGCTAACTGTATGAGAATATACACATAAATGTGAATGCATATGGGTGGTAGTGAAAACCACAATCTACTGAGAGCAAATAAATGACTCAATGGGTGATGGAAAAATATACGTGCCAATCATAAAAACTCAAATAAAAAGAAAAAAGTGTACATGTGAAGTGCAACAATAATAATGACGTGAAAACATGATAATCAAACAGACTCAGTCCATGAGTTCAAACATAAAACATTAATCAGTGAAAAAATACTTCCATCCACTATACAGCTTAGCAGCATCTAATCTCCCTATGAGTGGATCGACAAAGGTGAGGGATGTGCAGGATGGTACAATTCCACTGGCGGTGACTCCAATAAGTGAGAAAAGTGGTGAAGATGGACTCTTACCCTCCGTGTTGGACCCCCTCCTTGGCAGGGTCTATCAGGCATGCAGATTTTGCCCTCTGCAGGGACCGTGTGATGAGAAGATCTCCCCAGCAGCTGTCAGGAATGCTGTCTCCGGTCCGGGCTAGTCCAAGTGAAACGCCTGAAGAGGGGGGGGGAAGGACAGCTCTCTTGCTCCCAGTGTGGCAAAGGAAAAAACAAAAGAGCGGAGCTCCAATAGTGTAAAAAGTTTCAGGATTTATTCAATAAAAGTACAGACCGCAACGGAGAGTGCACACTCCGTGAGGTAGAAGTACAATTAAAAACAAGCCGGCATATAAAAATCGCAATAATCCGTGCACCAAGAAGCAAAAACGTTTCATTATGGAACTTTTAGAATATGCCACTACACATAATTTCTTATGGCATAATAAACAGTTTTATCTCCAGACTAAGGGAGTAGCCATGGGGGCTAAATTTGCCCCCAGCTTGGTGAACCTCTTTATGGGGAAATGGGAGGAGGACGTCATCTATGCCCACTGGAGACCGGAATTGGTCCTGTGGGCCAGGTATATAGATGACGTCCTCCTCCTATGGGATGGCTCCTATGATTCTCTCTGTTCCTTTATGGATGGACTTAATTCCAACGAGAGGGGTATATCCTTTAAATATGAGGCCAGCCAGGAAAAAATACACTTTCTGGATCTGGAGATACGAGGTGAAAATGATTCTCTACTTACCTCTACCTATTTCAAGGTCACTGACCGCAACTCATTTATCCCGAGGGACAGCTGCCATCATAAAGCTTGGCTGGACTCTGTCCCCAAAAGTCAATACATCAGACTGAAAAGGAACTGTTCTACCAATACTGACTTTCTTGCTCAGTCTGAGGTCTTGACTGACAGATTCATAGAGAAGGGGTATGAAGCGCAGTTTCTGACTGAAAAACTCAATCAGGTTATATCACTGGACAGGGACGTTCTCCTGGCTGATAAACCCAGGGTACAGAGGGACTGTCAGTCAGTCTGTCCCTTGATTACAAGATACTCCTGTCAACACTTCTCTGTCAGGAGGATGTTGAACAAACACTGGCACATTATTAAGAATGACCCTGTGCTTGGACCATCTCTTCCTGACAGACCCCAGCTGGTCTTTAAGGGTGCCCCCTCAATCAGTTCACGGGTGGTATCTTCTGCATGCGACCCTCCAGTCCATAAACCTATGTTTTTTCAACATATGACAGGCTATTTCAAATATAAAAACTGTGAGGTTTGTGCTATTAATGCTTTAACGGAGAGGAAGGTGTGTCAATTCAGTACCAATAACTCCCCACTTAATTTCCTTATTAAATCTTTTATCACATGTTCAACCACCCATGTGGTCTACCTACTCACTTGCCCTTGTGGGCTCCATTATGTGGGCCGCACGGTCCGTCCGTTAAAGGTTAGACTGGGGGAACACATTGGAAACATCAGAAGGGGCTTTTTGGGCCACCCAGTCTCTAAACATTATTTAGACAAACACAAAAAAGATCCTAGTGGTACTGTGTTCATGGGCATTCATAAACTCAAACTCCCATGGAGAGGGGGATCTCTAAACTCGAGATGGAGTGGGTTTATAAGATCCGCTCCCTTAGACCCTTAGGCCTAAATGTTGACATTGAGTTGAATGCGTTCATTGAAAACTCATAGGTGATGCTTTGGGTTCTTTATTTTCCTCCCTCTTCCCTCTTTTGTACACTCTTTTATCACTTTCATGATTTTTCTCACTTCTTTTAATTTTTCCTTTTTCCATCCATTCACCTTTTTTTCGTTTTTTCATCTATTCACTTTTTTATTGTATTTCTCCATCCATTCACTTTTTATGTCCATTCACCTTTCCATCCATTCACTTTGCTCCCAGCAACGGTTGGATTAAGATGCATTATCTATTCCTTCCTTACATGCTCCTGGTTCTCTGTGACATGGGGAGGATCCAGCTATTAGGGCTTCCAGTAGTCCTGAGAGGATGGGAACATAGTGATATGTTTAGATTTCATACATTATAAGGATCTAGTCGCATCATTGTGATACCGAGTGCTCTTCACGTTCATGGATGGGCCTCCATGTATTATGGTGTGACTCTAATACATATATATTTTTTATAAATGGGTTTTTCTAATATATAATTTTCTCTATGGATAGGAAAATTCTTTCTTTCCCGCATACTTCTACATTTATAATTTTTTAACACTTTTAATATTAACCTCCACACTGTGCCCCTTGGTGGGATTCAGTGATTTTTCCTTTTTGTCCTGTCAGCTCTATGTTTTGAACTAGCATCTGTAGGACATATTAAGTGTCTAGTAATACTAGCTTTTTCCTCCAGATGGCGCGGGAGGCTGGCACTTTTGGGAGTGGTTGAGGTTTTGTTTAGTTCCAATCTCATTTTGTCACCTTGGCAACATCCATTTACTGAGGAGCACTAGGTAGAGGCTTGGTTTTCCCTTCCCTGAGAGCGGAGGCGAAAGCGAGGCTTGGTGCGCACTGTTATACTATATAGGGGATGGCTTAACACGTAGCCCGTGCCCCTTTGAAGACGTCTACTAATGACGAAACATGTAGGGCGTGGCTATGTTGTAAGCCGTCACGATTGCCCCATGTTATGCACAGGTTATTGCGATTTTTATATGCCGGCTTGTTTTTAATTGTATTTCTACCTCACGGAGCGTGCACTCTCCGTTGCGGTCTGTACTTTTATTGAATAAATCCTGAAACTTTTTACACTATTGGAGCTCCGCTCTTTTGTTTTTCCTTTGCCACACTGGGAGCAAGAGAGCTGTCCTTCCCCCCCTCTTCAGGCGTTTCACTTGGACTAGCCCAGACCGGAGACAGCATTCCTGACAGCTGCTGGGGAGATCTTCTCATCACATGGTCCCTGCAGAGGGCAAAATCTGCATGCCTGATAGACCCTGCCAAGGAGGGGGTCCAACACGGAGGGTAAGAGTCCATCTTTACCACTTTTCTCACTTATTGGAGTCACCGCCAGTGGAATTGTACCATCCTGCACATCCCTCACCTTTGTCGATCCACTCATAGGGAGATTGGTTGCTGCTAAGCTGTATAGTGGATGGAAGTATTTTTTCACTGATGAACGTTTTATGTTTGAACTCATGGACTGAGTCTGTTTGATTATCATGTTTTCATGTCATTATTATTGTTGTACTTCACATCTACACTTTTTTCTTTTTATTTGAGTTTTTATGATTGGCACGTATATTTTTCCATCACCCATTGAGTCATTTATTTGCTCTCAGTAGATTGTGGTTTTCACTACCACCCATATGCATTCACATTTATGTGTATATTGTCATACAGTTAGCGCACTTTATTTATTTTTATTTTCCATGGTATACACAGATATTGGTGTATTTTATGTGCAGCTTCTACCTTGAATTTTTGCTCTGTAGCGCAGTTTTTCTTTTTATTTTTGTTTAGTATCACCTTAACCTCCTAGCTCCCATCACTAGCCCTCTAATCGATTCAAACCTAAAAACCCCATCCAGGTGCTTGCTTGTTTCCCCAGGACAGTGTCAGACTCCTTTATTGTTAACTCTCCTTATCCAGAAATCTTCTGTGGCATTGCCTGGTCCTTCACAGTGATGCCCCATTGACTTGAATAGGGCTGTACTCCGACACTTGAGACTCTGGGAATATGGCTACATTCACGTCAATGGGATCTCAGTGCGTAAGCACTGCTAGAGCCCATGATAGACAGGACCATGACCTAAAGTGTCCCTGTTTGTCTTTCTATGTAGTTGCTATAAAATTTCCTCTACAGTTGCTATAAAATAACTCACTCTTTTGCGGTGCCAATGCACTCTCCAGGTACTCATCTTCAGTGATCTTCTTTCCATCACTCTCCAGCTTCAAAACAAAATCTCTCACCGCCCAGATAAAGATGGGAAAGTGTCTGGAGAACTGATCCTCCTCATCTTCATTGTCTTTGGATTTCACCTTAATGAAATCGGCCAATTCACTCACAAAGCTGTTAAAGGTAAGAAAAATGCTAAAAATAAAATGTTTTATTTTTTTATTCATAAGACCAATTTCAAGTTTTGTTTCATGATTTAAAGGGTAAGTTCACCTTTATCAAAAAAAAAAATGTATATGCTGGTAATGTGCATCTGCAGATAAAAACAAACTGTGCAGCTTTGACCAAAGGTGAATAATATCCTTGCTATAGGTATAGGCCATTTAAGTACCTTGTGAAGCCTGACTGGTTGCATCATCCCGTTCTGCCTTGTTGCTAGGATGATGTTAGGGGCTCCCAGTTGTAACTGTTCACCTCCATCACCACAAAAATAAGCTCTCAAATGTTGAGCTCAGATCTATTGCTTCAGGGGAGAGAAAGCGCATTTGAGGGGGTTTGAATCAGAGGAAGAGCTTGCTCCTGTGTTGGTGGGGGTAAGAACTAACAACTGGGAGACTCTATGCTATGACCTAGCAACAAGCCAGGATGATGCCATCTCTGGGAGTTTCTTGGTCAGGCTGCGGGAGGTACATAAATAGCCTACACTGGTAGCAAGGGCCATCAAAACTCTTTTTGAAGAAGCACAATGTAAGTGTGAAACGTTGTCACCCCTTGGTCCTGGTGGCAGTCTCTCAATAAACCTGTTGAATGGTTGTTAGTGTGCAGCTCATTTTTCTTATTATGTCTACAGGGATACTTTAGAACCAGTGGCAATCTTCTTGATTTTTTCATTTTAGCAGATTGTAAACTCTTTTTTTTTTTTTACTTGTTTCTGTCGATATAAAAAAAAAGCTTAAAAAGCAAATAAATAATTGTTTTAACACAGGGTGTTTACCAATCACTGGATTTATTTTATTTTGTTTTACTTCTCATTCAGTTGTGTGTATGTTACCTAAGCTTAAGGTATTGAGCTCTGTAACACCATACACACTAACAATGAGCATGTCTTGCTCCCTTTCATCTGTTAAATACACCATTGACAACATCCTGAATATCTGTTTGATAAACACAAAATTTTTTACCCCTGCTAGAAACCCAGTGAGCGTGTAAATTCCCGTGAACTCCACAGTTGCTGTAAATCATCCAATAAGGGTTCAAAAACAGCCACATATTTGCAAAGAAGGCACACAATCGGGACTATCACTTGTAATTACTAAGCCATCTTTGGTCACACTAATCAGATTTTGATTTAATTGTAATATTTGGCTTGAAAGCGGAGTTCCACCCTAAAGTGGAACTTCCGCTCATCGGATTCCCCCCCTCCTCCGGTGCCACAATTGACACCTTTCAGGGGGGAGGGGGGTGCAGATACCTGTCTAATACAGGTATCTGCACCCACTTCCGGGCATAGATAGACACAAAATAGTGGCAGTTGATCCCCCCCCCCCGTTGTGTTCTGGGAAACACACAGTTCCCAGAACACAATGGGGACCAGTGAAGACACGCATCGCGACTCGCGCATGCACAGTAGGGAACCGGGCAATGAAGCCGCAACGCTTCACTTCCTGATTCCCTGATCGAGGATGGCGGAGGGGGCAGCCGAGAGATGAGCGATCGATCGGCTTCGGCTGCCGACATCGCTGGACCCTGGGACAGGTAAGTGTCCATTTATTAAAAGTCAGCAGCTGCAGTATTCGTAGCTGCTGGCTTTTAATAATTTTTTTAAGGTGGAGTTCTGCTTGAAAATACAATAATTACGCTTCACAGGAAATATTCTGTAACAGTTCATTATTATTCCAATTATAAATACATCATTTCATATTAATTAATGCACATGAAGTATAATACCGGAGTTTCTTAATGGCGTCCTCGTCAATTGTGCCTTTGCTGTTGTAGACCAGAGTGCTGCTCAGTATGACGGACAGACAGAAAATATTCAAGTCATTCTTCTCATCTCCCTGTAAAATAATATTGGAATTTATCAGGGTGTGTCTAAAATAATGACTACCAGAATCTCCAAATATATTCAAATCTGAACAATAAAAAATGACAGTTGGAGATGGGAAGTTAGAACATGGGTGGTATTTGTGCATCTTACCAGCTGCGCAAGTATAGTTCTGCTTTGGACAATCAGAAGATTGGATCATTCATGTGGGGGAGCTCTACTGGTAGAAGAAAAGTGGACTTTTGACAAAGCCTGAGAAGTTTTAGGCCACCACCAAATATCTTTGTAGTCTCTAGTAGGGTTGCACCAGTCCTGATACTTTTGGCCAAGTACTCCCTTATACCAAGTATACCTTTGCGGTGTGATTTGAGCCCATACAAAATGAATTGGGCTCAAACTGCACTGCAAAGAATTGCATTTGATTTGAACAGGAATGTGAGCAATTCTTGCCGGAATCACATGTGGTTTCCCCCACCACTCCTGTGTGATCCCAGTATAGAAAGACAAGGAAGGGCCATCTAAGAAGTGCGGCGATGGGCAAACAAACAGTTTAATAGAAATGTTATCACAGCTCACATGTTAAAAGTTCATTAATGGGGGGGGGGGGGGTTGGTGCCCTCAGAATCTAGTGCAGTTGTGCATGGTAGCCAATCAGCTTCTAACTTCAGCTTGTTCAATTAGGCTTTGACAATAAAACCTGGAAGCTGATTGGTTCCTGTGCAGAGTTGCATCAGATTTTGCACACTCCAGTTTTAATAAATCACCACCAATACTGTAAATCCTGCATATCAAATCCAAAACCACAGCTGCTTGCGGAGCTCACATGGCTGGAGGAGATGTAGGAAGTTCCAGGACCCTTGTGGGTAAAGGGGGAGGTCTGCCCATAATAGACATGTGCATTCGTTTTCGTCCGAATGCATTTTCGTCCGAATTTCAGGTATTTTCGTTATCGTTTTAACAAACGATAACGAAAGTGCAGAGTCCGAAAAACGAAAGATCCGACATAAACAAATGCTTTATTTTCGTTTTCGTTACTACAGTTCGATATAGATAGGAGATTCGACATGATGATGACAATAACAATCTGTGTCCATCAAACCTGTGGTCGAATGTGCCTAACCTTAGCTCTATTAGTCCAAGATTATTCTACATAGAGAGAAAAGATTCGACGTAGAGAGAAAAGATTCGACACAGAGAGAAAAGATTCGACTTAGGGGAGGAAAGATTCGACGTAGGGGAAAAAGATTTGACGAAAGGGAGAAAAGATTTGACGTAGGGGAGAAAAGATTCGACGTAGGGGAGAAAAGATAAATAAAAATAATGATGATGAATGTTATTGGCTGATTGTAACCAAAGAGGAGGAGCAGTAAAATAGCTAGAACTAAGTACACACGTACTTTGGCTTATGGTGTCTGTTGAAAGTTCTAAGAAGATTAGACAGAGCAGGTAAACTATACGGCGTCATACAGTTTAGCTGCTCCGTTGAATCTTCTTTGAACATTCGACAGACACCATAAGCCTTCAATGACAGATTCGACCTTAATTTGGATTTTCAGACGAATGCAATTTTTAACGAAAAACGATATAAATAAAAACGAATTTCGAAGGTAACTAAATAAATTTATTTTTCAGACGAAAACGAAATTCCGAAACAAAATATTTCAGTGTGCACATGTCTAGCCCATAATATGTAATAATGGGCCCTCCCAAATCCACTTATCCACTTATCCACTTATCAACTATTTGCTGGAAGTCCAGGCTTAGGGGTAGCTGCTTTGGGCCCCACAACAATGACTGGGCCCGGGGCTGCTGCCCCTTTTGCCCTGCATTAAAGACAGCCCTGCACCTATACATTTCCTCCAGCCCTGGGAGCGTACTTTTATCATGTGAGTTGTGATAACATTTTTTAATAAACCGTTTGTTTGGCCATTGCTGCACTTCTTAGATAGTGATTCCCTGTCTTCCTATACTGGGATCACACAGGAGTGGTGGGGGAAACCGCATGCTATCCGGACAGGAATTGCACCGCATTCCTGTTCAAAACATATGCAGTTCTTTTCAGTGCGGTTTAAAACCCATTCATTTTGTAAGGGCTCAAATCGCACCACAAAGGTATCGATTTTGGGTATCGGGACCATTTGCATAAGTAGCTCATTTATTTTGTATGGGCTCAATTTGTACCACAAAGGTATCAGTTCCGGGTATCGGGTGCATTCGCGTGAGTAGGAGTACTTATACCGATACCAGTATTGGCGCAACCATACGCTCTAGCTTTGCACACTTGTATGATGTATATGATGGATTGAGAACCTCAAATCATTATCAGTGCTATCCATGGGAGCATACATGAAACATCACACTCTTCAATATTAAAAGAGTAGAAATCATGGGACCTCATACAGCCCACCTGATATTCCCAGAGATGGTCATCTCACTCTATCTCTTGAGGCAGCAGGATGCAGAACTCTATCAGGACTGGGGTTAGCCTTGCCACATTGCAATTACAGTGGTCACCTCATGCAGCAAACTTACTTTCACACCACTCCACTCTCTTACACATGCAGGGGAAGGAAGTTTGGAAGACTGGCCAATCTGTCCTGCCAGCCAACACAGCACACAACCCTAGGCTGAGGGACATTTACTTTTTCCAGATCTTGTCAGGTGGTATGCGTTTGTGCTTACTTTCCTCCAACATGCTTTCAGAAAGATTCCAAATGGCACACACCTGTCAACTGATCATAGCCTCCCCAGGAACAACCCGTTACCATGGCAACACTAGCAGCACCCAAAAAAATTGCCAAAATTTTAAAATAATTAGGAGCGACACCTTAAAGCGTTAAAGAAGAAAAATCCTTATGGTTTTTGTGGGGTGTGACCAAAGTGGGCTGGACCATTAAAGTGTATGTGACTATACAATGTATGGCTTGTAGTGTGGCACCTTTACCTGTTTGGTATATTTTTAAACAAAATATGACCTGGGGAGTACACTGAAGAGAAAGTGAGAGTAAAATAAGTCCTATCATCTAGATTCTTCCAGACTGAATGACACTGAGCTGTATATGGGTTTTAAGACCCCTTTAGTGGATAAGATAATATGTCTCAGATGTTAAGGGTCATGGAAGGCCATTAGTTATGACTCACCTTCTCTACGTCACCCAGGCCTTCTGTATCCAACAAAACCAGTGTATGGCTCTCCTTAGTGGGGTGGGGAACACACCACATCCAGATACCTTTGGTTTGCGATTGCACGGTGGCCCCCAGTTCAAAACCTGCAGCAATAAGGTGGATTAAAAAAACAAGAAAAAACAAAAAGCAAAAAAACAAAACAAAACAAAAAAAAAAAAAAAAAAAAAAATATATATATATATATATATATATATATATATATATATATATATATTTGTTTATTATACTGTATGTAAAGTATTAATAACAAAATATCTTTGCGCCCGACCCCTTAGCTCACCTCTTTGGGCTTTAGCCAACTTGTTCATCAGGTAGGACTTCCCTGTACGGTACATTCCTACAATTCCCACCACCACCACCGGCTGCTCTATACTGGACAGGATGCTTGTAGCCACAGGATTGACTTGGAGCGTACCATCTTCACGGTTCCCAATCAGGCACACTGGAGCCTCCATTCTGATAGACATCTTTATGAAGACCTAGAAAGAATCCAAAGAAGTCTGTTTGTACACAGGCAATTTGCAGCACAACCTGAATCTCCTGATTGAAACTACCGTAACCTCTACCCAAATGTATTCTTACCTCTTTACTGGTCTGCTCAGTAGGCAAAGAGTTCTTCAATTTTTTTATATTTCTTTAGTCTTGTAAGTTATTCACTTAGATCCAAGAAAGTGGCTTCAGGAGCAGTGACCGGCTCACATGTTGTTTCACATGTTGGAGCAGTATCCTCCTCAGTATCTAACAGCATTATCAACGCTTGTAATAGGTAAACAGGGGTGTGTGCAAAAAGGAAACTGAAAGCAGCGGTAGCATAGAATAATATGATTGTGGGCTCTTGTTAACTCCTTCTACGTGTGAAATACACAGAATGCCTCTTTATTAGGACTATTGTGTCACACTTGCAGAACTCAGTGGTAGACCTCAGTTGTGAATGCAGATGTTATTATACTTACACGGCACGCTATGCATCACACTTACAGTCCAGAACTACCACTTCTGAGATTTCACATGATTTAATGCGGAGTGTCTTGTGAAATAAAACCTGCAGTGTGGACTTTTAACCCTTGCCCTCAATTAGTGCACCAAGATAGTGCACCACCACCTGCCCTCTATATACAGTAGACATAATGAGGCCAAAGAGAGGAAGAGTATGCTATTCTCACAAACCACCTGCACTCTATACACAGTAGAAGTATTGTAGTCTAATAGTAGATGGGTGAACAATACTCACCCACCACCTGCACTCTATACACAGTAGAAGTATTGTAGTCTAATAGTAGATGGGTGCACAATACTCACCCACCACTTGCACTCTATACACAGTAGAAGTATTGCACTCTAATGCCCTGTACACACGGTCGGATTTTCCGATGGACAATGTCCGATCGGAGCGTGTTGTCGGAAATTCCGACCGTGTGTGGGCGCCATCGGACATTTTACATCGGATTTTCGAACACACAAAGTTGGACAGCAGGAGATAAAATTTTCCGACAACAAAATCTGATCGCGTCAATTCCGACCGTGTGTGGCCTGTTCCGACGCACAAAGTGCCACGCATGCTCAGAAGAAATTCCGACACGGGACAGCTCGTTCTGGTAAACTTAGCGTTCGTAATGGATACAGCACTTTCGTCACGCTGCAATGTAAAAAATGGTTTAATACAGCGCACTCTCTTCTTCTTTATAATGTGACAAGAATTAAGTAGTTTTGCTGCTCATATTCACACACACTTCTCACAAAGTTTGATTTGTGTTTTTTTAGTGGGATTCCCTCAATATATTGTTATTAGTTGTCACATCTGACAGTTTTATATTTTTTTTATATTTTTTTTTTGTTTTTAAGCCTCTTTTTTTTCTTTAATGTTTGGATTTTTTCCAAGGCTGATCTTTGTTCAATGGTATTTTTATTTTTACTCCAGAATATTTTTGTGTGTGTTTTGTGTGGCAAGTTACCCCAACACCATTGATATCTTTTATTATTTAATCTCCAGGAGATTTTTTGTTGTTGGTGTCCCTTGTTCATTTCACATTGTATATTTGAAATGTACCTGAATCCTCACAAACAAACCATCATTTTTGAAGTAAAACACATAGGAGAGTATAATTGCAAACCAAAATCCTTTATTAAGGGCTCAGAACCAAACAAAGAGGAAGGCAACACTGGATCAACAGGAGAAATTAGTGAAGCCTGGGACCCCCACGGCAGACATCAATTCTTAAACCTCAAAATTGGTGGCCTGAGGAGTCCATATATAAGGGAGGGCAGTCTGGTCCGGGATTCATAGAGACTCGGATAGCAGCAGATGACATCAGTGTCCCCAGGCTGTGGTACCACAAGAGGCTGCATCTTTTGGCCGACCAGACTGGATCCAGGGCAATCACTTTCTGGTCTTCCTTTCACACTTCCTTCCCGGCTGTGGCTGTGCAGTAGGAGATGTGGCAGGAGGAGGAGTAGGACCTGGAGGAGGAGGAGGACTGGGAGGACCTGGAGGAGGACTGGGAGGACCTGGAGGAGAGGGAGGAGGAGGAGGAGGACCATCCCAAAGCTGTGTGTGAGGTGTAAGTTGTCCCCTCACACCTTTCTCCAGAGCCTCTGATATGAGGGCCTGACACATGGCTTGTTGGCCCTCCTCCATCCTCTGCATTTTATAGGCAATGAATGCCGCAAGGTTCTCCTGCATGGTGTGTGGTGCTCCCAGGACCTCTGTAGCCCTCAAAAAAAATCTGATAGCCGCCTCCTCTAGGCTACTCCTCCTGCTGCCACTTTCTGTTTTCAGGGTGGGTGGAGGGACCTGCAGATCAGCCACCTCCTGGCTGAGACTTCCCTGTGTATGAAAAAGGGACATGGTTTTAGTTTTTGCATCATCAATCACAATCATAAATTAGTACTCCCAACTAACATCTAGGTAACATCATTGATTGGACAAGCAGAAATATTTAGAGGAATGCTATACCTGGCTCAATCTGGGCTCCTCCACATATGGCCTGGAAGGCCCAGGTTGGGCATCAGAAGCCTCAGCCGGGGGGGAAGGAAGCGTGGAAGGAAGACTGGAGAGGGATGGCCTGGGTTCAGTCTGGCCTGCCAGAAAGTGCAGCCTGTCGTAGTACAACATCCTGGGGACATAGATGTCATCTGCTGCTCCGGATCTCTGTGAATCCAGGATTTTCTTGCGCTCCCTCAGATATGTGCTCCTCAGGCAACCAATTAAGATCTTTAAATAGGTGATGTCTGCCGTGGGGATCACCTGCTTCACAATTTCACACAATTGCTCCAGTGCTGCCTTCCTCTTTGCTTGGTTTTTGAAATGGGGGTGGGTAATCTCCCACAGACAGGGCAGCTCCCTTAGCATATCAATGAATAGTGACATGAAGTCAGTATCTCTCATTAAGATATCCATGTTCACTGCAAGACACAACACAAGACAAAGCCTAATGTCACACCAAACTCTCCTAATCTTGTTACAATATAGTCCTCAATCTAGAAGCAGTATAGGCCCAAGTTTGTCTCTTACCTTCGTTCTTACGATCGGCGCGTCCAATGCTCCTTCCTCCGCTCACAGATCGTACGTAATACGCACGCGTGTTATGCTTTATAGACACTGCGCATGTGTGTAACTCCGCCCGCCCCTGACGTTCTTTCTATTCTATTCCCCGCCCCTTTTCGTTCGGCGCAGTGGGGGAAGAGCATGATGGCGGAGTCACACCAGGTGCGTGCTAATTGTAGCAACGAGGAGGAGGAGGAAAGCCCGGATCCAGGCACGTCCCGATCCAGAAGGCGATGTTTTAAGGCCACAAATATGTCGTTTGGGGAGATGTTGGAGATGGTCGACATCATGAAGAAGTCCGACTATGATGGCAAATATGGGCCTTACCCCAACCCGAACATCCGAAAGGCCAAGATCATGGCGAAAGTGGTCAGGAGTCTCGAGCGGAATTTCGGGGTCCGAAGATCAAAAGATCAGCTCAGGAAGCGGTGGTCGGACCTGAAGTTGAGAGAGCCGGAGCAGTACCGAAAGATCCGGAGAGTGCTGAAAAAAAGTAAGTAGTTGTGCTGTGTTTCTATTCTTTCTGGCTTTATTCCGTTCGTTCTGCTCCATATGCTTTTATTAATTGTAACGTTTAAAAAGGTCAACTTTAATGTTCATGGGCCCATTATTCGTTCGTATCAAACATTTTTCGTTCGGCCTCTAGAACACCATTGTTTAGGCCATATGCATTTTCCCACATTTTTTGGGGGCCTACTTGGATGCCAAATATTTGTTTAGGTAGATGGGTTTGTTACTAGAATGAAATGCAAACTAGATTGTGTGTAAGGAGAGGACACTGAGCAGCTGTTTTCACATCTGGACACTGGAGCACTAGTGTGGGACACAAGAACACCATTTTTATTAGGGGGGGCACACAGGTGCTCCATTGTATACTATAGGGGGGGTTACATGTGTGAAGCTTGTACCAAACAGGTAAAGTATTGCAGCTTGACAAAGGGCAATAAAAAAAAGACATCTTTGAACTCGGCTAAAATAGACAATTGTACCCCACTTCCAAGCAATGTTTACTATTTCTATAGTTCTGCCATCAAATATCTGTGTGCTAATTATACCATTTTTGTTTTACATAGGGGAGAAAAGACTCGGACACTCCTCATCCCAGGAGAACACAGACCCCCCCCCTCTGGAAGAAGGGGAACTACCCCAAACCCAAGATGCTGAGCAGGAGGAAGAAGAAGATGTAGTGGAGATTGGCACCACAAGAGGTGAGTGTCTGCGACCACAGGCTCAGGTAAAAGAGATGGCTGGTGGCAGATTTTTGAGACCTTTTTTTTTGTTCTTTATCTCTATTTAGGTGATCGTGATGTTGTGGATCCCCAACGCTTTACTTCTGAAAGTGCCCAGATCCTGATCGGGGAGATCATGGGATGCAATCTCCAATTGCAAAACATCCAGCAACAAATACGTGATGTTATTACCAAAAATAATAACATCATTGATGTTTTGGGGCAAATTTAAACCCCACAAAATGACCGGTTTTCAGAAATTTCTATTTTTACAATGTTTTGAAAAGCCAAATTTGGAGGATGCACACAGTGTGCCAACATGTGCTATCTGCCATCACGGGAGATCAATGGACGCGTTTTGGGGGGGCAACCCCTTCCTCAATTAAAGTAGCGTTGAGGAAGGGCTTGCTCCCCCAAAACACATCCCTTGATCCCCCCTGATGGCAGATAGCACATGTTGACATTCGTAAATTGGTGTGCATCTTCCAAATTTGGCTTTTCCAGGGGTGAGTTCCCCCCATCTGAACGCTATATCAAACCCAGTTCCTAAATACTGATGTCTGATATAGCCTTCAGGTTTTACCTAATGTGAACTTTGTAAGTTCTAGTTTTTTGGCTTTCTTGTTGGTTTTACACAGGCCTGTTTTATCTGAAATGGATATTTTGATTATTCATAATGCTACTGCAAACATTTTATACTACAAACATGTTGGTTTGTTTTAAAAACCTTGGGTAAATGCACATTTTGATTGTGCAGGTATAAAAAAGTGCCTTACTCAAGAATGTGTGGATTATTGTCTCAACACTACAACAACACTTTTGGGGTGATGTAATTGTTGTTTTATGCACAAATGGGGGTTATTTCCTAAGGGCAAATCCTCTTTGCACTACAAGTGCAGGTTCAGTGCAGTTGCAAGTGCACTTGTAGTGAAATGTGTTTTTGCATTTAGGAAGTACCAGCCAACACTGTTTTTTATAAGGTTACCCAATCAGGACATTTTCTGCACTCAACACATTTCTGTCAGGGTCAGCTAAAACAAACACAAGCAGTAAATGTCCACCAAGAATTGCTTTTGGTTGTTTTTTATTTGAAAAAGGTGTCACATATTGTCTGGCATATTGATAGCCCCCCTACCGGCAAAGAACTCCAGGTATCGTAACCGGACATCACGGGCATTCAGGGAGGGCAAGCCAGGACGGCCGCTTTCAAGTGCCGTCATTGTGGAAGTATTTGGGATTCCGGCCTCAGGCCCAACTGAGCCAGCATAGTTGGCTGAATGTTTTCTTAAAAAATTATGGAGAACACAGCACGCCAGTATAATATGGTTCAGTTTATACTCCGCCATATGGATGGGTGTCAGAAATAGTCGGAACCGGCTGGCCAGGATTCCAAATGTGTTCTCCACCACTCTTCGGGCTCTGGCCAGCCGGTAATTAAAAACCCTCTGTTCCGGGGTGAGGGTCCTCATCGGGAATGGCCGCATCAGGTGGTCCCCCAGCGCAAATGCTTCATCAGCAATGAACACAAATGGGAGACCTTCAACATTGTCCTCTGGAGGTGGCAAGTCCAAGCTGCCATTCTGGAGACGCCTGTAGAACTCCGTCTGGGCGATCACTCCACCATCGGACATCCGGCCATTCTTCCCCACGTCCACATACAAGAACTCGTAATTAGCCGACACCACCGCCAACATCACTATACTATTAAACCCCTTGTAATTATAATAGTACGACCCCGAGTTGGGTGGTGGGACGATGTGGACGTGTTTCCCATCAATTGCCCCTCCGCAGTTAGGAAAGTCCCACCGCTGGGCAAAGTGGGAGGCCACAGTCTGCCATTCCTGTGGCGTGGAAGGAAACTGTTGAGGAAAAAAAAAAAAACATTACTTTTTTTTCACAGAAACCTGGCAAGCAGATTAGACACAAACATTATGGATCAACCTCCAGATAGCATTTATTAAGGGGAATTTAACAACAACAAAGTATAAGGTACACCTATCATATTCCCCCTCCCCCCTCTCATGGGCCATTTCTAACATTATAGGTGGGGGGGGGACTCTTGGACAGGTAACCCTCTTCACTTCATTTAGAGATGAATGCCTAAATACAGGGTATTACTTGGAACAGACCCTCCTTAGTTACACTATTGGCAGACCACTGGACAGGTAAGAAGTGTCATAATACAAAGATATAAATACACACTGTACACATTTGAGCACATTTGGACATTCTGCTATTAACTATCAAGATCATAATAGGATACAAGAACTTTAAACAGTACCATTGGAAAGTATACAGGCAGGCCCTTGCACTACATGCTTTGGGGAATTCATCCATAAATCTGAGCACTAAAGAGATGGGTATAGTGTGTATGGGTTTGGCAAAGTCAGCAGATAGATGATTGAGGATAGAGAATTGGGATCAGCTGACTTAGCAGTTGGGGGGAGGGAGGGTTACCAAAAATTTGGGGACACCACAAAAAAAAAGCCTCTGGCCCTCTGCCTGAATTTAAATCCAAAATAACATTTCCAAACATTTTAGGGGGTGTTTGGGGTAAAGCACTACTATGGAGCTGATAAAATACATTGTTAAGTGACTACATGAGGTGAATATAGGGCAGGGGACACCATGCTGGGGAGGTTATTGAAGGGCAAATATGTATGAAGGACATCAAATAATAATTACATAAAAATCCAGCATGCATGAGGACAAATTCACAGCATATTACAATCATGGTAATTAGGGAATGAGGAAATAAATACAAGATATTAGCAAACATTCAATACAATAAAATGTGATATAAAAGGATAAAAATCTTACCTTCATATACTCCTTCTGTAGGACCTGTATGATGGCAGAACAGGTCTCTGGGATAATGATCCCCAGAGCCTGGGGGGAGATGCCTGTCGAGAACTTTAGGTCCTGCAGGCTTCTCCCTGTGGCCAAATACCGCAAGGTAGCGACCAACCTCTGCTCCGCAGTGATGGCTTGCCTCATGCAGGTATCCTGCCTGCTGATATAGGGGGTCAGCGAAGCAAACAAACGGTGAAACATGGGGTCCGTCATCCTGAGAAAGTTCCTGAAATCATCAGGATTATTCTCACGGATCTCACGGAGCAAAGGCATATGACAGAACTGGTCACGCTGAAGCAACCAATTCTTGGTCCATGAACTCCTCCCCACCCTGTTCATGGACTGGACTTGTGTCAAGGTCAGGACCCCAACACCAAGCCCCCGCACAGCACGAATTCTACGAGGAGTACGCATACGAAACATGGCTATAAAACGGTCGGCTGCTCAGAACGAAGTAACAGAACGCACTGAAGAACAGCAAGGCCTGTGAAGAGCGACCTGAAAACCAGTAACGAACGAACAAGAATACAGTGACTAAAGTCACGCGGAACTTGCTTGCACGCACTGAAGAGCAGATACAAACCCACAAGCACAAACTGAACGGCAGAAAACGATCTGAAAGCCACGAGTCTGAAAAAGCCCGAATCGTCTCTCACCAAACTTTTACTAACACGAGATTAGCAAAAGGAGCCCAAAGGGTGCTGCGCTTGGTTCTGAACCGGCCTTTTCTAGTCTCGTCGTACGTGCTTGACGTCACCGCGTTCTTGGCGATCGGAAATTCCGACAACTTTGTGCGATCGTGTGTAGGCAAAACAAGTTTGAGCCAACATCCGTAGGAAAAAATCAGAGGATTTTGTTGTCGGAATGTCCGATCAATGTCCGACCGTGTGTACGGGGCATAAGAGAAGAGGGGTGCACAATACTCACCCACCACCTGCACTCTATACACAGTAGAAGTATTGTAGACTAAGAGAAGAGGGGTGCACAATACTCACCCACCACTTGCACTCTATACACAGTAGAAGTATTGCAGTCTAATGCCCCATACACACGGTCGGATTTTCCGATGGAAAATGTCCGATCGGAGCGTGTTGTCGGAAATTCCGACCGTGTGTGGGCTCCATCGGACATTTTCCATCGGATTTTCCAACACACACAAAGTTGGAGAGCAGGAGATAAAATTTTCCGACAACAAAATCCGTTGTCAGAAATTCCGATCGTGTGTACACAAATCCGACGGACAAAGTGTCACGCATGCTCAGAATAAAAAAAGAGATGAAAGCTATTGGACACTGCCCCGTTTATAGTCCCGACGTACGCGTTTTACATCACCACGTTCAGAACGATCGGATTTTCCGACAACTTTGTGTGACCGTGTGTATGCAAGACAAGTTTGAGCCAACATCCGTCGGAAAAAATCCTAGGATTTTGTTGTCGGAATGTCCGAACAAAGTCCGACCATGTGTACGGGGCATTAGAGAAGAGGGGAGCACAATACTCACCCACCACCTGCACTCTATACACAGTAGAAGTATCGCAGTCTAATGCCCTGTACACACGGTCGGATTTTCCGACAACAAATGTTTGATGGGAGCTTGTTCTCGGAAATTCCGACCGTGTGTAGGCTCAATCTGACATTTTCCATTGGAATTTCCGACAAACAAAATTTGAGATCTGGATCTCAAATTTTCCGACAACAAAATCCGTTGTTGGCAATTCCGATCGTGTGTACACAATTCCGATGCACAAATTTCCACGCATGCTCAGAATCAAGCAGAAGAGCCGCACTGGCTATTGAACTTCATTTTTCTTGGCTCGTCGTACGTGTTGTACGTCACCGCGGTCTTGACGTTCGGAATTTCCAACAAAATTTGTGTGACCGTGTGTATGCAAGACAAGTTTGAGCCAACATCCGTCGGAAATAAATCCACGGTTTTGTTGTCAGAAAATCCTATCGCGTGTATGCAGCATACTAGTAGAGGGGTACACAATACTCACCCACCACCTGCACTCCAGTAGAAGTATTGTAGACTTATGCCGCGTACACACGACCGGACTTTACGGCATACTTGGTCCTGCGGACCGGAGTACGTCGGACAATTTGATCGTGTGTGGGCTCCAGCTGACTTTTTTTCCCCAAAAAGTCGACGGACTTAGAAATGAAACATGTTTCAAATCTATCCGACAGACTCGAGTCCGGTTGAAAAGTGCGCTCGTCTGTATGCTAGTCCGACGGACAAAAACCAAAGCTAGGGCAGCTATTGGCTACTGGCTATGAACTTCCTTGTTTTAGTCTGGTCATACGTCATCACATACGAATCAGTCGGACTTTGGTTGATCGTTTGTAGGCAAGTCCGTTCATTCGTAAAGTCTGTCGTAAAGTCCGTTGAAAAGTCAGCCGGACAAAGTCTGCCGTAAAGTCCGCTCGTGTGTACACGGCATAAGAGAAGAGGGGAGCACAATACTCACCCACCACCTGCACTCTATATACAGTAGAAGTATTGTATTCTAATAGTAGATGGGTGCACAATACTCACCCACCACCTGCACTCTATACACAGTAGAAGTTTACAGAAGGTCATACATACACTTAGTGATTTGTAATAGATTTACATACAAATAATTGCAAACCAGTGATTGATCTTTAATTAAAATATTGAGCAATGCAACACACATTGTTTCACCACCTTTACTCCCTGCCCACCGGTCACACACAATGCTGCCAACATAGACATGATCAATGTACACAATCATACACAAATCCCTCTCAATCCCTATTGTACATATCCACCTCCCATAATTTCATTGCATGTTAATCCTTTACTGTATACTGAAGACATTACCGTACCCTTCTGGTTACTGTATATATACCTTTCATATACACTTCATGTGACTGTATATCACCCTTTACTCTGTATTTCCAGTCATTTCTCATTAACTGTAAATGTGATGTATATAGATTTCTGAATGATTCCATGCCTGTAGGGTGTGTTCTGTACTATCATTAATCCCTAAAATTCAAACAACCCCCTCCCCTAAATTTAGTGAACATTAACCCGTTACTGTACACTTCCCTTCACTATATAATAACCCTTTACTGTACACTTCTATTTACCATACATCAAAATGTCCACTCGCCTGGTTACATTAGGCAAGTGGAAATAAGCTGAGGGCAAGTGTGGAGCAGGGGTGGACTGGGCCGGGGGGAAGGGAGGCAATTGCCCCCCGGGGCCGCTCTGATGCCTTGTAAAAAAGGTTGACTCTGCCAGAAGCGATCATCCAGGAAACTGTCTGGAGGAGAGCCGGTCAGATCACACAGAGAGAAGATCTCCCACTGTGACACAGCTTGGATCTAATAAGCCGGCCAAAACAATGCCCATCTGCTGGACTGCCTCTTACTGATTAAATTTCCTGGTTCAATGCCAGGAAATGTAATCAGTGTGCTATCTATCATAGGAGCCAGTCCAGGAGGCAGAACTTTGTTTGACAGTTGCTGGCAATTTAGATCCAAACTGTGTCATAGCGGGAAATCCTCTCTCTGTGAGGTTGATTTACTAAAGGCAAATAGAGCTTATTAAATGCGAAAAAGCTCTGCTGACTTCGATCATCCAATCATGTTCAAGCAAAAATGCTGTTTTTTTTTTTTCTCCTTGCATGTGTTTGGGTACTTTTTACAAAGTGAAGCTTTACTTAATTTACTAAGCTCTGGAGCATGTGCACTAACAGAGTGCAACTGCACTTTTGCAAAGTGCACAGTCTATTTGCCATTACTAAATAAACCCCTGTCTGTTCAGTGTGTGTTCAGCTTGGCTCTCCTCCAGGATTCCTTCCAGTGATCCCCATGCAGTGATATTTTCATTGATGAACTGATACGCACTGATGAGGCTGCACTGATGGGCACTGATGGCAGTGGCGTAACTAAAACCTTCAGGGCCCCGATGCAAGAAATCATGAAGGGCCCCCCTGACCCCTGGACAGCGCTTTTCCTAGGGGGATGTCTGATAAAAGGAGGGACCGAGGGACCCCAGAAGTCGGTGTTCAGGGCCACTCTGTGCAAAACTAACTGCACAATGAAGGTATGACATGTTTGTTATTTAAAAAAAAAAAACTTTACAATCACTTTAAGGGGTTAAAACAGGTGGTCAGGAAGCAACATATTGCCTCTTTACCGGCTATCAAATGCCTCTGAAAAGTGATCTGAGCATGAATCGCTTTTCAGAGGAACAGCATTTTGTTGTTGGTACTTTGAACGAGCAAGAAAAAAAAAATCAGTCCTGATTGTACACATATAGGGTGTCAGGATTAAACGTGCATACATAAAATGTGCATACATACATCTAAACAGTGGCGGCTGGTGCTCAAAATTTTTTTGGGGGCGCAAACATTTTTGGAAAAAAAATCATCAAATGCAGCCACTGTGCCCATCAATTGCAGCCACTGTGCCCATCAATTGCAGCCACTGTGCCACTTAAATGCTGCCAGTGTGCCATCAAACGCAGCCACTGTGCCAAACGCTGCCACTGTGCCCATCAAACACAGCCACTGTGCCCATCAAACGCTGCCAGTGTGCCATCAAACGCAGCCACTGTGCCAAACGCTGCCACTGTGCCCATCAAACGCAGCCACTGTGCCCATCAAACGCTGCCAGTGTGCCCATCAAACGCTGCCACTGTGCCCATCAAACGCTGCCACTGTGCCACTTAAATGCTGCCAGTGTGCCATCAAACACAGCCACTGTGCCCTCAATTGCAGCCACTGTGCCAAATGCTGCCACTATGCCCATCAAACGCTGCCAGTGTGCCCAATAAATGCTGCCAGTGTGCCCATCAAACGCTGCCACTGTGCCCATTAAATGCTGCCAGTGTTCCATCAAACGCAGCCACTGTGCCAAATGCTGCCACTGTGCACATCAAACGCAGCCAATGTGCCCATCAAATGCTGCCCGTGTGCCCATCAAATGCTGCCAGTGTGCCCATTAAATGCTGCCAGTGTGCCCTTGAATGCCCCCAGTGTGACCCCCGACTGCTCATTGGCACTTACCTTGTCTTGGTGGGGCAGCGGGTGACTGCGATGAGTGGGGTCCTCCATGCCTCTCCTGCTGTCCACATCTCCCATCCTCTCCTCCTAATAGGCGTCCAATAGAGGCGCCTGTCGTTTCAGCCAATCAGGTGAGGGGTAACAGACCCGAGCACCTGATTGGTGGAGAGGCAGTTTAGTGTTAGGAAAGTGAATAGTCATTTGCTTTTCTAACACAGCTGAGTGGCCTGCGAGGTCACCTTTTTTGATGCCTATTAGAGCCTATGGCTCTAATACGGTGCTTCAAAAACACCCCCCGCCGCTGTAGTTCAGGTTCCCTGTGCCCAAAAAGGGGCTGGGCGCCTAAATAGGGGGTGGCAGCGGCAGCCATAGATAGATTCATGCAGATTCATGCAGATTCATGCAACCGATGCAATGCATGAATCTATTAGTGATGGAGGGGTGACTGGAGAAAGAGGGCGGCGCCCGTGCGCCCTTAATGCAAGGGCCACCACTGCATCTAAACACACACACATAGATAAACACACACATAATATACACACACATATACTGTATATACACACACAAACACATATACATATATAAATACACACATAAACACATGCAAACACATACATGAACACACATATAAACACATATAAGAACACACACACACAGATAGCCTTTTCAAAAACGGCAGTGCTTTACCTCACCTCTTCCTGCCGGGTACTGCACTGTAGGGGGAGACAAAGAGCACAGCACTGTGCTTTCACTTTAGAACAGTGTGACAAGCTCCTTGCACAGTGCCGATTACAGTTCGGCCGACGATTAGGGAGATTGATCTCAGCCACTCCTCCTATCAAGATAAACAGGGGGGCCCTCAAGGGCCCCCTGCAGCATGGGGCCCAGTCGCCATGGCGACCTCAGCGACCCCTATACTTCTGCCACTGACTGATGGGGCTGCAATGATGGGCACTAATAAGGCTGCATTGATGGGAACTGATAAGGCTGCACTGATGGCCACTGATGGGGTGGCACTAATGGCCAAGATGAGGCGGCAATGATGGGTACTGATGAGGCTGCACTGATGGGCACTAATAGGGCTGTACTGATGGGAACCGATAGGCTGCACTGATGGGCACTGATAAGGTTGCAGTGATGGGCACTGATGAGGCTGCACTGTTGGGCACTGATGAGGCTGCACTGATGGGCACTGATGAGGCTGCACTGATGGGCACTGATGAGGCTGCACTGTTGGGCACTGATGAGGCTGCACTGTTGGGCACTGATGAGGCTGTACTGATGGGCACTGATGAGGCTGCACTGTTGGGCACTGATGAGGCTGCACTGAAGGGCACTGATGAGGCTGCACTGTTAGGCACTGATGAGGCTGCTCTGATGGGTACTGATATGCTTTATGTTAATATTGTTAAAGTTGTTGTTAATATACTGTATATTTTTGCAACTCAATTCTGAATAAAACTTTTAACAGTGTCATTCCATGAGATAATTTACGAGGACATGCTTAGGGGCAAAATTAGGGGTGGGGCAGGGTAGGGGGTGGGTGGGGCAATGGGTGGCGAGTAATGCCCCGTACACACGATCGGACATTCTGACCAGGGCCGGATTTACCACAAGGCCACCGAGGCCAGGCCTCGGGGCGGCAGTGGTGTAGGGGCGGCGCCGCTCCTGCAGCGACTTCGCGGCCGCCCCCCTTTTCGTGCTGGCCATTAAAGTCTAGTATGGGCACCAGTGCTCATAGAAAAGATGGCCGCGAGCCGACCACGCAACTGCGCATGCGCCGTTCTGAAGCCGGCCGGGCTCGGGAAAACTCGTAAGCGCTCGGCCGGGCGGCGCATGCGCAGTAGCGTGATTGCGCCGCTCGGCGCCATTTTAAAAAAAATTGAGAGTAGCTTGTAGTGTCAGCGGTGCGGCGGCGTGGGAGAAAGATGACATCTCTCATTGCCCGCACCGCTGTTCTGCCCTCCTCCTTCTGATGGCAGGCAGCATGGCAAGGGACATCCCAATCTGGTGGCAAGTGACATCCCCATCTGGTGGCAAGTGACATCCCCATCTGGTGGCAAGTGACATCCCCATGTGGTGGCAGGCATGGTGGCAAGTGACATCCCCATGTGGTGGCAGGCATGGTGGCAAGTGACATCCCCATGTGGTGGCAGGCATGGTGGCAAGTGACATCCCCATCTGGTGGCAGGCAGCGTGGCAAGGGACATCCTCATCTGGTGGCAGGCAGCGTGGCACGTGACATCCCCATCTGGTGGCAGGCAGCGTGGCAAGGGATATCCTCATCTGGTGGCAGGCAGCGTGGCAAGTGACATCCCCATCTGGTGGCAGGCATGGTGGCAAGTGACATCCCCATCTGGTGGCAGGCATGGTGGCAAGTGACATCCCCATCTGGTGGCAGGCAGCGTGGCAAGTGACATCCCCATGTGGTGGCAGGCAGCGTGGCAAGTGACATCCCCATTTGGTGGCAGGCATGGTGGCAAGTGACATCCCCATCTGGTGGCAGGCAGCGTGGCAAGGGACATCCCCATCTGGTGGCAGGCAGTGTAGCAAGTGACATCACCATCTGGTGGCAAGCAGCGTGGCAAGTGACATCCCCATCTGGTGGCAGGCATGGTGGCAAGTGACATCCCCATCTGGTGGCAGGCAGCGTGGCAAGGGACATCCCCATCTGGTGGCAGGCAGTGTAGCAAGTGACATCCCCATCTGGTGGCTGGCATGGTGGCAAGTGACATCCCCATCTGGTCGCAGGCATGGTGGCAAGTGACATCCCCATCTGGTGGCAGGCATAGTGGCAAGTGACAAGAGATGGTGGCAAGTGACACGCTCAGGGCTCCCAATGATTCTGCATTATGGTGAGTTGAACTATTTCAGTTTATATTACAATGTGATGATAGAAGTAATGTGTTTCAATCATCCTGACACCATAACAACATGGTGCCGGGGATGATTGAAGCACTAACACCAGCCATTGCCTTGAAAATTTGCCTGCGAAAAATCCTTACCCCTCGCGTGCTTACCCTGAAGTATTTTTAGTCTGTACAAATAAAGCCAGTTATTTTCAGTGTTCTCGTGTATGGAGATATGTTTTTAATTGATCTATTGTAGAAGTAATCGATAAAGGACGTGGTGTGTGTGTGTGTGTGTGTGTGTGTGTGTGGGGGGGGGGCGGCATTGAAGGACCCGGCCTTGGGGCGGTAAAGGGAGTAAATCCGGGCCTGATTCTGACAACAAAATCCATGGATTTTTTTCCAATGGATGTTGGCTCAAACTTGTCTTGCATACACACGGTCACACAAAGTTGGTCAGAAATTCCGAACGCCAAGAATGCGGTGACATACACCACGTACAACGAGCCGAGAAAAATGAAGTTCAATAGCCAGTGCTGCTCTCCTGCTTGATTCCGAGCATGCATGGCACTTTGTGCATCAGAATTGTGTACATACGATAGGAATTTCCGACAACGGATTTTGTTGTCGGAAACTTTGAGAACCAGATCTCAAATTTTGTGCAACGGAAATTCCGAAACTGTCCGATGGAGCCTACACACGGTCGGAATTTCCGACAACAAGCTCTGAATGTCTGACCGTGTGTACGGGGCATAACACTTAAGGCTGGCTAGTAGCTCAGGGCTTGAAATTTTGAGCCCTGCTGTACTGTACACTTCTAGTAACTGTATATTACTCCTTTGCCGTACATTTCCAGTTAACACATATTGTGAGTTCACAATTCACTTTAAGTCCCAGTTTATTAAGCCTTTGCTGTATTTGTATAGTCGCTGAACATTACCCTTGTACTTGGCACTTACCAGTCACTGTAAATTAACCTTTTACTGTAAATTTCCATACACAGTCATAAGCCCTTATTATATAGTTCCAGTCCCAGTGTATTAAACCTTTGAGGTATACTTACAACCACTGGCAGACTGTCCCATGTACATATACTGCGGTGGGGCGGCCGCTCTGTGCCAGGACATGTGCATGATCCGATATTTCTAGGAAGGGGCCACCAGCGTGTGCCCGCCGCCCTATTTGTGCTGTGATTCGGTACAGCACAAGTCGGTCATCAGGTCCTAGCCAATGATTTATGGCTGGGACTTGCTGATTGGCTTGGGGAATCACAGCACAGAAGCCTGTATTTACTAACAACACAGAGCTCTGTACACGGAGCAGAGATGTGGCAGAGAAAAGTTAGCCACATCTAATAGTAAAAGCAGCACACATTACACTTGTTAGGCACACAATTAACGCTTTCATTGCCCCAAGATGTTAACCCCTTCCCAGCCAGTGTCATTGGTACAGTGACAGTGTATAGTATTAGCACTGTCACTGTATTAGTGTCACTGGTGATGTCAGTGTCAGTTAGTGTCAGATCATCCACCATACTATCACAGTCCCATTACAATCCCTCATAGTCACTGATTACTACTATTACTAGTATTAAAAAAAAAAAAAAAAATCCAGTCTACAGTATATTCCATAGCTTATAGACAATATAACTTTCACACAAACCTATCAATATAGACTTATGCCGCATACACACAACCGGACTTTACGGCAGACTTGGTCCGGCGGACCGGAGTCCGTCGGACAATTCGATCATGTGTGGGCTCCAGCGGACTTTTCTGGAGGTCATCTGGACAGTCAATAGACCTTTTACTGTGCACTTTCCAGTAATACATTTCCTTAATACATTTTCTGCTGCAGTTAGATTTGTGTGAACTTGAACACAAAGCACAGCCTCACAATCACTGATTACATTGTAGTTTTTATTCTATCATTCCGGCATGGTTAGGGGAACAGGATGTCTAATTACAGACCTGTCCATACTACTTCACCCATGACAGCTTTCCTTTATCTATGGTCAAAATGTAAAATCATATTATTAATTAATAATCATAAAAATATTAATTTCCATATTGTGTTTTTTTCCCCCTTTTATTGGTTGAACTAGATGGACTTTTTTTTCAACCTGACAACCTGTAATTATGTGTTCCAATGATATCTAGCCTACACCTATTAGTATGATTGATCTTGAAGGTTGTAAACTTACTTTGTGAATATCCTCACACATTCACTTCCTTGAATTCTGTGACACATATTCACTATGCCCTGTGAGTAGGCGCTGCTGTGTCACACATTTCACAGAGCCCACCTTCCGAGAGGAGGAGTCTCAGGAGGCGGAGTCAGTACAGAAGTCACATCTTGCTGACAGCAAGGTATCGTGGGATATGTAGTCCTTAGAAATTGAGGAGAAGCTGTAACCAATTCAGCTCTTTGAGCGTACTATGTATGTCCAAAGAGTGAAGCTTTAATCACAAGCTGACAGCAGTAGCAGTGGCAGCAAATTGATGCGGCAGCTTCATAGCTTCTGCCTGCGCCCCCCCTTTCTTCCGTGGTTCCCGGGCTGTCCCATGCTCACCGTTACACATCTGGCAGTGGGGGAAGAGAGATTGCAGTGAGACCAAAGCAACTCCATGCCTCCATCCCACCTGCAAACAGTGAAACTGGAAGTGATGTCACTTCTGGTTTAAGATGAAGCCTTTCCTGGCCAGTACAGCCAGGGGGCACATCTTGCTGACAGCAAGTTACCATGGGATATGTAGTCCTTAGAAATTGAGGAAACGCTGCAAACAATTCAGCTCTTTGGGTGTACTATGTATGTCGAAAGAGTGAACCTTTAATCACAAGCTGATGGCTGTAGTAGCAGCCATTAGCTTGTGTGTGTTTTGTTCAGCTGGCAACCACCTTCAAAGTGAAAGTGATGTTGGAACTCCATAGCTGCTGATCACTTTCACAGAGCCAGCAGCATATACACAATCCTTCACCCACAGTTGATACAGATGTAGCAAGGTCTTCGGCCTCCTTCGGTCTAATGAGAACCTCCAGGGCCAGAGATAGCTGATATCCTTCTGTATGTTGTGGATTGTGAGGCATAGTAGGTTCAAGGTGGATAAAGTTATTGGGCACCAGACACTTCTTGAATGCAAAAGAGATGTTTATTTCTCTTACAAACCTTTTGGGGGAAAGAGGATTAGGGCCAGGACACCCTTGAGTAGTTGTGCAATTAGCAGACTCTGAGACTTTAATAGGAGCACAGCCATGCAGGGAAAGGCCTCCAGCAAGATGCCAAGTTGTACTCCCCCTAGTATGTATGATGCAGGGAGGTGCAGTCAGGGGAGGCAGGTGAGCTGCCATGAACAAAAAAATAAATAAAAAAATTAAAAAAAACGATTGACTTTGAGGGTCTTAGCTTAGTGACCTGGGGTAGTTGAAGTCCTACTCCAACACTGGTCAAAATTTGGGGCTCCTATCATATATGGTTCCAGGGATACAGGGCTCCTTGCTCAGCCTGTCAGAAGCTACATACAGAAGAGAAAAGGGTAGTCTCTGGAAGTCACACATCCAAGATGTCCTAGAGAGGTGAAGAGAGTAGCAACCGCAGCCTGGACTCCAACCAGGACACGCCCCCAAAGTGTTTCACTACGCCCCCGGGACTTAGTTATGGAGAAGCTACATACAGAGCGGCCAGTTTAAATACAAGCTGGTACACGCTGTTTGCAGCAGACTGAGAGGATGAGCTCACAGTGCCTCTCCTCATTTCTTGTCAGAGGCACTGAGCTCAATGGACAGCTTGGAGCCTTGGACCAATTGTAAAGCACCATTGGAACAAGCTGTCCAATAAAAATGCTGCAGTGGAGACACGCCTCTCACTGCAGTATCATAGAAGGGGGTGTGTGTCTAAAAGACAAATGCTCCCTTCCAGCCCAGCCCTCTTATCTACAAGGAAATACATGTGTTTATGTATAAAAGATTTACCCACAATCCCATGTTTTTCTCACACAGTTAAGAGGGAGAATGAGAATCTGCTGCTGCTGAAAAGGTACAAGCTAAATCAAATATTATTCTATATGTTATAACATAATCATTTATCATTTATCTCTATTTACTGTGAAATTACTGGTTGGAAGTTATAACTTCAAACTTCAGTAGTTTGTCTGTTAAGCCACCTGCTTGACTACAGTTTTTGAAAATATAGTAAACCTCCTTAAAAATAAAATATAATAATTATTTGTATATTACTTACTTATGGAACTGTAATTAACCCCTTGCCACCAAGGCCAATTCTGACAAAAATCATCAGTTTTTTGTTTCGAACATTACTCAGAACCCCCAAACATTATATATTTTTTTTAGCAGACACCCTAGGATATAAAATGGTGGTCATTGCAAATTTTTATGTTACGCAGTATTTGGCGCAGCAATTTTTCAAACATTTTTTTTGGAAAGAAACTGTTTCAAGAATAAAATAAAAAAACCACTAAAGTTAACCTGATTTTTTTTGTATATTATAAAAGATGATGTTAAAATACCTAACACGTCACGCTTTAAAATTGCGCACACTTGTGGAATGGCACCAAACTTCAGTACTTAAAAATCTCCATAGGTGACGCTTTACATTTTTTTACAGGTTACATGTTTAGAGTTACAGAGGAGGTCTAGTGCTAGAATTATTGCTCTCGCTCTAACCTTTGTAACCTGTGTGTATCTGCTTCTGATACTACCCAGTGCCTCACCAGCCACTCACCTCACCACATGTCCCTGATATGATGAATGCATATTCTTAGCCCCCAAGTGCAACTTTACATTTATCAACATTAAACCTCATCTACCACATAGTTGACAAATAGGGATGAGCTTCGAGTTCGAGTCGAACTCATGTTCTACTCGAACATTGGCTGTTCGCAAGTTCGCCGAACAGCGAACAATTTGGGGTGTTCGCGGCAAATTCGAATGCCGCGGAACACCCTTTAAAAGTCTATGGGAGAAATCAAAAGTGCTAATTTTAAAGGCTTATATGCAAGTTATTGTCATAAAAAGTGTTTGGGGACCCGGGTCCTGCCCCAGGGGACATGGATCAATGCAAAAAAAAGTTTTAAAAACGGACGTTTTTTCAGGAGCAGTGATTTTATTAATGCTTAAAGTCAAACAATAAAAGTGTAATATC